>OZ007562.1:144433220-145633220 GCA_963931875.1 Pollenia griseotomentosa | reverse complement strand
AAATTAACCGATCAGTTAATCGGGTAGTAATTAATCGGTTAACCGAATGAATACCCTAATGTGTACTCTTATACAACAAAGGGGGACATTTTTCTAAGATTTTTACAGTGGGTGAATATCATGATACAAAGAAACCAAGACAACGCAAAATGTGTAAATTTTTAGTTGACTCCCTTTAGAGGAACCAGTCCGATATGTATACATATATGAGATTGTGGAAGCACTTTTATAAAAATATGTGTATTTTTTGTTCTTATGTACAGTGGACTCCCGATAATTCGTAATCGCAAGGGACCGGCCATTTCTTACGAATTATAGGGGTTTTCGATTTAGCGCGGTTTCGATTTAACGGGGTTAAAACAAAAGGAGGGGACCAAAATGTATGAAAATTTTACGTATTAACGAGATTTTTTCAAGGAACCGACAGTTTATGACGAATTATCGGGATTTGACTGTATTTATATATTATGTAAATAAAAAAAAAAAAACAAAAAATGTACTTTGGACTTCAAGAAGAATTCTTGACAAAAGTACGAAAAAATGGATAATCTTTCATAAAAGCAAATTTCGATCTACCAAAGGTTAAAATACAATTTGGTTTAAGGATTGATGTTTGACTATTGACGTCAGCAGTCGTCGATGGCTGCGAGTGTAAAACGGCAAATCCATCTGAGGAGATCGAGTGGTTGCGATCGAAACATGTCATGGTAACCTGCCGGCCGCGGTTCGAATCCCGGCCACGGTCAAGAATGAAAGATTATCAATAACAATTTTAATTAATTTTCATGTTGTAAAATTCCTTTCTTCATAAAATTTCTTCAATAAATTTCTTCAATAAATTTAAAAACCATAAATAGTTCAACAAAATAACCACAATACTAATTATGTAAATATGTAATTCGTTTATATTTTTAAACTTAAATGAATATTTTCAACAATAACATTTTTTACTAAACCGTGTTTAGTCGGCTTCAGGCGACTTTGAGCCGCCTCCGACAACATTTAACCGGCGACAACGACTTTTATTTGTCGATGTGTTTGTCTGAGCAAGGCGAATTCACTATTTTTCTTGAATTTGCCTTATAAATGACATTTGTTTGTGTATTGTTTACAAAGAATATATTGAAATGGAAAAAGAAAAACAAGACGAATCAGCTTTTATTTTAAAATTAATTGAAAATGTTGAGAAAAATAAGTGCCTGTATGATAAAAAAGACCTCTTTTACTTTAACAGAAATGTTAAGAAAAGAGCATGGAAGGAAATAGGAGAAATCTGCGGCAAAAGTGGTACATACATTTGCAATACACTACAAGTGTTTGTTTATTATTTTTTACAACTATTTTCAATTTATTTAAAGGAGCGGACTGCAAGCACAGATGGAAATTGCTCCGCGAACGTTTTTGTAAAGAGCTTAAAAGGACGGACAATCCATCAGGTAGTGGGATGCTCTACCTACAAGAATGGTTTTTCTTCCAGCCAATGATGTTTTTGAAAGACGCTCTCGCACCGCGCCGGTATCTACAACCATACTTAGTTTTATACATACTGTTCCTTATTTCAAAAATGTAATCTTTTTATAGCACTCGTGATAACATTGAGGAGTTGGAAACAGAGACGGTCCTTGACCAATCCATATTTAGTGGAGACAGTTTGCTGGCACCTCAAACGCCTTCTCCAACCCCACCCAAGAAGCGTAAGCCCACTTTTGATAGTCTCTGTAAAAAATTTGGCGAGACTATTCAAAACTTCGAAAAGAGCATAGCAGCACCGGTTGAGCAGGAGACAGAGGATGAAATGTTCATGAAAATGGCTGTATGTTTAATGAAAGACTTGCCAATTAACATCAAAGACGATTTTCAAGCGGGCATCATGGAGGATCTTTATCGGTTACGCAAGAGCTACAGAAATGTAAATATGTAAGCAATATTGGTAATTTGTTTTCTTTCGTCACTGAAGACAATTTTAACTCTCTTTTTTTATTAGTCAATGAATCGATTGTTAAATATATGTTTTTTATAACCCAACTCAAAACGGCATGTTAAAAATTATCAAGTAGGTATAATACCGAAAAAATAACAAAAACGCATTGTTGTTGGAAGGTATTTTACTTGCAGATTTTTAACAAATAAAATAAAAAACCATGTAAATGACAAGTTATTAGTCCATTATTGGATTTTTAAATTTAACTGTTTCTACTTTTTAATAAATGTATATCTCGAAAACTAGAAACAAAAAAGTAAACCGACTACATATTCGAATAAAATAACTTTCGGTTGCTCCAGTTCAAACGTTGACGTGAACAAAAAACTTGTCATTTGCATGGTTTTAAGTTTTCTACAGTTTTTTGTATTCACAAAACCCGTTGTATCTATTGTATGTTGTATAAAAAACCAATAGTGAACTACATACATATGTATTTTAATACAACATACAATTGATACAACGATACAAGGGGTTTTGTGAATACGGTAACTATTTATTTTTAAAAATACTCTTAACTGCATTTTGTACTTTAGTTTTCTAAGTAGTCAGGGAAGACATTTTAACTTCCAGAACTTTTAAATATATGTATTACTACACATAGATATAAAACTCTAATTTTATTGAAAAAATATGTCGTCACTTTAAACACAAAAGGCCCTAACTAACAAAAAAAATTAAAAACTGACTTTTTCATTACATCTGATGTATTGCATCAACACAAATTTTGAAGTCTTTCGACCAACTTTAGCGATTTTATTGACAAAAGGAAACGGTCCTATCTACAAAAGATTATATGATAAACGCTAAAAGTCCTAACTTGCAGTTTGTATAATATGCAACATTGTTAATTTTCAAAACAACTGGTAGGTTTTACAAGAAAAATAGAAGAAAAATTAATTACAAACAGTTTAATGCAATTTATCTTTTTAAATAGTTTTTTTCTTCTCCTGTAGAATTTTCAAAATGTTAGATAGAGTTTCTTCGCCAGTGTTACCACTAGCAAAATTTAAAATAACACTTAAAATGAAGCAAAATTACCCGATTTAAATAAAATAAATAATATACCTAATATTAAATTAACGTTTTATTTAATAAAAAAAACATTTACAAAAAAGAAAAAACACCCAAAAATCATTTAAAGGAGAACAATTTTAGTCATGCTACTTAGATTCTTATTGTAATTTAAAATAAATTAACAAACATAACATTAAAGGCTTAAAACAAATTAATAAAGCATAAAATAAAACTCCTAAAACAATGAATTCAATTTTCAAATTTGGGCAATGAACATTTTAAACCTTGCTTAGGTGTTCTGGAAATCAAAAACGCAAATCGCAAGAATTTTAAACGTCGTTTTTTAATAAGATTTCTGTAATAAAAGATGATTATGCGGAATTTTATATTAAAAATTAGATTGAAAATGCGTTAAAAACAATTTCCAAATTCTTTCGTTTTCGATTTCCAGAACACCTAAGCAAGGTTTAAAATGTTCATTGCCGTTCCTTTATAATGGGTGTTTTTAAAGCCTGATAGAACATACAAAAAGTAAGCTGTCAAACGCTTTTTGCTCTGGCAAAATATCATGAATTAATTCATGTTTAAACAATGCTACGAAATTAACCAAATTTACTTTGAAAAACAGCCATCGATTCGCACAACTTATAGACGACTTCATGATTTTAATGGCGCAAATGAAGCCGATATGTTGATTTAGAGAAAATAACTTGCCAACTAGCCTTCAAAGTCATGCGATTATTTCCCGTATGTATACATGAAGTCAATGGATTATGCTGATAAACGAGTAACAATTTACGCCTTGGAGGCGGACATTCAGCTAGAAATGCTCGAAAAAGTGGACCAAAGTTGGACGTCTACAATGCGTTTCGTCACGAGGTGCCTATATGAAAATATGTATATTTTGAGTTGACTTTCTTAAGAGGAACCAGTGCGATATGTATGTATTAAATACCTACATTTCAAAATATTGCAAATTAATCAAAGTATGGATAGTATTTCGAAGGATCATGACAATAGTTTCTTTGCTAAGTTGCTATTAAGTAAGCTTTAGAAAACAAACGATTGCATGTCATTGATTTCGGAAGAATGCAGGAATATTCCCTTGTAATTTCGTATTTGTTAGGATAGATTCCTTTGTTTTTCCACTCTGTTAAAAAATAGATTTCAATATCGCTCACACACTGGTCTGATTAAATGTTAGCGCAATTTCACAGGAATGTCATTGTTTGATTCACCTGTTGTGTTTCTATGATATTATGTTGATTTTCACAATGCTCACTTTAAGTGTTTATTTCGGTACGAAACTTTTAGGACTCTTTTGTTCACTGTCCATCAAGGACTTTAATTTCTGAAGAATGAGGGGACCTATATTAAAGTTGGAAGTATACTAAGGGTACTAATAGGTGAATACGTAAAACAACAACTGGTTATTTTACTTTAAACTTGGCCAACCGCACAAACATACCTACAGACGTAGGAATTCTCCAAAAAATTTTAAGTTGCAGTGTGCACGCACATATTTCATCGGTTTAATAGAGATTAAAATTAAGAATTGCCAAAATGTTGATAAAAAAAAAATTCGATTTTAAAAGACCAATAATCGATTTCAGTACAAAATCGCATAAGTAAATTCGATTGCAAAAAATCGATTTACCATTCCCTAACTTAATACCTTGTTTAGTAAATACATTGCTTGTAATGGTTTTATACAACTGTCTCTGTAATTCCGTTTTACAACTGTTAAGGGCACTAAATGAGGAGCTCCATAACAAAACGGAACAATTCCACTGTTACAATTTTTGGATAAATGAACAAAAAAATGAATTTAAGCCAGTACTATGTACATGTGTATGTATGTGAAATTGTTGCGTTTTGATGCGATTCAAAGTAAATAAATTCGTCAAAACTAGGGATGTAACGACGATGTTTTGATATATCGGTATAGGCTATATTTTACTGTCGATATGACGATACTTTTTATATTTTTTGGATTATTTTTGAACAAGTAATTTCATTTTCTATGCAGATCATAAAATTAAAACAGAATAATGAAATTGTTTCATAAAATAAATGAATGAGCGAAGATGGAAGATAGTTCGGAGTTAAAATTTAGCAGCTGACTTAGCATTAGATTTAACTAAATGATTTAAAGGCTTTAGAAAATAATGAAACCTTTTGTTTATATACAATGTTTGACCCTCGTTACAATGATAGAATATTTCAAAGACAAATGACTTCAATCGTACTGAAAAACGTCCAGGGGTGTGCTGGAAATCGCAAACGCAAAACGCAAGAATTTTAAAATTCGTTTTTTAGTAAGATTTCTGTAATAAAAGAATTTTATGACAAATATTATACAAACATTTCTCTATTAAACATAATTTTATAACAAAAATTATAAAAATTAGATTAAAAGTGTATTAAAAACAGCCTCCAAATTCTTGCGTTTTGCGTTTGCGATTTTCAGCACACCCCCAGTCTTATTGAGCTACATACTTAACATGTCATTGCATTCCGAAAGTGTTGAAAACACGGTCACACCTACAGGTGGTACAAGTTCTGATAAGTCTACAAGAACTAGCCTTTGGAGCGTTTGTGAAAAATTTATAAGAGGATCCGAGGTGGGTTAGTATCTTTTTATGTTATGCTGTGATTCTGCTAAGGAAGAAGTCGAGATTCATTAGATCTTTTAATATTTCTGGAGACGCAGAACCGCTTGTTTACGTGCGCAATGACATGTTATACCCAAACTTGAAGAAAATGGCGCAGAAATTCTGAAGTTTTTAAATGAGTTTTGTCGCATCTGGGAGACTATTTTCCACTGCAGGTCTGGCTTAAACGGACTTGCGAAAATTAATGATTTGATGAAAAGTTGAAAATATATTGTTTATTAAACAAAAATCTTATTAATATGTTTATAAAAAAATGTTTTATTTTTTGTTAATTTTATTATAAATTCAAATTTAATTCTTTTTTATATCTTATTAATGTTAATTTTAAATATTAATAATCGCTTACACTGTAATTTTCTATAATAAACAATTTACTCTACTTGAGTTTTGTTAATTTTAAGTTGAATTCAAATTCAATATGCACATCGGTATCGATATCGGCGATATTTTTGTTTGAGTATCGGTTTCAGTATCGTATCGGCAAAAAGCCGTATCGTTACATCCCTAGTTAAAACAATAACTATAAGGATTTTAGTACCTATGTAAAATATTATTCATTAAAAAAAACATTAAACTTAAAAAGTGGAATTGTTGCGCTTTGTTATTGACCTCCTCAAATATTCTCCCAAGTAAAGTATTTGAAAGTTGCGAAATAAAAATATAATGTATTATATATGAGCATTTCCAGCGAAAAGTCTACTTTTTGTAACGTAACGTATTTGAAAGTGCATAGCACTGGAAATTAAATAACTGATGTTTGTAGTATATAAAGATTTGTATATATATGTAAATAAATATACATATGTATGTAGCATAAATATATTTATATTCAATTATCTTCTAAAACATTATCATCAATTTCAGAAATATTTGAGTGTAAAAACATAATTTTGTCAACTAAATCTAAATTTTTCAAAACACTACAGCGTTTTTCAGTAATAAGTTGTCTGGCTGCTGAAAACGCTAGTTCTGATGGTGCACTGCTTGCAGGAGTAGCCAAAATTTTGCAGCTTGTTTTAAACAAATGTGGAAATTGGCTTTCATGAGCATTCCACCATTGAATTGCGTCAAATTTATCCGTGATTAATATGCTGATATTCTTATACGCTTTTATTTCATTTTCTATCCTGGTATCGAGATTATCAGGTTGATGCTTCTCTACAAAATCTGCAAATATATCATTATTTTGACATTGCTGTAACGTGTCAATTGGGTTGCTGTCAGGGATTGTTTTGAATAAAGATTTAGAAATGTGTTTGCACGCTTCCGTTATTTCCTCCTTCTCTGTTTCTGAATACTGTGTTAGTTTATTGGTAGGTGGGAACAAAAACAAAGCTACTTTGTGAAAAATTGTGAGATTTTGATAAACAACCGTTTGCAACAATTCAAGAAAAGACGCCTTTGCCCGTTTTACTATATCCGTATCGTCATATTTTTTGACACAAACTATTTTCAGGCGATGTATATGTGGTATAACTAAATGTAAAGTCGAAATGTTGTGTGCTTCTAAAGTTTTCGAAGAGTTTTCAAAAGTTTTTAAAAGGCTGGTTATAGATCTTAGATTATTGAAATTGATATATTGAATCCGGTCCAGTTCACCTTTTTCTTTTAATATATTATTAATTTCGTACCAGTTTTTTTCAACGGATTGAAGTAGATAAAATATTGTATTCCAGCCAGTAGGGCACATGATTTCTAATGACGTTTCCATATTAGAATTAATGCCAGATTTCTTAAAAAATTTTACCAAGTTTCGGCAATCGGTTATCAATGTTGTTAGCTCTGGTACACTATCAACTGTTTGCTCTACAATATTATTTATTAAGTGATTGATGCAGTAAACGTTGTTATTGCTGTGGAATGCAGAAATCATATTGGAACCTCTATCTGTTACAATAATTGGACTATCTTCTTCTAGCTCACAACCAAATTCTTCCAAAACATTTGAAAATGTCTTCTTAATATCTGCATCTTGATTAATAAAAGTGTTAATACATTTAACATGCTAAAAAATAAAACCAGTTTACTTATACCTGTGGATGCATCCCCTCTCATAGATCTCATAGCCAACAATCGGCTGACGATCTTCCCTTCCCAAATATAATGGATTGTTACTGACATAAAAGTCGAACCAATGTAGTTATCTGTCCACATACCAGAAGTAAGTCCATAACTATTACACTTTATTTTGGAAATCTCAGATTTAATTTCGTTAGTATGAAATTGATAAAGATGGTTTATATTGATCGATACTGTCGTTGGATTTGGCAATAATGTTTCAATCTTCACATTAGTTCCAAAGCTGGCTCCAACAGACACGAAAAAGCTTGCCAACTTTTTTAGCTCAGCATAAGCTGTTGTGGTAAATGGCCGACAATTCAAAACGCTCCATTCAGTTATTATCTTTGCACATTTTTTCTTTGTCTCCGAATCGACATCTACTTCCTCATTATCAGGCCGTTTAGTGTTAACAAGCAAATAACATTTATGGCGAACTAAATTCGATGTACTTTTTAAAAATTTGTATATGTTAAGGCATATTTTGCATGCAACTATATTTGGAATAAGCACTCCATTAGAATTTTCAAGCATACCAAAGGTTTCCCACACTTTGCTTTTCTTTCTTTTTAGGCTAATTTTATATTCACCAGAAAGCAATTTAGATTTTATTATTGCATTATCAACATCCTGCGTTAAGTCTACTAATGATTCCTTCTAGATAACCACAAAATAATTAATTATTAAATTAAATGTAGAGTGTTAAATAAATATTATTTAAGACATACATACATGCATACATACATATGCATGTATGTTTGTATAAAGTATAATACAAAATACTCACGTTCTCCATTGAAGTAATTTCCATGAATTTAAATTTAGGCAATTAAAAAGAAACAGTTTTTAAAAATTCACTGGTTTTTATAAAAATAACTTTTTACTTTAAATGTGTATCATTAACTAAATGAGTGCATCCAAAAAGTTTTTGTTTTGCATATAGCAGTAGGTACTTGAAAATGATGTATTCAGATGTGTCTATGTATTACAGACCTGCATGAGTTAACTCATTCATTGAATCACAGTGAATTCAGCTTAATAGTGTGCAGGCATTCATTACCCGATATCAACATATAAAATGAAGGACAACACACACCATTCACAGTAACATGAATTCAAGGTGGCCTCGATATGCCAGCTGTATATTGTGTGTTGGAATGTGTTTATGTATCAAAGCGAATTAACTACAGGTGGTGTCGAAACGCCTTCTGATTTTGACAGTTCGATCCTATTTGTAAGTGTGTCGCTAAAGGCTAGTTTACACGGTCATACAAAGTATTACGACTTTGTAGAATCAAAATTATATGAAATTCTCTCCGTTTTTAAAAGAAAAAAATAAAATTCCATTGTAAGAATATTTCACGGATGGTATAAATGAAATCAAAAATAATAACAAAAAAGCAGATGTTTGCAGTTTTACAATTTTTACAAAAACAACATGAAAATTTCCTGAGTTGATTTTAGTTGTTTTTGTAATTGTATAAAAATGATACCACCTTCAATGTATGCTGTTAAAATACACCTCTGGTGTGATGATAATACATACAGTGATGGACTTAAGCATAGGCACAACAGCCATATAGCATTAATAAATTGTATTAAAAAACAGAATGAATATTTTTATATTAAAATTACTCGTGTAGAAAGATGAGTTAGTCCGTTGACAGTAGGGTTTTTTCCCGGGAATTCCCGGGACCATTATTTTATTTCCCGTTTTCCCGGGATTTTTCTTGCGGGATCCCGGGAAATAAAAAAATCCTCATAATTTCAGAAAATAGCTATTTATACTTTGAAATTTAGTTTTCTATTCTCTAAAAATTAGCATCTGTGGATGGTTTGTGGATTAGATCAATTACAAGAAGTGAGTACATGTATTTAAATCAATGTCTCCTGATGCAATAAATCTACTAAAAGCAGAATGGGCAGTGCAACAGTTGATAATTACTACATTTAGTGAAGTGAAGAGTTAATAAAGAACATTAATTCAAAATAAGATGCAGGCAGTAAAGTTTCATTGTCCATGAACAAGTCTTAAAAATAGGAGATACCTAAACATATCGCTCCTTTATTGCAACATAGTCATATCTACAAAAACAAACGATCTTGGCAAAATGCGATTAAAGTTTTCAAAATGTATAACTTCGGTTCAGTTGGAGATATAAAACGAGAAGGCATGAAGGAAAACTTTGCTAAAGTTACTTTAAATTTTGAGATACGACTATGATGCAATGAAGGAGCGATATGTTTATTAGGTGATAAACAAAAATTTTCAATTTTAATTTGTGTTGGTTTATATACCCGTGAAGTGCGGGGAAACCGAAATAAAATAACATTTTGGAAACTCGTGTAAGATACTACAACATACAACTTGAAAAACACATTGTCCTAAAGATTACAAATGGATCTATTGAAATGAAAAGGTTTGTAAGAAGCAGTCCGGTTGATGCTATTTTTGCATCAACCTTGACATACATTTGACTGATATAGACGTTGTTTATAAAAAAGAAAAAATTGCTTCTGATTGTGAATCCGAAGCATGCTACAACGGTGCTATTTGTCCAACCTCGGTAAAAAATGAACGAAATTTTTTGGAAACATGATAATTAGTAAATAAAATCAGGAATATACTTTTTGACGACTTACAAAGCGCTTTGAGTGTGTCAGAAAGTTATTTCCTAAGCCATTAAAAAATGTTATATATTTCTTTAAAGTATTTTATCTATTTTATTAATTAACTTTTTGATTTCATATCTTGACTACCTCAATTTTTATTTTGTTTTTATTATTGTTTTATAAAGGTGTGAGGTAATAATAATTCAAGTTCCTATTTCAATCTTTAATTAATTTTTTAGTATTGAACCATTTAATTTACTTTCTTTGTAAACAAGTTCCCTTACGTTTTTTTATAAAAGTTTTTTTTATTAATTAATACCAAAATTTACTTTGTATTATTTATATGGAGCGGGATCCCGGGATCCCGGGAAATTTAAAAAAATTTCCCGCTTTCCCGGGAATCGAAAAAGTCCGGGAAAAAAAAAACTCTAGTTGACAGATAAAAAGTACAAAAGTTTCTAAAATACAATGGACAAAAGTATAAGCACACTTTTTTAGGCGGATGTACCTTTATTTAAATTTTAATAATCTGGCAACAATTTTAAATTTGGCACACGCTGTTATATTCCCTTATTAATCTTTTCTTCAATTAAGTAACTGAAAAGTTGCAAAAAGCTTAGAAAATACAAATTTTGTTTATCTTTTTAAAATGTGTCCTAAACAATGTGAAACGACTGAATCTCAGCGGAGAATAATTTTACATTGGCATAACCAAGGCAAATCGTTTGCTGAGATCTGGGAATTAATGGATCGTAGCCGTTTTACCATACGCGCCATCGAAAATCGCTTCAAGGGCGAAAAAAAACTTTGAAAATGCAAGTCGCTGTAGTCGTCCTCGCAAATTAGGTGAGGGAACGTGCTCAAATCGTACGAAAAGTAAGAGATGATCCAAATTAATGGATTCCAAAAATAACAACTCCTCAGGTTGCCACAGAGATAAAACAAGATTTTGGCAAAGATGTACACCCAAAAACTGTACGAAGAACATTACATAAGGCTGGGCATAACTCACGTGTGGCTAGACACAAACCATGGATGTCTACTATTAATCAAAAGAAGAGAGTGGACTATGCCAAACAGTTTGAAAATAGGCAATGCGATTTCTGGGATCAGGTACTATCCCAGACTAAAGTAAATTTCAGAAGAGCAATAATTGCGAAATGGAATGCCCAATTTAATGAAGCAATCAAATTTGACGTTTGTCGCAATAAATATTGCAACGTGGAGAATCGGGGTTATAAATTGTTTTATTGATTACATCTCTAAACGAAATTACATACCTGAAAATTGCTTCCAGCCTACGTTACAGCTTTAAATTTTTGTAAATTCGGACAAGCAGTATATTTAAAAAACTATAACTATAAGAAAAACTTTAGTAGTCATTATCAAATTGTTTTTTTTTATAACCCATTCCAAAAAATGCGTAAAAATAAATCGTATGGCCTTCAAAATTATTTAGTTTTTTTTAATGGAAAATGGTTTAAAAAAATGTTTATGATGGGTTTTTGCGTGTTGTTACCTGTAAAAACTTACACGCTTATTAGACTGTGAAAAACCATAAAATGTAGGAAAACCCTAAACCAGATGCACAATAATTTAAAAACGCGTTAAAAATACATATGTACACATATCTCTAGTAGAGATTCTCTACCCAATACCCACGGAGGTTTAATTTCAAATTAAAAATGTTTTAAAAACTTATATACCCTTTTCACCTGTGGTGAAGGGTATAAAAATGTTTACTAAAACTGAAAAGAATTAAGAGAATAAAAATATGTCTTTCAATCGGGCCATGCATATTAACACTAACTAATTTTTTAAACACCTTAAAAATTTTAATTTCTGTAGGATTTGCTAATAATTTTTGTACTAATGATCATTACTACATGAAAAAAAGTTTAATTAATTTCAAACAGTTTTGGTTGGTGGACTGTTTCTAGAACTTTCCCTTCTACCTGTGTTAAAGGGTATATAAATAAATAAAAGATAATGAACTTACCATATTCCATAACAATATGCAATATGAGTGAAATCTTGAGTCTTGAAAATGATGATTAAATAAAAAGAATATGAAAATTTCTTAATTCTTGATTGAAGGAACTTAAATGCGACTTGAGTTTAAAAATTTTGTTCTTGATTTGTTTTCTATAAAAATAAAAAGATTCGTATTAAATCTAGAAAACTTGAAAAAAAGGAGCAATCACATTTCATTTTCAGCTACTACATCATGGGAAAAGTGATCAAACTTATGCTGCACCAGTTGATGAACTAAACAATCCGCACATAAATTCAAAGAACAATAACAAGTATTGCAACGCCAGCGTAAACGTGATATAGCCGCAAATTGACAAGCTTCACATTTGGCAGCCATTAGATCAGGATTGTAGCCCTCAGGAGTGGAAAGTTTTTCTTGTTTAATAATTTTTAGTAAATGTAGAATTTGTTGCTGAACTTCCGAAGTTATATTTTCAGTTTTTAAGTCGCTTAGAGTTTCTATAGAATTAGAACGCGCATGTTCTGTATTATTCGAATCAGCTGAGGGCATGTGCAAATCTTGCAGAAGAAAATCATCTTCTGGCATGTGAACTGGAACATTGTGGGAGGGGAAAAATGTTGATGGCCGGTAATAGTGTTTTGATTTAGCCTGGCCCACTCTTCGATTTTTTGGTATACGTCCTGGTACGGGCATACCAGCGCTGTGTAATTTTTGAAAATATTTTTGAACTCTGCTGGAGACTTGGCGAGCGGTGCGATTACCCAAAGCTTTTGCTATTTTACTAAATCTGTGCATTTCGATCCGTTCTGCTGGATATTTAATCAAAAGCTCTTCGAGAAGTTTTTGTTCTTCCACAGTCCACAATTGATTAAACGTTTCAGGCTTGCTATCATCCACAACACGACCCCTATTATTTGAAACATCACTTTTATTGTGAGCAAATGTATCAGTATCATCCTTAGTCTTCAGTTCTTCAGGAGGCATGTCATCATAATGGCTTATTTCGGGTATCTGTAATACAAGAATTTTATAATGTGTTAATGTACAACATACTAACTTACTGTTGCTATAGTCATATAATTTGGACTAATTATTTCTTCATTATTTTTAATTTTAGCTAAAAACAACTCCGGCTCTTCAAGGTAACGATTTTTGGCCAGCGCCAATTCCTCAATGTGCTGTTGCACCTTAATTTTTTGCGCCTGAAGCACAGCTATTGTACGCAACATATTCAAATAATCTTTATTGCCCCTTAAAGCCAAATGATCACTTTCAAAATAGAAAACATTTGCTTCTGGTAGACTTTCCGTATCACTTTCCATTTTATTCCAATTTTTTTAATTAAATACGAATAAAAGAAATATAAATATTTCTTTTAGAAATAAAAACTTTTTTACTGCATCTAATTTTTTTGCAAATAAAAATTTATTCACAATAGATATGAACAGTAAAACACAGGCAAGGCAAATTCATTACAGGTGGTCTTGAAAGCCCTGTTCAAGGCGAATTTATAACAGGTAAGTGCAACTCTACAACTACAAAAAGCCCCATGTATTTTGTTTTTGCAATTTTCTGACTTGTTGTCAAATTTCAGTATAGAAACCAAATAATATTTTGACGTTTCACCATTTTTTTAATTCACCGTGGATACAGCTGATGAACGGCTGACGAGTTGAGCTTACCTGGAGTTAATTCGCCTTGGCCCTGTTCATCTCCAGTACAAGGCGAATTCAACTACAGGTGGTGTTTGGTACCTTGGTGAAATAAACAGGTGGCATTACTACGCCAAAGTAGATGTTTGTCTACTCTTATGTCAAAGTTTTGTGCTGTGATTTTTATATAGCATTAATATTTTTGAATTAAAATTAAATAAGTAACCATAGTGAAATAAAAATTTACAAAAAATTTATTTTATCGCAAAATTTGATTTTAGTTTAAAATAATTTTTGACGTATACGGAGACTTATTATTAATTTTTTTTTGTAATGTTTTTTTGTTGCCTTAGTTCTGCCACATGTATTATTTCACCATGGCTGGGACAACATCAATCCTACAACAGAAACAACATAGGCTTGAATTCCTTTGTTAGGCCCCTTTCAGACTCGGCAAGTGAATTGCGCAAGCTACTTGCCGACAACAACAAAGTCTGTACAAATTTTTTTTTCTTTACCCCGACCTAACCGCTAACGTTACAAACCAAGAGTTGCGCAAGAGACTTGCGCAAGTAACTTGCCGAGTGTGAAAGGAGTCTTACCATGGTGTATTTATTTCACTGTGCTTACTATTTGTTTAATTTTAATTAAAATAATCAAAAACTGTAATGCAATGTAATAATCAAGGTATATTTACACAAGGTAAACTCGTTGGCCCATATGTTTGTCAGCTGTTTACCCCTAGTTGGAACCCAAACGTCAAATTTTAAACAAGGGGAACACGCAAGGTATATTTATAGCAGGTAGTCTCGGAAAGCCAGCTGTTTATTTTTTATTTGCTTGTTTTGTGGTACGAACTGTCAAATGTTGTATAGTAAACAATGTGAGTTGGGGTAGTTTATCTCCCACGAACAGAACTATTGTTACATTTTTTTAGGACTTTTTGCCTAATTTTAATAAATTTATTAAACTTTCAAAATATACTAAAGTTAAATGATTAATTTTCCTGGGGGTCTAAAGTGCGTTGCAGAACTAGTTCGATCCCATACGGATCGTAGCAAAACTAGTTTCTTTCGAAATTTCGTAGCAAAACTCGTTTGTAACAAAATTAAATCTATTATTTTTCTATATACAGTTGGTTTCAACTTTTCAACTGTTGAGTTATTAATCAAGAATGGCATAACACTTCAAAATCAAAAAAGTTCAACTAAGTTGGTCCAGTTAATCCGGCGCTGTATGTTTTTTGCATTTTTCCAAAAATTTGAAAAAGGTGTAACGAACGAGTTTTGCATCTCACCTACTCATATTCTTTATAGGGTGTAGGATCGATATTGTGGAACATACAAACGGAATGACAAAGTTATATATACCCTCTTACCTTCGGTGAAGAGTATAAAAATGAATGGTTTCATAGCCGAACTTGCAAATTAGCCACAGCTTTGATATTGAACAGTATAATTGCTTTTTTAAAAAGCGTGTAGATAAGTTTCTATCGAAAACGAAACTTAATTTCCGAAAACGTTTCAACCTAAACCTTAATAATTTTAAAAAACCTTTAAGATTTTAACCTTAATTCAAACTTCGCTCATTCATTTCTTGTAGAGTTATTAGGTTGCCGCCTTCTTTACTTTAAAAAATATTAGCAGCAACTACAAGTTTGGGGTTGCCAATATGTTAACAATACGGCAATTGAAATAACAAGCTGTTAGTTGACAGTTGCCAAACGTAATTTAAAATTGGCTGCTGGAAACACAACTTCAGTTGTGTGTGTAACATTTATTTATTTTATTTATTTCAACAGGTAATACAAAAAGCCTTCTCGGCCAAAAAATACTGTATTACAAAGTAAATACATTAATAAATCACTATGCCAATTTCTATTATCTTATAATTATAATTAATGCTCTTGTACATGTTTAATTTAAAACTAAAACTAAACTAAAAGTATGGTTCTCATCCAAAACAACACAATCATTCCAACATATAGATGATTTAAATTTGTCCTAGCTTGTCCTTCTCTTAGAAGGAAGATAAATGTTACACTATGACATTAAAAAATTTTTTTTTTCAGGACCACGAAGTAAAAAAAGATGTCGTGTGGTTGATTTCCACCTATTTATTTTTTTGATGGATTTGCTTAAACGAACTAGGATGCAAATTTAGAAAATATAACACTCCACTTTTCAATAGTAAATAATCAATTTTAAAGCATAAACACTTCTCATTTTTATTTTACTCGTAACAAATTAAATAAAAAGCTTTCTTAAAAAAAAACTAAGTAATTACTCAACACAACACTTTAAACTATTCCTTTTTCTGCTCAGCAGCCGGCTTTGTTTCTTTCAGCTCTTCTGGGGCATTTGTCGTTTCTGTTGACTCATTAGCCATTTTTGTAGCAATTTTAGCTAACTTTTCTCGTCTATAATCCTTACGAGCCTCATCCAAAAGTATGTTATGAATAAAATTACGATTTTGTGAAAAGTCAGGCAATAGAGATGGATAAGGATTTCCTCTTAACTCCAGCACAGCTTGTTGATAATACATGCCGGGATAGTCTCGGGGAGCCTTATACATACGGGTATACGAAACTTTGCTATTTTCAAAACGTGGTGCTAAGACTTTAAATAGTTTGTGAACCAACTGCTTTTCCAACAACCAATAATCAGCTAATTCCATGGTTGCTTTATGACGATCGCCATGACGTATTGCATCGGAGATTAACTGAGAAAAATACGTGATTAAATATTTTTCTGAAAAATAAATATAATTCTGTTACCAATTCCACATAGCCTCTAGCTTCATCTGCCCTGTTGTGGTACAATTCTATACGCTCATGTTTGACTAAAGCTGTTACAGTTTTCCGTAACTTCATTAGACGTCCTTCTGGCCCATTAGGATTCTTTAAGTTACGTTTAGAAGGCCGAACTGCAAAACGCAATTGAGACATTAATTTGGTGACTTCAGCTTGGTTCATTTTTGGTGTTTTATTTAAGATAATTGAAAATTATTTTCTCTAAGCACTTCGCTGCATTAAAATTTACGTAAACACACTCGTAATGACATTTGGTTCATGCGGCTAGTGATGTTGAATTTTCTGTAATAAACGATTACTTATATAATAATTATAGTAGCATATATAAAAGTCCAAAACTTTAATGGAACGTTTTGGTTTTATAGTTTAAATTATACCTACTTCAATTCTTTTTAAATGCTATAAAATATTTCTTTCTTTCAAATTAATTAAAATATTACAATATATTGTGTATCCTAAAATATATTGATTACTTTTATTATTGTGATTGCTGAAATAATGTCATCTATGGCTACTATTGTGAATGGCTTGCCTTCATTTTAGTGACATAAATGTACCGTTAGTTACAAATGTAATTTGCTGTTCTGTTAAAGTTTTAGTCACAGAGTCTGTAGTTTTTATTAATTTATAAAAAAGTTAATAAAAAGATAAGTCTAGTTACTTATTTTTTAGATTTATGTATAAAATTAAGAAATAAAAATAATAATCTTGAGCTTAAAATTTAAAATGGTTGAATAAGAACAGTTTTTGTTAAAACTTTCCGGGTAAGTTAAGTAATTTTTAATAGTTTTCTAGCGATTTATTTAAGTAATTTGCCATTTGAGTAAAAGGTTTTTTTATTGAATTGAATTTGTTTTTTTTTTTAATTCCCTAAGCTAATCCCACAAAGCTCTACGCTTGTCTGCAGGAAAGAAACCAGAGTCTCTTAACAGCAATGACTTTCTTTAGGACTCGAGGTCCATGTAGTGATTAGCTGTGTTCATATACTAAAAACTGTTACAAATTTGTAACAATTGTTACAAGTAAATATTACAAGTCAATGTTAAAAGTAAATTTACAAGTAACAATTGTTACAAATTTGTAAAAAGTTTTAGTTAATGAACACAGCTATTCTTAAATTTGTTTTTTTATACCCTCCACCAACACTAGTGGTTAATGACGGTATTTTAAGTTTGTTATTCCTTGTGAAACTCTTTTATAATTCATCTCAGAACCCATAAAGTTTATATGTATATATATTCTGGCTCCTTCAGTAATTCTACGTTGATTTAGCTATGTCCGTCTGTTAAAAACACGTTCCCTTTCGAAAAACTCAAAAGAAAAGAACAGTGTTAGTCTCAAATTGCTTCTAGTTATCCTAAGCAGTTTAAGATTCAAATCCAGCAGTCGGTTTAGTAGGATGAGAGTTATGAATCCAAATGTAAAACCACCACCCTAAAAAATTGATAATTACAAAAAGTGTGTTGCTATGGTGGTAAGATTCACGGATGGATATAAGATTTTGCACAAATTAATTCTATATGTGTAGAAATCACACTGTTAAATTTCGTGAAGATAGGTCCATAATGGGAGGCGCTGACGAATTCATTATTTATTACAAAAACGTTTTGTCAAATACAAAATTACTTCAGAACAAGTATGAAACATATTTTGTAAAAAAAGAATAGAAAAATGACGTTGGAATTATTTATGCATATTTTAAACTCGAAAATACTAATTAGTAATTACCTTTAAGTTTCTTAATATTTTGTTTTTTGTTACATTCATTGAAGACTGAATTGTTGTCGTATATTTATACCCTTCACCACAGGTGGTGAATAGGGTATATATAAGTTTGTCATTCCGTTTGTAATTTCTATAATATTTATGTTAGACCTTATAAAGGATATATATTCTGGGTCCTTATGAGGAGCGAAGTTGATTTAACAATGTTCGTCTGTCCGTTAAAATGGATTTTCCGAAGACCCCATATATGATGGGGGCCAGGTTATTATACATTATGTCACATATCGTCCGGAATTGTTTGCTATTGAAATTCAGCAAGATCGGTCCACAAATGGCTGAGATATGAGTAAAAAACCTCGACTGCCTCAAATGTTTTCCTTTAAAGGTCCAATTAGACGTGACATTACCATACGAACACTGTATTACCAAAACGACATTAACATACCATACAAACCAACTCAATTTTGGTTTCTACGGTCATACAGTGGCTGTGGTAATACAGTGTAGGTAATGTGGTTTTTTGTTGTTTTTTTTATATCCTTCACTACAAGTGGTGGATTTTATTTGTAATGTGTTTAATTTTACGCATACGCATACACATACACATTAATGCATATATATGATATGCCGCTCAAATAAAGAAACAAACTCATAGACTCAATATATTTTAATTTAACGCTTCTTCAGTAAAAGCATACCATACAAACCAATTCAATTTTGGTTTCTACGGTCATACAGTGGCTATGTTAATACAGTGTTGGTAATGTGTTTTTTTTTTTTTTTTTGTTGTTTTTTAATACCCTTCTCTACAAGTGGTGGATTTTATTTGTAAAGCAGCCCATACACGATTCAATTCAATTGTCAACTGAGTCGGTTGTTGTCCAAATCAAAGCGTGTATGGCTTTGTCAATTGATTAGTTTGACGGTTGTCGAGTTGGTTGAAGAAAAATCAAAAGATTTTGATTTTTTCAAGTTGACTACTAAGTCTTTCAATTCGATTGTACTGTGTGTGCCCAAGTCTCTTAATCAGCTGTCAAAATTAATTTTTGTTGTTAAGTATTTTAAAAATTGTCTTTTATTTCATTAAATTTTAAAATAAATTTAAAATCTTTCAATTCAGTTGATGAAGTTGTCAACTGAGTTGAAAGACTTATGGCGATTTCTTTTCTGAGAAAAATGTTGCATTAATGTTACATGTTCTACATTTTGTGTTCGTTTGTACAAAAAATACAACTGTGGGAAAAATTTTCAAGTTCTTTTGTGAAAATGTTGATGAAAAACATGCAAAACATGTTACATGTTTTACCCTTACTTTGGTACTTACTACTTTGTTTGTACAACCAATATTTTATTTTGTTTGTCATAATATTTTAAAAGTTTTGTCAAAAGAATTCTACATCTAAATATTCTTCGACAGCATACTCCATTTTGAATTAAATCGTTTTTTTATTTTGGTGGAAAATTCTATCTGCCGTATTCATAAAAAATTAAAATGGATTTGAAATGCATTTTAAGAAAAATTTGTATGAAAATTTTGCGTTAAAACACATTTTAAACTTATTTTATTTTTTATGAATACGGCAGTATGTATTTATTATCGTTTTAAATTTGTTCAAGCAATAAGTGATGTCAATGTCTGTTTCCAAACCGTAAAGTAAGTGTGCAGCAAATAGTCGAACAGTTTTAAAAATCGCTAATGAACTACATTAATAATAAAAGTGTAATAGTTGTAAATAAAGGCAGCTATTCTGTTCGATTGAAGTTGTACAACATCCCTACCAGAAGAGAATGAGCGAGTTGTCACTTTTTTCACGTTGGTGTTAAGAAAATGATAGAATGAAATGACCTAAACCAAGTTTTCTGTCATTTCATTCTATCATTTTCTTAACACCAACGTGAAAAAAGTGACAACTCGCTCATTCTCTTCTGGTAGGGATGTAACACTTCGAGTGATTATAGGTAACATGAAAGAGTGTTACATGCATATACTGTAGCATTTTTTTCTCAGAATAGAAATCGCCATTAGTTGACAACTGAATTGAACCGTGTATGGGGCACATAATGTGTTTAATTTTACGCATACACATACACATTAATGCATGTACATGATATGCCGCTCAAATAAAGAAACAAACTCATAGACTCAATAGTCTGCTTTCACACGTTTCATCTTTTGATGCTCAACTCTTATGTTTTTAGGTGAGAGAAGAAAGAAGAAAGGGGGTTAGTACGGAGATGCCTGTACTCGGTCAGTACGCTTTGTGTTTTTATTCGTTGGTATATGCACAACGATGGCTGCATGTAATTTTTTTCTTTTCTTTTTTTCTTTGATTCGCTGTTAATAAAATTGTTCTTGTTTTGAACCGAAAAAAGTTGAAAACGATTGCTGCGTGTGATTATATTCTTTAAAACGGAATTGAAAAGAAGTTGAGCATCAAAAGATGAAACGTGTAAATTTAGACATATAAATATTTTAATTTAACGCTTCTTCAGTAAAAGCATTCATAGCCGAGTTGTTAAGTTCTCTCCTGAAAATCATCAGTTTCAGGAGAGAACTTGCCTGTTCGAATCCCAAAAATAATTTTTTTTCATTGTTTTTATTTAATTTTTTTATGTACTAAAAAACGATTTTAAGATTAAAAAATGAGTTTCAAACATCAACTTTGGCAAAAGAGGTAACGGGCTTAGGTACATATATAAATGTTTAGTTTTTTTGATATGGCGAAATGAAAAGTTGGCGTGGCTCAATTAATATTTATTTATACCTTTCTTAAGAACGTTATTTATGTATATAACTTTGTGTTCTTATCTCATCATGAAGGGTATATAAGATTCGGCATAGCCGAATATAGTACTTTTACTTGTTTTTAATTTTGTTTTAATAAGAAATTTTTTTTTAATCAAAAATTATTTTGAATTTATTTTTTTATTATTGAGAAGGGCACTTGCCCACCCCAGAATAACAGGCTAGCTACGCTTATGCTAAAAAAGAACTCAAGCTTAAACAAATTAAAGATGCAAGAGTTAAGGCTCAGTTAGCCGGGAGTAACAGTAAATAAACCTTACCGTAAAAAAGTAAGACCAATCTATTTCTTACAGATTGAGACGTAACATCTTACTGCTAACTATAATCGCTCCAATTGCTTTACATATAACAAAATGAAGCAGCTGATTTGCAACGCTACTGTTAAGCCGGGCTAACTGAGCCTTTAGTCTGAGTTCATACCACAGAATACCACAGAACTGTCACGAGACGGAAGATTTTTTTTTTTTTTGTCTCTTTTTAAGAAAGCTGCCCTTTTTCATTTCTCTTTGCATCATCTTTTATGCCGCAATACAATAAACACATATTTATTTAGTTGAGATTTATTTGCAAAGCTTTTGTAAAAATTAACTTTTAAGTTTACCACAACACAAGTAAATAATATTTAAGTTAATAAATAACATTATAAAACAAAAAAATATTAATAAATACATACATTTTGTTTGCACAAAACACAACGTTATTGAACTAATGCATTTTTTTAACGTGGTCTGTGTTTTGTTATTTTTGTTTTGATCATGCCATTTGTGTTGATTGTTGCTGCCTGTTTTTACACATTGCTACTTCCCTACCAAAAAAAGCTTTCTGTCTTTTTCTTCGAAAGCTGCCCTCGCAACTGATTTGGGCCTTTTTCACACGCCACTTTTTTCAGTTCTGTGGTATTCTGTGGTTCATACGGCTAATGTCTTATTGACATGATTCTTACTGCCTGTTTTTAGAACGCGAGCGCAAAAGTGACTCACTGACATCATATTAGTGGTAATGTTAAGCATTTCATGTCAGTTGTAGACTGCATGTAAAGTAGCAATCATGTCAATACGACTTAAGCGGTATGAATACAGACTTAACATAAATAAGTTTTCCCATTACAAAATATTTTTTACTTTGTTTTTTGTTGCAATGTAATTTTTGGCGTTGCGTTTTACACCATTAGAACTTATAATATGTATTTTGTGTTTCTTTCCATAAAAGTTTTCCTACAAATCATTAATAATTGGAAAATATCGACCAATATCTTGTTACATAAACATTTTAAACTCTTTGCAAGAACATTTTTATCTGTCGAAAAACAGCTCACAGCTTTCACAACTTAAGGCCGTTACACACTATCCCACAAAGTCTAAAGTATTTTTCAAAAATGCTTCCCTGATTTAATTATTCTTTGAAAATTTTTAAAAAACAATAACAAGGCGAATTCATGTAAACGGTGGTGTCGATACTACAACAAGTAACAACACCAAAAACACAACAATGTATTTTTTTGTTGCTTTCGTTGATCGATATGTCAAAAACACAAGCAAATTTTGACATTTCTCTCTCTAATTAAGAAAAAAAAGTAGCACAGCTGTGCTTTCAACGCCACTATCATTTCCAATTTTGATAACATTTATCGTTAGTTTATCTGAACTAGCTCTCAAAAAAAAATCAAAACAAAGAAAAAGAATAAAAATTGATGTTTAATAAAATAAAGTGATAACTATAACATAATAATATTAATAAAAGTATTAAATAATATATTTTTAAGTTTTATTTCCTTTTAAAAAAAAATCACACTAACAACATTAAAAAAATGTCAAAATGAAACAAGAATGAATCGTATGAACAGCATGTTTGGCAAACTAGTTTCAGAGAGCGAAACGAGTGGTTTTTATCGTCGTATGAACATAGCATAACAACTTATCATGACAGGGTTGCATTTTCTACTAAAGACTTTGTGGGATAGTGTATAACGGCCTTTACCGATAGCTAAAGGTAGGATTTTATCGGTCGTATAAAAAGTGTTCCATTATTACAACTTTACTTTAACCTACCAGGTAAGATGAACCTTAATATGCTTTATCGCTTACTTTAGGTTAAAGTAAAGATTTAATAACGGAACACTTTTTACAAGGCCGGTTAAAGTCTAAGTTTAGCTATCGGTAAGTTGTGAAAACAGCCCTTAAAGTATGCTTTGTTTATGACTTTAGTTATGGGCCTTTGGGTTTTTGGTTAACCCTGGCTTTTGTTTACAAACATTTAAATAAATAATTTAATTTAAATTTCAAAAACAAAATACATACATATTTTATTTAAAAATTTTCAAATTAATTCGGATGTGTATTCTAAGTCAAATTACAATTTTAAAAGCCTTATGCTTTAATAGTCTTATTTCTTCAATATTTTCTAGGAATATTTTTTTTTATGCACTATCAGAATTTTCGTTTGTATATTTCTGTTACCAGGCTTACAGCCAACTTTTAGGTTTGATATTATATCATAATTATACCCTTCACCACAGGTGGAAAAGGGTATATATAAGTTTGTCATTCCGTTTGTAATTTCTACAATATTGATCTTAGACCCTATAAAGTATATATATTCTGGGTCCTTATGAGGAGAGAAGTTAATTTAACGATATCCGTCCGTCTGTCCGTCTTACGTTTGATATGTGTTTTCCGGAGACTCCAGACATGATAGCGGCTAGGTTGTTTTACATTTATGTCACATATAGTCCACCATTTCTTGCTATTGAAATTCAGCCAGATCGGTCTAACAATGGCTGAGATATGACCAAAAAACCACGACTGCCTCTAATTTTTCCAAAAAAATCCCTTGTGGTTGTTGTATTTTTATTACTTTTTTCTGTATATCTGGAGAACGGCAAAAGCCAAAGTTTTCAAATTAGGTACAAACATTTAGGTTATAAATACACACCATCCCACAAATTTTGGCGGGATTGGAGAAGTGGGCGTGGTACCTCCCATACAAAAAGTATTAAAAATTGTATAAAAACCCGAATTTTTTGACTGTAATATGACCTATGGTTACGCCTTATATATCAAAAGATCGGAAATTTTTAAAAGAAAATATTTTCTGAAAAACTCGGGAAAATCGGTTCAGATACGAAAAAGTTATGACCAAAAAATAAATTTTTTTTTTAAATACCCATTGTCGGGAACCATAGATCTTCCCGAGTCCAAGATTTATAACCAAAATAACTGGAAAATTTCTTTAACACGTCGGTATATAAATCTGTCAAATCGGTTAAGAAATAGCAGAGTTATGACCAAAATACTGAAATCCCAAAAATTACTCTTTTTATAATTAAGTTTGTTTTTTATACCTTTCACCGAAGGTCCTATACCCTATAAAGTTCTGGGTATTCTGGGTCCCAGTTGTCCGACCCCCCCCCCCCCCCCCCCCTCCCTTTTGCATTTGTTTAGATATACTAGCATAATGCTCAATTTTTTCGTTATCAGCCTTCTTTATTATTTCATCTATTTAACGAAATAATTTTAACAAATAGAAACTAGGAATTTTTGTTTCGTTTTGCTTCTTAAAAACTCGTCAAAAAAGATAAATCTACGGTATGACAACAGTGCCTATACAAAAAGAAACCAAACAAACACACATACATGGTACAAACTATTTTGGTGATTATAGGCCACCTATTATGGTTCACAACTCAAATATGTAGTTGATTTAAAATTTTGGTATTATGGTTTACAACTTTGCTTTATTGTGGTGAACTAAAACATCAAAAATAATTACAACTCAACTGTGTTGAGTTGTGAACTGTAAACTGATCATATTTACTTTTAATCATATTCATAAAACTTTCCTTCATGGTCCAATTGTCTAGGGGGTTTGCTTAGGTTAGAAACTGTGAGTCCCTGGTTCGAATCTTGTTTTTTCAAAAAGAAAATTTTTTTTAATTTTTTTATGTTCTGAAACGATTTAAAAAAATATTTACCAGTTTTAACTTTTTAAATTTAAATTATAATGAAGTTTTATGTATTGTATATATGTATGTTTAGGTAGAAATTATTTAGGTTTTGTCTAGTTGCTCTGTATTCTGCTCGCACAATGGTGAAGGGTATATATGATTCGGCAAAGCCGAATATAGCACTCTTACTTGTTATATTTAAAATCGTGTTGAAGACAAAAATCTGTTCTTCACTAAGCACTTAAATGTAATTTAATTCACCAAGATGGTACATTTAAATTCAACTTAAAAGTTTCCATTGTAATAACTTAGCAAGGTGGCATCAATTTCACAACAACAACAGGCAAAGCAATAACAGACAGCTGTTTTATGAGCCCACCTTGTAAATAATTAGATTTTTTCATGATATTTTTTTTTGTATTTAGTAGTGCTACCATACTTTTATCTTAATTAAATAGGACTTGAAATAAAACCCAAAAAATCAATCTGTATTTAAATACGATTTAAGTTTATATGAAAATGAATGATGAATCTTTATTAAGATTTAAATACTATCCTGAAAATTGGGCATTACTTTAGCTATCCTTTGGCTAGCAATGAAGTATATTGTACATAAAATTTATACAACTATGTATTAGATACCAGCAGAATGTAATGCATTTTCTGACCCGCTACGGCCTTCGTCAACATTCTTTGTAATTCTGATAGTGCATAGAAAATATTCCTAGAAAATATTAAAGGAATAAAACCTAATTTTCAGGATTGTTTTTAAATCAAAATTAAGTTAATTTTCATAAAAACTTAAATCGTATTTAAATATAGATTGGTTTTTTGAGTTTTATTTGAAAAGTCTTGTTTGAATAGGATAAAAGTATGGTAGCACTACTAAATACAAAAAAAAAATATCATAAACAAGTTAGAGTGCTATATTCGGCTGTGCCGAGTCTTTGATACCCTCCACCGACAGTTCGAATGTTTAAGGACTAATATCTGTATGATGTCTTTTTATTATTATTATCTTAAACTGTGACGATTTGTTATTAATTATGGTTTTAGGAGACTAAACTGTTTTCCGGGTGTAGGGCATATATGGGGCCTAGGGTAAATTATGTACCGATCTTCACGAAATTTTACAGTATCATTTATAGTCCTATAAAATTGTGACGAGCCAAAATTTGTTATGATTGCATTATTTTTTACGGTTTTAGGCGTACTAAACTGTTTTCCGGGAGTAGTGTTTATATGGGGCTTAGGGTAAATTATGGACAGACCTTCGCGAAATTTTACAGTGTCATTTCTAGTCGAATAAAACGGACTTGTGCAAAATCTTATGTCATTCCGTGCATTTTTGCATCATTTATGTTAGTTTTTGTAACAAAATTATCAAGTTTTTGAAGGTGGTGGTTCCACATTTCGATTCATAGCTCTGGTCCTACTGAACCGATTTTGCTGGATTTCAATCCCAAACTGCTTAGGATAACTACAAGCAATTTGACACCTAGTTTGTTTATTTCTTTTGAGTTTTTCGAAAGTGAGCGTGTTTTCAACAGACGGACAGACAGACGGACATGGCTAAATCGACTTAGAATTACTCAAGCAGCCAGAATATATATACTTTATGGGGTCTGAGATGAATAATAAAAAAGTTTCACACGGAATGACAAACTTAGTATACCCTCTTCACAACTAATTGTAGTGGAGGGTATAAAAAGTATAATTATTTACAAGGTGGTCTCAAAAAACAGGTGATTGTTATTGCTTCCCTGCAGATAACGAGACTAGTCCATACATGCATGTAAAGAGTATTCCATAAAGGAGTAGGAGTACTCCAAAACTACTCCAAATATATGGGTAAAAGGTGGTCCATTTAACATTACGATGTCCTAGGAGGGGACTATATAACCCACCGAAGTAGTCCCTAAACTACTCCATGGAGTACTAAAGTGGGTTAGTTTTAAAAGTACTCCATGTCATTACAGTATGGAGTACACTAAAGCGCTCATTTAAGCATTTTTCATTTTTTACTAATCGCCTTTTATGGCGTGCCCTGTAGTCTATTATTGCTATTATTAAATATATTTACTTGGTATTTTTAATTTGTTTACCTTTTTTTCACAAATTTCACAAACTTTCACTTTTAAATAAACAATTAATAATGGACACCATCAGGGCTACCAATGTGTAATACTGTGAACTATAGAAAAGTATACATCACGCAGTTTTGGGCAGCACTGCATGTTAATTTCTCATAACATGGTCCATATTACAGTAGATTGGACCATGTTGTTAGTAGTCCATTTAAGCCACAATGGACCACGTAGTCCAATATTATCTGTAGGGCATATAAAAATTTTGGCTCATATACACGAAATTTGACGTTTGGGTTCCAACTTGACCAAAAATATGTAGAAAAAAATTAAAGCTTTTTTGTCACTTACCGGAAATGTTGTTTAATTTTATGAAAACCTAAATTTTACGAACCAACAAATATTTACGTTTTCCAAAAACAGTCTGTATAATTTATTAAATTTTCGTTTTGAATGAAATTTTTATTTAAATTTTCAATTTATGGCTATTATTTAAACCATAAATTTTGAATTCATCTTTTAAAATCGTTTAAAATAACAATTTACAAAATATAGGTATCTAATATTTTTTTTGCACACCCACGTAAAAATGTCAAAGAATTTCAATAAGTTTCAATAAAAAAGTCATCAACAACCCAACCATCCGAATAAAGCTATAAAAATCTTTGTGCAAAACTTTAATAAAAATATTTTATATTGCCAAAAACCACAATAAATGAGCGAGTGGATGGTTCGTTGGAATGAATGAATGACCGAATCGTGTACATTGTACAAGTGCTGCTAATTGGACACATTTTCACCAAAAAGACAGTATAAAAAAGAATAGTAGGTGGTTTTTCAAAATGCTTTCATACTTTATAAAATTATATTCGTTACAAAGTACCAGGGACGATGAAAAGTATGCAAAAATGAAAGAGAATACGAGGAGGACATTGAAATAAAATAAATATTCTATAAAAAAATGCTCGAAATTTATAACAATGAAAACAATTTTAATTTGACGCGTCTTTTAGCAGGCGGCTAGAGTTTATTACATTGGGAACTTTCGCCAGTTTATACTGCTGATAAATTGCAATTTTGTTATATATTAAAACATTTTTATTTATCAAAAGTCGTGAGAGATTTTTTTTTTTTGGAATTGTTAGCGAAAACTTTATGCAATGTATACTATGTATGTACATTAGAGTGACTCAAAAAAAGTTGTTGATGTACCCCCATCAAAACTAACTTTGACATGTTTTATAAATTTTCCTAAAATATTTTGGCTCTAGCGATTATCTGCCGTGAGCTAAGCCGTACAGTGGCTGAAAATTTTATTTCGTTGGTCAAAAGTCCAATTTTTTTTGTCACCGATTTTTCAAATTTTTATACCCTTCACCACAGGTGGAACAGGGTATATATAAGTTTGTCATTCCGTTTGTAATTTCTACAATATTGATCTTAGACCCTATAAAGTATATATATTCTGGGTCCTTATGAGGAGAGAAGTAGAGAAGTTGATTTAACGATATCCGTCCGTCTGTCCGTCTTACGTTTGATATGTGTTTTCCGGAGACTCCAGACATGATAGCGGCTAGGTTGTTTTACATTTATGTCACATATAGTTGACCTTTTCTTGCTATTGAAATTCAGCCAGAATCTTAACCTCATAAAATAAATTTGTTCTGGCCGGTACATGATAGCACATGGGTTCCAAATATGGTACACTATCGAAATTTTTTTAAATACTGCAGAAAGTGTAGGAGGGTATCATATGGCGGGCTTGACCGACTATACTTTCTTACTTTTTTTTACCTCTACCTGTTTGAATACCTTCCTCGCATTAAATTAATGCAAAAATTTATTAAAATACAAATAAAACAACATTAAAAAAATTGTTATGTATGTATATTAGAAAGTAATGAATCTCTAGGGGCTTTAACGAAACGACAACAATAAAAAAACAAGACCAAAAAGCAAAAAACAAAAAAAAAAAAAAAAAAAAAAAATTAGTGGCTAAAATGAAAAATTAAATATTATAAATTATGGGAAAAGTAAAAGGAAGGGAGTCATATTTTTTTTTCATTTATTAAAAAAGTGAAGACGTTATTATATATACTTGTTCAGAAGTTTCCAACCACAAGTACACTGTGTCTCACACCCTCAAACATAGTGGTTTGTTTTTAATATTTGTTTCTTTACATTTTTTTTTTTTTTTGGTTTTCATACGAGTTCAAGTTAAAAGTTGCTGGAAAAAAGGTAAATATTAAGCAATCAAAAATTCATTTATTTCTCATTCGACCAACAATGCCGCCACCGCAGTGTGTTCTCTGTGTGGAAGACTGTAAATTGTATAGCAACAACATCATTATTTTGCTGTACCTTTTTGAGCTTTTTACTTTACTTGTTTTTTTTATTCTTTATTTTCGGAACAGGAACAAAGATTGCAATTAGTTTTTATGAGAATTCTATATTGACTAATAGACATTTTTTAGGGTTTCTATAGCTTATATTCATAATTGGGGGAAAAAAGTGAAATAAGATAATTAGCTGGTACTGAGGGTAGCGCTAAAATAATAATACTTTAATACTTTAGAAAATGTTTAAATGTTGGTATCTTAAAATTCTTGTATATATGTACATCCACACCAGCAAAATGGAGAGGGTAATATGGGCATTTCCGTCAAAAGGTCCACCGTGACCGAAAATTTAAATGTTATTAAAAGCTGATTATTTTACGATATTGTTATAGAGAAATATTTAGATTTTACTAATTTTATAAATTTACCCATAAATTTGTTCACTTAGCCAAACAATCAGACTGCAAAGTTGTGCAATCGTAATTTCATATTTGTGAGAATGTTTTATTGTATGTTTTCTTTAATATTATCTTCCTTAAAAGAGGTGATATTTGATAAAAATTATTCCAAAAAAATTTTCTTACATAGTCTGTAATCTAAGGAAGAGTTCGAAGAGAAATATGTTATTCAGATAAATTTTTATTTTTTTTAATCATTATTCAGTTAAATTATTATGGAAAAAATTTCACGTTCGAAATGTCACGTATCGAACCAGATTTTGGCTTAAACAAAAAAAAAAAAAAAAATACAGACGATTTTGGAATCAAACCAAAGACACTAGTTAAGAATAAGTTGTAATTGTTAATTAAGCATTAGTTAGGGTGGTTAAATTTCAAGGGCCGATGTTGATTTTGAATAAAACACAAACTATTTAGGAAATTATTGTAATTTTATTTTATTATGATATATTGGTATTACTCAATTATGTATGGAACAAAATATCGGCCAAATGGGCGCCGCGACCACGGCGGCACACCTCCATCCGATGGTCCAAATTTTCGATGACCCTGAGGCATAATGGAGGTTCTATGCCGTTAATGTGCCGAATTATCTCATCCTTTAGCTCTTGAATTGTTGCTGGCTTATCGACGTACACCTTTTCTTTCAAATAACCCCAAAGAAAAAAGTCCAACGGTGTCAAATCACATGATCTTGGCGGCCATTGACATCGCCATTACGTGAGATAACACGGCCATTGAATTTGTTGCGCAAAAGAGCCATTGTTTCGTTAGCTGTGTGGCAAGTGGCACCGTCCTGCTGAAACCACATATCGTCCACATCCATATCTTCCAATTCGGGCCATAAAAAGTTGGTTATCATCTTACGATAGCGAACACCATTCACAGTAACTGCCTGACCGGCCTCATTTTGGAAAAAATACGGCCCGATGATGCCGCCAGCCCATAAACCGCACCAAACAGTCACTCTTTGTGGGAGCATTGGTTTTTCGACAATCACTCTTGGATTATTATTCGCCCAAATGCGGAAATTCTGCTTATCGACAAATCCACTGAGGTGAAAATGTGCCTCATCACTGAAGATGATTTTCTTCGAAATTTATCATCCATTTTCATAAGTCTGGATAACTTTAACACGTTGTTGGATTGTGTATCTCTCCATGGTTCAAATTGAGTAAGTCTGAAATAGAGAAATGTCAAATAAAATTCGGAAAAAAACTTGGCGCTTAGGTGTGGTTCACATTCAACATTAGTTATCTTGTATTTATTAGTTGTCTTGTATTCATAAGTAGGTAATTTTTTTAGTTTACATTGTTATTAAAAATTGTTATACATCATTATATATACTTCAACTCCAATGTGCAGAATGCTGTAGATGTTAAAAAGTCCGTTGCCAAATAAGTTTTACTTTAAACGTTTAAGTGTGGAGATCATTAATAGAGGCCGCAATAATAAATTACGGTTGTTAAAGTGACTAAGTTCTTAATAAATACATAAGTGTTATAAATTGTAAACAGTGTTTAAAGTGTTTATTTATTTTATTTAAGTTGCAAAGAAAAGAAAATAACAAAAGGTTTATTATAAAGGAAATAAACCGAAAACGTTATTGAAAAGGCAGTAACTAGGGGTTTCCTGGGGTTTCACGTAGAAACTAGGACTTCATGAGGTTTCATTAATAAATGGTGTTTAAGATGAACCGGGAAATAACCGATTGCATCCGAGTCTAGTAACGGGGTTGCTATAGGACTATTGGATTTTTGGCAGCAATTACTCGCCATTACTTTTCAAGGGCCACTGGCATACTCGGAATTTGCGCGAACTCCGTATATATGCGGACCGTATCACTATTCGCAACATGTGATGCGTCCGATAGCACTCCGCTGTGCTTCCCATAAGCGGACAAAATGCTACCATTTGCAAAAATAATGAATATACATGCTATTATCCGTAAGAGCGGATCTCTTATAGATGATTTTATTTAAATAATATTACTGTCTTATATAAATCTTAACGTAATTTTCTTTTGCGGGGCGTGATTGGCCATGGGCCCCCAATAGAGCACAATCTCAAAAATGTGTTTTATATACTGTCGGTCCTGAGCTACTATATTTACTTTACTTTACGTGATTGGCCATGGGCCCCCAATAGAGCACAATCTCAAAAATGTGTTTTATATACTGTCGGTCCTGAGCTACTATATTTACTTTCTTGTTTTATATATGTGGTTCTAAAAACTTTATCGGTGGTCGTAATTTTGGTTATTTTATTTTTTGAAAACTTTCTTTTGAAATTCTTATACATAATATTTTTAATATGTATTTATTTTCCTGCAACATATTTACTATGAACTCTTTCTAGTAGAAAATAATACAAAAGTTGTAGTACTTGCTAAATCAATTATTGTTGTTTTTGTTTCATGAAAATTGTTTACTTTACTGAATCCTTTTACCATTTCCATTTCACCCATTTTATAACTTTTCTCAATATAATAAACATTTAAGGTTTGTCGTTTTGTTTGTACACAAATGTGATCAAAAATGTTTTTTAAGAAAAAACTGTTTAGTACAACTTTGAATATGCATTATATGCATTAAAATTACATTTTAAACAAAAACAATATTAACAAATATAATGTGAGAAATGTTTCTTTTTATAAGTTACTAGCCGTTCCCGTGGCGTTGCCCGCTCAGAATGAATTTTTGATTTAATATAAAGAAAAAAAACCTGTGTGTTTTAATTACGCTAATCTATCTGTTCAAATTTCATCATAATTCGTTAGAAATTATCGGAGTGGGAGTAATTCTCCGTATCTCCCCTCTTGGTCGTATTCGCATTCGGTCAGGGGACGGTCAAGCAGAGAGATAGACTGGAGGCTTGAATGCTGAAACTATTGCTTTAAAATATCTCTTCTAAAATAATAGTTAATTTTTCCAAAAAAGAGGAACTTTATTTAATGATAACACTGTGCATGAAATTGACACTTTTTTTCGTGACAAGCCGGGCACATGGCGTTTTAACATAATTCTGGGATGCTGAATCCAGTGGTGCCCTCGGTTTTTTCAGATTGGCTCTGGTTTTCGAGATATACCGTTATTTCGAAAATGGAGGAGGTTGCTCAACATATATTCGCGTAACTCAAAAACGGTTTAGTTTATTGAAATTACTAAAAAAACCGAAATTCCGCAATAAAATTTCATTTCAGAAAAGTAAAACTCTTTTTCTAATATGAGTAGTCGTTATTGAAACATAATTTTTTTTTTGAAAAAAAAATTAATTTTTTTATCAAAATTTCGAAATTTTTGTTTTTTAAAAATTCATAAAAAATTAAAAAATGCAGCTAGGCTTCTAATTTTTTGCAGACTTATAAAAAACGAAGCTACTAACAAAATAAGCCATAAATGATTAAAATCTGTTTGCAACTTTTGATTTTATTCACAAAAGTCGACAAATTTTTCATTAATTTAAGAATTTCCCTTAGGGGGCTCCCATACAAATATTGCGTTTTATGAAATTCTTAAATAAAATTTGCCGACTTTTGTGAATAAAATCAAAAGTTGCAAACAGATTTTAATCATTTATGGCTTATTTTGTTAGTAGCTTCGTTTTTTATAAGTCTGCAAAAAATTAGAAGCCTAGCTGCATTTTTTAATTTTTTATGAATTTTTAAAAAACAAAAATTTCGAAATTTTGATAAAAAAATTAATTTTTTTTTCAAAAAAAAAATTATGTTTCAATAACGACTACTCATATTAGAAAAAGAGTTTTACTTTTCTGAAATGAAATTTTATTGCGGAATTTCGGTTTTTTTAGTAATTTCAATAAACTAAACCGTTTTTGAGTTACTCGAATATATGTTGTGCAACCTCCTCCATTTTCGAAATAACGGTATATCTCGAAAACCAGAGCCAATCTGAAAAAACCGCGGGCACCACTGGATTCAGCGTCCCCGAATTATGTTAAAACGCCATGTGCCCGGCTTGTCAGTTTTTTCAACTAGCATAGTGTAATCATTCACTCAGGACCTTGCATGTTTAATTTTATGTTTCTATGTCCAATATTAGCAGAAATTCAAAAAGTACCAGTTAAAGAACCTAAAAGTACAGATTGTCATTCACTCGGAACATTGCATGTTTAATTTAATGCTTCTAGGTCCAATATTAGCGGAAATTCAAAAAGTACCACTAAAAAAACAAAAAAGTACCAAACAGCCCCTCTTACAGATTCGAATTCACTCAGGACATTGCATGTTTAATTTTATGTCCAAAGGTCCAATATTAACGCAACTAAAAAAAGGACCAATCAAAGAACGAAAAAGTACCAAATAGATCCATTTAAGAGATTCACTCAGAAACTTCTTCAAATCTAACGGAAATTCAAAAAGTACCAGTTAATGACCAAAAAAGTACCCCCCTAGAGTCTTTTTTCTAAGGATATTGCATGTTGAATTTTATGTTTCTAGGTCCAATATTAACGGTGATTAAAAAAAGAACCAGTTGTTGAACAAAAAGCTAAAGAAATTTTATTTTCCGTATTTCCCGTTTTTGGTACTTTTTTCTCCCCATTGAAGTATCAAAAATTTCAATATTGTAGTGGGAGACCATTTAATACGTATAAGCCAAAGAATGGAGAAAATACTTTGTAAAAAAAGTACCAACAAAAGTTACGAATTTTACCCCTTAAACGACAAATTCCTACAAAGTACCGAATTCGTATTTTTTAGATAAGTTTTGAACGTGATATAAGGTTTATTTTCCCGTTTATTGGTTTAAAAGATAGATGACAAAAAAGTACCAAAATTTAGGTTTTACCCATTTACTTCCTAAAAGGACCGAATATCAAAAAAGTATCAGACATGTGTCCGCTTTTTTTTTCTAAAGAACAACGATTAGTATTAAATTTTTTGGTATCTTTTAGTTGTGGATATATGTGTGAGGTTACAATAGGAGATTTAACACCCCTCTTCCTATCGTAAGCACTTTAATGGAACCTTATATAGCCTTTGACCGTAGGGAGGTTCCATTGTTAAAGAAATATTTAAAATCGGACCGGCAGTTCCGGAGATTTCATCTTACAAACATAGAAACATACAAACTTTTCAGCCTTATAATGTAATTATAGATTTTTATAATCAGCCCAATTATGAATAAAAATTCCCCAGGAGTTTTCTCCCTTCTCCCATTTTTGCTATGTTAATTCAATTGTAAAAATGGGAAAAAAACTCCTGGGGGAGTTTTTATTCATAATTGGGCTGAATATTTTTTATTATTAAACATATATTTTATTTTATTATATTTAATTTATTATATTTATTATTTTTATATTTCGAATCTGTTTAATGAATCAAATTTCAATATACAAAGCTTTCTTGAAATAGTCCTCTTCCTTTAATATTTCACATACTTTTTGCTTAAGCCAAGCTTGATTCACATTGAAGCTATGGATATGTAATTTGGAATGAAGTAAAGTTAAGTATGGTTGGTGTCTTATTAATTTTGTACATATTAAATTTACTTCAGAGCCGTGGAGCCATAATCGGAACATGTCTTCTTTACAAACAAAAAAAAAAAATCAAATACAGTAGTTTTGACTTAACTGCCTTTTATTTACGTGCACTTTTGACTTAGCTGCACAAAATTGATAATTTTTGGCATTATTCTTTATAATCCCATACAAATTCCTTTTTTAAGTGCGCTTTCTTTACCTGCACATTTAAGATAAGTGCCCAAAATTTTTGGCATTTTAAAATTATTTTCATACAAAAAATTCAAGTTAGCTGCACTTTGACTTAACTGCCCAAAATACATATTTTCTGTAATTATTCTTCAAAATCCTTGTTTACGTGCATTTTGGATACCTGCACATTTTTCGTATTTTTGGGCAGCTTTAAAATATTTTCATATAGAACATCAAAGTTAGCTGCACACATAAAAAAATATGGTGGCCACATTTTCACATAAATATCCAATTTTAGCAGTTTATAGAATCAAAAATCGCAAACAAGTCAAGTTGGTATCATTATAATTCAATTATTTTGTTTGCATATATTTACATTTATGCATATGGGTTGTGGTTACAGCAACTTTACCACGATTATATGAAAGGAATAGCAAATCTTAGGTCTGGAAAAGAATAAAGTAGTTGTAGTAGTATTTGAAGCTGACGATTGCTCTGTAGCGCAACAAAGTTCAAAATTTCGAATTTTGCGCTTCAACTGCAACGACTACTACAACTACGTTTTCTGTTGACACTACTTTGCAACTGCCGCTTTTAACTTTTGAGAGCTTGCAGCGCAATTCTTAACGTTGTACTACAGCGACTATTCTGTTCCACACTTTTTTGTTACCAATTTGGCTAGCTCGTTCATTACAAAAATGCGTAACAAATGTCTACAAGTTGTTTGAACGTCATTGTTTTTATCAATTTATTAATAAAAACGTTGTTACTTTTATGCAGGTAACCACAATTGCGTACCTGCACATTAAGGCAGCTAAATACATTTAAGATAGCTGCATTTTTGATTTACCTGCACAAAAAATCGTGCAAAGGAGATTGTGCAGCTAAGTCAAAATTACTGTAATTGTTTTTATTTTTTAAAAGAAAATGTGCATTCTTACTGAACTGAGACACACTTTACTAACATATTTCTAATTCCCAGAATATTAAAAAATTGTATTCACAAACTTGAAGAGTATTTAATATTCGGCTTCAACCCTTATCACTTACTACCTGCTATTACATTGAACTCGATTGTTTTTAAGCAAAAAGTACTTTTTGTAAGTTTCCATTTGTTTCCATTTCTGTTTGCAAAAAAAAAAAACAAGAACTCATTTTTAATTGATGTTAATTGGAGAAAATTGAATTTTATTATTGAAACTAAATAGTTAAATGTACAAATTCACCACTTGTTGTTGCTAAAAGTTGTTTAGATTTCGCAAAAAAAAAAAGGCAAACAACACAATAGCGGAAACAGAAAATTCTAAAAACATCGTTAGCGAATTCAATTAATTTACCAAAAATATTTTTTCATGTTCTTTTGAAGTTCTTCAATTAAATAACAAATGAAATCAAATCAATAGTTTCATGTTTTTTTTTCTCGTTTTTCCGCTTTTAAAAAACAAATTAATGGCATTAGTGTGTATAAATGACTTTAATGGAAGTTTATATAGAAATTCTCGTTTGCTTTTGTATTTATTTATTTAGTTTGGAAAGTTATAATGGAGGCATTTCGGATACTGAGTTTATAATCAAAAGAAAATTAGGAAAGAGTTTTTCTGGTTAATGAAACAAATTAAATTGGGAGAGCTAAAACTTTTTACTTTGAAATGTTCTGAGATTCATTTTAATTTTACTTTCGAAAGCATACATTTTTAATAATTTTCACTTAAAATAATGAAAATGTCTTGCCTTATTTAAAAGAGTTCTTGCCAATTTACTTAGTAGTTATTTTAGGTTAATTTTGCTGTTCCATATTTTCTTTTATACAAAAATATGAAATGTAAAATACCTCAACATTTTTAGAATGCTTTTTTTCTTTATACTTTTTTGTCATACTTAAAATATTTTAAATTAGTAGTTGGCTTCTGATTCTGAAATTTGTGTGCTCCAAATCTCTTCATTGTTTCTTTTATAGTTTAACATCAAATCCATTTTCCATTTTAGTTAAAGGTTTTTTCCTTTGAAAAAAAAAGCTGCGGAAAAGGAGGTACGGCAGAATTTTAATAATAGATGGTGTCTACCATACATTTTACTCAAGTGAGAAATAATTAATGTTACATATGTTGCAAAAACGACATAATCTTACAAAAAATTATATATTTTTAGGTCTTACAATACAATACGGATTATGCGAACTTTATTTAATTTTAGTGTTTCATTTTTAAATTTATTTGATTTTTAAAATTTTTAATAATATTGTTTATTAACAAACAAAAAAAAAAAATATGTATAAAAATTATAGATTATATAGTTTCAATTCTTAAGTGTAAAACGACATCTTGCAACAATACATAAACTTGTCAGTCTTACCCCGTCTTTACGAGCCATCGCTATGTTCAAACTGAAAAAAAAAAATTTAAGCATATTGACAACATAATTCGGTCTTAATACACAGGGGAACAGTAATTTTGCGGCCTGGATCTTTATTGCAAATTTTCACTAATTTGTCATCGCTAATTTCAAATCAAATCTTCATTTTAAGGCACTTTCACTATATATTGGAATAAATTGAAAACAGTTCACCATATTCAGTTAAAAAAAATCTAAAACTCGGCAACAGTATTATCTTTCTTTGCGAGTAAAAAGAGCTTAATTTATAGAAAAATAAAAAATTAGCTAAGCATAAAGGCACATCGAATGCTTTTTTTTATTTTGTCCTGAATATGTTCTATCGATTTCAACGAACAAAAGATGGTTTGTTTCTCTGTATTTGGAGAAACCTGAAGGCTTGCATCTTTTATGGTAAACACAAATCCTGATCATAATAGATCGAACCCCATATAAAGATTTCGAACTATGGGTAAAGCTAATGTATGCGCCTCTAAGATTAGAGCAGCATTCTGAATATTTTCACGGTACCTCGTCAGGTTAACGGTTTAACAATTTGATTAATATCTCAATTAGTAGATCGCAAGTGGTCAGGATGTATGTATATACCATTGGATGCTGCTTCAAAAACTGTTTTCGATGATACCAAATTTAATTTATGTCGTCTTGGAGCAAAGTACAAAAAAATTCGAAAAACTGAAAAAGGCATTTTTTTAAAAATGGTCCAGCTTACGGATGGTCAACGCTAGAACCAAAATATGTTGGGGATCATCATAAAACATATCGAGCTTTATTTTCAGAGGGGTAACAAAAACATTTTTTTCAGCTCCATACAAGGTGAGTCGGTCTAGCCTATATATGAACAAGTAAGAGTGCTATATTCGGCTATGCCGAATCTTATATACCCTTCACCATATTTTTTTTTGAAAAAATTAGAGGTAGTCGTGGTTTTTTGCCATTTGTTGACCGATCTGGCTGAATTTCAATAGCAAACAATTCAGGACCATATGTGACAAATGTATGATAACCTGGCCCCCATCATAAATGGGGTCTTCGGGAAACCTATTTCAACGGTCAGACGGACAGATGGACATTTAACGATGTCAACTTCTCTCCCCATAAGGACCCAGAATATATATACTTTATAGGGTCTAAGATCAATATTGTAGAAATTGCAAACGAAATGACAAACTTACTTATACCCTTTTCCACCTGTGGTGAAGGTTATAAACAAGATAAAATATATCGCGATTTTCGCATTTTAAGTGAATAATTAAAAAAAAAAAAAAAAAAAAAAATAAATTAACATTATTTTAAAACAGATTGAGTTTAAAAAGCAGAACATTATTTCCGCATACGTAGAATTTGTATGAAAACCCGAAACGAAAATATGTATTTAATTTAATATCTCAATTAGTAGATCGCAAGTGGTCGAGATTTATATACCATTGGATGCAGCTTCAAAAATTATTTTCGATGATACCAAATTTTATTTATGTCGTCTTGGAGCAAAGTACATAAAAATTCGAAAAACTGACAAATGGTCCAGCTCACGGATGGTCAACGCTAGAACCAAAATATTTTTGGAATCATGTGTTTGCAAAATTTATGTGAGAAAGTTCCCGCTTTGAACTGTCAAATAAACTCACGAATAAAAATGTGGCGAGAAAAAATTTTAACACTAAAAAACATATTAAAAATGCAAAATGCAAAGAGTAATAATAATAATATTTTGTTCTTGACACATTTTTTTATTGTTTAATTATTTGCTTTTAAAATTTTTTTTAAATATACTAATGTTTTCAAAGCTCGTTTGCAAACAACGTCAACGATGTGTCGACTGGCGTTCTCAACGTCCGCAATGTCACATCGGCTTCAAGCGCAATGTTATGACATTTATAACGTAACTACGTAATCTCTTTTCATAGTTTTCGCACAGACACACTTTTTTCTCACTTTTCGAGAAACGATGGACTATTTTGCTTCACATTTTTTCGATGCGAGAAGTTCTCACTAAAGTTACAGAACATGGGTACAGGTTACACATACCCTTACAAAGTGATACATTTTTCTAAATTACAATGGAACAAAACAATAGCTACATTTTACACTCAAAACTCAAAATTTGTCAAATATTGAATACAAAGTTAGTACTAAAACGATATTCACCACTGTTGTAGCGATTTTCAACATTAAATTTAACATTAATTTTCTTTAAACTCCAATAATCGTTAACAACACTGATTTTCCATAATTAAAATCAGCTGTTGTTAAAAATTTTGCGCCAAAAAAATAATTATTAAATAAAAGTAAAACAAACGAAAAACAAAAAGTTTTTTATCCATGACATTATAACCAAAAATCATAATATAACAGATATTGTACGCAAACACAAAAAAAAAAGTTAATAGGAAAAATGTTTGCTTGCATAAAAAGTACTTAGCGCAGATACAAAAAATGGTATTATCTCACACTCAATTATAACTGGGGGTAAAGCTTCGTACAGGCGGTGGTCAGATCTTACAATGTTGTCATTAAAATTGCCTAAAAATGTCTTGCAACTGCATGAACATTGTAAGCTCATTTTCATTTGGCAGATATGTAAAATTAATGTATCTTACAATGGCACCATTGCCAGAAAAATGACAACATTGTAAGATCTGACCACAGTCTGTACGAAGCTTAAGAACTGGAACAAATTTGCCATTTATTTTTGCAACATATTTAGAATCGAAAACGACAACTTCTCACATTTTTGCATATTTTTTTAGAATAGCAGGGCTGTGGAGTCGGAGTTGAAGAGTCGGAGTTGAGGTTTTTGTACCGGAGTTGGAGTCGGAGTCGAAGTACCCACAAAAACTAGCGACTCCGACTCCGACTTTTTTGCATTAAAATTTTTCCAATATTTTTCAAAATAAAAAATTTTAATGACCAATTTCTCCAATTCTTTTTAAATATCAATTCAAATTTAAATATAATTTTTCTTATAATTTTATTTTTATTTGATATAAAAAACAAATTTTAAACATAAATTGATATTTAAATAAATTAGTGGAATTGGCCATAAGAGGTTGAGTCAGAAAATAAGGACGGACCAGTATACTTTTCATATCAAAAATTAAAAAATTGAGATAACATCTTATTATATAGATTGTATCGATTGTATTGTTCATGAATATGACTTGAAATCAGCTGTAGCTCCTGTGGTGAAAGCATTAAGTGAACTACATTTCAAGTTCCAACCTTCAAGGTGAATTATAATAAAAAAAAAATAATTAAAATAAAAGGAAAAGGAACTCGGAAAAATACATGACATTGTTCCAAATATAATTCCCATCAATGTGGGGGTTAACCCGAAAAATGATTTGAGAATACTTTTATCTACTCACTTTAGGGAAAATTGGAGAGATAATAAAGACTTGCAATTTCAAATTTCGGTCTTGGACAATAATAATATTGAATTAGGAACGGAAAAATGCAATGGCAAGTACACTAAAGAAAAAGATTTAAATTTAGTTGTTTAAAAATTCACATTTTTTAACTCTGCAGGTGGGAGATAAACTACATCACGCCACATTTTGAAAACTTTACAGCAGACCGCGCAATCATGTTGATAATCGCAAATGATGACTTAATAAATAAAACAAGACCAAAATGGCAGTGTCTGAATTTATGTATGTATATTGGAAACAAAAGACCTCACTGCACAATTTACAAAAAATAAATTAATATAAGCTTTAAAATATACTAAAGTTCAATGATCCCATACGGATTGAAGCAAAACTCGTTTCATTCGAAAGTTCGTAACAAAACTCGTTCGTTCCAAAATTAAATCCATTATTTTTCTATATTTCAGTTGGTTTAAATTTCTCAACTGTTGAGTTATAAGTCAAGAATGTCATAACACTTAAGAATTAAAAAAGTTCAACTCATTTGATCTATTGAATCGGGCGGTATATGTTTTTTACATTTTTTCCAAAATCCAAATAGAATATTTTGCAGCTTTCCTACTCATATGTTAGTAACTAGTAGGTTAAAGCTCAATGCGCGGCACGTTAGAATTAAAATATCGATTTGAAATTTTTACAGAATCATTTTCTTGCTATATTTAACCATTTAACAGGTACTAAATTAAAAAAGAGTTAAAAGTCAAATAAAAACTGTAGTCTCTTAAATAATGCTAGGTTAGAGTAGGAGTCGGAGTCGGAGTTGGAGTCGGAGTCGGAGTCGTACTTAAAAAATTTCAGCAAAAGGAGTCGGAGTCGGAGTTATAACTATTTCTTAACGACTCCACAGCCCTGTAGAATAGAACAAAAACCCGCGCGAATGGTAGCATACATGGAACATTATTGTCAGAAAAGAAAACACCATTAGTTTTCTAATTTTTTTCCATGTCTTTCTATATTTTACTGTAATCGTTGAGGTAATATTAAGTATATTGTTTCAAATACACATTTTTACACATTTAAATGTGTAAAAACTAACTACACCTAATACCGGTAAATGTGCCGTATAACGGTATGTACGATAGTCAACGAACGAACGAAGCAAAAAATACACACACAAACAAATACAAATTTGGTAACAAAAGCAAAATCGTAGCAGGTGTTTCATATTTTTTAATGTTTAAACAAAAAGATAAAAATTTATGTATATTTTTCATCAAAATTAAAAAACAGAAAAAAAGAAATAAGTAAGTGAGTGTGCTCGTCTGTGCTGTACCAGGAAGCAAATGAGAGAGGATATGAAAATGTGAAAGGAGTGTTTTTTGCATTTATGAGGAGTTCAGCTGGACCGAGCATTTTATAAAGAACATTTATGTCTTAAGCTTATTGCTATTTGTATAATGAAAATATGACAATATACCAGAATATAAAACTAGTTTTCTTTTGTAGATTAGGGAGGGCTTAAAAATAAAGTTACTCTAAATCGTGCTTTAAAAATTTGTCTTTCGGAAACTGTATTCTTATTCTGTTTTTGCGAAATCTTACAAGGCAAACGTCTTATTATACAAGATGAAAACCATTTTTATAACTATTATTTAAAAAAATAACAGTTGCTTTTCCTTTAGTTTAAGAACAAAATATTTTAACTACAAAAATAGAGAAACACTTATTTTTAAGTAAATTATAAATGGAAAAAATATAACGGTCTTTACTGTTTTTTTAATTTTGTTATCTTTTTGTTTTTTTTTTTTATTTTATGATTCTTCAACAAAATAACAGAAAAAGATATTTTTCTTTTTGTGACAGCGACAGAAAATAGAAGTGAGAGCAAGGAAAAAGAAAACAGGCACAAAAGGAAAAATATTATCTATAAACTTATAAAACATTTTAAGAATTTCATTTGCCAAATGACTGTATTAAATATTTATTTATAATAAAAATAAACGCAAAAAAAGTTTTAGATGCATTCTTTTTTTTTCTTGTATGAAAAGAGAAAAATGAGAAATTTAATTTAATAAATAAACCAAAAGTTATGTTTTAATCAGTGTTGCCAGTGAAAATTCGAGAAAGACACATTTTGGTTACCAAAAAGATACACTTTTTCCCAAAAAGATACATTTTGAAACAAATTTTAAAATCCATTTTTAATGTTTAACTTATTAACACTAGCTGGCCCGGCAAACGTTGTTTTGCCATATAATTTACTTCTTTCAGATGTTACAGGGTCTGCATGCCAAATTTAAATAAAACCGGATGATAAGTTTAAAAGATATTGGGAGGGGGAGCTTTTACCCCCTTTATCCCTTTTGCCCTATTTCCCTTCAAATCACAAACTTAATGATTATATGTTACGGTGTCTGCATGTGAAATTTTAAGAAAACCGGTTGATTAGATAAGAAGATAAACTACACAGAAACACTACTCACGGCCCATAGACACAAAAAAACTAAATATTGCGCCATCTGTCGGACGAAACTACACAGAAACACTACTCACGGCCCATAGAGCATACATATACAATTTGGTCAAAATCGGTCCAGTAGTTTTTGAGTTTAGCGATCACGAACATACACGTAATTTTTATATATGTATGTAGAGATTTAATGACTATTGTAAAGAAAATGATATCATATAAATTCATTTTTATATTTATTTAAGTCATAAGTATTAGGTATGTAATTTTTAAAAATACAGTAAGCGAACTTTAAATTTAATATAATGTTTGGATGTTATCAAAACAAATTAATTTGTGTAAAAATTAATATATTAGTTAAGACGATTATATCAGAAAGTTCGTATAAAGTTCCTGAAAATAAAAAAGTTCCTCAGAACAACTTCGCACTATTAGATCCTTAATGTTTTCTTTCACAATTAATTAAGCTGCTATTGTATTAGCATTGAGTCCGTTAGTCTGAAAAAGTTTTATTTGGCTAAAAATTCTCTAATATTTTATTTCTGTACATTTTGCGTAACGATTCAAAAGATACGAAAAATGTCAGGATTATACATGGTACCTGAAGCCATCAAAAGATACGAAAAATGTATCTTTCGTATCCTAATGGCAACACTGGTTTTAATTGAATTTTATTCAAAAGGTTAATTTTCTTACCTCTTGGGGCCAGAAACTAATAAAGCCATACCAACCCGTTTGTTCTGGAGATAATTTTATGGCATTTAGTTCTTAAATAGGATTTCCGGCATATGTCCGCCGCGGCTACGCGGTACATGGTCACAGAGCATACATAGGCGTCACCAGACAGAAAATAATGTGTTTTTTCTGTCTTTCTTCGAAAGCTGCCTTTTTTGCACATTTGTTTTGATCACGCAATTTGCGTTGATTGTTGCCGCCTGTTTTTACAGATGGCCACTTCACTAAAACGTCTTTTTCTTTTTTTTTCTTCGAAAACTGCCCTCACAAATGGTTTGGGCATTTTACTTACGTCACTTTTTTTCATCTCTGTATACTCTGGTCTATTCGATCAGTCTAATTTTTTGACAACTTTTTCCGAGAAATCTGGCCATATGGCTTCAATAGTGGCTTGAATATTGGCTTCCAATGCTTCAAGAGATGCTGGTTTGTCGGCATAAACTAATGACTTTAAATAGCCCCACAAAAAGTTATCCAGAGGCGTCAAATCGCACGAACGAGGAGGATAGTAAACAGGTCCTCTTCTGGAAATAAAATAGTCACTAAATTGATTTTGCAATAAATCGATTATTGAGTACGCTGTATGGCAAGTTGCGGCGTCTTGTTGGAACCAAATGTCGCTGATTTTTTAGCTGACTAATTTTTGAAAACAAAAATTCAGTCAGACTGGCTCGATGCATTCATCTTATCGCAGGTCATTGCTCATTTGAAAGGGTGTGTAAACCGCACCAGTCAATTTAAATGGATGAAATGGTGATTCGTTAACTGCTTGAGAATTATCTTCGCTTCAAATACGTCAATTTTTCGTAAAATATAGGAAGTGCTCTGTTAACTTTCGAAGAAAATCTCTACAATTTGGATGCGTTGTCAACGCAGTTTGACATTCTCAGCTGTCAAAACATAGTTCTATGTATATCGATATCGAAAGTTCTCATGCAGCTAAAAAACACCCGTTATAAGCCTTGACAAAGTGGAAGATTGGATATTATGTTAGGGTGGCGAATAAGCCACAAGAAATTGTGCGTTTTAAGCAGGGCCACCACTTGATGTTTTACCCTCGGGGTTGTATAGACCCCTTTCACACTCGGCAAGTTACTTGCGCAACTCTTGGTTTGGGGTCTTAGGACTTAAAATTAAAATAAACAAGCTGCAGACGCCGTATCTTAAAAAATTCATCTGGTCTTAACTATAAAAAAACCAGCAACATCAGATAAAAATTATAAGGACCGTTAAAAGTACTGCAAAAAGCATAAAACTTGCAGTATTTTCCTTTATTAAGCGTTTAACATACAATGCACAAACTTTTGATCTTTGATTACTCCTAGTGAAATTTGACGCAGAAACTTTTCGTAGAACTTTTTACCCCTCTAAAGTGCCGTTTTAGTATACTTTTGTATGGAAGTTAGAAAAAAGAACAAAAATTATCCCTTAAAATAAGAGTTAGAGGGTTTATATATTCTATGAAAAGAATCGCCATACAATTCTACTGAAGACATCTGAAATCATTATTAGCTTAGAAGTTCTTGTACCAAACGCCTTTTAAAAACATTCTAAAACTTTAGGGGACGAAATTTCGGAAACCCTAACTAACTTTTCAAAATTATTTGGCAGATTTGCTCAACCAGTAGTCTAGTTTCACTTTACAATGCAACTATTGAGGCTGGTTATTTTTGTTGCACACTGTAATAAGTGCATGAAATTCCCACCCATTTTCTTACGTTTTATGCAGATTATTCACATTCTGTCAACTGAAAATCGATGGTTGCTTAACTAAATAATAAAAGTTTATTTTTTTTATTTTAAATTTAACGTTTTATTCCTATTTTTTTATTCGGATTTTATTTTTTTTTTGAAATATTATCCAAGATAAAGTTTTCTTGTGTACATTTTTTTATTAAGTTGGTTTAACAACTTTTTATAGTTTAACAAAATTATTCTGACTACTTGGTCAACTACTAGTGACTACTTGTACTGGAATAAGTGCAACCAACAACTTTAGTAGTGTAACCATTAAAAATACAGAATTTGTATAAATATTTACACTAAAGAGAGAATAGTTTTTCCTTTTTTGAGAAGCTTTTTTTTTGAAAAAAAGTTGATTTTCTTGCTGACTACTTTTTGTTTCTTTCTGCAGCATTTTTGGGTACTTTTTTCAGTTTTTGTTGTATTTGGTTGGTGGATTGAAGTGTGGTGGTTCCCAATATTTTACTCTAGAGATACTCTAAAAAAATTACAATTGTCTTGAGTTTATGTCGCAACAATTGTTGATTGTTTGGGACTTAAACACAACTAAAGTGAATCGTAGTTCAGCCTTAGATCTCAGACAGAACAAGGATTTGGCCATTAGAAGAAAGAGAGAGGGTGTAAAGCTTCCCATTCAGTTTACTAATGTCACATTAGGCGATTAAACGCTAAATTTTATTGAAAACGGGGATAACGTATTTTAAGGAAAATACAACCCTGTCATGTGAGTTGTTATTGTTTTTTGAAAACTTTTAAACAATAATAAGATCAGGGAAATATTGTCGGCAAAATACTTAAGACGTGTGTGATAGTGTAAAATGGCCTTCAGTAGGGATTTTTGGGGACGCAAAAAATATGTTTTTGCGACTTTTTGGAAATAAAAAGTTACAATTTGGTGTTTAAATTTAAAAAACATCTGACAACCCTGATTCAGGGTTTTCCAACTTTTTTTTTTGTAATTTCAATTGGTATATTTTTTATTCATTTCTTAATTTCAGGTATTATAGTATTTTTCGTATAGACTTACAAATCGATGACTTAATTTAAAAAAGACGTAACTTGATTTTTTGTTTATTAAAATGGAAAGAAAAAACCTTATAAAATCCGTAAAACGTCAGATATAACATAAGTTTTAATGTAATTTTTAATAAAAAGAAACAACAAATTTTATACTATAGCTCCCTGATTTGAGGATTTTATGTTAGTTACGTTTTTTTATGTGTTAACATTTCATAATACATCAATTCTTCATTCCAAGTCGCAACTTAAAGCAAAGATAAATTTTTTTGAAGCGTTAAAACAGGTTTTCTGACCTCCGAAATCTTTTTGCATTTCTTACTATCGTAATAGGCATACTTCTCTTTCCCAATCAATATTCGATGAAAAATCTCAAATTTTTTTATTGCGCTGCAATAAATTTTTAAAATGCAAAATCGGGTTCTTTTGCTTTGTATTCTCGAATTATATATCGGTTTAAACTACTGGTTATCGTAATAGATCTTATTTTCTTTCCCAGTAACAATCCGATGAAAAAACCATTACTTTTTGTAGCGTTCAAATATAATTTTTAATATTAAAAATGGGTGTCTGTTAGTTTTTTGTTCTTGTAAAATATTCCTTTTTAAATTTCGGATTATCTTAATGGAATTACTGTTGCTTCCCAGTTCTTATGTAGCATTGAAGAAAAATTACCGATATGAAAAATCAGCGGCCGACTTAAGTCCAGTTTACTTCCACGAGAAACAGTAGCTCCGGGAATCTAGTCACGCTGTAATTTGTATGTAAAACTAGGGGAGGGAGGTCTTAGAATTTTGGGTAAGGGGCTGATTATTGCTCTTCACCAAATGCTGCTTTCCTTGTTCCTAAATACTTAACTTGCCACCAGTTCGATACTGGCGCGTTGATACACTCAAAAGAAAAATCAATCCATTCGTGCTCCAATCAATCCCAAGCGGTATTAATAGTACGTCGAGTAAGGATTTTCTTAAATCAAATACAGAAAGATTAATTCAAGTATGGATTTTCAATCGCGAAATACTTAACTTATCCATAATCAATTCCGAATTTGTACTTGAAATAATTCGAAAATGAGATTGATTTAAGTAAAACTAAGTTTAAATCAATCTCAAAATGCACTTGATTTAAGAATTATAAAATTTATTTAATCCGAATTCGCACTAAAAAAATCATCCCTAAATGAGATTGATTTAAGTAAAACTAAGATTGAACCATTTTCAAAATGCGCTTGCGGGATTGATTTTCGAAATTAATCCCATTAAGCATTGTATTAAGTATGTTTTAGTGTTATTCGTACTTGAATTTTTGAGTACGACACGTACTGTAAGTAAGATTAAAAAACTTATATGTTTTAAAACCACCGATACCGCAATTGCCGGTACCCAGGAAAATCTTGAATATATATTTGTTAGTCCCAGTGATCTGCTTATGTTTGTCGTTGAGTAATTCTGTACAATCTGAACCCTCTTTTTCCCAAACTTCATGTTCCTTTAAAAGAAACAAATCATTTTGCGGCTACTTAGAATGCCTGTAACGCACCCCCGTTTGGAAACTGATGCTATCAAGTATCTTAGGTTTCGTTTGCTTGAAGAGCTCCATAATGAAACAAGAACTACTTGTCAATGATGGTGGTCAAAAAGAAGAGAAAAAAAGTTTTTGAGAAACAGTAGTAATTTTCAAAGTTGCTTAAGCGTTTATTTTCCTTAGTTTCTGTTTCTGTTTTAATTTTACATTTTATTATTTTGTTTTTTAAATTAAGAGACTTTTCACATTTCTCGTTTATTTGAAAATTTTGTGTTAATTTACAAAGTGAATCTTGTACAGGATAGTTACAAATGAATTGGGTCAATTGTATTTATGTATTAAAAAAAGGATTGCCAAAAGAGTAGAGAATAACCTAAAAGGACTAACTGCCATTTTAGGAACCGTTTGTTTTGTTGAGAGTTTTGCAACAGAAGGAATATTTACTCACTTGTTCAAATAATTTTTCTATTATTAATTTTTTTAAGCGAACTTTTTTCACTTAATTTTCTGCAAAATAAGAAGTCAAATTAAATTATTTCTATAATAAAAAGAAAACTTGAATATTCTTTATGAATTTTAGATTTCAGTTTAAGGAATTTAAAATTTTTTATCTTTATAGTTTTATTTTTATTCACCTGTTTCCACTCCTTCATTTCCTCTTTAGCATTTTGAAATTGCAGCATCTTCTGTAAAGAACACAACAATATATTCAATTAGCAGTTTCGTACGTTTTACAAAAACTTAACACGTAAAAATGTAATTTGAACTTTTTTCCACTTAATTCTATTCAGTTGTTGTTTGAACTGAACAAAAGCGGATGCTTTTTTTTTGTATCATAAAGAAGATGATTGAGGAAGGCAGTGATGATGCTGCTGCAGCAGCAACTAATGATGGTGATGATGATGACAATAAAAGTCAAGACTTTGGTGTAGACGCAAGTAGTTAATTTGAAAATTCCACTTTTGTAGACGTAAATCCCCAAAATCGCTTTTCTTTTATTAATTTAAGTCAAAATTTTATAAAATACTATCTTATGTCTATCTTCTTAAAAAAGTCACTTAGTCCTCATAGTTCTCACTTATAACAAAATTTCGTTCCGAAAATTGCTTCGATCGGGTTATAGGTCTTATTTAATGTCCACACTCGCAAAACCCCGAGGCAGAACAATTTGAGTCATCAATGTGTATTGGTTTTAGAAGTAAATGTAAATGTAAAAATGTACATTGAACTATTCACCCCTATCATGAATAATTTCCCTCGTAATTTTTTCCCTTTTCACATAGCGATCATGAAAAACTCCCATGAAATAAAGGTAATTCAAAGGAGAATAATAAAGTGGAAAAATGTTCACGGGAAAAAATTCCCCTTATCGTGAAAAGTTTTTTCCCTTGAATTTTGTTCACGTTTCCCTTAGATTTTCTCACTTTATTTTTTTTAGGCAATAGAACATGTATGTAAGTAGTTCCTCCTATAAATCGAATATTAAGGGCTAGATCCGTTAATAAGGCACAAACCGATATATTGGTCAACAAAATGCAAAACAACAGTTCGATTGCCTGCGGATTTGTGAAGCTTTAGAAAGATGTGGTGGTAGACTATTCGAAAATATTTTACTACATAAAATTTAAAAAGTGCAAAAAACTAACGTTGTTATCAAACTATCCCTCCAATAAAAAATATTTTTATTTATTATTTTAACTTTTCTTTAAAATATATATGCACGTTTACATTTTTGAACAAAAATTTCAATGATTTTTAATTTTATTTTTAATCTTTCTTCTTTTTTTTTTACATTCACTGGAACTGATAGCGTGAAAATTTTTTTCATGATATTCCCGATTGCTTTTTTCCCTTCGAGGGGAATGAAAATTTCACTTGTTATTCACGATAGGGGTGATTGTTGTCGATTTTGTTGTAAACATGAATAAGCGAACGTTGATTGCTGTTTATTTAAAATATCAAATTGCCCAAAAGAATTTATAATTGCGACAACGTACAGCAATTCAGTTTTGTTACTGACCTGCAAGAATGTATTAACAATACATTTTGATTACTATGGAAAGAATGACTTATAAATTAAATGTATAGATACACTACACCTGTCTGATGGCCGTTTTCTCATTACGCGATTATCTTTTTTCCCAACGAAAAACTGCACATTAAAGAAATTTAATTTTCTCAATGTCTCACATGTTTTCTATTCTGTCGCAAAGCTTACCAGCACACATCAGCCAATTATTTATTTTCCTTTTATTTGCCGTACAAAAAAATTTAATTAGCTGACTCCCAAATTTTACATGTATACCTCTCAAAATACATGTAAAATTTGTAAAATATGGGTTGCCAACTTTAAACAATGTTTTTTGTCGGTATATTGAGCAGCCCAAAATCGTTAACGAACAGTTTATCGGTCTAATAAATTTATGTTGACATTAAGGCTGAGTTTTTGAGATCTCAGTTAAACCAGGTTAAGTTAATCTGAAAACAGATTTGTGCCGTCATTGCCAAGTTTTTATACAAAATGTTGACGGAACAGCCTAGTTTTGCCTTAAATGTTGGTCTTTAATAAAATGATAAAAAAAAATTAATTTTTTGCCGGAAAAATACGAGTTTCAGCCTTCGTTAAACTTAGTTTAAACTTAATCCACTTCTCAAAAATCCAGCCTAAGTAACATAGAGTTTGTAAAAACATTGAGAAAGTGGCCAAAAGGCTTTTAACTGTCAGATCTCCTATTCCTAAAGATTGCGGCTGACCCAAATATTACTACGGGAATTCGTTTTAGATCTTTTTATGCATTTTGGCATCGATTTGTTAAAGCATATTTTTTTTGCATATTTTTCCCTTTGCGACATTTTTTTGCATATATTAGTCAGAAGATATTTTTTTTTAGTTTAAAGTGTATTTGAAACTTTTTAAAGCATATTTTAATACTTGCTATTTTTTTTTAATGCATAAATATTTTTTATATGAATCCTTACCTCGAGCTCGTCCTATTCTTAAATAACGGCGTCATAAATAATATGGGACTATGTTTACCAAATCTATTCCAATGCCATTGGGTCAGTCCAAAAATAATTTCTGGATTCTTCGTGGATACGTTTTTACAACTTAAACTTGCCGTCATGTTCTGCTCGACTTGATCTTATAAAACTTCCAAGTGCCGGTTCACACACGTCAAGTTTGACTCGTCAAGTCTTGAGTTTTTAGAAGAGAGGGAAAAAGGAATGGCATTTTCTTTTCCCTTCTCTCCTAAAAGCTCTAGACTTGACGAGTCAAACTTGACGTGTGTGAACCGGCACAACATGAATATCCTTTCAACATTCTTTAACGTCCATCCCGGAATTTTTTACATTTTTTATTGCTAATGCTGACTCTTTCAGGAGGATGTGCAAAACGTTTAACTATTATTACAAAAGGGGAAAGAATTTAACTATTTTTGTGTTGATTGGAAGTTTAATGACATTTTTTTTTACTAATTTGAGGTCGCTGATCTCGGTTTTTCTCCATCAGCTCGCATTTTAAACTTTGTTTCAGGTCAAATATGCAGTTTAAAAAATAATTAACGCGCAATGTTTATTTATTATATACATGTACTTATTTATACATTAAAGACTATTTAAAAACAAAATGTTTAAAACAAGGCGAATTCATAACGGTGACCGCATCATGAGATAGCGTTATGATAGCTCTTCTTTTTTTTTAAATACTATGTATTTTGTTTTTGTAAAAAGTTAGAGGAATGTCAAAATTATTTATTGACAATATAAAAAATGGAATTTTTTTGTTTATGAAATATACACAATTGCTTTAGATGGTAAATCTTTTTCCTGTATTGCAAATTTATTGTGGCTCCACGTATTCCTAACGAATTTTAAAATCCTTGAGTTTATATTTTATGTTCACTTTTTTGTTTTATAACATTTAAATAAGTTTTTTTTTCAAGTATTTAGGTTTTTATTGAATTTTTAATTTTAACAAACTTTTTCACAAAATGTAAACAACGCTTGACACACAAAGAAATAAGCAATAAACGGATGACTAAAAAATGTCACCTTTATGAATTCGCCTTGGTTTAAAACGAAAAACAAAAGTAATAATAATTTTTATAGGAAAAACTTTACATATAATACCAAAACCTATTCGGATATAATAAAATTAAAACAGTAAAGTTCATTTGGGCAAAGTGGAAAACGAGTGTTTTCCCAAAAAGTTACAGGTACTAATCGTATTTGGGACTTTTTCCAAAAATTTAAAGTTAAAAAATTCATAACTTTACTCTTCTTTAAGCTATTTTCAAAAATTTTTTTTGAAAATCTCCCAAAAATGGCTGAGTACTGGTTTATCTTAAAAAAAATATTACAAATTCAGTATGTTTTTAAAAGCTAAAGTCTTATTACTTTCACATAAAGTCGCATAACCTATGAGCAAAACGAGACGTAGATCATACAAATCGATGAGTGCGTTTCGCTTTTATTCACAATTAATGGTGTTTTCTACACATTTTAAAAGGTGCATTTATGAAATGTCTTGCCTAACATGTAATAATGCAATTTTTTATTTAACGAGAACAAAACACAAAATTGGATCGCCCTGTTATTAACAGCTGAGAAAAAGTTTGTTCTTCAATATATAAAAAAATATGTACATAAATTTAAAACGAAAAAAAAAATACACATAAACCCAAATTTGATAATATATTAATATTAAATAAATAAATAAATGAACAAAATTAATGACCAAATTCCAATTTCTTTAGTTTGTTTTTCATAAAATATGTAAACAAGAAAATACCTTTGCAAGATTGCGAATTTATTAACACCAAGTTTTTACGATTTCTTGATTTGCCGTTTTTTTCAAAAACAATTTTTTAACACCGAATCCATTTAAATTTTATGTCACTGACAACCTACCATTAATAATGTAAAGCTTTCTTTTGTTTTTTCTATAAAATAATAGACAAAATTACTATTAAAACTTAAAAATTTTACTGTCCTGATTAGAGGCGATTTTTTCCCAACTTCGTCTGGTAACCCTATATATAAACAGAAGACATTTTTTTTACAGGGCATTATCAACACTCTCGATTTATACGGGGCGTAAAGTGCAATGCCTTATGACATTTAAGGGTGAATTGTTTTTAGAATAAAACACGCTGCCCTCTTAGAGAGCAAAGCATTTTTAAGAAACCAACACCATATTGCATTTTTTTAAATAAAATGTGACATTTTTTGTAGAAAAGAAAATACCATAAGTGAAGGTACATCATTTTTAAGTGAAGGAAAAAACGTCCCGGCACCAAACAAACATTAAAATTTTATTTTTGTATGGAAATCGCAAATTTTATCAATTCAGTTTTGTCAGTAAATTGTGAACAAAATCAAAAGTTGTGCACCGATTACAATTGAATAAATTTTATTTAATTCGAAATATGTTTAGCTAAACCTTTTTAAACCAAAACTGTAATTTTTGTCGCATTTTTTTTTTGAATTTTCAAAGAAAAAAAAAAATTTTATTTTTTTTAAAAGTTATTCTTTTTTACAAAGCTTCAACGATATCTCTTGGCAAATTTGAAACCAATGTTAAATGGCCTAAAGATAATATTGTTAAAGAATTTTGTTTTTTTGCTAAGTGAATAGGTGAACCCTTTTCTAATTAATGAGTAAATACCGCCTTACAATTTTGCAATTTTTTTGTTGGGCGGAATATCGGAATTTTTCCTAATTCTTGGATTATAAAAGAATATATAGCAAAAAGTTTCAAATATTTGGGAAAATCCAAATTTTTAATATTTTTAATTAGGCTTAAGTTCATTAAATTTAATTTTCATTAAATTATTTTTATGAAGAAAGGAATTTTACAACATGAAAATTAATTAAAATTGTTATTGATAATCTTTCATTCTTGACCGTGGCCGGGATTCGAACCGCGGCCGGCAGGTTACCATGACATGTTTCGATCGCAACTACTCGATCTTCTCAAATGGATTTGCCGTTTTACACTCGCAGCCATCGACGACTGCTGACGTCAATAGTCAAACATGAATCCTTAATCCAAATTGTATTTTAACCTTTGGTAGATCGAAGTTTGCTTTTTTTTTTGAATGATTATCCATTTTAATTGATTTACATGTTCTTCCTTACTTCTGTTTTTTCTTTGGAAAAACAAAAATTTTGTCTCTCCTGAAAAGTAGTTGTTTTTGAGTTACGAGGTTGCGGAAGAAAACCATCGATATGTAGCGGAAGCGCCTTAGTTCTGGACATAACGGTAGATATATCGCGAAAGTCTGGCTGATAGAAAAAAACCTAAGTGCAGATTTGGATTTAGTGTCCAAAATAACCTTAAAAAAACTTCTTGTTCCCTTTTGTTATTGATTTTTCATCCAATTCTAATGCCGCAAAAAAGATAAATTCATAACTCTTTGTAATTATTATTGTTAAATGCATGTATTTTTATGAGTATCGTTTTCATCACTCTTATTTTTTATTATTTAATTTTTTTTATATTTTAATTTTATCTTATAAGTTTATGGTTAACAATCTAACCTTAACCTCGAGCTAATTCACTAATTAAAATAATACCTAATTACCTTTCTTATATAACAAAAGTCTATTGAAAATCTTAAAATAGTTTTTGAAGAATTTTTATAGGTCTATTACAATAAATTTTATATGTATATGTAGTAATACAAATTCAAAGTATTTCTAACACTTTTCTATTATTACCTAAAAAATATACCTCAATAAAAAAAGGATGAGATTAGTATTTTGTTAACTTTAATTAAAATTCCAATAAAAACCACCCACTCTGGTGTTTTGCTTTTCATGTCCCATGACGTAAGTGTTCAATAACAGTTTTACAGACAAATATTCTCAGGAAATGGCTCAACACTATAAAACAACTATAATTACAAACTTACATGACAGGCAATATGTTAATTACAAAAGTTTTTCATGTTTCTCCTTAGACCACAAAACATTTTCTGGGTACTCTGATCAAAGGTCTTAGTGTGTATTTTCTTCAGTGCATATGAATTGTGTTAACAGTAGTTTATGGGTTTTTAAGTTTTGACGCTTGTTGTTTGTATTTCAATAAGGTTTTTAATATGAACCTGTTGAAGTTTAAACAAAATTTGACCAATTTAGTGGCCTTAAATGTTTTCACAACTTTAGAATTGTTTTCTTTTTTTAATTACTGCTATAAATAGTTTTTGTTACACAGTTTCGTTTACGAATCTTTCGTGAACTGATTTTACAAGGGTAAAAAGAAAGAAAGTAAGAACTTTTCTCTTTTCTATATTAAATATTCAAGAACTTATATTAAAAGCAAAAATCAATTTTTTTACAAAACAAATAGATTTTTTGTAAAAAAACATAAAATCGCATTTATTTCGAAAATAATCCCTTTAGTCACTTGATCACTTGAGTTTTAACATCCAAAAATTTCTTATTTAAGGACTAGTGTATTTTATTATCTAAACAAGTTATGGCTTATAAATGTGTAATAATTTCATCATTGGCTAGTTTCTTGGACCAGCCATCAAGTATACATTTCACTTGGGACGTTCAGTGGTCCTTTTATTATACCCAGCGCCAAGCCCATCCTACAGAGCAGCTACACAATAGACGTCATTGCATAATTCAACCAATTCGTCTTCCTAATAAAGAGAAAAACCAACCTTAGTTCTATTTTAGATAGACCATCCAAACAGACAAACACCAGTGTTCCCTATTGTCCCGAACGACCAGACACTGGCACAGAAAATTAATCACAGTTTCCTCTTCCTCTTCGTCATGACAACTTCGGCAGTAGTTTCCAGACTCATTCATCTCGCATGAATCCTTTCAGACCAGAGCTCAGCTATTACTGAGATCTGCTCTCTACTGAACCCTAGCAGAGAGCATAACCTCTCTTAGCTTTTTAACTTCAAAGCATAAACAAAATTTTTGATACAAAAATCCGATTTGATTTTAATTTTTTTTTTATGTTACAAATACCATTGTACACTACCTAGTGGTTTTATAAGTACTGGTCCAGTGTGGATTTTCAAACAAAGAATTGTTCAACGGCTTTATAACTTTCTCCAAAACATCAGAATGGTACACAGCTGCGGAGATTTTCACGATTTTTTTTTTCGGAAAAAGGAGTTTTGTAGCCCCATTATACCCACTCCCCACCATACGATCACTGAAGCTGGCTATAACATACTACCAAGAAGCAGCAGAGAAGCGAATACCATTAGAGTGAATTTTTAATTTAAGTAAATAAAAATGATCCAATAACTTCGCATTAACTTTATAAGTAAACAGGTTGTAAGTAAATAATTAAAATCATTATTTTAAAGCAAAAAATAACGAACAATAACCTTAGTGCTCCTGTTATTCCCTTACATGGAAGCAAGTTGTATTGCAATGATTTTAAAATGTGTTAACGATCGTGTCCGAAATATTACCGAACATAAAAATTACATCTCTTATAACGCAATCAGTCACTAAATAGTTTTTTACTAGAGAAGAAAAAATTAGTGCTTCCAAGTGGGAATTCGCCATATAAAATTCATGCCTCTTGTAAGCAGGTTTGTAAAACAGGTTAACAAAACTGCTTACCAGTAAGCTCCATTATTTACTGGGATGCCGCTTGTCTAGATTATTGGGCGCATACTCTGTCATTTTATTCCTTCTAAATTTGGAATCTCTAAAGCGTGCTCTTATCCGTGCACTTATGAATGTAGTGCGTACTGCCATAGACGAATGACCTGCTAGACTTGCACATGCTGGAAGGCAAATAGTGGCAATTTTTAACAATATATTTTGCAATACTACACAGAAAAATTCTCCAAAATTTTTCACCAATTAAAGCATTAATCAAAAATATAATCAGTTTTAATTAAAAATTTAATCAAGTGAATAAAACGTTTAATCAAGTGAATTAAACTTTTTGTATATTTTAACTATATTAACTAAGCAATAGCAACGCAGACATTCAGCCCGTTGTTGTAATACATTGGGTTGTCAGATGTGGCGATTTCTCGCCAAACGTGGCGATTTTCATACTTGTTTGGCGACCTAATATTTGATTTGGCGACATGGCGATTTTTTGGCGATTTAAAAAATAGTTGGAGATTTTGTTGGCTATTTTTGATGAGCCATGAATTTGTTTTGAAATTCGTTAAATTCAATACGAAAAAATAATATTTGCCGTATTCACAAAACCCCTTGTATCGTTGTATCTATTGTTTGTTGTATAAAATACCAATAGTAAACTATGTATTTTAATACAACATACAATCGATACAACGATACAAGGGGTTTTGTGAATACGGTAATTATTTTTATTCAAGTATGTTTATGTATGAAATTTCAGGCTTTCATAGTCAGTATTTTAAACTAAATTATGTAATTAGGAAATCTTCGAGAAAATAGTTTTGTATATTTAAAAATGCTCTTAAAATAATTACAAAATAAAACTCCATAAAACATGAATAAATTAAACAAATTAACATTTTTTCGTTATAAAATTTGTTATCACAAACAAAATTCGTGTTGAGGTTATTTCAAATATTTTTATGATCCTAACATTTATGAAACACATTAGAAAAAAAAGTTAATTTGAAAGAGTATTTTAATAACAAAATCGATTTAATTTAATTCAGTTTGGGCCAACATTTTATATCTATAAGGATACGGCAGGTACGTACCATTTTAAATAACTTGCGTTATCTGTATTTTATATGCTGGTAGTTCCAACTAGTAATGCCTGTCTTGAAAGAATATTTCTTATACTGAACTCCATAAAACTCGCCTTCGAAGTAGAATGCAATACGAACTTCTTGATGCGTTATTACGAGCTTTACATTATATGAGTGTAAATAGAACCTGATGAACTTCTTTTGTAACTTCGTTGAATAAATTTAATTCCGTTTACAACTTATTCCAAAAAAAAGTTGCGTTTCAGATATATAATAGTACTATATCCACATTCCTATCAGTGTTGCCAGAGAAGAATAAAAAACGTTACGCATTTCTTTAAAAAAAAGTTATGGTTTTTGTCAAAAGTTACATTCCTGGAATAAATAGCATATTTATGTGATTTATAAAAAATAAATATTTTTATTCCATATTTCAGTAATTTTAACAAGAATATGAATTTATTTATTGAAAAAAAATATAGTTTAGAAAAATTAATGCTCTTAGAAAATGAAAACAAAATTTCGTGTGGGATTTTATATTACAAACAAAACCCAATTTTCTTAATTTTTTTTTAATACAAACAAACGTATAAAAACCTTTTTCAGTTTACATAAGTTTTATGCCCGTTTTCTCATTACACGATTATCTTTTTTCCCAACGAAAATCTGCACATTAAAGAAATTTGGTTTTCTCAATGGCGCATATTCATAAATCATTACCAAGTGTAAACTTTTTTAAGTACCTACTTAAGCTATTCACAAATGATTACTTGCAGCATAAAAAGTTTACACTTAATTATAGGTAAAGCTGTAACTAAATGCCAACTAACTAATACATTCAAAGAACAGCTGATTGATATCATTTTATAATTTATTTATATTTATATAATTTATATTAAAAAATAAATGGAAATAAATGGAATAAGAGATATTCAAATAATAACATACATGACAAAAAACAGTTAACACGTATAAAACACGCTACAATTATAATTTGTGTTTGAAATGAATTTCTGCTGCACCAAAAAAAAATCCATAAAAAAATAAACTAGAGATGTGTTCTTAGTCGATAAGATTCTTTTGAATATTTTTATTATTATTTTAATTGACTTATATACTATTATAACCAAAAAACAACTTTTTTAGAATTTGCGTTAATTTTTTAAAGAACAAAAAATGAGATTTTAATAGTTTTATAAGCTTTTTAATTAATTACAGAATATATCGTTCAAAATATTATCGACACTTAATTTTCTCTAAATGCCAATATGCATGGTTGCATTTCTTCTATCAGCTGAGAGCTGTTACTACGTTAGTTACGAATTGTGAATAAGATCTATAACTATCTATGAACTATTTTTTAGTTTCTGTTTTGTTAGTTACAACTTTAGTTATGATTTCTGAATATGCGCCAATGTCTAATTTGCTTCTATTTTGTCGCAAAGCTAACCAGGCACTCATTTATTTATTTTACTTTTGTTTGACGTACAGATAAATTCAATCAGCTGACTCCCAACTTTAACATGTATTTTAAGAGGTGTTGCCAGCTGAAAACAATGTTTTTTGTCGGTTTATTGAGAAACCCAAAATCTTTAACGGAAAGTTCATCGCTCTAATAAATTTTTGTTGACATTAAGTTACAGACAGTTTATCGATACATTGAGAAAATGGCCATTAGTTGACTAAATATTTTATTAGTTAAATTAGAAAATCTTTTTTATAAATCAGTTAAATCTTTTTGATTAAAAAATTGGGCAACGATTTTAACGATTTTAAAAATTTGAGCCAAATTTGTTTTAAAACTTCAATATAAAATTACAGACAATTTTTTCTTAATACATTTATACATAAATTCCGTCTGGTAATTGTTTAAAATCTTAAAGCAACATTTGAGCTAAGACTTCTGATAATTTTTTCTATGTGTAAAAAGTAATTAAGCTTAAAAATTAAAAACTGCTTTCAAAGACAGGTAGTTCTTATCTTTTATAATGAATCAAGTACTTTTTTAAAAATATTACTTGTTTGTGTGTCATGTACCAAATGTTACGAAAATTTGGCCAAATATAACAAAATTATACATGGTCACGTCGGGCCTTCAAAAGTTACAAAAAATGTAACAAATATGAAATGTATATAGTAAACTACTATTAACTTATTTGTAGCGCAATGTTCCTAATTCGTCTTCACTAGCCATTTTCACTTTACTCTAAATAAAAATTCAACAAAATATATATCACGGCGACTTTTTTTAATTTTTAGCGGATTTTAGCGATTCGGAATAAATTACCTTTTGGGATTTAAAAAAAAAAATTTTTAATAACTTAAAAAAATATATATGTATGTTATTGGCAAAAACAAAAAATAAAGGCTTTGGCGATTTTTTACATTGAATTTGGCGAAAATGGTCGAAACCCTGGTGATACAGACCTTTCAGAATTCGAATCCGCTAGAGGCTCTTACTGATAGACTAGCTCACTAACAACTATCAAACTGCGGCACCCTATAAAAAATATATAAAATTGAATTTATTTCGCAGTTAATGTTTTCCACAGTGAAAAACATTCATTTTTATTTTCCATCAAATTTTAAATCTTCAAAAAGAACAGAAATCGATATTTCTCTCAAAAAATCTCTTAAAGCATGAAACTTAAAAACTTTAAGATTTCTGCTTTAAACAATTCGAGTCTTTAAATTAAGCGAGATATTTTTACTTAACTTTATTTAATTTTAAATAAGCCTTCCCTTTCTTCTCTCTATACTGCTCAGGGAACAAACCGGAACGGCTAAATTAACGACACTAATGGCAACTTATTTATTTAAAAATATAAATATGATAGCTAAACATTTGTACTTCGCTTGCTATCTTTAAGGCGAGCAGAACCATAACGCTTGTTAAAAAAACATGTACACTGAGTAAAGCGAAAAAACATTAGCGTGTGATGAATCACGCAATGTGTATAAGTTATTAAAAAAAATCGCTAATGTAGCACAAAATTTTGTATAAGCAACACCGTAATTTAACAAACTATTTCCTGAAACATTATTACTATGTTGAGGTTAAATAATATCTACAGCACAGGCCTTAAATTACACAACAACTGAGGAGTTCCACAACAAAAAGATATAATTATATTCTTTAAGTGTTTTTGTCTTTTGATAGAATTCAATGATGAGAATATTTTATTGCGTTTTGTTTTACTAAAAACCACAAAGCTTGTTGTGTTCGGTTCAGCACATTAATGTTAGCTCGTTTTAGTTGTGCTCAGAGCCCTTTTGTTAAAAAAAATGTGTACACTTAAAAAACATGTACGCAATACCCACACAGCCTATTGGTGATGTGGTCGTGAAACTAGCGATAAGCGTTCCTAAAAGTTTTGTTTTCTCTTTCCTTCATGAATGTAAGAAACAACACTGTAGAACATTAAAATATTATGTATGTTTACAGGACCGCTACAATTGTACTATTGTATAACGAAGAACAGAACACTACATAATGTTCGACACCTTATTGGTTATAGTTAAGAACGGTATTAAGGGTTGTGTACTAATACACAAACACTAAAATAAAAATATCGTTTCTGGGTGTGTGAGCCGTACGATAAATATTAAAATGTATGGATTCACTCTTCGTTTTCCCCATTAAAAAAATAAACAAGATACGATTTGGTAATACAGATCCCGTGAAGTGATAACAAAGCTATTTGTACTAAATCAAAATACTTTTCCTGCTGCCGTTCTTAGGATGTACAGAAATTTAAATTTGTTTTGTATGAGAAGAGCCTCATCCACTTTTCCCATCCACCTCGCTTTTGGCAGATGTTTTGTATTGATAACTTTTTATACAAAATTTGGAACGTTAAGAAGCCTATAGGGAACAAATACGCATTTAAATTTTAAAATATATGTAAGTTTTACGCGGTACGCTTTGCTACCACCATTGAAATAACATTAGTAAAATTTATTAAGGATGTTCTGGTAAGCTAGTTGGTGGCGAGCTGGTCTATCAGTGCGATGGTTGCGGTTCAATTCCCTCCAGAGACTCTGATAAGTTTCAAAACGACGAGCTGAAAGTCTTAGTTACTTCTTCTCAATTAATAAGGTTAGAATATTATTTGAAAATGTAACTCTTTATAAGCAATAAATATAAAAAAACAAAAATTTATTTAAAAGAGATCTCGTGTATTGATAACGAAGCAACTTGTGCCAACTTTCAAACTTCTGCTATTATTTTTCCCCAGATATTTCTTTGTTTAAGCTATCCATTGCTTCAACAGCAAAGCCACTGAAGAGAAATTCACATCGGAATTATTTGACCTCGAGATATTCATATTGCCAACACGCCTAATAAACCTCCTCCACAAGCTATCTTCGGTTCGCCACCCCGTTGTCAAAAAGTTAGGTTAATGTCGAACACCGTAAAACTGTTTCACTGCGACGCCAAACCATTAACCAAACCCGGCGAGCCGCAAACGCAGGAAGGCAGAAAAACCATATGTCCTAAATGCCCTTAAGAAGTATTGACAATGATGCATGAGATGCTTCTCCACTTGTAGCAGATATTTTAACTATTATATTGTCCTTGTATAGAAGATTCCACGCTCACTTTTCCAGTTCAGCTCGCTTGCTAAAAAATGTTTTGTATTGATTAATAAACTATTTGCTCCAAATTTGGAAAGTTTTACTGTAACTCTTCATGTATTAATTTCATTTATTAAAATCATCAATTAAAAGAAAAAGAATGTGAGAATACTAAGCGAACTAAGCAAGAGAACTCTAAGCAAACTTCACAATTTCAGTAAGCAAAACAGCCATATTTTGTTACTTTCAAATATGTAACATTTTAAAATTAAACATAGATCCCCTTATGCAAAAAAAAAAAAATTAAAGCCCACATTAGTCATAGTTGGGGGTAGTGTACTAAATATTGATTTAAATTAGCAGTTCACTATCACTAAATAAAACTGCAAAGAAATTAGTTTGCACTCTTTTTTAACAGCTTTAGTGATGATTGCTATTTTTTTAACTACCACTAAAAAATTTAGTAAAAGTGCCAATTTTTTTCACTATCACTAAACGCAGATTGAACGCAAAAATCTGCACTCAATTCAAATGGTGCAAAATTTGGACATGCAATCAAAAAAGCCGCATACAAATATTGTCTCACTAAAATTTAAAAAATGTAACTTTGTATGTGCATGGTTTTCGATTTCTTTTGAGGATATGCATAAGTAAAGAACATTAAACCAAATTAAATGTTGTTTAACATCACTATCACCTATGTTTAGTGAGGCGGCAAATTTTCAATTCATCACTCAACATCAACAAAATGATTGCAATATTTTTGCACTATCACTAAGTGTGAGTTGAAACTGCAAAATGAGTGCACTACCTTCATCTATGACATTAGTAAACAACACATTAACCCCAGCAAAAGTGTATAGGTTTTTATGTGTTCGTTAACAAACTTGAACTTTAACTTTTTTTGCATAAGGGGGACAATCTTTCAAAATATTATATTCATATTGTATTTAGTATGTCTGTAGCTAAGTTTCATTTAAACATTATCAAAGGAGGTAAATATTTTGTGGTTAATTACAAATAAAATATTATTAATCGTGAAAATAATAATTTTTAAAACAACAATAGTTTGTTTATGGCTTAACTCGAATTAAATGCAGTGTTTTGTTATGGAAGTCCTCAACTATCATAATAAATAAGTTACGTTAAATCTGCTGGTGTCAGCAAATGACCCCATGTTAATTAATTTGATAAAGAACAATCCTAAATTTTAATAATAATGTTCAATAAAAATGAATACATACAAACTTATATATAAACAGAACTTTTTACTTCAAAATGGATAGGGGAATACAAAATGGATTTAAAGGGATATTGTCAAGCACTGCCGCAAAAATATTATGTAATGCGTTAGACAGTAAGAATCACGAATCATTGAATTGAGGTCGTAGGAACTTAAAATAAGTTGTCTATGAGGTCATTTGCTAAAGCTTTTTCTGAAATCTCAAATGAAAACTATTTAACGATTTAATTTCTCATTTATAAATGTATATTCTATTAGGGTTTTAATTAAAAACAATAATTTAAGATTTTAGATTAGACACATCGCAGCGTTTCCTCTAAAGGTAGAGTAGAAGCGAAAAATGTTTTATTTTTAAACAACTGTACTTTTTGTTTTGCCGAAAGGGTAGTACAAATGGTGCAAGCCTTTTACAGTTGGGAAACATGGCTATTGTGTAAAGATTTTTTTTTTTTTTTGGTAAATAGTGACAGTTACGAGTTGTGTATTTTACATTTTATTTTAAAAAAGGCTGCAACCGTTTCTTGTTAATTAATTTTAGCTGTATGAATTTATTATTTTTAAAATGCTTTATTGTTTTATTATACCCACACCACAATAGTGCAATAGGTACCCTGCAGTCGGCGTGGCTAGCGAAAGTCTAGCTACCCTGCAGTCGGCGTAGCTAGCGAAAGTCTAGCTATTTCCTTAATTACCAATCATTACCATTTACTACCAGCCTCAATACTAGCAATGCATACGACTAACGATTTTAACATGGGGATGACATTGACGGTAGTCAATTGCCTCCATCTGCATAACCCTTTACTAATGATTTCACTAACCACATGCGGTATGCGATTTTACTGACACTGCTTGTATAGCAAAATAGCTAATTTATTTGCACTAACTATTTGTATAGTACGATCAGACCGATGAAATCAATGGTAAGCAAAACCCAACTAACTATTGCTCTAGTCAAATTGTACCAGTTATATCATCAGTGCAGAAACTTTAAATTATTTTATTTTTGTTTTTTTAACGTAAAACTTAAAATTTAAATAATTCATTTTCAAACTATTATTAAAACTTAAAATAAATTCCAGGCATTTGACATAAATTAAAAAGTTAAAAAATATAAGGAAATGTATTATTTGTTAGTTTTTAAATGTTGTTTTTTTTGAGACAGAGTTTGCCTTTATCTTAATTGGTCTTCAGCCGTGCCAGGGAATTTTGAGTTTATGGGTATTGATTCTGAAACAGGGATATCTGGATATGAAATATATAATAATATTTTAAATATATAAGAAATTACCTATGAGTGCAGAGTATACATTTTTCAAACCTTTGAGACTTTTTTTTGCCATGGACCCCATCAATGTTGTAGGCCATGACAACATTACTACTTAGTATATATTTACCTTAGTAAAAAACGGGCTTTTTCCACTAAAACTTAAACGTTCACTAACCACGAACTTCCAATTGTAACTGACGCCAACACAAAATAAAAATAACTAATGTACTTCTTGTTGGATTTCTTTGTAATAACGGCACAGTTTTTTTTCGACTCGTAAAAAAAATATAGTGAGAGAGTCAAAAGGCGAACTCTTGCATTTCTTGTGGCAAATGTAGTAGGTAGTCGATTTTTCTTTAGAGAAATATCTAACGATTTTGAGTCTATTTCTACTTTTTAAACTACAGGGTATTATGTGTTTTTTTTTGATGTGTGTAACACTAAAAAAATTGGTTGGAGACCTTTTAGTGTACCGATCGTTTAAGTATCACTTTTCCAATCGATCTAACAATGTCTGTCCGTCCGGCTGGCCAGCGGTCTATGTAAGCCATTTGCGCAAAGTACAGGTCGCAATTTTGGAGATATGTAACTTAATGAAATTTGGTACATATTTTCAGGACCAAGACTATTGAGAATGTTCATATCGGTCCATAATTTAACCCATCCCCCATACAAGCTTCTTTCCGAAATAGAGTTTTTGTGCCCAAAGGGCTATCGGATTACGTTGGTATTTAAACTAGGGTTCATCTTAACTTATTTTATTCCAATATAAACCATCTTACAACATTTTATTGTAACCAGTCCATATTTGACCCTAGCTCCTAGCTCTTAATAAATGTTGGTATTGGCATAAAATTTGGCGACAGTGACTTCGAAATTTTGTATTGGTATATCCAGATTTGAACATAGCTTCTATAAAAACCCCCTCCCTTAAAAAAAAAAAAATAATAATAGAAAAATAGATAATGTTATATCAATAATATTCGGAACAATTAATTTTTACATGAAACTTAACCCCATAACTAGGGATGAGATTTTCATGCACTAAAAATCCAAAATATGCACTTAAAAAAATAAAAAAAATTTAAATAAAGGTATTGAACATATCAACAAATATTTGACTAAAAAAATCCAAAACAAAATAGTAACCAGTAAATTGATCAAACTTTAGCACTATTTTTAACTATTTTTATTGACTAACTAAAATTATTTGTATGAAGATAATTTTATAATGTAATTATGTAAATTAAATGCTGTTTGATCTAGCCAAACGTTTTGCAAAAGCAAATATGTTTTAAATAAAAGTAGTGGTTACGTATAGGACGTAAAATATATTTAATAGGTGTGAACAGAATTTTACGAATTAAAATTTTTGTTTGTTTAAATAAATAAGTACTGTTTTAATAAAAGTTAAACTTGGTCTTGTACTTGAAGAATGCCAATGCAGTTTTAAAAAAGGAACTAAATCCCTCCTAATTATTTATTGTACGGTACACTTTCGAAAATTTGCTTCTAAATACTGTGGTGTAGGGTATCATATGGTCGGGTTTGACGGAATATTCTTTCTTACTTGCTTAGGCAAACTTTTCCAATCTTTAAACGTTAAAAACATATTTAAAGATTTATTTGTTTAAACAGCATAATTTGATGCTATAAATATGTAAGTACATACAAATGTTTGTTTCTTTTTAGCAGCCACTCATAATGTTGTAATTAATTATTTTCTTATCTCTTATAAACCAGAGAAAATCACTTGCTTATTGCTGTGGCTTAAAACTGTCTTAAGTCGTTTGGTACAAAGTAATTTTTTATCAAGAACATTTGGAAAATATATATACAAAAAAAAAAAAAACGAACAATTTTAAAACCAAACTAATTTTGAAAATATGTACATATAAAAAATTACGCCACTTAAGGAAAATGCAAAACAATTTCAAATTAAATTAGGAAAGTTGAAAAAATGTTGACTAGGATGAAAAAAATATTAGGTGGGAGAAAAATTTTAATTCTTTAAGTAGAAGTGAGTTATATCGTTGTTTTTTAATTTAGGATTTCGAAATTCGGAATTATATGGTTCGGTATTTTGAGATTCAGAATTCTGAAATTCGGAAATTCCCAGAGCTTGGCAATATCGAACCAACAACTAATTTAATAACATACATACTAAAAAGTCTCATAATGTTCATGGACCATATGACACTTATTTCATGGACATATGACATTTTTTGGTGTGTCATAACGTCCATGGAGGCTATGACATTGGACATTATGGCTTGCCATTTTTAAGAATCAGTGTTCAAATATGTATGAATGATTACTAACAGATTTAAACAAAAAACAAAACACCTCTTTCCAACAATAGAATTGTGTGAAAAATCTATAGGTTAGGGTAATCAAACGATTAACGGTTTATCGATTAATCGATTAATTTGGGACGATTAACGGTTCGAATAATTTAAAATTGCTTATTTTCGAATAACGAATAATTCGAATAATTTATGTCGATTAATCGATTAATCGAAAATTTGTTTTTTCACAGTTTAAGTTTTTTTTTCTTTTATTACATTAACTACCTTTTGTTAAATTGTTGTTACTTTTTTAATAAAATTTAAATGTTAAAAAATATAATTTTTGGTATTATTTTTAAGCTTTTTAACTAGACAAAATTAAAATTATTCAATTAACGGAATAATAATTAATTGTTTGATTATTATTCGATTAAATTTTTACCTCGAATAATTATTTGCGCGATTAATCGATTAATACAAAAATCGATTAATTGATACCCTACTATATGTATAAGAACGATTGTTCCGCGCACGTGTTACTAAAACTCAAGAACCGCTGCACCGATTGACACCAAACGTAGACAATAAATTAGTTTAGTCTGGAACCAGGGGGCGAATTACCGCATTCGATATCGATCGAAATTTCCATTTAAATTGTATTGTAATTTCGATCGATATCGAATGCCGTAATTTGCCCCCAGGTATTTCTTAATTTTAATCCGGAAAGGTGGCGCTGTTGTAGTGAAATTTAATTTTTGGTACGATTTGGCTAAATTCACAAAATATTTTTGCTAAACCAAAGTAAACAATCTCAAAAGCGTTTGTACCGCCATTTTATAAAACAACTAGCTTAACCCCCTCGAAATAGAATTAGCAATTTTAATTTACAACAAAGCATATTGTTCTAAATTTGTATGCTTTTACAGTAACCGTTCTACAGATATACAGAAAATGCAAGTGTATGCGAATGGGAGATGCCATGCCTACTTTTCCCATTGAACCTTCTTTTTGAAAGATGTTGTGTATTATTATAATTAGATAATAATCTAAGCTATTTGTACAAAACTATAAAACTTTCACTGTTACAGTACTCCAAATATGTAGAAATCTTTATTGTAATTGTATGGCATGTGCCACGCCCACATGAAAATTGAAAAATGTTAAAAGCCTATGTTAAGCGTCGTGCAATCAGAAAATTTCTGTGAAAATTTCAGGAAAATCGGTCCAGTAGTTTATGTCTCTAGTCTATATATTATTTATTGCTCCGCCTGCACCTCCCCCCTTAATTTTTATTTTGAAAGGTGTAGTTTACCATAAGAGTGGGTTCTACAAAGCTTGAAGACTTTGGTCTTCAGATATCGGTATTTAATATTTTCGTTCTATGGCGGTACTAATCTTCCTCCATCTACCCTGCCCATTTTTATTTTTATTTTATTTTTTACCAAAATAGTGGCTTGAACCACGTTTGAAGACTCTAGCTATAATGGTTCTTTCATTATGCGATATTAAATATATGCATCCTATGGGGGATATTTATCGCTTCGCGCTTACCAATTTAAATTTTCAAAGGTGTAATTTACTATAAGCATGACTCCTACAAAGTTTGAACATTCTCACTATAACAGTTCTTAAGATATTTGATATTTAACATTTTCATTCTATTGGGGTACCACTTCCCCTGCTGATACTATTTCAATTTCGGAGCTAAGAAGATCATACTGAAAGAAGTTAAAGAAAACGGGTGCAGCAGCTCTTAACCCTTTCGGGAATACTGCGATAATACATCACACTAATTTTCAAACTTTCGTATTTTCTTAATTTTCAATGCAATTTCTAATTTAAATAGTCCCATAACCAGGTTTAAGTTTTTCTTATTAAATGTGAGTAAAAACATAACGGTACATGTTAGCATTTTCATTAAACTTGATGATGAATATCACAACATCGTAGAAATTTCAACAGTCTAGATCGTTAAATTGCTGAAAGTGGCTGCACAAACAGCGTAATTTAGTAAAGTTGTGTTAATTTTTATAGAAAAGTGTTTGATTTATTAAATTAAATTAGTTCATGGTCTTTTACAATAATAAAAGGTAAGTTCTGGTAGATTTTATAAAATTGGGATATATAGTCCCAATTCGTTTTTTACGTGGGTTTAATTGTCCCAATACGCATTTAAGATGTCAAAAAGGAAGCTTACCCTTGAAAATCTTGAGCGTATTATATGCGAAGATTCAGACTCTGATGGCGATTTTGAGGAGTCTGGCAATGAATATTCGATTAAGAGTTCCGACGAGACCAAATCTTGCTCGGTAATTGGCGGTAATCTTGATGTGCCCGTTAATATCGATGAAAAAAGTGATGAGTCTCACCCAGTTGTCCATTGGGTAAATGTTACCCCCGATGGCTGCTAGGACTTCCAGCCCAAGTACGAACTCCCGTCAGAACGAGACTGCAAAATCCTTCTAAATCTTACTGACGATTGAAACGAGTATTTTCAAAGATATTTCCTTACAGTTTGCGCATTCGAATTGCTGAATGCACTAATCATCGTTTGATAGCTTTGAATCGTCGCGCGCTTTCAAAGCGAAACTTAACAGATCCTAATTAAATCCTTGTATTTCTGGGCGCTTCATTGATTGTGCTAACAAGTTGCTTTCTCTGAAGGACTATTGGAGAAAAATCGATCAATGGGAAATTCAGTTATAAAAAACTGTATATCACGAGATCGCTTTTTATTATTGGCCACGTCTTCGGGGCGGAAGAACTCCCAAACGCCTAAAGACTGATAGCCTGAATGGTGGAAACCACTTGTCGCTGTGAACGATATACTTCATTTGGTATCGCAAAGCGCACAAATATGATATGCTCAGGCTGCAACAACGCTTTGTGCTGCAAGACCTTTTCACAAATTAAACCCTGATTACATTACCACAATGTTAATAAATAATAAAAAAGACAAATAAACGTGAATAATTAAAATAAACTAATCTTTTTTTGTTTTATATATTTTTTTTATTCGAATCACCCACCAAAAACACTTGTTGGGAACCTTATTGGGATTATATGTCCCACCGAAAATACTTATTGGGATAATATGTCCCAGGATAAAAGGACGATTTAAGGATTTCTGAGTATGCAGAACATTTTCTTTTAACCATATCTCTTAGTATATGCTAAAATTCCCAGATATGCGATATGCGATACTTAATACTAGCATCCCCACCACAGGATGCTTCTACTTCATTTTTCGGGGCTCACGTGATGTAATTGTAATCATTTCAGGATAATCGGTTCGGTAGTTTAGGAGTATATATGCCATCAAACAAACAGACAAACATTTTTTATTTTTATATTAATAGATGGAAGATTGATAGATACAAGTTTTTTAGTAAAGTTTCTTTAAAGAAATATAATATTGAAAAAAATTTTTAGTATTGGTGTTTCAAATATGTAATGTTAAATAAATTATTTCGTTTAATATTGCAACAGAATGCTTCTGTCTACAATGACAATCCAAGAGACGTCACTTTGACATTTGTTGTCGCATATTACTTCATAATGATTTGCAAATTTGTATGAAACCAATTACGTTATCTCTCTCTTTCTTTTTCGATCGACTTGTCGTACTGAAAATTTTAAGTGAGCTTAGGTGTTTGTCGGTGAATATCAAGCGAGCGGCAGCGGTCGACATCGTGCGCCAGGCTGTGAATCAAACTCAACCAAATACTGTACTCAACGTACTCATACCCAACGGACACGGAAGGTTAGGTTAGGTTAGGTTACACGGGCAGCCGTCACAACGACGACTCACTTGGGTCCTTATAGCGGTCCCTTTGTGATACCCATAGCCAGTGACAGGAGTCAGCCAGTACCCACCAGACTATTCCCCCGAGGTCGCTGCAGCCTCGAACCACCCCGACTCCCTGCAGAACAGGGAGATCGATCTGAGTCCCGCATTGGACAGATCGTCCAGACATGGCAATTCTAGTCTCCCAAAATGCCTAAACCTGATGCTCCCCAAACCGGGGCATTGGCAGAGAAAGTGAGACACCGTCTCCTCCTCCTCCTCATCATGACAACTCCTACAGTAGTCGTTATGCGTAAGACCCATCCTCCTGGCATGAGTCCCTATCGCCCAGTGACCCGTAATGACCGATATCACCGTTCTCATCCGGTCCCTACCGAGACCGAGAAGTACACGCGTTCTCAACGCGTCATAGCCAGGCCATAGAGTCCTGGCCATCAAGCAGGTAGGCTCCCTCTGCCATCTGCCCTGAGCCCTTCTGTACGACTCCCCTCTGATGAGAGTCCTGCAGCGGGCCATTGAGGTGCCAACCAGGCCGTCGATGAACGGGTCATCCAAGAGACAGCCTCGTTTGGCCAGACCGTCCGCAGTTTGGTTACCCAGGCATCCACTGTGCCCTGGTACCCATGTCAGCGTTACACTGGAATGTTTCGCGATCTCATTTAGAGACATCCGGCATTCCACTGTTAACATAGATGTCGTAAAGACACCAGCCAGAGCTGCAATGGCAGCCTTGCTGTCCGTAAATATACATATATCCCTCGATATACGATAGTACTTCAGCCAGTTTGCCGCCCGCTTTATGGCAGAGATTTCCGCCTGCAGCACACTGCTACCATCCGGCAGCCTGAAAGAGACCCTAATGTCCCACTCCTCGATGAAGAAACCTCCACCCACTCTATCGCCCATCCTGGAACCATCGGTATAGACCCGCAGGATCGGTTCCAGAGATCGCGTATTATCGATCAGCTCATCATCATTACCATGATGAACTGTGAACAAAGCACCGAAAAAGGGTTCCGGTGTGCAATAGTCCAGCCCCGCCAGGTCATATGATACACTAAGCAAGATCCTGGCATGACCATAGTTCCGCGAAGACCATAGGCCCACCGCCCCCAGTCTAATAGCGGAAGTCAGGGCCTGTTGTTCGGCCATGATGTCAACCGGCAGCCAGTTCAGTATAGTAAACAGCGCCTTCGTCGGTGTCGAGCGGAGTGATCCCGTGATCATCAGCGCCGCCACCCTATATACTTTCTCAAGCATCCTGCAGTACCGTCCCCTTCCCATCGCAGGCCACCACACTATGACCCCATAGAAGAGGATCGGTTTTACCACCGCCTCAAAGATCCATTCGACGCCCCTGGGGCCAAGGCCCCAACTTCTGCCCAAGGATCTCTTGCAGGTGTACAAGGCCACAATGGCCCTATCAACCCTCGTTCGAACGTTGAGTTCCCATGATAGTTTGCTATCGAGAATTACGCCCAAATATTTGGCACTGTTCGAGAGCGTCAGCTCCGTGCCATTTAGCCTAGGAAGTTTAAAGTTGCCAACCTTGTACTTCCTGGTGAAGAGTACTAACTCAGTCTTCTGTGGATTGACGCCAAGTCCACAGGAGGTGCTCCAAGAGCTTAGAATCTGCAATGCAGATTCCATGCAACGGGACAGTGTGTCCGGGTGTTTACCCATGACCGCCACCGCCACGTCATCCGCATACGCGACGGTTTTTATCCCCAGTCCGTCGAACCGACTCAACAAAGTGTTCATTGTCAGGTTCCATAGTAGAGGTGACAGAACTCCACCCTGCGGGGTGCCCCCGTGCACAGATCTGCACACATTGGCCGCACCCATCGTGGATTCAATGATCCTACTGTCAAGTAGATTGCCAATAAATCTACAAGTTACATCGTCAACACCCACCTCCCTCATCGATTCCAAGATGGAGTTGGGTCTGACATTGTTAAAAGCACCCTCAATGTCCAGAAAGGCCACAAGTGAGTATTCCCGAAATTCAAGGGATTTCTCAATGTAGCCTACCAGTGAGTGAAGCGCCGTCTCCACAGATTTGCCCCTGGTGTAGGCATGCTGTGATGAAGAGAGCAGATGTCTAGGAATAGACATCCTCAGATGAATGTCAATGACCCTTTCCAGGGTCTTGAGAAGAAAAGACGACAGGCTGATTGGCCTGTAGTCCTTAGGTCTGGTGTGGGATGTTTTCCCTCCCTTTGGAATGAAAACAACCCTACATCTAGTCCAACTGTTGGGAACGTACGAGAATCTAATACATTCCGTGTAAATAGCGGACAGCCAAGGAATCAGAAGCCCCGCATTCTTTTTAAGGTCGGCCGGAATAATACCGTCCGGACCAGGAGCCTTAAAGGAGTCAAAGCTCCTTATCGCCCAATTGAGCCTATCATAGCACAGGGACATGGACACGGGTCCAGGCTCTGATAAGCAATTGATATTCCGTGGTGTTGGAATGGTATTGCCAGGAAAGTGTGTGTCGATTAAGACCCCCAGCGTCTCCTGACTATTCGTAGTCCAGCTACCATCAGCTTTCTGAATGTAGCTTGGGACAGCCGGGCAAGAAGCCATTCACCCTTATTGTGTTTGGCGTTTTTAAAATACGCCTACGACTGTTTGGTAATAGATTAAAGAGAACGTGAACTTATTTTCTTTAATCTATTACCAAACAGTCGTAGGCGTATTTTAAATACGCCAAACACAATAAGGGTGATTATTTTGCGCAATCGGTTTGTCTCAGAAGAGCCTTCCACTCCGCTGCAGAAGTTTCTCCAGGCATTCCGTTTCGCCGATCTCACCAAATTCTTGAACCTATTCAATGCCGACTTATATTCCGCCCAGTTTCCCAGACGTTTAGCCATATTGAACAACCTACGACAGTCCCTGCGGGACTGTGCAATCTCGGGGCTCCACCACTGTGGTCTGCCCCCCTTCCTCCTAACCACCGGCCTGCAGGCCAGTGCCGTTGCTCGACGCAGTGCCCCCGATAGGAACTCCACTGCCATTTCAGTCTCCGTAGTGCCATTAATGACAGGGACTGAGCCCAGAGAGTCAGCGAGTAGACTAGCCTGATAGTCCCACTTCGTCCTTCTCCTATTTACAAAAGTACACACCCCCAAGGGGGGTGAACCTAATTGAAACTCAACATACCTGTGGTCCGAAAAGGAACAGTCATTTGAGACCGCCCAGTTACTTATTAATTCGGAGTGTTCCGAGCTGACCAATGTCACATCGAGAACCTCCTGTCTATTAGCTACAATGAACGTGGGTTCCGCGCCTATGTTTGCTATTTCTAAATTACTGTTACAGATAAAGGAAAATAGCGACTCACCTCTAGTGTTGGTGTTAGAGCTGCCCCACGTGATGTGGTGCGCATTAGCATCAGCACAGATAACCACCGGGGTACCCATGGAGCCAGCTTTGGTGACCAGGCCACGAACAAGCCTATTGGGTGGCTCATCAACCTGGTCATGCGCCATATAGCCCGAGACGATCCAAATCGACCTGTCGCCCGTCTCTAGGGCCGCTGAAGTTGTGTCTTCATCACTGAAATCAGAAAGAATGAAGATATCCAACGGACACGGAAGAGTTTGATTTAAAATTGAAAATGATTTGAAACCAAACTCTTTTTCAAAATAACTTTTGAAAATAACTTTTTAATAAAATTTGTCTTTAATTGTCATCTTCAAATGTTTACGTTTATTTTTCGCTTGATAACATCTTGATAAAACATTGTTTGCTAAATATTTTTTTAATTCAAATTACTATCAATTTTTCAACCAAAAAAGGTTTGAGAATTGAGCTCGATATCAAATGATAAAATTATTTTGTATCAAAGGTTTGACTTCGTGTCTGCTTAGTACTTATTTCAGTATAAGAAAGCATGAGTTAAGTGCGTGAGTACAATGTTTTTAGATTGTTTTTTTTTTTTTGTTGGCTTTTTCTGCTGTATATGGCTCTTGTACACACATGAATAAATTGTCAAAAAATTTTTCCCAATACCAATATAATATTTAAACTTTAGTTCAGAGAGAATTTGTAGCCTTAGCGGTAAATTAGACAATTAACGTTATTTTTCAAGTTTCTCCAAAAAAAAAAAAAAAAAAAAAATGAGAATGAGAATACTCAAAGCAACAGGACAATTTTAAAATTATCTAAGAGTAGAGTTCCTAAATTTTCAATTCAGGAAAATCCTAAAATGTTGTTCTTTTTCCGAAAATTCCCGAAACTGTTTGTTAAAGAATAGAGTAAGAAAATCAGTGTTTGAAAATAAACAGTACATTATTTAGCGTTCGGCTTACGCACTCAGGAACGATATCTATTTTTTTTAATGTTTGTGTAGACGAACACAACCTTTAATACCGTTCGTAACTATTTTCAAGAAAGAGCCGAACATTATATAATGTTCTGTTCTTCGTTTTAAAACAGAACAATTGTATTGATATTTTAATGTTCTATAATGTTTCTTTTTTTACGTTTTTACGACCGCAGCACAAACAGCTTGTGTGTGTGTATGGTGAATATGTTTTGTTTGTGTAAAATAATTTTACTGTCTTTTATTATTATTTTTGTGTTCGAAAGATGACAAACAGGGAAACGTTGTTTTTTTTAATGATTTTTCTACACTATAAGCGTTTGTGTTTTCCACAAATTTACCAAACCGAACACTAAGGAACGATATTTAGTGTTTATTTTCGAACACTGAAAAAAAATACAAACGATTTACGGTACTACTAAATGACAAAGCAGTGCCTCCCTAAAGTCATCTGTTTCGCAGCTGGTATGCAAACAATTTAACTAGTGCGTTATTTTAATTAACAATGCTTTTGCAACGTCTAAAACAACAATGCATTTGATTTTCAGTGTTATTAAGTATAATTGCTTTCAGCTATACTTTGCAGATAAACTTTTCAAACTTCCCGTCTTTAAATATTTTTCCGGCAATTTCCGAATTTTTTTTTGCAGAATTGAACCCCTATGCTAGAGACTTTTTCCGTTCTCCTTATCTTTTCAGTTAAATTTTGTGTGTTTGAGTTTGAATGTCTGTCAGCCCAAGTTAATGGTTTACGTGAGGCAATCACTTGTTTTACAAGCTGCCAAAATTGTTTTACTTTAACTTAAACAAAAACTGCCGTCTAGTTACTTTCTTAAGAATTTTCTATTCCTTTGCTTTTTTAACTAACACTGTGTTTACATAAGGATACAATTCTAACTTTCCTTTTCTATTCATTTTTTTTAGTTAACAACAAAATTAAATACGAAATCCTGCAATAAAATCTTTTTGAACAATTCAAAGCAAATTAAAAAAAAGGTAAGTAAACTTACTTAATAAAACCAGAACATTGTTGTTCTTATTACCATAAACATAAGCTGAAGTGTGACAAATTCTAAAATAAGCCTCAATATTTTAGGATCTAGTTAACCAAAACTTGCCTAACGTACTTGACATTGGGTCTACTATTTCCACTATTTGTTATTGTCTCTCTGTATCACTAATTTGCCATACTCTGACGTGTAAAAATGTCACTTGTGGTAAATCTCTTGTTGGATTTATGAAAATAAAAAACAAATAGACATGCTAAGAGGGTAAAAAAGAAATTGTTGACCCTCATGGGGAAATATAAGAATGTGCTAGAATCAACACTTAAAGCACGTGACTTCAGGAAAACAACACAATACACATAGAAAAAAATAAGTTTAATTGCCAGGAAATTCTTTAATGGGTCGATTACGGATGACGACTGAACTAAAGTTGAGTTGCCAGCAGCAAAATGTTAAAATATAAAAAAAATTTTTTTTTTGTATGTTTTAACACGAGCGGCGTTGCCTAATTTCGCTCCGTAGTCGACCCATACATAAGTTTTACTTTGAATTCTAGATTTTTTTAGTTCTCAAAAAGTTTTTCAATCCTCTTGTAATTTTTGCAATACTGATCTTTAACCACAAAAAGTTTTTATATACTTTGGATCCTTATGAGTAGCAAAGTAGATAAAACAATGTCTATATGCCGGTTGAACAGTTCGCGTGTCTATTGAAATAGGTTTTCCGTACACCACAGATACGTAAGGGACGAGGTTGTTTTCTATGTACCTCACATATAGCCTGGAATAATTTTCTATTTAAATTCAGCCAGGTCGGTCAACAAATGGCTGAGATATAAACAAAAAACTACGGCTGCCTAGATTTTTACTCAAAAAACTCTTTTAAGCTTTCGAATAATTTATGAATTTTCATACGAACTTTCACCTAAAAAAAGTTTTCTGGTAGATAAAATTAACAAATTCGGTGTAGAAAACAGCTGTTTATAGACAAAAACCTATCTTTTCTTTCTGAAATAATGGTTTTGGTTAAGGTTTGAGCGATTAATATAATCGTAATTGCGATTAATCGCACTATTTAAACGTGGTTTCTTTTGCAATTTAAGTAAACAATGTTTTAACACACGAATTATTTCTTAAAATTATGAATGACTCGATCAGTATTCGTGGAAGAAAATACTTAAATTTGCAAGACTATTAAAAACAAGTAAAAGTTCTATATTCGGCTATGCCCTTTCCCTTCGTTGGATAAGAACAGAAAATTATATAAATACCGTTATTTAGATATAAATAAATCTATTTTGTGCCACGCTCCGTTCTCCCCTCCCCTCCCACTCTCATTTTGTCAGATATTTTCTTATGATACCAAGATCCTTCTTCCTAGTTTCGAATCTTTGGCTCTTGCCGTTCTATAGATATGAAGAAAAAAATAAAAAAAAAACACGCACACCACATATATTCTGCATTAACTTCGGAATTTATAAAAAGTCTCACCCCCTTATGCAAAAAAAAAGTTAAGGTTCACATAAGTTAACCAACACATAAAGCCCAGCCAAAGTGTATGGGCTTAATGTGTTGGTTAACTAATGTGCACTTAAAACTTTTTTTGCATAAGGGGGTCAGTCGGTCAAACTAAAAACTTCCGAACATGTCGACAGCCGAAGGTACTTTGTTGTGTACAGGGAAGATAAATGAGAAAACCATTATCGTACCAACGAACTTTTAAAATCGTACTTTTTCGACACCAATATTACTACATAATTTTTTTTATAATTTGTTTCATTTTAATTTTAAAAACAAAAATTTAATACAAAAAAACAAAAGCTACTTACAATTCATTGCTAAAGCCCATAATATGCATAGCCTTGCTTAACCTACTGTCAAAAATTAGAAAAAAGTCTCTTAAATGTACTAAATGTATAGACCCGAAATCCAAAACATTTACTCGATTACAAGACTTGCAACCTTGAATTTTATTCCAATTTGACAACCGTTTCAAAAAAAAAAAAAAAATTATTTTTGCATTGTTGTCTAAAAATGTCCCTCTGCAAACGTTTTGAAATTTGTCTTAAGTGGCATCAATAACACAGGTTTTCCACCTTAGATTAGATATATGATTTTTATACCAGCAAACGTCAAAATCAATCGCAGAGAGTAATTTCTTACGTGTGGACTTTTATATCGTGTTCAGATATACCTTTTTTTTTGAGTCAATATTCGGTTTATTTACATAATTAACTTTGTGTTCACAATTTAGCGAACTCAATTAGCGTTTGACAGTTTAAAAAAAACGTTGTTTATATTACTACTACATACAACATTCAACGTTAACAAAAATGTACATGTATCGGGTGATTTTTTAGCTATTATCTTTTTGGCAACACTGGTTTAAACAGCTGACGCACGTTTCGTGTTTTGTTTCACTGTCAAACATCTATAATTTAACCATGAACCGTCTTACAAACGAACAACGCCTGCAAATTATTGAATTTTATTATCAAAATGCGATCCACTTTTTTATCAAAAAATTGTGTTCAGCGACGAAGCTCATTTTTGGCTCAATGGGTACGTTAATAAGGAGAATTGTCGATTTTGGAGTGAAGATCAGCCAAAAGCATTGCAAGAGCTACCAATGCATCCAGAAAAAGTCACAGTTTGGTGCGATTTATGGGCTGGTGGCATCATTGGACCGTACTTCTTCAAAGATGATGCGAATCGTAACGAGCGCTACCCTAAGATGATGTCCAACTTTTTTTTTTCCCAAAATGCAAGAGCTTGACTTGCATGACATGTGGTTTCAACAAGACGGTGCCACATGCCACACAGCACGCTTAACAATGGACTAATTGAGAGGCGAGTTCGGTGAACATTTTATTTCACGTGCGGAACCGGTCAATTGGCCGCCTAGATCGTGCGATTTAACGCCTTTAGACTATTTTTTGTGGGGCTATGTTAAAGCTCATGTCTATACACACAAGCCCGCTGCAATTGACGCATTGGAAGACAATATTGAAGCATTTATTCATGAGATACCGGCCGAAATGTTGTAAAAGAGTATGCCAAAATTGGACTAAGCGGATGGACCGTTTGAGGCGCAGTCACGGTCAACATTTGCATGAAATAATCTTCAAACATTAAATAATATGGACCGTACTATCGATTGAAATAAAGATTTCATGCATATTTCTGAATTTTATGTGTTTTTTTAACTTTCCTATAGCTCTTAAAAAATCACCCAATATAAGCAAAATGTAAACAACTTTTGACATATTTTAGTAATAAACATCTAGCTTTCAAAAATAAATATACATACAGGGTATTCATTTAATCGGGCTTTTGCTTTAATCGGTTAATCGCTCGATTAATTAACCGAGGTTTTGGTTTAATCGGTTAATTTTGTTATTGATCGGTTAACCGATTAATAAAGTTTTGGTATAAGTTAAGTAATTTCAATAAATAAATATGCAAAAATTATTTTTTACTAGAGTTTATTAGTAAAAATAAAACAATAACATAACGAACAAAACCATTCTCGAATTAAAACGAGCAAACAAAAAAGTAATTCATAAATATGAAAAACATATTTTATAATTTATACATAATATTTTTATGTATTTTTTAAAAAATAAACTGTGAGATTTTTTTTATTAATTATTTCAATAGTTTAAGATCTTATAAAAAAATATTTTGGAAAAATAATTTGGTTTAGATGTTAAGGATTTAAGCGATTCTTTCTTTCTTAGTTTTGATAAAACTTGACTTGGAAAAAATTCTTTCACTTATCGAAGATGTTGGAGAAATCGGAAGCAACCCATAATACAGATTTAAGAATGATAAATTCAAGATAACGCATTGCACATGTTTACAAAACTTAACTGTTTAATATGAGGTCACTTGAGCATATTATGCACATTAGGACGGGTCGATTTTTTTTTTTAAATCGTATAGCAAAAACGTAATCTACATCAAATTCTAAGAAAATTCTCCAAAGAAACCATGGGTCTAAAATAAAATCCTAATCCGCGCCTCTCGTCTTGAAAATTTATATGCCCGCCTTTGGCAAAAAAAAAAATTTTTTTTAAAAAAAAAAAAATTTTTCCAAAAAGAAATCGAATTTTCTGAATAAAATTGTGAAGTAAGTTAGTTGTTTTGCTCTTTATATTTTTCTACACTCAAAATCTTTTTACATTAAAAAAATATTCACCCAAGTAAAAAAGTTTGTAAATAATTTTGTATCTAATATTTTTATAAGGAACATAGATAAAAAAATATTCTTTCATAAAAAGTACCAAATTCATACTCGTAATTTTTTGAATAATTTTCGAATGTGGTATAAACTTTACTTCTAAGTTTATTGGTGCAAAAGATAGATGCGGTGACAAAAAAGTACCAAAATTCAGGTTTACCCCTTTTTTCCTACAGTTTTTTTTTGTGTCTCTTTTAGTTTTGGACATATAAATTATCGAATTTACCTGTTTTTACCCTTTTTTACCCCCAAAACATTCGAATTCCCAAAAATCCCGTCTTAGTGGACCGATTTGGGGGAGAAACCCACCTCCGGCCCAAATTTCAAGTTTTTAGCTTCAGGCGTCAGTAACGTTACAATTTTATGTATATGGATAAAATTATATACAAACTTTTTTACTTGGGTGATTATTTTTTTTATGTAAAAAAATGTTAAGTGTAGAAAAATATAAAGTGCAAAAGAACTACTTTACTAAACAATTTTATTCAGAAAATTCGATTTCTTTTTGGCTATTTTTAAAAAAAAAAGTTTTTTTGGCAAAGGCGGGCATATAAATTTTTAAGTCGAGAGGCGCGGATTAGGATTTTATTTCAGACCCATGGTTTCTTCGGAGAGTTCTCTTAGAATTTGATGTAGATTACGTTTTTGCTATACGATTTTTCATTTTTTTTTCATCCATACAAACCGACCCGGCCTAATGCACATGTTTGTTTACTTGTGTTTCTATATTTTAGACCTACTTATACTTGATGTGACGTAGATGCGCAGAAACATTTCATTTTTAAAAGCTGAATGAGTTATCTTGGTTTCTTTGTATCATCATACAGATTACCTTATTTCTCAGTCTTTTTCCAGGATTTCTCTCAACATATGTTATGCCATTATTTCGGCTAATTTTGTTAAAGATTGTTTGTTTTACAATCGAGAGTGTCTTCTATTTTCAGGTCATTGTCTGACTCATCCTGGCAAAGCTCAGCACCGAACATTCTGCAATAAATGTATTTCCGGACCCCTAGTTTCTGTTTTGTACTGTAATTTAAGAATGTATTGCTCGAAGGAAATATATTGTATCAAAAAATATTTTCCAAACATATACCTTTTTTATATCGAAACAAATAATTGAAAACACAAAAAATATGTAATAATACTAAAAAAAATTAAAAAATTTTGTTACATCGGTTAATCGACTGAAATTGACCGGTTTAATCGTTAATCGAAAATTGCCAATTTAAAATTAACCGATCAGTTAATCGGGTGGTAATTAATCGGTTAACCGATTAACGGTTAACCGAATGGATACCCTAATACATACCTTCTAAAACAATAATAAGACGCTATCATTAAAATGTTTAAGTTTTTAGTGCAAATAGTGAAAATCTTGTGATAACTGTTAAAAAAAGCAATATTTTAAACTAAAAAAAAGAATAAAAACGATACAAGTTTAATTTGATTATGAAATCTTATAAGATACATGTTTCCCTTGTTTAAGATTAACATGAAGAAATGTGTTTTCTCAATCTGCCGACCAAAATCAGCTAAATTGCCATTATTTATTACCAATAGCGGCCAACTTCACTATTCAACGCGCTGTCAAAATCGGACTTCCAATTGCAAAGCGTTGACGCCGCGCTATTTAAGGCCATGTCAGATAAAACTTTATCGCTTTGCGTGACACTTCTAACTTTGACAGAAAAGCGTCACGCAAAAGGTGTATGTCACAATAAAAACTTTGACAACACTCACACATTGTGTGTTAAAAAGAAAATAAATAAAAAAAATTATACTAGCAGATTGTCAAAGCGCGCAAAAAGATGAGAGTTGCCCAACTTTTCGCTTCGCTTTGCGTTAAAAGTTCTTTATGTGACATGTTTCGTATAAGTATGAATATTTCATATTATATGTCAAAGCGAATCTCTAACGCAACGCGAAGCAAAAGTTTTATCTGACATGGCCTTTAGGGATGCTTCGTACAAATAGTATGGGCATGAGAATTTTTGACAGCCAGAAAACGCTTTCCGCTCTTGTTTAGGTACGGCTGTAACCCTAAATTTAAACACGTAGAAATACATACATATGTATTGCCGATGATGTAAAAATCTTTATTTCCTTCAACAATGCTGATCAACAATCACTTTTACAGTATGACATTAACCAATTAACTACTTGGTGTAATATTAATTTAATGGAACTAAATGTTAAAAAATGTAAATATATGATTTTTACAAGATCATTTCCAATTAATGGCCGCTATGTTATGAATAATACAGCTCTCGAATTGGTTGATAGTTTCAACGATCTAGGCGTACTACTAGATGGAAAATTGGAATTTAAGAGTCACATTTCGTTAACAATTAATAAAGCTACTGGTGTATTTGGGTTCATTAAACGATGGGCTAAGGAGTTTTCGGATCCGTACACAACAAAACAGTTGTTTATTACACTGGTTAGACCAATTCTTGAATATGGATCTGTAGTATGGGATCCACAATATCACGTACACTCTAACAAAATTGAATCAGTTCAAGTTCAATTTTTGCTATTTTGTCTTCGTGGTTTGGGTTGGGATCCAAATAAAAAGTTGCCATCATACGAGAATCGTCTTGCTCTCATTAAGCTTCCTACATTGAAAAGCCGCAGACACATGTTAAATGTTTCTTTCCTCTTGAAACTGATGAATGGTAGCCTCACTTCAGAATTTCTTCTCAGTAAAATTAACATTAATATACCATATCGGTCACTAAGAAATTATGATTTATTGAGTATCAAATATTATTGCAGTAACTATGCCAACTTTGATCCATTTCGTAGAATTTGTGATGAATTTAATAAACTATATCCGTTCATTGATTTTAATAAAAGTTTAGACATCGTAAGAAGAGATATCATATTACATTTAAATAAATAAGTAAATAGATAGTCTTAAATTATATGTTTGTACTGTTCAATTTCTTTTGTAATATATATATTTTAATTAGTCTGCAGGGATTATTCCATAGACTTTAAATAAAATAAATAAATAAATAAATATAATATGCATATATCTTTTATATAAGTTTCGAATTTTTTATTTAAACAATCAATCGATTGCGATAGAAAATAAAAGTTATCACAATTTATCATTTTTTATTTTTACTTTTTTTAATTAAAAAAGGTCTTTTCTTCTCTTTCATTTTTATCACATCGTACTTTGGCTTAAATTGCTTTAATCTTGTCTCCTGTCTTAAGGGTATTTTTATATTCATTTCGTTAATAATAAACATTAGCACCTTCTTAATGTTACAAACTAAAAAGTTTTCGCTAACCTCAATATTAAAATCTTCTTTTAAAAAATATAAAAACAAGTTCCGGTCAAACCAACCATATGATACCCTACACCATTTCTGAGTTAACCTAAATGATAGAAGAGATTCTGAATGGGTCCTATAGTAAATTGCGGACTTACTACAAAAACAAAAAGTTTGGTAAGGATTTATGTAAATGTTATTTTGTATGTAACATGCTTGGAGGCAACCATAATATGGTTATGGCTTGGAGATGACCATGTATGAAAAATGTTTCTTTCTTTTTTTAGCGTGCAGACGATAACACATGCCCTAATAGCCTCTAATTCTAATCCACTAGGTATACCAAAAAGTCTGGATGTCTAGAACTAATATTTTTGAGCATTACAAATTTCAACACGAACACCCAATACTCTCCCCAGTTACGGTGGTTGGTGTAGAGTATAAATAGATACAATCTGAGGTAATAACAACCGCAAATACTTTGTTATTTTTATATGTTTAGACATTAATAAACAACTATGTCAGTATTACTTTACATATGTGTGAGTATGAGTGTATCTACGTGTTGTTCTATATTGCTTAGCATTGCAAAGCAACACATAAGAAAATCACATTAACTTTGACACTTTTATGATGGCATTAAAGTCTTTGAGGTAAAGCTTTTTTATCCTTTTGAGGCAATAAAGAAAAAAATCCTTATTCCGCTGTTGTTATTTTGGTTGTTGTAAATTTTAGCACAAAAAGCCAGTTAAAGCATCCATTAAGAATTTATAAATAAAATATACATAAGAAAATACATACAAAAGTACATATCTGTAAAATGCAATAGCACACTAGAAATCGTTATCTAATGGCGATTTCTTTTCTGAGAAAAATGTTGCATTAATGTTACATGTTCTACATTTTGCGTTCGTTTGTACAAAAAATACAACTGTGGGAAAAATTTTCAAGTTCTTTTGTGAAAATGTTGATGAAAAACATGCAAAACATGTTACATGTTTTACCCTTACTTTTACTTAAGGGTTCATACTGCCCTGTTTTACAACTTTGGTACTTACTACTTTGTTTGTACAACCAATATTTTATTTTGTTTGTAATAATATTTTAAAAGTTTTGTCAAAAGAATTCTACATCTAAATATTCTTCGACGGCATACTCCATTTTGAATTAAATCGTTTTTTTTATTTTGGTGGAAAATTCTATGTATTTATTATCGTTTTAAATTTGTTCAAGCAATAAGTGATGTCAATGTCTGTTTCCAAACCTTAAAGTAAGTGTGCAGCAAATAGTCGAATAGTTTTAAAAATCGCTAATGAACTACATTAATAATAAAAGTGTAATAGTTGTAAATAAAGGCAGTTAATTCTGTTCGATTGAAGTTGAACAACATGTAACACTTCGAGTGATTATAGGTAACATGAAAAAGTGTTACATGCATATACTGTAGCATTTTTTCTCAGAATAGAAATCGCCATAAAATTAATTTGTTTTTTATATATTGAGATTTTATCTGAAACTCATATTAAATGTAGACCTTCAACTCCAGCATTAAATTTCATATCATCTTATTTGATTCTCTTAAGATGCAATCAGTAGTAAACTGTGTTTGAAAACAACACAGTGGTTTTACGATTGTCAAAAAAAAGTTAATGATTCTCTCTACCATGATATGCTTCTCTTAAATTATGATACTGTAACTATAATCATTTTAATTATAAATCGCAACACATTTATACCATGTAAATTTCTGTAATCTGCTATAAATATGCTCTTGAGTGTTTAAGTGACTTTAAATTTTATGTTAAAATTATGTACTTTGCTTACAGGCAGACAGCTTGTTGTCTACTTCTCTCGTAACATTCTCTTTCTCTCAGCTAAAATAAACAATGTGATTAATTATAAAATACATTTTAAATTCAAAAGCAGTGTACTTAACAAACACATACATACAGTTATACAAGCACGCATGCAATTACATATATACTTGTTTAAGTTTCTCAGCGAGGAAAAAAGAAGTCCTTTCAGCAGGCCTTAAATATATTAGAATCGAAATGGAACTAAGCTAGAATTGGGCTTGAACTAAACTAGAATTGAACTGGAAGTGAACTAGAATCAAGCAAGAACTGAACTAGATCTCAACTAGAACCGAATATAAGTATACATAAAATAAAAAAGGACAAGATAAAAATACAAAAATTGCAACCCAAGAATTCCATTTTTTCGACTTTAGTGCAATTGCAAAGATTATTAAAATTTGCAGCAGCAAAAGTTGCAAGTGTGGTCGATGATTAAGTTGTTCAAAGTGTAAAGGCGCCCGTACACGACATGTTTTTGTCATCTGACATGTCAAATTTTCCACTGCAAAATACATACATGTCGTGTGTTACCTTTTTAACTTTGCTTCTGTAAAAGTCAGACGCAAAGTCATCTGACAAAATTTCAATTAGAGCGTGCTCTATTTTCTTCTGACAAACCATCTGACATCAGAAAGCTATGCCGGCAAGAAACCGGCAGCGGCGTCCACTATTGACGGAATCATTAGCCGGCTGAAGTTAATTTTTTACAATACCGAGATATGTTTGATCATTGAATAGAATTTATGTGAATATATATATAAAAACCGTTTTTTTTATAAAATCCTAAATTGGTATCTTTGAATTAAAAGAAAAAAAATTTTAAATGGCTGAACTATTTTACGGCGCAAATAAAACTTTTCATGGCGGCAGCAAGTTATTTTGAAACCGAGCACTACTTTGGTTTCTGCAATAACAATGCGAAAAAAAACAGAGACAATGTCAGAAGCAAATTACTTGTACGTTTGTGACCGAATATTATAAAGCTTATGTAAAACAGCGATTTTGACAGACATGCACAATTACATGTGACTTGAAAATTTGACATGTCAGATGACAAAAACATGTCGTCTATATACTCCTTAAGCGGATGAAACTTGAACCATCAGTTTCTAAGGGGTTGACCAGTAAGACTTAAAAAGGCAAAAAGTGCGTGAAACATTTATAATGTACATATATTTTTTTATAATCTTTATATAGCAAATTTTAGCCTCAACGCCTGAAGCTAAACAAATTTGGGATTTTCGGAAATTGGAATGTAAAGGGGTAAAAAGGGGTATAAACGTAAAAATTCGCTAGCCTCCTTAACTCAAAAAATAAAAAATACTTACCTTTTCCTTAAAAAATAAGCAGACAAGTGTCTGGTACTTTTTTGAAAATCGGCCCCTTTTGGGAGTAAACGGGTAAAACCTATATTTTTGAACTTTTTTGTTACTCTATCTATCTTTTAAACCAATAAACAATGTAATAAAAATTATATCCCATTCGAAACTTATCTAAAAAATATATGGTACTTTTTCGAAATTCGAACCTATTTTTGGTCCTTTTTTTTACAAAACATTGTTCTCCATACGTACCAAAAAAGAGGAAAAGTATCAAAATGGAAAATTAAATTTCTTTTTAACTTTTAACTTCAACATATTTTACTAGTGTTAGTGAATAAAGTACATAAATTCTCATGGCAAATTGAGTTTAATTTAAATAACGAAATAAACGATTCTTATAAAAGTAAAAGCCTTTCAGTTTCTACCGCTTATGTGTAATAAAATTACACGTAATCACATAAGTAAACACGTTTAAACTTTCAAATAGACACATGCACATGCACATATGTATACAAAAACGTACGGTATTACAAAACACAAACAAACTGTAAAACAAAAGCAAATATTGTATGCGCCTCATTTGTTGCCTTTGGTGTTGTAATTAAAAACAAATGATTATCTTTTTTTTGTTTTTGTTATACAATTTTGGAAATTTTCTTATCGTGCAAACACATGTTTAAAGTTGATAAAAAAAAAGTTAAAGGGGAATTTATTTTTGATATTGATTTAAGAATGTTTAACTGTTCCACAATGTAACTAATAAAAGTGCGAAAAAAAATTTTCGTGAATGATTTCGGAAATCATAGAGATTTCTAGCCCCTGTTGTATGTTGAATATAATGAACCCTGAATTTCGAAGCCCTCATAAATTAAAGGGAATATTTTGTTGAAGTTTTTTTTTTAATATAATTCATCATCATCTTATAGCGTTACAGTTCGGGCTGAGCTTAAGCTTGATCGACTATACTTCTCCATTTTCAGCCTTCTGTTGCCAGTTTGGAATACGTTTTAGCATTAAGTCGTCTTCTACGCAGTCTACCCATCTTATTCGCGGACGTCCTCGAGGCCTAGTATTTTTGAATTCGTAGATTCACATTGACTTTTGCGGTAAGCTGTCGTCCATGCCTGCCACGTGTTCTCTCCTTTACATCGCTACTTCTTTGGTCGTAGTCACCACTATTTGTGTTGCGCATTGGGAAAAATATTTAACGTTCGGTTTTTCTTTCAAATATTCTTAGGCGCTGCTGTCAAGGACCATGTTTCCTATCCAAAAATAACAGCTGGTTTTGTAATTTTTTTAAACTAATTTGGATGTTAAGACTTTCTTCTGGGCGAAATACGCTGTCATTTAGTTCGTCTTGCACTTGGTTGTCCTTTTTTTACACCTTTAAAGTTGCAGGTTCCGATTTGAATATATTGTCATTGTCGTCTTTTTCCAATTGCCGATATTATCATGTTTTGGGCTTTGCGTTAATTTTTATGGAGAACCACCTCCTTTGCTGACTTTTCGATATTTGTGAAAATTTTTTCCATGTAAGGGCCACAATTGCTACGTCATCTGCGTAGGCAATAGTCAGACCAAACCGATTACACTTTTTTATTACAGTTCGCATGGAAATTCAGAAATGGCTGCAAAAGGTACAAAATACCTTGATAGCTATAACATTTTCTAAAAATGTTCTAACAAATTTACAGAAATTAATCGTTTGGCACAAATTCATTATTGTTCATAATTGAATGTATGGCACAGTGTGACACACACGTGTAAGATCTACTCTCACTTCAGCCTGGCTATAAATCTATTGAGAGTGACTTTGGCAAGAATTTTTTTTTTTTCTTAGAAGCTAAATGCCTAAAAAAAATTACACTTTTTATGCATATTTACTAGTATTTTAATGAGTTTTGTTAAAGTATTCCGTATATTAATAATATTAGAATGAGTGCTAATTAAACTACAATTAACCTAAAAGAAGAAAAATTTGTACACCAGAAATGTGTAAAATGGAATCAATTTTAGAATATTTATGTTACATACCTACTCTAAGGTATGTTCACACTAGACAAAATTTGACGCAACACTAATAAACTGATGAACGATTATTTATCATTTTTTTTTCACAATTTTGGTTGACTAAGAAAACTGAATTTCTATAACATACTTTACACTATCTCACAAGTCTTACGAATTCCATGATAGAAATATAATGATTTTTGTTGTGACTGTCAAAAAATCTAGCTTATCATAACAGTTTGTATTAACACTATCACACTATCACACCATCACACATGAACATGCTTTTGCTAAAATGCAACTCTGATCACACGAAAAGTATTATTTTATTAATAAGATTTCGTTTGTTGTGCTAAATTCCCAATTTTCTTTCGTGATAAATACACTGAAATTTATTGTTGGAGCATAAGCTAGTCCCAATGCGCATTTCACTGGTTGCTTGGGTCAGATCATCAGGAAATCTTGTCCCAAAGATTTTGGAAATGCTAAAGATGTTATGCAAACAAAACTGCAGAGCGAATAAGAATTAAAAAACACTCAAGTCTTATTTGCAACGATAGCAAAGCTTAAACAAAATACCAACAATAAAGATTGGGAATTTAGCACAACAAACAAAATCTTATTAATGGAAAATTATGTATTCTCGCAAATAACTTTGATAAAAGTATAATTGTTAAGAACAATTTTAAAAAAGAATGAAGTCGAATGAGATATAAATTTTTTTTTCGCAATACTTGTCACATTGCATTAGCACTATGGCACTTTTACATATTACTTGAGTTTTTGACATGCATTAATACCAAGTAAAACAGTGTAAAGTAGCCTTAAGCAATATCTAAAAGATGGAATTGCAAGCTGTTAAATATTTTTTAAGTTAGCTAAGTTTATATTAAATCAAACATATAAAGTGTGGCCAAATCTTAGGTTAGGAAGCTAATAAGCTGTCAAAAAATTTTTTGCTGTCGCAGTTGGGTAATGACGAGATCAGTGACCTGTGGTTTCAGCAAGACGGCGTCACAAGCCACACAGCCGTCCAAACAAAACAGTTATTGCATATATCGAAAATACCCCATTTATGGAGCACTTAAAATAATATTTATCAACACAAAAATTATTTAATTAGGTACGCAAATACCTGAAGTTGGTAGTTCCATTATAATATTTTTACTTTTAGAAGGTTGAATATAAAATACTAGCACTAGAAATATTTCAATTTTAAACACGGCACGCAAAATTTGTAAGAACTATCAGCCTTTGACCGTTCAATGCTAATAAAGTAAGTTACTCAAAGCAGTAATTTGAGCGGTTAGTTTAACTTTCACTCAATACCAAACGTGGCTGTGAATGATAAAGTTTAACGTTTGAATTAATAATTTTGTCAATTTCCACCCTCTGTGCAACGATCTGAAATATTTAATTCGGCGCTGCATTCACGAGATAAGCGAAGAGTATTTTTTATACCCGCTTCTCATTTGTCTTCCAATATAGTGAAGTATTTGTTACTATCTTTAACAAAGTATTTGTTTGTGCAATCGACACTACAGTATAGAGTTTGAAAAATTTTCAAAGATTTTAATGTGTTTTCCAATGAAATTCTGCAGGACTCTAGAATACATGCACTTTCAATTCAATGTATACAAGTTTTTGTTCATAATACGGATGAACATAAGTGAGTTTTTTTTTAAAGCATTGCATGTGCATATAAACAAGATTTTATAAAGGTTTTTCTTGGTGAAAAGCCTTAAAAACGTAGATAATATGAAATTCATTTTAGCGATAAATACATTTTTCACTAATTCTCACTTAGTGAACAAAATAATGCAAACACTATTTTCTTTTTGCATCGATAATGTCGAAAAAGCACATCCAAAGCATATCGATTGCTCACCGAAGTTAAGCCTGGATGTTTTCTATCGATTTCTATGTGCGAGAGATGAATTGGCGGTTAAGAAGTGGCGAATTTTCACGAAAAGTAAAGAGGCAAAGAAAGTCACTTAAAAAACGTTCGAACATGATTTTAACGATGAGTTTAAGCGAACTTAAAATAAATTAAAATCCTTTGGATTTGTTTATTCAATTTTTTAAAACCTATTTAGTAAAAATAATTTTTAAAGACTGTGAACTTTGATCCCCTGTAGAGGGCCTTTGCTTTATAACAAGTGTCTTCTAAGCTGCAAACTAAGAAATTTTTTTTTTATATCTGTCCTATATTTATTTTTATATTTTACCCCATTATGCATTGCAAATTCTTCTCGAAATATGAAGTTTTGCAATATCGACTTTTAACACTATCTTTTTTTCTTTCTTTAAAACATTTTTAAGTAACTAATTCATAAAATTTTGCAAATTGTTAGTGTTATAAACCATAGTTTGTGATTTGACTTAAATTTAGAGAAAAAATAGATTAAATATTTTTGCATATTTTTTTAATTTCAACTCCGTTTCTGTGTGAAAAACTTAGTACCACAATATACACACCGCAACTACAAACATTGGCTTAAAATAGTATAAACTCAATAGAGAAAAACTTTCTTTCCATTCCATTCAACAATTCAAGGCAGCAAACGTTAGTTAAAACTTTATTTACCGTAACCAGCATTGGTTGAGAAACATTAAAATTTTCATTACTATTGGTTAGGGGAAGAAATTAAATTCTTTTTACAAGTCGAAATAAATTTTCAAAATTTCAGAGAAGTTAAAAGCTTTAACATTGCACCGAAATCGGGAAGATTGAATTTAAAATCTTCCTCAAAATCTATGTATGCCGTTTACACCATTGTTTCTTGACACTTAGCAAAATTTTATTGCAGGGAAGAGTAATAAAAAAGAGTATTTAGAATGCCTCCTGATCGGCACTCGACAGTTTTTTCTTTTTTTTTTAGGTACGTGTGCTGTCAATAAATCCTTATTATGTGTTGAAATTATTACTTTTCTGTTTTTTTTTATGAAGAAACATAGCATGGTAGAATAAGAACAAGGTTAGTCATTAAAAATGTTGTTCTCAATTTTAAAACCCATATAACGTCAAACAAAAAAAATTTGAAAAAAAATTAAAACAAGCGTCAAAAATCAAATAAGTTATTTTGACATTATTTTGACATTACATTATACTATGCATATAAGTATGTATTTATGAATTAACATGTTTCGAGCATTTGTTTTTTTTTTGGCATTTGTTTTTTTTTTTTGTTAAATTTTATGTTTTTAGGTCCGATATTAACGAAAACGAAAAAAAGTACGAGTTGTAGAACGAAGAGAACCAAAAAGCTCCCCGTTACGTATTCTTGTTCACTAAGGACTATACATGTTTATTTTTATGTTTCTAGATTTAATATTAACAATATTAAATTAAAACTCAAAAAGTACCAATTGAAGAACAAAAAAAGAGGTTTTGATGCACTCAGAATACTGCACGTACAGTTTTAAGTTTCTTAGTTTAATATTATAGATAATTAAAAAAATACCACATGCAGCACGGAAAAGGAAAAGAAAGAAATTTAATTTTCCGTATTTACCCTTTTTAATCCTTTTTTTCTCACCATTTAAGTAACAAGAATTTCAATATTTGTGCGAGGCCATAATTTATTAAATAAAGAAAAATTTATTTTTGTATGTTTATTTTTGTTGTTTTTGTTTAAACTTTGATATTATTACAAGTAGAACTGTTGCTTATGATTCTTATACGCTTAACAGTTTTATTTGGTTTAATATCTTTAGTTTTTCTAAAATCTTTATGGATGAAGTTTCCTGATCATCTGGCCTAAGCAACCAGTGAAATGCGCATAGGAATAGCTTATCCCATCGACAATAAATTTCAAGTGTTTTTATCAAGAATAAAAACTGGGAATTTAGCACGAATAACAAAATCTTTTAAATTTGTAAAAAAAAAACTCAAAAATAGGTACGATTTTCACCCCTTAAGAGTTCGAATTTCGAGAAAGTACCAAATCTATGTTTATTGGTTTATAATAAAAATGGGGAGACAAAAAAGTTCAAATGTACATGTACCCTTGTACTTCACAAAAAGGCCGAATTTCAAAAAAGTACCATACACTTGTCCTGTTATTTTTCTAATGAACAACGATAAGTAATAAATTTGTTTTGAATCTATTTTAGTTTTGGAGATATGGGTCTACCGAATTTTCCTGTTTTTAACCTGTTTCAACCCCACAGACGTACATATACGTATTGTACTCCTGTAAGTTAATCCTTTCAAATGGTGTATTTTTTGTTCAAACCGATTGACAAACAGAGAAGGATAGTGTTTTTAACTACTTGGCTTTTGCTTTGTTCTTTTTTGCTCATAGTGTCCAATTTTACGTTGACAGTGATGTATTTTTACGTCGACACAGTTGCATCTACTGGTACTGAGTAGGTTTGAAGAAATTTTGCCAAATTCTAGTCACGAAGAAGATATTATTTTCTATGGGAAATCTTGTCAAAATCAAGTAGATTGCACTTGAAATCTCGTATGTGATCGATTTCACTTTGGTGTAAATGAATTTACTATTAAGACGTATTCAACCATTTATTCGAAACAAAATGACGTCTAACTACAAAAAATTTGTCCAGCGCTTATAATCCTGCAGCTTATAGACTTGAATGTAAACATACTATGGCCTATCCATTGCACAGTGGGACAGCATACACGTATTTGGTAAATATGTGTATGCTTTTAAAAAATCTGAGCTAGGTTCGAAATTTTTAAAGTCGAATATCTTTAAAACTTGAAATAATCAATATAACATATCTACAGGGTGGCGAATATTGATACCTTCAAAAACAAAACTATTTTCTGTGTGAAGAAGCCGCTAATTTTTTTATTTGGCAGGTATTTAGAATAAAAAAAAATAAATGCTTGAAATACCGAAAAGATAATTTGGATAGTTCAGCGGTACCATGCTTTGCTGTCCGTCCAACAACTTGACAACAGCTTGGTTATGTCTGATGAGGCCCATTTTGATCTAAACGGCACTGTAAGCAAACAAAATTTCCGTGTTTGAATTGAATCCAATCAAGAAATACTCCATGAGACAGTACTACACCCATAACAATCCCGACTGCAACGGTTTATCACGCAATGAATAATTTCTGATCAGGCGTCGCATGTGCGTTGATGAACATGGAGGTCATTTATGGTCTATCCTCTTTAAAAAAAATTAGTTGTATAAAATTAATTTAAATAAAATAAAAATAAATTAAATACATTGATTTTAAAAAACTGATTCGAATTTCTTATTGCGCCACCCTGTATAAATAATTTTCAAAGAGTTTAACTAGAATAATACGATCTGTAAGATCGATCTTCGGTAGGTTTGTTGGTAGTAAGCCAGTTTACCAGTGTGAGAGTTTTAGATACCCGTCGTAAACTCTGGGGTCTAATCACCGCATACGATATCGAGCAAAATTAATCGAAATTTTTTATTTTGGTATCATGGCACTCGATATCGGATGAAATGTATCGCAATTTGAGATGATAGCATTCGATATCGAGTCACCAAAGACATAACATTTTTCGAGTTTTCATTCGATATATCAGTGTCTATCGTTTGCGGAAAAATACGATAGTTTACTCGATATCGAATGATTATACCCCAGGTCTGTTTGATTACAACGGGCTGAAGGTCATTATTGTTATTTTTCGGCAGATTAAGTTATAATATAATTTGTCTTTGTAACATTAAATGAATAAAAAAAAGCTGGACCTAGAGAAAGAAAAAGAAATTGTTATGAATTTTGATTATACCCGAGATCTTCTAATTCGCCCCCTTTCATTTTAAACAAGGCTTTCGAATTCTAAACTTAAACACGACTATACCACTGCTGTGAATGATAAAAATTTAACATTTTCTCTCCACTTTAATCAGGTTTGATAAAAAAAAAACTTTAAGATGTTGATAATTATGTACAAATTTAACAGAGTCTGCTTTTTTGAAAGATTAAGGGCAAGCCCAACGGGGTTTGTTGGTTACCACGACTTAAACCGAAATACACCTCTGCTTCCCAATTTTTGTTTTCTTTGTTACTACTATTTCCAAAATATTTTGATTTTTCCCTAGTGTAAATTGTGCAAATTTAAAAAACATATTAAGGCTTAAAGGATGTTTATTTCTTGTTCAAAACGTTGTAGTTTTTGCTTTAACCTAACAATTATTTAAATCTCGCTCTATTTCTATTTCTCTCTCTCTCTCTTTCACCAATTAACTTCTTACAACCAGTGCTGCCACTTCGCTTGTGTAATTGTTCAATTTTTTACTGTCCTGGGTAATTTATTTTAGGTGTAGATCAGGTGTATGTTGATCTTTTTTATATAAAAGCTTTATATTAATTGAGAAGCCGCAGCTTATTAGAGAATGGTATTTAATCTAAAAAGTATCTCAGGAAAAGAAATGTTTCCAATATTGCAAAAAGTAATAAATTTTATTCTTATTTTGCCATTTTCAAAAGCTGTTGAACAGTTAACCATATTGAGCATCCTTAAAATTTGTAAAACTGAATACAGGAATTTTCTTTACTAAAGAAAGTATAAAAAAGAACAGTAAAGAACGTTTAAACCATTTTTTGGATAAATGCAACCAAATGTGAAAGTAGAACTAACTCATTTCTTTAGGTTTTCCAGCTCAGCTATTTCCGAACGAAGACTTCTTTCGCCTAACAAAAATTTAAAACAAATCAAATTATAAAATATGGTTTTTGTTTTACAGGTTAGTTGAGCGAACGAAGTAAGTCTTCGTTCGAAATCGATGAGTAGGCCGTTAAAACCCTTTAACACAGGTGGAAGGGGTATACAAAAGTTTGTCACTCCGTTTGAAATTACTACAATATACCTATATATATTCTGGGAGCTTATGAGTAGCGAAGTTGATTTAACGATGTTCGCCTGTTCGTTTAAATGGGTTCTCCGAGGACCCCAAATATGATGGGGAGTAGGTTGTTATATATTTACATCAGATAAAGTCTTGAAAAGTCTTCTATTGAAATTTATCCATGACAAATCCCTGGTTTTTTTCTGTTTATCTGGAAAACAGCAAGAGCCAAATCTTTCTAAAAAAAATTTAGCCGGATTGGAGAAGTGGGCATGGCACTTCCCATATAGATCTTTGTAAATCTGGAGAACGGCAAGAGCTAAAGTTTCCAAATTAGGTACAAGCATCGTGGTTATCAATACACGAAATCCGACATGTGGGTGGGATTGGAGGAGTGGTTTTGACATTTATATTTAAAGAACGGTATTTATATAACTTTCTGTTCTTATCACACAGTGGCATAGCCGAGTATATCACTCTTACTTATTTATTTTTTATAAGAAATACAGCCATGCCACAGAGTACAATTCCGAAGAAAACATATTTGTTTATTGATAGAAAGTGTATTTTGATAGTTTTTTGTCTTTTCAAATACAGAAAACTCCCATTCCGTTCATGAAAACAAATTATCAGGGGTGTCATGGAAATCGAAAACGTAAAACGAAAGAATTTGGCAGTTCTTTTTATTAAACTTTAAATCTAATTTTTACAATTTTTGTTAAAAAATTCTGTTTAATAGAGCTTAATTTGTATAATAATTGTCATAAAATTTTTTTATTACAGAAATCTTATTGAAAAACGACGCTTAACCCTAGAGTACTAATGATCGACGTTTCGACGAGCATCGCTTCCTTTTAATTAATTTACTTTTAAATGGGTGTGTCTAACACTCTCAAATTTTGTATGCTGTTAGTAGATGATTTACTTTTGCTGTGTGTAATTGTGTTTTTTGAATTGCGTTGCTGGAACATTGCTTTTATTGGTTTTGTACTCGTCGAATCGTCGATGGTTAGTATTAACGTGACTTTTATTTTTCAACTTTGTGAGCAAATATTGCAAATGTTGTTACTTCAAACAATAGTGGCACCAATGTCCAGCTTAGGAGAAAATAAAAACGAACACAAATGAAGTATGTGTAGATCATGCCCATACGAAAAAATGACGAATGTCAAAATCAAAAAGTGATATATGCGAAAAACCCATATGCGGAGAGCACAAAGTTTAACTTTGTGACTCTGGCTCAAAGTGTTATTTAAAAAAAAAATTTTTTTATTTTTTTTAAAGACAAAAATGTCTTTTTTAAGTTTTGATTCTTTTTTAGTTTTTCAGTTTTCCTAACAATATTTTATAGGTAATTTTTTATGATTCCAAAAATATGTGCAACATAAAATAAAAAAGTTCTAAAATTAAATATTTCGTTTATCTATATGAATTAAAATAAAATTATTTTCTTATATAAACTTATTAGGTGCCATAATGAATAATAACATTTATTGAAAAAGTATATTTGCTTTTAAGCCAAAGTTATAGGCAGTTAAAAAATACATCGTCGAATCGACGATCCTTAGTTACAACGTACGTAAAATATGGTTCGTACTCTAGGGTTAAAATTCTTTCGTTTTACGTTTTCGATTTCCATGACACCCCTGATTGCTTCATTCCGAAAAATTTTTTTGAAGCACCAAAATATGGAATGAATTCCGTTTCCGAACGGAATTATACTCTGTGACATGGCTGATTAATTCTTAATATATTTTGCTTTATTTTTTTCTTTTTTGTAAAAGTTTTAATTTGATATCAGGTTTAATTTTATTAAAATTGGGTAATTTTGCCTCATCTCAAATGTAATTCTTAGTTTTGGTGGTGGCAACACTGCTCACACCTAAAAAACAAAAAAAGCAAATGCAAATAAATGCCAAAAGTTTTTGTACTTTCTTTAGAAAGTTTTGACTATTCTTAAACAATTATTTTGTTTTTTTATTATAATTTTTTTTTTTTTTTTGGTGGTTTCAGTCTGATAAATTTTGGCACTTTTTGGTTGAGTTTGCATAAAGTTTTTTCTGCTATGTTTTAAGAAATAGTGTTGATTTTTCGTGGTCTAAATAACTAACAAGAATGGAAACTTTGCTTTAACAAATTCATACAACAAGTCTTTGTGCAAAACATTATAAAAATTTTCTACAATAATATAAAAAGCAACTTGAAGGAAACAAAGAATCTACAAATTACATAGTTTCCTTTTGAAGGAGGAATATTTATTCCGTTTTTTTAAGTCATGCACACAGTTTTAAAGAAAATATATTTAAAAATTGTTTTACGAGTGCGCTGGAAATTAAGAGTTCTGTGTATTACATACTCATGTTTTTAATTCATAACTTTAGTTTGCAAAGTGCAAATTTTCAAAGTAAAAATTCAAAATGTTAAGTTATTTAATAATTAAAAAAGCTTTTCCTTTTGGATGCCAAAGGCAATTAAATAGAATTCGTTATTTACTGTTGGAAATGGAAATTTAAAGGAGATATAGTTTTAGAAACAAACAAAAATATAATGTTAATAAATGTATATTTAGTGACTGTAGCGCCCTCTTTGTAACATAAAATATTGTGTTGTTAAATGTGTTAAGGTTATTCTGTGACCATGTTCTGTAACTCCCGGAGAAACTTTTCGGTTAAAACGTGAGAAGTGAAACAAAAATACCATAAATTAAAACAAACAACTGTTTCTCTCACTTAACTGCGTCTGTAACATTTTTGGTAATAGGAATAGCTGTCACTTTAAGAAATTACTCGCCAATTTGCAGAAAAAGTGTGTGTGTAAAATTTTTGTGAGAAAGTTCCCGCTTTGAACTGTCAAATAAACTCACGAATAAAAATGGGGTGAATACAAAATTTAACACAAAACAATTTATAAAAAATGCAAAATGCAATGAATGATAACCGGAAGAGGTAATTATTTTGTTGTTGGTTGATTTTTTTATTGTTTAATTATTTAGCTTTTTATACTTTTTTAAATATACGAATTTTTTCAAAGCCATTTTGTAAACAACAAACATTAAACTCGCACTTTACATTATTTGGTATAGCCGACGGATATATTTTCGACGCCGTCGTTAAAAGTTTTTCAATTTTAGTAAATTTTGGTCGCCGTCAACGATGTGTGTGACTGGCGTTCTCAACGTCTACAATTTCACATCGGCTTTGAGTGGAATATTAAGACATTTATAACGTAACCACGTAATCTATTTTGATGGTTTTCGACATGAGTTACAGAGACAATTTTTTCTTACTTTTCGAGTAACGATAAAATATTTTGTTTCACATCATTTCGATGCAAGAAATTGTCACCAAAGCTACAAAACATGAGTACTGATTTCATTTATTAGATTTCGAAAAACTCAATTTTAACTATGTAATTGCAGAACGGATATAAAAGCGAAGTAGAATCCATCAAAAAAAACTAAAGACTTGCCCTTCGTTTCCACATGCAAGTAATGTATACGTATTTTCAACGAAAAATCGAGGAAAACCCGATTGGCTGAGAGTACAAAAATTGTGTGAACGGTAGTGAAAAAGTGTGAGTGTATTGAGTTTTTCGAACTTGTACTTGACTGTGCATAAATTCAGTTATACCACGAATATTTAGAATTCGAGATACTGTCATTAAAGACGCGGATGTCTTTTTCTACCTGAGTAGTATATTGATAAAATCCAGTGAATCAGACGCGGACATCGCAAACAGAATAAAAATAAGCAAAAAAACCAAGCTTCGGTTGCCTTAGAAACCTGCCTGCTCAACAATTTCGAATGTAAACGTTAAACGAAATCGTCAAACAGGCAGTTAATCTTACCTGCTTCTTCGTTCTGCATAAAAGATAAGTTTTCGAATAATTTGTATTATAATTTCAAGAAGCGCTACTTTGTGTTTTTAAGAATTTATTAATTTAATTATTTAATACCAAATAAAATGGCAACAAAAACGCAAAAGCTGAGCATTAAAAAGAAAAAAACTGACAAAAGTTAAAGAGAAAAAAATTTATGTTGCCGCATAGCAAAACGTTAGGATTTTTAAGTTGTACCAAGTAAGCCACGTTAGTACCACGGTACCAACAAGGTCCAAAATGTTCCAAAATAGTACAATTGTGCCATTATTAGCATCCGCGGTGTATAAGCTGCCTAACGGTTGTTCAAGCAACCATGAGATAAAAAAAAACATTTTATGGTTTTGTAGGCAACCATAACTTAATTTTACACTGTACGACACTATTTTTCACCCATGATCAAACTGACCAGAATTTGAAAATATAGCTTAAAAAAAAATACGCGTAACTCTCAGTTTTTCTAGATCTATTTATTTCGCGATTTAACGCTCAATTAAATTTTTAATGTGAATCCACCTGTCTATCACTTGGGAAAGTTTCGATTTCACATTAAAAATTAAATTGCGCGTAAAAACGCAAAATTAATTGATCTAGAAAAACTGAGATATACGTTTATATTTTTAAGCTATATTTTCAGAATCTGGTCAGTTTGATAATGGGTGAGGCCAAAAGTTGAAAATTGTCGTACAGTACCATATATCTGTGGTTTTCACGAATAATCGCGTAAGTTTTTACCGAAATTGAGATAATGATGTCAAAGTGCTACATTTTGCATTAGGTTTTTATAAGTATTAAGCTTTTTAGAATATAATATAGTATTATTAATTTTTTTCTGCTAAAAACAACTTAAGTTAACTGTTTAATAAAATATTTTGCTATTATAACGATTTATGTCGACATACATCGCCAAAAATTGTAAAATTGCTGAATATGTTTCCAAATAAAAAGCATATGTGATGTTATGTTGTTATTCGTGCAAAAAATATGAAAGTATTTTTTGAAAATTTTTCTATTAATAACAACTTATATGTACATGTGCGTTTATGGTTGACTTCTTTAGTTGCAACAACAGCAGATGAGCGGTTGTTTGTAATTTTAAGTCCATACGTTGTGCTATAAGTATCAAAAACTCTGAAAATGTCGCCAACTTGTGTGCTAAAAATAACAACGTAAGTCGTCATGTGTGATTAAAATGATAACATTTATTTTCACAAAAAAGAACTTATGTGGAGATATGATGTTATATTGCACACACTTAATGAGTCAATCAAACATATGCATTTTTAATCCTTTTACAGATTGTGAGGATTTTTTCATGAAAACTATGTATAAGACGTAGAAAGTCACTGTTAAGAGGATAGTAAAGAAAAGTTTTAAAAAGCATCTACAGAAGCGCAATTGAAAAAAATAATTGTTTTTGCTCTCCTGAAGAGTTTGGTTTTATAACTTACGCGATTATTCGTGAAAACCACAGATATAAGGTTTCCGGTAACAATAAAATTGTTTCTGTAACCATTAGGTTTGAATTAAAGAACCCGTTTTTTTAAAAGATCTTTAAGCATATTTTGCTGATAAATGACCTGCGAGTTTTGATGTTTATAGACTAAGAAAAAATTTGGTTGGGATGTTGATTGTTAATTTTCAAATCCCGTTAATTGCTCTAAAATTTTGAACAAAAACATAGTTATTCTAAAAATAGCTATATCAAGGTTTTGTCTTTTTTAATTACCATAAAGTGATTTTGGCTTAAAAAAACTCCTCAAATAGACTTTCTTTGAAAACTTGACTAAATATTACACGATCTTACGAAAACGTATTCTTGCCCATTAGGCAGAGTATGGGAGCATGTGGGATGTGTGTGTTTTCTTGGCAGTCAGTTATTCATACAACAATTATAATCTTGAAAACTTCATGCGAACATTTGCAATTTAACAACATTAGGGTGGTACAGCGTTGTTAGATGCTCAGAGATAAATTAAAAGGCTAAAAACTAAATTTTTAATAAAAAACGATTTTAGAGCAACTCTTAAACTTAACATAATCCAATTGTTGTAGAGTTTGTTTTTCGCCAACTATTTCGTTATACATCGCCCTAATGAGAACAATTAAAGTGGTAAATAGACAAAAGATAAAGCGAGAGTTGTACTTAACAGCAATAGCAGTAGTCGTGGTAGTTGTGTGGTTGGTATTATTTGTACATTACAGTTATGTCTAAATATCACATCTTTGTTCTTTCAAATAAAGCGAGTGTGTGTGTGTGTGTGTTTGAAAGCTAAAAAGAGTATTCGGTATTTGCAATTAAAAATGCTAAATTGCTTAGAAACGAACATGCATTTGCATGTAAGTACAAACATATAAATACATGGTGCACTATCATAACAAACAAACGGCAAGAATGAAATGAATTGAAATGTTTTATACCGAAACATATTTGCAGCATAATCATACTCGATAAAAACGGAAGCGGAAGCTAGAAGACAGTATAGTTTGCAGTTGCGTTTAAAAAAAAAGTACTCATGAAATAAATGCCATGGCAACAATGAACACAAACATACACATTCACACACAAACATATGCCATATGTATGCATATTGTATATAAATATGTTTTTAAACATACATTGAAACAAATTTCGTATTCGTATTTATGATAATCGCTTAAACCCTGCAAATAATGCGACTAGTCTATACACGCATGTAAAATGTAGCCCATAAGGACTAGGACTAGTCCAAGGGTAACCCCAATCTAAGGGAAAAACATGGTCTTTTTATAGTTACGATGTCCTAGGGCAGGACCATATAACCCAGCTTTGCATTACAAAGGAGTAGTCTTAAAACTACTCCAGAGGATTAGTTTTAACTTCGTTTGAAAACGAAAACATATCGTTTAACTACAAACTCTTATGGAACAATGACATGGTCCATGCTTGCATTACATTGGACCATTTTGTAAGTAGTCCATTTTAACTAAACTGGATCAAGTCCAATATTATTTGCAGGGAAGTTGTAATAGAATATCATCATACGTTTTTAAATTGGTGGTTAAAGAGCAAAATAAACCATACAAATTGCTTGACAAACACAAACTTTGTTTTATTTTTTGTTGGCCAATAAACAACACAAACTTATTTCGTACAAATATTAATTTTTACAACGAGCTAATTAAATAATAATAAGAATTTACTGCTGGAGTAGTAATTTCGCAATTTGACCCTTTTAATAACGGCGTGCGACTTTTTTTATTCACCCACTTTTCGACTTATTAATTTCTTACCTTTTTTTTTTGTAAAATTTTTCACAAAAACCATTTAATTTGCAATAAATTATAAATGTTCTTATTATTTTTATCAAAAAAAAAAAAAAAAAAAAAAATCGTCAAAACAACGTCGTCAAAATTTAAAAGCAATTCACAAATAATTGTTCCTTTGGCAACAATTTTATTACCTTTTTGCAACCTTGTCATGTGTACGATGTATTGAAGAAATTTTTCGCAAAGTTTCAAAGAATAGTTTTAGCAAGTTTAAGCTTTCTTAAATAAAAAATTGTAGTTTTTGCAGTGCTCATTTTAGAAATTTATTTGCGGAGCGCCGAGTCAATGATAGAAGATAACGTTAACATCGCTGCAGGTCCTTCCAAGAAACGTAATATTTGGTGATGCCATTCGAAAGACTGGGTACTAAAGTATAAATGGCTTAGCCAAGACATGAAGTCAATGCGGTTTTTGCAGTGCTTGTAAACTGCTTTTAGTGAACTAAAAAATCATCTTGAGCAACATGGAAAAACACATTTTTAATATAAAAAGGAAAATTAAAAAATGCAACTGACTGTTTTGTTTCAATTGTTTTGCTATGCTTTTTATTAATAAAAAATGTTAAAAAAGATGTGCGACTTTTATTTTCTCAAACGATTTTTTTCTGCGACTTTATTTTTATAAAATAACCTTTTATGCGACTTTTAAAAAATTCCTAACGGTAACCCTGGCTGGCCTGCTTTTTCTATGTCTTTACTCTGCAATGTTTTCTCTGAAAAAAATTAAATTTAGCACTGGTACACACCTCTAGCACTTACTATAGAATAGGGCGCCTGAGCGGTTCGTTGGAATTGTTGATTTCAGAAAGGTAGGTTGCTGGACCGCCTTACCTAAATTGGTGTTACGGTTAATATCTGTGTGACCAATTCCACGTGGTAGTTATGTCTTATCAAACATTCTTAAATCGTTAACCTACTTGCCATATATACATATATATATAATACTAGCTGACCCGGCAAATGTTATTTTGCCATATAACTTGTTTCTAGTGAAAGAAAGAGGAATAAAGCGCTTTATACCGTGATCGGCGATAAAAAAACATATTAAATAGTTAAACATTAAAAAGTGATGCAATTTTTATCCTGTTCCCATGTTCTGTAACTTTAGTGAGAACTTCTCGCATCGAAAAGATATAAAACAAAATATTCTATCGTTTCTCGAACATTGAAAAGAGTGTGTCTGTAACTCATGTCGAAAAAAATCAAAGAGAATACGTCGTTAGGTTATAAATGTCATAACATTTCACTCGAAGCAGACGTTGGAGACGTTGAGAACGTCAGTCACACACATCTTTGACGGCGACCAAAATTTACCAAAATTGAACATTTTTCAAAGACGGCGGCGAAAATTCAATCGACGGCCATACCAAATAATGTGAAGTGCGACTTTAATGTTTGTTGTTTGCAAACGAGCTTTGAAAACATTCGTATATTTTATATAAATGTTAAAAGCAAAATAATTAAACAATCAAAAAATGTGCCTAGAACAAAATATTATTATTATTATTATTAATTTTTTTTGCATTTTGAATTTTTTGTTCTCGCCCTATTTTGATTCGTGAGTTTATATGACAGTTCAAAGAGGGGACTTTTCTCACAAAAATATTAAAGCCACACTTGTTCTGTAAATTGGCGAGTAATTTTCTTAAGTGACAGACACAGTTTAGTAAGAAAAATAGCTGTTTGTTTCAATATATGGCATTTTTGTTTCATTTCACACATTTCAATCGAAAATTTTTTCGACGCGAGAGTACAGAACATGGGCACTGAAGTATGAAAATCACACAGAGACCATTTTTGCTTTATTTTACGCCGTAAATGTTAAAATTTATAGCTGTTAGTCCCTTCAAGACTTGACACTATCATCGGATTGTTAATTAAGAAGACATGGGTAGAGGGTGGTTTTAACACTTCTGCCCTATCCCAGTAGAAAATGTGCTCCAAAAGGAGCAGGTTTTATGTATGAATTCATACCTCAAATCGCTTCAAACCTGCTGATGGGATGCCTGATTTTTGTATGGGGTGTTCCCGGTTGGAAGACTATTTTCTGCTGACAATAGGCGCTTCTGTTAACATGCAAACAAAGAACTCCTGAAGTGCTTTTTTAAGGGCTAACTAATGGTGTTTTCTTTTCTACAAAAAAAAATACCACATTTTAAAAGGTGCATTTATAAAATGTCTTGCCTTACATGTAATAATGCAATTTTTTATTTGACGAGAACAAAACACAAAATTGGATCGCCCTGTTTTTAACAGCTGACAAAAAGTTTGTTCTTCAATATATAAAAAAATATGTACATAAATCAAAAAGGATGTTCTTCAAAATATAAAAAAAAAAATACACATAAACCCAAATTTGTTAATATATTAATATTAAATAAATAAATAAATGAACAAAATGAATGACCAAATTCCAATTTCTTTAGTTTGTTTTTCATAAAATATGTAAACAAGAAAATACCTTTGCCAGATTGCGAATTTATTAACACCAAGTTTTTACGATTTCTTGATTTGACGTTTTTTTTTCAAAAACAATTTTTTAACACTGAATCCATTTAAATTTTATGGCACTGACAACCTACCATTAATAATGTTATGCGTTCTTTTGTTTTTACTATAAAATAATAGACAAAATTACTATTAAAACTTAAAAATTTTACTGTCCTGATTAGAGGCGATTTTTTCCCACCTTCGTCTGGTAACCCTATATATAAACAAAAGCCATCTTTTTACAGGGCATTATTAACACTCTCGATTTATACGGGGCGTAAAGTGCAATGCCTTATGCCATTTAAGGGTGAATTTTTTTAGAATAAAACACGCTGCCCTCTTAGAGAGCAAAGCATTTTTAAGAAACGAACACCAAATTGCATTTTTTTAAATAAAATGTGACATTTTTTGTAGAAAAGAAAACACTATAAATTAATAAATTAACATATTCATTAATGGTTTGCTTCTTCTTGTTTAAATACCTTTTTTAAATCATTTTCGTAAAACATAATATATTTTTATTTTGTTCGCTTTAAAACCTTCTTCTTTGTCAGCACTAAGAAATCAGCTTTTTTGTATATTTAATTCTTTATCATTTACTGCTGTATAACAGCTCTCTTATTGAAGCGCTCCATTATGCGTTTTTTCTCTTAAGTGTTTCAAAAAACCCAAATTTATTTTACTGGGATTTTGCCCTAATTGTTGGAATTTCCAAAAAATGTATATCTTAAAGTTCCTTAAGATATTACAGTAACTGCATGCCGAATTTTAAGAAAATCGGTTAATTAGTTAAGAAGAAGAAATATATTTCTAATCTGTATTGGCTATTTTGTATGGGAGCCCCGTTAAGGAATAGAGATAGCGGGTAGGTATGTTAGAAATAAATAATTTAGATAAAAAAAAATAAGGTGGGGTTGGTCATACATTTGACCCATCTAGGAGCATCCTAGGCGCTGCAGCAGCCAAATTTAAGAATTTCAATCATACATATATGGCGGATTAATAAAATTCTTAAATTTGGCCACTGCAGCGCCAAGGATGCTTCTAGGGGGATAAAATGTATGATCGACCTCCATTAGTTTTTTGTTCTTAACATTTTCTTTAAACATACTTGCCATATATCTCCACCCCTTAGGGGGGGCGCCCATACAAATATGGCCGTTTAATGAAATTCTTGAATTTGGCCCCTGCAGCGCCTAGGATGGCTCTAGATAGGTCAAATGTATGACCAACCCCACTATATTTTTTTTATCTAAATTATTTAGTTCTAACATACCTACCCGCTATCTCTATTCCTTAAGGGGGCTCCCATACAAAATAGTCAGTACAGATTAGAAATATATTGAAGAAAAAGCCCCATAACTGCTAAGGAATCGCCCCTAGGGGGATAAAATGTATGACCGACCTCCGTTAGTTTTTTGTTCTTAACATTTTTGTTTGCAGCTTCGTTTTTTATTTGTCTGCAAAAAATTTGAAGCCTAGCTGCATTTTTTAATTTTTTATGAAATTTAAAAAAAAAATAATTTCGAAATTTTGATAAACAAATTAAATTTTTTTTTTTTGAAAACGACTGCTCATATTTTATTGCGGAATTTCGGTTTTTTTAGTTATTTCAATTAACTAAACCGTTTTTGAGTTAGGCGAGCATATGTCGTGCAACCTCCTCCATTTTCGAAATAACGGTATATCTCGAAAGCCAGAGCCAATCTAAAAAAACTGTGGGCACCATAGGATTCAGCGTACCCGAATTATGTTAAAACGCAATGTGCCCAGCTTGTCACGAAAAAAGTGGCAATTTCTTGCACAGTGTATTTATATGGGAATAATATATAGAAAAATCTAAATGCCATGTCTTCGGACACACTAGGCCGATGTTGTGTAAACTTCACATAAACCATCTACAGACTATCACTGACTTACCCTTATTCTTTTGGATGGTAACATCCAAGTTTACACTTCTTTTTATATATACACAGATTGGCTTCTTTGGATCCTCTAAGGAGCATAAGGCCTCATGCCTGAGAAGTCATGATATATTTTGACCATACAGGCTACATGACTGCCTTCGCACTAAATCAAGCATTCAGCGGGAGTTGTTTGGGTAGTCAGCTGAGGAATAATTTCTGTTCACTTCCAAGTGAATTACACTTAAAAACTTTTCGCACTACGTGCATATCTGAAAAAGAAGCAGTTTCAAAATTTAGCACTAGACACCACAAATAGTTCGACAAATGAAGCACAGCCGCGAATAACGTTTTAAGTTACAAAATAATCATTTTTCAGGAGAGCAAAAAAACGTTTTTAACAGGCAAGATTAATAATTTTTTATTTTTTTTCTTTAGATTATTAAAAATAATGGTAACAAGAACTTTTATTCAAAATATCAAAAAATTTAAAATTTAAATTACATGCAAATTTACAGTTTATAACCTTTTTTTAGTGGAAAAACGTGGAAAAACGTTTCATATCCACAATCGCGATGTCATTTAAAACGTTATTCCACGTTTCAAAACCATTTACTCTGTATCATTTTGTAAGTAACTTACAACGTTCTTCCACTAGTTGATTATTTGTATGTCACTTTGAAGGCGTTAGGGTGCATAAATTTGGGTGATTTAAGGTTTAAACAGTCTAAAATGGTAATGTTAACGGTTATCTGCAAAAAAACAGTTTTTGCAAAAAGTGGCTTTTACAACGTTATTCGCGGCTGTGCTTCAAATATCCAACATGTTTAAAAAAAATTCTATTCCAAGGTGAAGAAATAATAAAATGAAAGTAAAAAAAATAACAATAGGTCTGTTCTCGTACTAAAAATTGGGACCCCTCGAGAAAAGGAATAGTTTTATTTTTATATAATTATTTAATTTACCAACCATTTTTGGTTAAGTGTAGATAAATACGTACATAAAACATACTACTACGCTCTTATAAATTTTACTTAAACATGCTTAAAAACACAAATAAATGTTTTATAAAACAACCAAATAACTGCGTCTTAAGAAGTACATATGTACATATCGAGAGCTTAACTTCAAAATATGCTAAGTCGGCTTAACATGTTTTTAATATTTCATGTTTTCGAATTAAGTTTGGTCAAACTAATACAAAGTTATGCACATAAAAGTTCTTATTTTACAACTGAATGTTATTTCGCTCGTAAACTTTAAGATCTTCTCTGGCAAAACTCACATTTTCGACTTAGCATGTTTTGGAGTTGAGCTGTTGATATATAAGTATGCATTCCTATACATATTAATGTATGTATGTGTGTTTAAAATATGAATCCCTATACTGCCCTGTTGGCCAAACTGCCGTCGACGACATTGTCACTTATCATCACTTAAGATGATAAGATGATGATGGAAGATAATTTTGAGGAAAATGTCGTGGACGACAAAATACTCGACATTGTCTAGTGCACCGTCTTTTAAAGAAATTATTAAACGATGAAATGACAGACATTGTCTTTCAAGTTGTCTTTTGTCAAAGCTTATCTACGACAACATGAGAGACATTTGCTTGTAAGGTATCCTCTATCAACAACTATACACGACAGTATGAGCGACAGTGTATTGTAAGCTGTCCTGTATTAAAGTGTATGCACGACAACATGATCGACAGTGTCTTGTTAGGTGTCCTTTATCAACTTCTAAACACGACAATATGAGCGACATTGTCTTGTTAGCTGTATTCTAAACAAACAAAAATAATTTGTTCCCAATAAAAAATAAAAATAACAGTAAAATAACGATAATAATAAAAAAACAACCAAAGCAAAGTGAAGAAAATAAGTCAGTCAAGTCTGAGAACTCAAAGACTAAGGTCTGATTTTAAAAATATGTATGTGCTAGTGTATATTTTTATTTTTTCGTTAAGGTTTATAGGCGACATTGTCGTGCAAGCTGTAACTCCTGTAACTTCATCGACATTGTCTTATACGCAGTCGTTGACGATAAAGTAGAATCCATTGTCGTCTATATAGTCATCAAAGAAAATATGAACGACAATGTCGTTCATGTGGTCATCAACGACTATATGGACGACAATGTCGTGCATGTGGTCATCAACGACAGGCTGAGCGACAATGTCTGTGTTGTGCACGATTTACGCGACACTTGTTTGAAAATGTCATCGATGATTTGCATTAGTTGTCCCTTACGTGTCGTGCAGGAATTAACGACATAGCCAACTGGGTGATGTTCAAATGTTTGTTTCTGTATACATTCATAAGTGCTCGTGTGTGAGTGTTCTGTGTATGAGAAACCATATTCTTTTAATCATCACACATACTTAAAGCTGTTGTTAGTTTCCACTTCTTCATCTTTTCCATGAGCAGGTTTTTATGTTGCCTTTAAAAAGAAATGAAAGAAAATGCTGTTGAAATTTAAAAGTATTTTTCAATTTAAATAAATTTATAAATTTTTGCTTCAGTTAGAAAATAATTTAAATAAACGTTAATAAATTTTTTTGGAGTAATGATGTTAAAGAAATGAAGACAGGTTGTTTAAAATGGCAAATATTTTTTGTTTTTTTTTATGAATATTAAATTTATATAGAGTTAATTTTTTTCTTCACTTTCTTCTGTTGCTCTATTAGTCTCTAAAACAAGGCGTATGAGTATTACTATTATTTCTTTAAACAGTCATACGCTTCTAGGTCGAAAAAATAAAATAAGGCCCCTATTACGGTTTACAACTCAACTCAGTTGAGTTGTAATTTCTTAATTTTTGTATTATGGTTTACAACTTTGCTATATTTTGGTGAACAAAAACATAACAAAAATTACAACTGATCAAAACCAGTTGTCTTATACCGTGTTCAGATATGCACCTTAATTGAGTTTTACGCAATAAATGACATTATTGAGCTCAATTATCCATATAAAATTGCAATTTAGTTATTGCTCAATTAATACGAAATTGTTATAAATATTGAGTAAAATTAAAATGCGACCCTGTCACAACTGTGTTTATTGAGCATAACACAGCTTACTAAACAGGATTTTGACATTTGGCAACTGAAATTACAACAAAACAAATGCCCATCAATTAGGTCGTTGCAAAAGCCAGATGTTTATTCCTTAAAGATGTCAAAACTTGTTTACATTTTGCTCATACATGTACGTTTGTGTTAACGTTGAATGTTGTATGTAGTAGTTATATAAATTGAGTTAGCTAAATTGTGTATATGTGAACAGAAAGATAATTATGTCAATAAACCGAATATTGACTCAATAAAAAAGGTATATCTGAACACGGTATTAATTACAACTCAACTGAGTTGAGTTGTAAACCGTAATAGGGGCCTTTTCTAATTGAGTGCCTCGGTTGGCTATCTGGTATTGTGCTAGTCTATCAGTGCCGGGGTTGCGGGTTCGATTCCCGCCAAAGAATCTGGTCTCCTGCAGACAAGCGTAGAGCTTCGCGGGATGAGTTTAGGGAGAAGAAAATAGTTTTATATTACATATTAGAATCACGTGCCTATAGCAGAGATTTAGTCGAGTCAAAATTATACATTTAAAAAAAAAAAAACGCACAGCTGCGTTAAATAAAAAAAAATATGTTATATACGAAAATTCTAAATTATTTAATCGATTTGCATTAGAAAACCTGTAGTTATTTATACATATATGAATAATAGTCTAATTCACAAGCTCTGTGGGTATGGCTTAATATTATAAATATGTAAGTTTGTATGGTTGTTAGTTTGTGGCTCAATCACGCGAAGACCGCTTAATGGATTTGAATGAAATTTCGTAGACGGATAGTGTATGGCCTAGATTTAAAAATAGGGTACTTTTTAAGAGGTTAAAACGGCAAAAAATTGGTACGTTGGTAGTTTTTCTCTTTTTGATAAATTAGGTATACAGTTTGCATATAATTCAGATTAAAATATTGGGTACTTTTCAAGGGATAAAATTGATACGTTTAAGCCTTAAACTTTAAGGGGAAAAGCGGCATAAAATTGGTGCTCTCTCTGTATGTATTACATCTCGGCGTCAATCGAGGTTAAGATTCGTGTTTATAACGAAAAAAAGTGTGAAAAAACCATCGGGTTTTTTATGTAAAATATTTGATCGATCTGCAGTTTCTGAAAGCTTTTTCAAACCCGACACAATGGTCCAAAGAGCTTTTTTTCTTCTCCACCCATTAGAGCCAAAATCTAAAGCTTTTGATAGCATTCCGACATAAAATTTGTTAAGGTATGAAACCTTAAACAATATTTTACTGCATGTTAAAATAAATATAAACACAAAATGCCTGTTTTTCTTGTATTTTGGTAAAATCGAAGCCACCTTGCAAAGAAAATAAATAAATTAATTAATTGGAAAATAAAACGAAAGGAAAAAAACTAAAAAAAAAAATTGTTTGAAAAGTTTCGTTAATTGAAGTTCTATTTTTTGAAAAGTGGCGTTAACAGAGTCACCAATGTGAAAAATTCGAGAGTTGCGGTTATGAAGGAGTTGCGTTTATCGAGGGTTGCATTAACCGTGGTTATACTGTAATATATTTGACAGTAACAAATTCTCTGCAGTAGCTGAATAGTTTTTAATAATTTGCTTGGTTGAAGTGGTTACAATTCTCATATTCCTTTTTGCTATTAATTATACTGTGAGACAAAAAAAATTGTTGGAATGTGATACTTATTTTTCTGTTAGGCACTGTCTAGTAAACCAACAATCTGGTTTTTGAATTTTCCAAATACCTCAAACATCTTGAGATACGGGTAAAAACCCGGCTTTTCACACTCATATGCACTTATCAGCACGTTAATTAGTTAAGTTCCAACCGATTTAAAATTTATAAACCGATTTGGAAAGAAGAGACTTGTACCTTAGGTATATGTATGTGTATTTTTCCAGCAAACATAAATTTTTCCGGTTTTTTGTAATTTTTCTATCTTTAGGAGGTTCTCACACATAATTTTTGTACAGAAAACGTGCTATTTATGACTTTAATTTAAAAACATCATTAAATACTAGTAAGTGTTTTAATTGAACTGCGTTGAGACCGCATTTTTCATACAAGTTTGTCGTAGAAAGCCGTCGTGAAATGAAATCAATTTTATTATAAGAACGTTATTTGTTATTCTCTAACACATAGACACTTAATCTGCAAACAATGTTACCATCAGGATTGCCGAACATGGTTTTTTCCGATCGGATATTTTTGGTTTGGTCGGATGGTAGGCTAAACCTTATTTTGGTCGGTTTTAAAAAATATGTAACATATACTTATTTTAAAAAATTTAGAACATTGGACGGAAAGCAGACACTTGCAAATCTCATAGCTCTTTTACCAAACACGAATTTTTTTTTTTTTGATTGTTGGTGAAACTGGATGTGATATTACTTAAGTAGCAAGTTACTTTGACGGTGTTAGTTTTATAATGGATAGTTTTGTCATCTTATTCGAGCTTACCAAGTCAGATGTCCTTTAAATTTTTCTTCTTATAAAAAAACTTTTAATCAACAAACAATATTCATACAAAAAATTTGATCGGATTGGCAACAAACGGCGCTCACGGCATGACTGGAACTTTTGGTAAGCTTATAGCCTGTTCAACGATTTCGGACGAAGACTTCGTTTGCTTAGATTACATGTAAAACAGAAACAATATTGTATAATTTGTTTTCGTTTTAAATGTCAGTTAAGCGAACAAAATCTTCGATCAGAAATAGATGAACAGGAAGTTGATCTTACTTAAGGCTAGTTTTCACTATCTCACAAGTCTTACGTATTCCATAATACATTGTAACATGTTACATCGCTGTATCTATATTGTATTTAAATAAATAAAGGACATATAAAAAAAAAAAAAAAAAAAAAAAATACATTGTGAGATAGAAATCGTATGAGTTTTGTTGCGACTGTCAAACAATCTAATTTAACACGACAGTTTGTGTTCACACCATCACACAAAGTATAGACACTCACATATGAAATAAAATGCAACCCTGATCCAATGAAAAGTATTATTGTTTAGAAATTTTTCAAAAAACGATGAAGTCGTATGGGATGCCAAACTTTTTTCATAATACTTGCCATTTTCGTGACACATTGCATTCACACTATCACACTTTGTCATATTACTTAAGTTTTTGACATGTATAAATACAAAGTATAATAGTGTAATCTAGCCTTTAACATTGAAAAAATATTAAGGTACAATATTAAAGGAAGATGTTGTAAGAATCATAGGACAGTGGGATGCTTTGATACTGTATTTTGAATCATGTTTTTATAAGCCCAATAAAAACTTTTATCATTTTGCGAAGCACTAAAGGTACATTTAAAAAAATTATGTGCTACGCAATAAGACATACAGAAATACAGTAAAGTAAGTGATAGAACTCTCAACAACTTTTATATAAAAAAAAAAACAAGCAGGTTTGTAAGGGAGAATACTAAAAAATAACTGTATCAAAACATTCAGTGTGTAAAGCTGATCTTTACATCCAACAAATTTTATATGCCCTGAATAAAGCGCTTTAGGTGTCAAAACTGCTTCAAAGTGGGAACTCGCCATATAAAATTCATGTCTTCCGTAAGCGTAATGGTAAGCGAAACTTTTATGTTTCTCCCTTACAAACGTTGGAAGCTTCATTTTTTATTGGGAAGTCAATGGTTTAAGGGCCGCAGAACTTGCAGAAAGTACACAGAAAAAAATAAAAATTGATTTCAATTAAAAAATTTGTGATATTAATTAAAAAATTAATTAAATTTGCACCAGTAAACAAATTAATAGTATCAATTAAACCAGTAAATGGTATTAATTAAACGTTTAATTCACTTGATTAAAAGTTTAATTCACTTGATTAAATTTTTAATTAAAACTGATTATATTTTTGATTAATGCTTTAATTGGTGAAAAATTTTGGAGAATTTTTTCTGTGTTCCAAAACATCTGTTGCAGAGCAAGTTATCAACGCGTAAACAATAAGCTAACCATGCATTGTTAAAACTCTTTGTTGCATTTTTTACGTTGTCTGCAAAGTATTAGGATGTATTGGAACTCAGCCTATGTCTTATTAAGTTTAATACTTTTTTTTAAATTGTGTTAAACCGTGTTCAACCAGGTTTTTATAAGATTTATTTACTTCTTTTGTTGTACATAAATATGTGAATTTTTTCCCTTTTTATTTATCGTTTTTATATGATTGAATTCGCCCATGAATAGCGTCATTTAGTTCTTCTACATGATATTTGTCTATGTAATTTTTTCTCATTACTTTTTTTCTACATACATCACTATGAAGTTAATTTTTGTTAGTCAGTAAGTTGTTATAAATCAGATCTCAATAAAGCAAGAAGCTTTTACTTACAGAAAATTCGAGCTCTTATTTTTTCCCTAAAAATTGTGGGAAAAGGAGTTACCTAAGCCCCACAAATTGTACAAACTTAAGTTAATAAATTTTGATTCATATTTTATTAGTGGGGTACATGTGTTATTGCATGCGTTCAATGAATTACTCTAGTTTATAAGCGTTATTAAATGAATTTTTATATACACTTTGTTAAAGCTAAACGTGACCAGCAAATAAATTTTTACAAAAAACTAAGGGTTACGTGTAGGACGTCAAATATTTAACAGGTGTGAACATAATAGCCTTACTTTTTTGTTTCTACATGCATATTACAAAAAAAAAAAAAATAATAATAATATGTAGATTTATAGCTTTATCCAATAAAAATTATACTATATATCAGAAATACATATATATATGTACATACATATCGTCATATAAATTGCAAAAGGGACTATCTTCATTTAAAAAAAAAAAAAATTTTTCAGGAAATATAACAACGGGGTTTTCTGGTTCATATCGTTAACCCTGCGGCCGCACGATCAAGTTGTATTTGAAAATCTTTTACATATACTGCTTGTCAAAATTTACAAAAATTGAAAGCTGTGACTTAGGCTGCACTAAATTTGTAAGCAATTTAATTTAAGCAAGATGTCGTAAAAAAACAATTTATAAAGACTAACATGTAATCAGCTGTTAAATTGATAGTAAAATTGCCAAACAAATGGAGAGGTGAAACCGAAAGCAATCTCGTGGTCAATTTAAAAAGTGTGAGTGTGTTAGTAAAAAAGTGAGAGTGTATTGCAAATTGAAAGGAATTGAAAGGCAAAACTTGATCGTGTGGCCACCAAGTAATACATTACGCATGATTGACACTATCCTAAAAAAACTGTTTTTATAATCTATAACTATAATTGTTTTTAAATATTTCAAAAATTTGTTCGGTTTCAAAGGATTTTGGTAGGTTTTGCAGACAATTTTGGTCGGAACAAAATTTTTCAAACGGCAACCCTGGTTACCATACTTTAATTAAATTTTATACCTTTTTCTTAACAGAAAATAAAGAAACCAAAGAAAATAAAAAACCATAAAATGAGTAAGAATTTAAACTTTCTGAAGGCGCTTTACTTATGGGCTTAAGAATTTTTGCCTGAAGTTGAAGACTCAATTCTGTTTCAACACTAAAACGTATTGTTGGTATACTGAACCGTACCAAACAGAAAAATAGTATCGCATCCCAGCAATTTCTACTTAATTCTATTTTGTCACACAGCAGCACAATTTAATAATAACAATGGATTACATACATCAGTGTTGCCAAAACTTAATGACCAAAAATGGCTAAATTTACGGAAAAAAATGGCTAAAAAATGGCTAAAAATGGGCTAAAAAATGGCTAAAAGCTTTTTTAAATAAAAAGACATTAAAATTCAATAAAAAAACAGAAATAATTCATTTAAATTTGTTTACGATGAAATTGTAAGTCAGGATCAATTTCTTAAATAAGAATAAGCGTAAATTAATATTTTGATATATATTTTTAAAATTAAATCATCGATAAATTCGATGTCGTTATTGTTCATCTCATATGAATCACTCGTGCCTATTAGTTTTAAATAATTTGAGTGAAAATCATAATCACGACAACAGTAACCCAGCCAGCCAGCCAGACAATCATCATTAATTCGACTCAGAAAGTGATTCTGAGTCAATCGGTATACGTAAAGGTTGGCTAAGTATCAATATTTTAAGATATTACAAACATCAGCACAAACGCATAGTACCCTCTCCACTATTGTGGTGTTGGTAAAAATAGTTTATTGTTACGGTAAAAATATGTACCTCATTAAAAAAATCGAATTAACGGTTGCTAAATATAACCTATTTCTAAAATTACTTTTAAGATGTTTACTTGGCTAAATACCCTCTCTACTTCAGCATTAGACCATGGAAGTGATAGCAACTTTATAGTCAATTCTGAAATTTCTAAAAAAAATGTTGTTGCCGACTGTATCTCTTTATTGAAATACTTGCAACCAGAAAGAAACACCGATGGTTGTGTTGATCCATTTTATAAATTTAATATTGGAATACTGTTACTTTACTGCGAAAGATGTTTCATCCTCGTTTATAGCGATTTTCAGCATTTGTAAAAGTTGTGATTTAAATTAACGGCGTTTCAACTGTTTAAAAGGTTTATTTTACTTTTATAAATTTTTAAAATAAAATAAAAATTATTCTTTTAAAAGTAAAACTTCAAATAAAATTTTATGGCTAAACAATTTGAAAAATGGCTAAAAAAATGGCTAATGGCTAAAGTCATTTTTTAATGGCTAAACAGGGTGAAAAATGGCTAAATCTAGCCACTAAATGGCTAAATTGGCAACACTGACATACATGGATATAAATGCATTTGCATTTAAAGGATAACTTTTTAGAATTTAAAAAAAAAGTAAAAAAGAATAAAAAAAGAAAATAAAAAATCATCAACCTTGACTTAAAAAAGGCAGGCACATTGAAAAAATGTCCCAAATAAATTACTATAATATGATTAGTATTGACTATATTATTGTTAATTTTGACCATAACATGGTTAACTGCCGCCAAATTATGGTCAATATGACCAAATTAGTTTCGACCAATTGTGGTTAACTTAGACCTAGTTATTGTTGTTTATAACTATTTTTTGGTCATATTCAACCATAATATGATAAGCTACGAAAATTGGCATTGTCCAAATCCAATTATAGCATTGCTATTAGAATATGGTAACTCTTATGATATTTATTTATGTAGGGAAAACAACATATGTTAGTTTTCCAAAGTTTCCCAGTAATCTAAACCTAAAACTTATGATGTTCTTTCGGAAAACCACCGATATAAAGCCCTAATAATCTAAGCAAACGTTAATTTACAAAATCTCCTGTTAAAGTTTATTTAATATTTATTAAGTTTAATTGCCATGCTATTTATTTAAACAAGTTTTTGCTGTTAAAAAAATCCTGGTTTTCTAGATTTTTTCAACCGTCGAGACTGATTTTAATCAGTAAAGTGTGTCTACTACAACTACGAAAGTCGCTACCAATGTACAAACATAAAAGGAGATAAAGTTTTATTTTAAGCTTTGTAAATATTAATTTTTAATTCAAGTGTATCTCTCTTTGCGTTGCAAACAGGCTGTTGCAAGGCAAGGTCAGTTCCAATGTTTCCAATGGCATGAGTTGTAATTAACATTTTTTACTATTTACATTCGTTTATACTTTTTTTTTTTTCAAAATTTGTTTTCTTTTTTTTCCTTTGCAAGCTGCAACTTTTATCAGGACTGGCATGAGGGGTGTGGAAAAAAGGTAAGAAAAAACCTTTCGTTATTTTCTAAATAAACTTACGAGTAAATGGAACTTTTATTTGCTTTCAAATAGTTAATGATTTTTGTATAAAGTCATTTGAAGAGGTATAGATTAAGTAGACTTTGAGAAATACTCTTAGCTAAAGAAGGACTCAATTAGTAGTTTTGCAGAAAACAAAAAAAAAAAAAAAAAAAAAGAAAAAGTTCAGAAAAACTTGTTTAAATGACTTCAATAAAAGCTTTTACAGGCATTTATTTACTAAGGCTGTAAATAAGAAAAGCAATTAGTTTAAGCAATTTTTTTTTTATGAAAATTACAAAATCTTTGTATTTTGTTCTCTTAAGTTCTTATGTTTTTTTTTATTTATAATATAAACTGCATAATTTTCTTAGTGCAAAATTTTTATTAAAGCTTACTCCTAAATGCATGCTACTATTAATAAAAAAAAAATTATCCTTAAAGGCCTGCTTTATAATGTTAAATATTATTTTAATACTTGAAATATGCAACTAATTGTTTTTATTTAACCATAACGGTTGTTGTGTTTTTTTTTATTCTAAAACCCGCATTGTTTTATCCTCTTAAAAAGGAATCGTTTTTATTGCATGTTGTTTTATATTTATTATTATTTGCACAAATATTTGCATTGTGGCTTATTTCCTAGATTTATTTAATTTTTTTTTCCATTATTTATGTTTATTTTCATTTTTTATTTCTCAACCACAAAAACAACATTAGTGCATTCCTCTAAACTCGACTACAAATCGCCTCAACCAACAAAAGCCGCTTTATATGCTTGTTTATTTAAGTTTTTTTTACTCCTTTGCTGCTGCTGTCGTTGTTGTTATTTTTTTTATTCGTTTTTATTTTGCATTCTTCTACACATTCAAACAAATTTCCTGCATATCTTTAGGCTTAAAAGCTTTTAATAAAATAAAAATCACCAACGGTACTTTCTGATATTGGGTAGGGGGTGAAAAGAATGTAGCTATTAAAATTGTTAGTTTAGTCGTTTCAGGAAATTCTCTGATTTTGAAAAGAGTAAGGAAATGCTCTTTCTATTTTCTACCTTTTTTTTCCAGATTTAATCGTAAATGTTCCCTAAGATCTAGAGCTATTTTACCTGATATATAAATTCTCGTAAGTTTTTAGCAACGTTTAAAATTTCTTATGAGCGCACGAATGGTGGTTTCTGTACGTATCGTACACTAAATCATAAACCGTCACAACTCTAAATGCACAAATGTTCGGGAGAGCAAAAAAAAACTGTTTTTAACAAAATGGTCGTAAATTATAATCTGGTCTTCTAGGTTAAGAATACCAGCGAAGCAAAAAAAATTTTCGTTGTCGTTAGAAATTTAATTTGTGAACTGGTTTATATATTGATAAATTTTGAGTTGTGACTGTTTAGGATTTCGTGTGCGATGTGATGTTTTTGTAACTTTTTTTTATCCTTAAAAAACGCACACGCTGTTCGTCCTTGTCCATGTCCTTAAAAAATATAAATGAAAAGCGCGTTGACGTTATTTTCACTTATGAAATATAAAAAAAAAAATTTCAATTTGCTGCATCAACTCCATAAGAAAAAAGTCGCAAATTTTGTCTCAGTATTATTAATGCATAGTAAATCGGGTGTTTTATAAAGTGATAAAGTCTTCTGTGCGAGATTTCACACAAAATCGCTTAAGAAGCATTTGGTTATAATTACATAACCTCTTGTGTGTTGCATTAGGGTGACCGTTAAAATCAAAACTTGGATTTCTTTAGGTCTCACCAGCCAAAATGGTGGGTATTGATAAAAAAAAAAAACAGCACATACAAAATTTTAGGACGATCGGCAAAGTCTAAGCCGTCCCTCACGCCCACCAAAGTTTGAGAAAAATCATATTTTTACATGAAATCTGACTTTTATGTTTCATAACTTAGAAAATAACTTTTTTGTAGAAAAGTTGTTAACAAGTCTTCCTGAATCTCTTATTAAACAAAATAAACTGAAAAATATCGAACAAACCCTTAAAAAATCAAATTTTTAATTTATTAAAGAAACGCATTTTCTTTAAAAACATTTTTATTGAACCTAATTCGGTTACGCTGAATCCAGTGGTATTAACCGTTTTTTTTTAGGTAAGCTGATGTTTTCGAGATATACCGTTATTTCGAAAATGGAGGAGGTTGCACAACATAAATTCGTGTAACTCAAAAACAGTTTAGTTTATTGAAATCGCTAAACCGAAAATCCGCAATAAAATTACCTTTAAGTGAAGCTAAACTTTTTTCTAGTAGGCGCAGTCTTTTTAGAAACATAAATTTTTTGGCAAAAAAAAATAATTTTTCCGCAAAATTTTAAAATGTTTGTTCTTTAAAAAAATCATAAAAATCTTTTTAGAAACATAAATTTTTTGGCAAAAAAAATAATTTTTCCGCAAAATTTTAAAATGTTTGTTCTTTAAAAAAATCATAAAAATTGAAAAGTGCAGCTATGCTTATAATAAAGGGTGTTTTTTTAAGCCCGATAGAACTTGAAATTGTAAAAAATAACACAAAAAATTAAATTGTAATCAAAATTTTTTTCGGGCATATGGGCACCGCGGCTGTTCTTGACGAAGCGCATTCTGGACGTCCAATTTTGGGCCACTTTTTCGAGCACTGCTGGCCGTATGTCACGAATAACACGAACAATGCTGGCCTCCAAGGCGTCAATTGTTGCTGGTTTATCAGCATAAACCAGTGACTTCACGTAGCCCCACAGGAAATAATCGAGAGGTGTCAAATCGCACGACCTTGGAGGCCAATTGACAGGTCCATTTCCCGAAATCAACTTATCGCCAAATTTTGATTTCAATAAGTCGATGGTTGCGTTCGCCGTATGGCACGTAGCGCCATCCTCTTGAAACCACATCTCCTCCGGATCAATGTCATCCATATTTTCAAACAAAAAATCATTGATCATGGTGCGGTAACGATCTCCATTGACCGTAACGCGAGCTCCGGCCTCATTTTTGAAGAAATAAGGTCGGATGATGCCACCAGCGTGAAAACCGCACCAAACGGTGCATTTTTCTGGATGTAATGGAGTCTGTAGGGTCTCTTGTGGATTGGTCTCGCTCCATATGCGGCAATTTTGCTTATTAACAAACCCGTTAAGCCAAAAATGCGCCTCATCGCTGAACACAATTTTGCGATAAACAACGGGTCAGTTGCCAACTGCTCTAGAGCCCAATCGGCGAAAGAACGACGCATATAATGGTCTCGTGGCTTCAATTCCTGCACCAGCTGGATCTTATACGGGTGTAGGCCGAGATCTTTGCGCAAAATTTTCCACGTAGTGGACGGACAGAGCCCCAATTCCTGCGACCGACGACGAATCGATTTGGATCTTCTTCCACACTTTCGTTTACAGCGGCGATATTCTCTTCAGTACGCACATTCCTTCGACGTGTTGGTGTTATTGCATCCTCTAGAGAGTATGTGGTACGAAATCTATCCACAGTTCGACGAATGGCTTGTTCAGATGGACGATTATGTACGCCATAAAAATGACGAAGTCGTCTATAAGTTGCGCGAATCGACGACTGATTTTCAAAGTAAATTTGGATAATTTCGTAGCGTTGTTCAAGCGTGAGTCTATTCATGATGATTTGTCAGAGTATACTGAAACGATAAAAAAAAATATTTCATCAAAATTTAATTTTTTGTGTTACTTTTTACAATTTAAAGTTCTATCTAGCTTAAAAAAACACCCTTTATATGAAAAAATTAATAATTATAAAAAAGCCATATGTTATTTAAATCTGTTTACCACTTTTGATGTTATTTACAAGAGACGAAACATTTGCATTAAATTTAAGAATTTTATAAAACCCAATATTTGTATGGGAGCCTCCCTAAAAAGTAGAAAAAAAGGGCAAGTAAGTTTTAAGAAAATGTTAAAAACAAAAAAAATAATGGAGGTCGTTTCAATTTTATCCCCCTAGGGAAGACTCCATGGCAGTTATGGGGCTTTTTTTCAATATATTTCTAGTCTGTAATGACAATTTTGTATGGGATCCTCCTTAAAGAAGAGAAATAGCGGGTAGGTATGTTAAAAACAAATGATGGGGATACAAAATAGAGTGAGGGCCGGTCATACATTTGACCCATCTAGGAGCTTCCTAGGCGCTGCAGGGGCCAAATTTAAGAATTTAATTAAATCGCCATATTTGTATGGGAGCCCCCCTAAGTGGTGGAGATATATGGCAAGTATGTTTTATGAAAATGTGAAGCACAAACAACTAATGAAGGTCCGTCATACATTTTATCCCCCTAAGGGCGAATCCTTGGAAGTTATGGGGCTTTTTCTTCAATGTATTTCTAGATTGTTTTGGCCATTTTGTATGGGAGCTAGAAACAAATGATATGTGATGGACTATGTTTTTTGTAAGCAAACACACACAAACACAAATTTTGCAGCTGAATTGACGTGTGTAAGAAAAAATAGTTCTAAAGAAAAAATTCGCATCAACATAGAAAAAATTCTCGAAAATTTTTCACCAATTAAAGCATTAATTAAAAATATAATCGGTTTTAATTAAAAATGTAATCAAGTGAATTAATTTTTTAATCAAGTGAATTAAACGTTTAATTAATACTATTAACTGGTTTAATTGATACTATTAATTTGTTTACTGGTGCAAATTTATGCTGCTGTTTGCTATTTATTTTAGTTAGGTTTTGTTAAATATGAGTTTTAGAGAAAACTTGTTAAGACAAAAGTTGCTAGAAACTTCACTAATAACAACTTCTTAGAAAACGATTTTTATGTAAAATTAATATTTTCCAAGCCATGAGGCATAAAAGTCCGAATTTTCGATTTTTCTAAAATTTTGGCAGCCGTGAGGGACATCGTTGTTTATTAATACCCACCGAATTTGGGGGGTGAGAGATAAATTTAAAAGCTTAAAAAACGTCTCATGAAAAATCACATTTTTTGCGTTATGATGACGTTGCAGCAAAATCGCAATTTTCAACATGCTAAAAAATATCTGCTTTCTTTTATTATTTTTAAATAGCTAACTCAAAATATTTCCAATATACACAGAAACAAATTTTTGCGCCAGTAAAAGAGTTAATCAAAAATAAAATCAGTTTTAATTAAATATTTAATCAGATGAATTAAACTTTTAATCAAGTGAATTAAACGTTTAATTGAAAAATTGTAAACGTTTAATTGAAATATTGTCAATTAAACATTTAATACACTTAATTAAAAGTATAATTCACCTGATTAAATATTTAATTAAAACTGATTTTATTTTCGATTAATTCTTTTACTGGCGCACAAATTTTTTTCTGTGTATGTCATCCTACATACTCGAAAGAGGTTACTCACACCCTCGTAATGGGTTAAATGTTTAACGATCACAAAAGCACAAAAACCATTGCAATTACAATATTCTTTTACTTTAATTAACTTTAATACTTTTAATCAAAAATGTTTGGTACAAAACAATCCATGAAGTCTATGGACCCCTTCTGTGGAAGTAGCAGAGTTTCTTGGACATGATCTGGAAGAGCCATCCGATTAAATTTTATATATTGTTTCTGCTGTCACAACAACAACCGAGTTCGAACGTTCGGTAAAAAGGGTGATTAAAGGCAAACACCCATATTCATTTAAAACAAACGTTTTTCGGCAAAAAAATAAAAAAAATATATATCGATTTTTTAAAAAAGGAACGATAAAAATCATTTTTGGTCAACACTGAAACTAGAAACAGAGATGAGAGTAAAATGCGATTGCGAATGAATTTAAGGAATTTTTTTTGGAATTTTTCACACGGTCAATAAAAAAATTTTACACCTTGGCCAAAAAATAAATAAATAAGATATATAAAAAATCATGAATTTTTTACCTTCAAAAATATCTTCGAAAAAACCTCTTGAATTTATACGACGGTTTTTAATCAAAAAAATTGTCATAATGTTTGGCCATGATTTGAAAACACTTTGTGAATTGGCTTCTAGACAAAAAAAAAATTATTTTAGTAAAAACAAAAATTTATTGTTAAAAATTACATGTTATTTTAAGATTTTCAGATATAATAAATAATTTAAAAACAAAAAAAATATTAAGAATTAACTTTTCCCCCCACCTTCTATAACTACAATTTTATGATCTGGCTTAATGCATTGTAAATAGGTTTTGTATATTTGTTCTAAACTTCCTTAAAAACTATTTAGAATCGGGTATTAATGTGGTGCTGCATGTGTGTGTGTTTGTGTGCTTGTGAAAGTATTTTTAGCATTGGGTTATAAAAATATCGCTCTGGTAGTAACAAAAAAAAGTTGCCGTTAGGTCAGTGGCTTTTAGTTTTACTACGCTTTGTCATGCATGTTATCACAAACAAGGGTGAACCGAAAAAGAAGATTATTATTTTCAAAAAAAATTCAATTTAGTTGAAATAAACATTATTATTATTTTTTTGAAGAAAACCTTAAAAAAATTTCTGTCAAACCCGATTAGTTGCCAAAAAAGAAAGCCACAAGTATTTTGTGTATTTGTTCTAAGCTTCTTTGTTTTTTTTTTGTATACCCTTCTTTTTTATTCTTGATATTTAGTTGGTGTTTTTTTATTTTTTTTTTTTTTAAGTACCAAATACTTAAATGTATGTAAGAAGAACATTTGTTTGGCATGTTTAAATGTATATTTTTGTTCCTCTATCTATTTTTTAAAGTGAAATATTTTTTGCTTTCCAAAACGCCTTATTTTACCGAATGCGCATGTACATTTCCGGGATATTTTTATGCATTTGCAAAATGTGTGTATTTTTTTGTAATTTTATTGCTCGAAATGTCTTGTTTTTGTTGTTCGTTAAAGCAAAAGTTTTATAAACTGCAAGTTTAAAGAAATGAAAGGACATTTCATTTGAAATGGACTGTAAAGTTATTGTATTTAAATGAAAGTTCTAAAGAAATCTGAATGAGAATTTTTTAATATGGAAAACTTTAAACGGGGTTAAAATTTCGTTTGACATAAGATTATGAAAGTGGAATATTTAAGCATTTTTTTTATAATTTGAAATAAATTTAAAGCGGTATTAATAGTACGGTACGGTGATTCAAGTACGCATTTTTTTCGCGAAATGCTTAACTTATCCATTTTCAATCCCGAACTCGTACTTAAAATAATCGGAAAATGAGATTGATTAAAGTAAAACTAAGATTGAACCAATCTCAAAATGAGCTTGATTCAAGTTGATTCAATCCCGAATTCGTACTTGAAATAAACCAAAAGAGAAATGAGAAGGAGAATTTTATTATGATTGATTTACTTTCCCGTTTTATTCCTTACTTAATTTCAATTATAAAACACCAGCATCATGCCTGATATGGTTTTTACTTTAAAAACTTAATGTGAAAATGAAAATGAAAATATAAACTAAATGAGAAGCAAGAGTTCTCAATTTTACTTTTTAAACATGAAAATAATCTGTTTTCGTCTTTTTATGTTGTTTCTACAGACAACAAGCAAACCGTTTTTTAACTACTTGGGTGTTGTTGTTGTAGTGTCTGCAATAAACTTTGATAAGTTAAATGAGATTAAAACGCTCACTTTGTAATTTTACTCTCAGAGTGGCACTACAAACGAAATGTTCAATCTTGTTTTAACTTGGCTTAAGAACTTTATACTTATTTTAAGAAATTACGGGATGGATTTTTGAAAGTAATCCCATTTACGATTGTTTTGAAGTGTAATTCGTACTTAAATTCTTAAGTACGACTCGTACTTAAAGTAAGTATAAAAACCTTAATTTATACCGAGTGTTTTTCTTCTAGTAAACGGAATGAAAAAGCCTCTTTTACACACCAAATTTTTTCTTTACTGATTATTTTAGGAATAAGCGTTGTTTTACGAAACGTTTATTTTTTTGGTGAAACATACATAATCGACCATTTTCTTAACCCATTTACGCCCGCTGTGCCAATTTGGGAACACTTCATTATTTCCGGCTTATGACAAAGTTTTTGACATTATTCAATATATGTTTACCTTATTGATAAACTAAAATTTCAGAAATTTCTATAACATCAAAAAAAATTTTTTTTTAATTTTTTTTTTAAAGTGACCGTAGTGCCAATTATTCAAAAAACAAAAAAAAAAATTTTTGTTTTTTGTTAATATGTAATGAATTAAATAATAAAATAAACAATATTTTATTTTTTGTCCGGTAGTTTTTGTTTGGGCTTAAATGGGTTAAACGAAATCGAGTGGAATTGAAATTCAAAGAAATTTTGAATTCAATTATTTTAAAAATGAATGTAGTTTTCCTGGTCATAGTATTATGATGATGTTCCGCTATTTTCCAGCTGGAGAGCAAACGGTCTTAATTATTGACTTCCTTCGGAATCTGGTTCCATGTAAGCCCTGAAGCAGTAAGTTCCAGTATTTTTTTAAAGCTCCGTAATGTTTCGGACGGCCTCGGTGGCAAGAGCCTTGGGATCTCATTATATGGCCAATCCATCCAAACTTTCTTCTGAGAATGTCGTGTTGGATGGGATGTTATTTGGTTGTGCAAATCAGATTTATTTCGGTGTACTTCTTAGACATCGGTTAGTAAGAACCTGTACTGCCCTCCTAAGAAAGAAAGTCGCACCTCATTTTAGTAGTTTCGAGTCAGTTTTCTCGTTTGAAAATTTGTACAGGTTAGCTTAAAAATAAAACTCGCAAGTATAAATTTTAAAACGAGAGAATTGACTCGAATTGTGCTCGCGAGCAGAAGTTTTTCCTACCCTCCCAAAAACTACTAAAATGGCAGTGTGGCATTCTTTCTTAGGAGGGCAGGCAGTGTAGACGTCGTACATTGTTTTTCAATAAGCCCCATGTTTCAAAACCATGTAGAAGTATGACTTTACACACGTGTTAAAGACTTGTGATTTTATTTGTCTCGATAAGTCAGAAGACTTCCACACATCCCTCAAAGAGTACTTGGCATGACGGCCCTAATTATTGCGTAAATCTACGTCTTTCTTTGCACCGCTCATTTTGGCAATGGTGCAAAATAGGTATCAGGATGTTTCCACATCTTCTATGGTGTTGTTGTTGAGTGTTAGTCTAGTAGTGTTAGTGGTGTTTATTCTCATTATTTACTTTAAGGGCATTTGAGCGGAGCTCTTGTATTTTATCCTGCTTATGTTGGAAACTATGTGATAATTGCCATATATCGTAGTCATGTCCAGCCAATTTTCTGTCAAGACGTCATTCACAACTAGCAAGAAGAGGAGTGGCGATGGAACACTCCCCTGGCGTACTCCTCTATAATTTCACATGGCCCAAATTTCTGTAACTTTTTGCCCATAAACTTTCTTATTATCTAAAGACAAACTGAGATTAAATTTAGAATAAAAATATCTCTTTGCAACATAAATCATCTTACAAAATTTTTCTTAAATCTGTTCATATTTGACCATTGCTCCCGTACAAATACAACTTCCGAAAAAAAACTTTAACTTCCTTATAAATGTTATAATTACTCATAAGGAATAATTATACGGCCTAAACTTAAGAACTTTAAAACTGAAAGTGATGAGTTGTAAATGTTCAATGTCTTTGTAAACCGTAATATTACAGGGTTGCAAACAGTAGTACAAAATTGCTAAATTTCAACTGAACTCGTGCTGAAAAAAACGTGATAGGGGCAATAATTAAATTATAAATAACATTATTTAGCGTTCGGGCACACACCCAGGAAAGATGTTTATTTTGTTTAGTGTTTGTGTAGACGAACACAACCTTTAATACTAATCGTAACTATTTTCAAGAAAGACCCGAACATTATATTTTTTTTAATTTCCTAAGCTAATCCCGCGAAGCTCTATGCTTGCCTGCAGGGAAGAAACCAGAGTCTCTGGCAGGAATCGAACCCGCAACCTCGGCGCTGATAGACTAGCTCGCTACCAGCTAGCCTACCGAGGCACTCTTATATAGTGTTCTGTTCTTCGTTAAAAAACCGAACAATTGTAGTGGGGCTGTAGACAAACATAATCTCTTAATGTTCTATAGTGTTTCTTTTTTTACATTGATAAAGAAATGAACAAACAAAAAATTTTAGTTTGCTGGCTTTTTGTTTTTTCGTATGTGTATTTTGTTTTTGTAAAAACTGTTTGGTTTTTTGTTACCAGCCAAAAGTGCACTACGCACAACAGAAACGAACGAACATTAATGAGCAGAACCGAACACAATGAAGTTTGTGGATTTAAAAAAAACCGAACGGAATTAAATGTTCTCATCTTTTTGTTGAGTTGGATAAGAACAGTATTATTTTTGTGTTTGAAAGATGACAAACAGGGAAACGTTATTTTTAATGATTTGCTACACAAGCACTATTAGCGTTTGTGTTTTCCACAAATCTAAATTTATAAAACTATTTTCATAATCTTTATAAGGACAATCAGTTTATATTTCATTCATAAAAATCTTCCAAAACTTTATAGAAAAATTTCTTAAAAATACCTCATAATTTCTTTTATAAATAAAGAACCATTTTTTGTGTTTTATTATAAGAAATAAATGAACAAATCTTTTTGTATATAAACTTAATCAATGGTCATTTCTCAGCTGCTTTATTTTCTATTCTCAAGTTTTCCACAAGCTCAACCAGAGTTTAGACAAGAAAAAAAAAATGATAATACAAAATAAATAAAATTAAATCGCTGCACATTTCCGGAGATTTTTCACATTCATACTTTCCTACAATGGTAACGTCATATCCGTTTCAATTGCCGCCAACGCCACCAACAACACCGCAGCCGCCTTAACATTACACTTCCTCTCATTCCATCTCTCTTCTTATTACTAACACGTTACGAATGTTGTGACACCAGTTGTGAATCTGCCATAACGAAATCAATGACAAATATTTACTAAAGTGATTTATTTGAAATATGAGCATTCATGATGTTCGTTGCTGCAACGTGGCTAAAGCAAGTAGTACCAAATATTTTTCAGCAATACCAAGTGGTATTTAAGAAACAAAAACTAACTCTAACAAAATTCTTTTACTCAGCAAAAATAAAAACTTGGTGTAGAAACTACGAAATGGATAAGTACTTTTGTTCAAGTATTTTTGTAAGAGTACAATAAGCACAATGTTGTAGAATAAATGCGGAGCAGGAAGCTTTACGGTTGACTTCGAATTGCTTTAAATAAATAAAAGTAATATTAAAAAATTTTTATTTTTAAAATTAGTCCGATATGTACTTCGAAAATTATTGCTTATTTTCAATTACTGTTACTAGTAAGTGTACAAGTACTTGAAAAACTTGCAACGAGAGACTGACAAAAAAGCATTACAATTTGAGCGACGAAAAATTTGTTAAAAATTTCTGCAAGTAAAATTTTTACCTGCAAAAATTATTTAAACACCTGTTTCGTGTTTTTAACTAAAAAAAAATTTTGAAAGTTAGTTTTTCCCTGCCGTTATGGAGTGGCCCATCTATTTTCTTGGGTAATATTTTGAAGTTAAAATGTCTCTAGTAAGATAAAAAAAAAAAACATGACTAGCTGGGCTCTTTAGTGTACCCTAGTGTACATGCATCAATGTTTTGACGTTTTTATTCCTTCAAAGGATGCGACATGTTTTGCATATGTAAAAAACCCCACATGTAATTTACTAAAATGCGAAATTATTAATAAAAAAAGAAAGTAATTATGAGAAAAAACTGTTTACGGTTGTGCAATTAAAATTTTTAATTTCGTATTTAATTTTAAGTTAATACTTTTTTCTATTGCGAAATAAGTGCTGCTTACATTATTTCGCAGTTGTAAAAAAATGTTGCCAAAAATGTTTTGTAACTTTTTTTGACAGCATTTCGCGTGAAATGTTGAATAGTGTACCAGGCTTATGTAAATGTAAAAACTACGTACAGACCCTAGCAAAAGTGATGGCAACTCTTGGAAAGGGACGCATTCCTCTATTTAGAGGTTTAAAACATTTGGGATGCCACTTTTTCGCTGTTAGAGGTATAAAAATGTTATTGAGAGTTTCAAAAGCGGTTTTTGTTTAAGAAAATGGTCTTGGTTGTTTTAATTTTAAGACGCAGATGGTTTTTAAAGAGGGGGTATCTATTTAGAGTGAATTTAAGTAAGTTTCCGTGTTTTTGGTAGAAATGTCATAAAAGATCTTTTTTATTTTTAATTAAAAAAAACATTTAAATTTCTAAGAATATAAAGCAATAAAATGGAATTTTTTATTTAAATAAAACCTTGCAAGGTTCGCATAAAATTCCTAAAGATAACTGCTAAATTGCATATAAGGGCGGATTTAAAACTTTAATCAACATATTTGTTTTGTTTATTTTTTATCCACTTGTTTTCAAAATAGCACAAGGAGTACTTCTGAGGAGACTTTACAAATTTGTTAAAATTTAAACTTTTTTGAGTAAAGCACAAACACTTTTTGGCGAAAGTTGCGCAGTAAATTATGGAGGACCGGAAAAGTCTACATTCTATAAATGAATTTTACATAAAATGCCCTGTAAATTATATTAATTAAATTAGACAATCAAAAATCTCCGGGAGTACCTTAAAAATTTTATGAAAAAGAGATTATAAGAGTACAATCGACAGGTTTTAAATGTCATTTTAAAAGCTTAGGGTTCTCTCTGCGAAATATATAAAAATGAGTATTCCAGAATTTTTAAAAGATTTTTTAATTTATTGCCTTCGTTATCTCAGTTAAAATTGTATAACAAAAGTATTTCAAAATCTCTTAATTTCTAAAAAAATTTTTCAAATATAATATTACCCTTGTTCACAATAAACTCCAGGTATATGACTAAAATTTTGAAATAAAAAATTTAAATTTCCGCGTAGTTTTCGCGAATTCTTTTTAAATAGCTTAAAATAAATTTTAATAGATTAAGTTAATTTTTTTAATAAAGTTTTATAAAAATACCAATTATTTCTGTAAAGAATTCAAGTACCTTTAAGAGATATTAAAAAAAAAAAAAAATTTTAGAATTCATTAACTAATTCTTAATTATATAAAACATATTTCATTTGCTAAAGTTATAATACATACATAAATGTCCAAGATAAATATTAAAGTTTTTAAATAGGGAAGCCAGGTTCCTCCTAGGAAGAAATAAAAATCGTTATATAGAAATCCCATGAAGGCCTTATTTAATTGCTGAAATAAACATTTTGTTATGGACTTCTAACTCTGATATTTAATTTGTGCAAATAAGAAGTGAAGTTATAAGAAGTGAAGTTATTTGAAAAACGGTCTAAATAGGGCTAAGTACATTTGCATGACATTTTTTTTAAACCGCATAAAAGGCTAAAAATATTTTTTTAAATAAAATACCAAAGATTTTAAACAAAAATTTGAGACACAACTACAGCTTTAAGAAGCCTCACATCCTTTTCTAATTGGTCATTGTTTTATAAAATTTGCAATACTTAGTGAGCCTCGTCTACATTCCATGAATTATTATCATCTCATTTAAGCATAACACGACAGGTAGCTTTTAACTTTTTTGAGACTATATTTAATATGAATAAAATTCCCTTAACGACATTTTATTTAAAAATAAATTCATGACAATCAAAGCTCCCTATAGTTGAGCGTTTTAATACGGTTATATCGATATATTTATAGCAAAACCAGAAAAATAGTTAATAGATTGTATGTTATTGCATTTTTACTACTATACAACTCGATCCAAAACATTACCCTATTTTTAATGTTTTTCCATTCGCACGTTTTTAAATTGTTAGGCCAGTTTAACCATTCGATATTGTCAAAAAAAAAGGCAAAAAAATAGCAATAACAAAAAGGACCAACATTATTGCGCGTTTTTGTTTTAGGGCCAAATTTTTTTTCGCGTTTCAGGTACCTAAAAAAGGTCTGAATCTAGCCCGAAAAGAGCTAAGTTGGCAACACTGCCAAGCAAGTTGAATTCATACCAGTCATGGAAACTTCAGTACTATGGTACTATTTTCAGTATTTTTTGCTTTTCATAAATACCGCAGTACCCCCACGTCAGTATTAATACTATTTTCTTGTTATGCTTTCTTTTTTAGAAATCCACCATTGCTATTTTTTTAACATTTCTTACGTGCCAATAACATACAGGATACACATACAATTTATTGTTCTTTTTCGTTCATGCTTTTTGTTGCAAAAAAGGTTGATATTCTTCAAGCACCAATGTCATATTAAATGCGTTTTGGGTATAAGTAATACTTTTTTTTTTTGATTTTGCTTAAAACTAAAAGTTTTTGGCGAACTATTTAAGTTATAATGCCAGGGTATTACACAATTTTTTGGAGCTTCAACCACAAAACCTCGTTCGACCTAAACCTTCGTATAGGAAGGCGAGAGCTTCCAGAATCCGCTCCAGAGTATTTTGGTCTCCACCAGTAAACGTCTGAGTTATTTCCTTGGTACTCCACCAGTAAAACGTCTGAGTTATATATGGTTCTCCACCAGTCACATTGAGTTAATTTTGGTTCTCCACCAGACAACACATTAAAACATTGAGGTTAAAAACGATTGCATATATTTAGTGAATGTAGAAACCGCAAAAACTGTAACTCGGTACAGTTATACGACGCCGAACCACTAACCAATGCGGGGTGACAACGCAAAACGCACGAAAAGCAGAACGACCTGTTTGTCCTTTGTTAAGGACCTGTTTGTCCTTAACAAATAATGACAAAAAGCGCGAGCTGCTTCTCCACTCAGAGCAGTTTTACGAGTGTATAAGTAATACAATCATAAACTGTGTGCAAACCTGAAACCCGGTATAGCTCAGGAACGGTAAGAGCAAATTAAAGAATTAATTGATCTTTCAAACTGCGTTGTTAATTTTTTTTTAATTTTCATAAAAATTTTAAAAGTTACAAAGCCTTACTAAAATTAACGTAATGTTGGGTGCCTAAAATAGCAAATGCATTGCAAAAACTAATAGTTTTTGCACACAAAAATTTAAGCTTGGACATTTTTCTTTTAAATTATTTTCTTGAACGTAAAGAAAATCGAGGTTTTTGACACAGTTATGCAGAAAACTCAAAAAAGGCCGGCGAACTAGATTTTTAGCAAAAATTCGACTTGAGCGACCTCTAAACCTTTTTCGAAAAATCTGAAAAAGATCTTAAAAAATACTCTACCCTTGTAAATTATGCTTGAGCACCCATGAAAATTAAAAAAAAAAAAAACATTTGCATATATTTTTATATCCAAACTAATAAATTTTTTATTTTTGTTTTTTTTAAGGATATTTTTAATAAAAAAATAGGTTTTATAAAAAGTACCAAAATTTTAGATAAAGTACTCACAAAATTTGAATCCCAAATCACCACCAAAAATTCCTATTTTGGGACAAATTTCCAAAATTGAGAGCGCTAACATAGACCCTCGTAGGAAAAAGCATTCATAGTAGAAAGTACCTTGGAATCAAAAAAGAACAACTATACTAGAAAAATGGAGAAATACTTTAACTAAGCTGTCAAAAAAAAAAAAAAAAAATTTACTTTACGATTGTGTTAGTAGGAGATGTGTTAAATTCACTGTTCTTAGTGCTGGCTCACACTCTTCAAGTTTTAGCAGTCAAGTCTGGATCTTTTAAGAGAGAAGGGAAAAGAGAATACCATTTATTTTCTTCTCTCTCCTAAAAACTCAAAACTTGACGGCTAAGACTTGAAGAGTGTAAACCAGCACTAACTTCACACGTACAGAATTTTAATTGAACATATTTTAATTTGATTTGAGAGTTTCCGTTCTAGTCAGTCCTCTATTGCTTATGATATGTTCGGAAAAAATAAGGCTTAAATCTAGTTTACCGACGCAGGTCCAAATAAAATAAAAAGTACCTAGGGGGATAGAAAATTGAAAAATAAGAAGAAATATATATTTCTATGAACAGAAACTGGGAATTATTTCCTTTCGTAGGTTACTTTATATTATATTCAACATAATAGTCTGGTAGTGTATAAAGTCATTCCTGAAAAATTGAAGGAATAAGACTATTACAAAAAAGCTTTATAAAATACATGACTGAAATTTAACTCATAGAATAAATTCGAAAAATAAAAAATGTTGAATATTTCTATAAACACTAAAAACGTCCATAACTCGAAAACTAAGCGTTTGTGCCAATATTTTTCTTATTTTCTTCTTCTTATTTTTCAATTTTCTATCACCCTTCGTACCTTTTTTTATTTGGAGCTGCGTCGGTAAACTAGATTTGTTCAAAAAATAAAAAGCTCCGCCTTAATCCACCACACAACCTGTACAAGCCAACAAATTTTGTTGAGCAAATTTTTTTTTTTTTGGTGTCATATCAATCTAATTGGGCGTGTAAGGATTGGCGATATTTACTTAAACTGCAGGGCTTAGATAACACTGCTATTGAAGTATTAAATATTGTCGTAGAGTTCTTTACAAATGTGTAAAATATACAACTATTAACTATCTGTATGTGGTGGAGTGTGTTCACAAGTCTTTCCCAGTATTTAGTATTTGCCAACAGTGGAAATTGAAAAATCAAACTTTGATGCTGTTGCTATTGTTGCTTTTGGAAATGTAAGTACATCTTAAAATGATAAAATTGCAATTGTTAAAACGTAATGAAGAATATAAGAATGAAAGAAGGAAAGAAAGAAAACACACTCACAAACAGATCCAACCATTCCTACACTCTTCCAGTTACATACAAAATAATATAGACAAATAATATTTGTCTGTTTAAATACGATTGTTGTTTGTTTGTTTGACTGAGTGTTTTAAGTGTGGGTGTGTGTGTGTGTTTGAAAGAAGATAGTGTGAGTGTAATTTTTCACATCAAATATTTACATTGTTATTTATTTAATACTTTGTAATTCTTAGTTTTTGCTGTTTCCGTTTTTAATAAAATGTCATTGATAAGACGTCGAGTGAGTGAGTGAGTGTGTGGATGTGTGAGTGAGTAAGTGTGAGTCTTGGTTTTATTTATTTGTGCAAGTATTTACAATTATAATTGAGTTGTATTTATTGCCATCATCTTGAAATTGAAATATTGTATTTATTCAGTGTGTTCTTTTATTGTTTGTTTTATAGAAAACGACTAGAACTGAGTGATAGAGAAAAAACCCCAAGTCAGCTCTAAGAAACTCTGATTAGGTTAGTCCAAGGCGAATTCAGTAAAAGGTGGTGGCACGCTTTGACAATTTGTTTTGGTTTTGTTAGTGCTTTGTAAGAAATAGTCGAATCGAACCGTAAGCAATGCAATGCATAAAACCTCTGTTATTTGTGTTGATTTTGGATTGTTGTAGTAGTACCATCACCTGTAGTTGAATTCGCCTTGAGTTAGTCAGGAATGTGTTATCTTTGTTGTTACTTCACACGTACTGAAGTTTTAGAGATAATTTTTTTTCGTTTTCAGTTTCTTCTCTAGTCGTTTCTCTATGGTTTTTGCTGTGAAGAAGAGAAAACACTGTATAAGGGGGGTAAAAAATTTGTTTTCTTTTTACTTGAAGAAACCTTTAAGAAAAAAAAATTTAATTTTGTGGGCTCCCAAAACGCCACACATTCATAAAGTTGGAACCGGAATACTCATATGAATACATCGATACATTCATGGAAAAATATAGGATTCTTATAAATCACAATAAAGTAAAATGCTATTTTTGTTTGGCTTATGAAAAACATTTGATTATGTTTACGACAAGGCGAATTCATTTATGGTGTTTTCTTTTCTACAAAAAAATGTGACATTTTATTTAAAAAAATGCAATTTGGTGCCTGTTTCTTAAAAAGTTTGCTCCCGAAAAGGGTGGCTTGTTTTATTCTAAAAAACTCATCCTTTTCAGGATCAAAATTTTAAGGAAACAGACACCAAATTGCATTTTTTTGAAATAAAATGTCACATTTTTTGTAGAAAAGAAAACACCATTAATTAAATCTCGGTAATACAACAAGTACAACTCCTACAAAAAACCACAAGCAATTTGTTTTTGTAAAATCATTGAACAATGTCAGAAACAGCAAGAAAACAAAACAGAAATAAAGATAATAAAAACAATTTGGGCATCCAACAATTATAAAGCTAAAACAAAAGTTAAAAACAATGCTGTTAAGTTCACCTGTAATGAATTTGCCTTGGTTTACGACTGCTGCTAAACTATCGAATAAAGTTTCGAGAGAATGTATTTGATCGACTATTTTTTTAAACAAGCTATTTGATGTCGTGTAAGGCGATCTAAAAAAGCATAGAACGTTCGCTTCTCTAATAACTCACCATCTACACACCTGCAACCACGTTAAAAAATAAAAAAAAATTATGAAGTGCGACACAAATATCGTTGTGATGCTATTTAATTGTTATTTTTTAAAAATTATCTGCCTGTTTTTAGATGCTGAGCGCAAATCGCTAATGACAGTTTAAATGGCATGTAAAATGTTCGATATTTTCTTCCTATCGATAGTGCTCTCGACAATTTCCCATCACTACTACAGATATATGATCACTAAATACGTATTGTTTGCAATTATTCTTTAACGCACAAACAAGAAGTTAAATGATCAGTAAATTTATCGAATTTAGTATGAAATAAATTTTACTTGATTAATAAATGTACAATGTTTGATGTTTTGGTACAAGAAAAATTTAATTAATTCAATTCAATTCAATTCAATTCGTTTATTTATGGTAATATGTACAGGAATTTATAAGTGTGTTTTAAATAATGTAGAGAGTTTAGATATGCATGATCTTTTCTACTCAAATATTATAATTTTTTGATTAAATTAATTAGAAATAATTAACAGTTTACGATCTAGAGAAAAATTATATAAAAAAACTCTTTAAGAGGAAAAAAAAAAAAAAAATTTGTAAAGATAAAATAAACTTAAAAATAAACTAGTCTAAAGGTGCTACCATGATATTACTGATATGTTGGTATTGTGATATTTGACATCTTTGGTCGAAGTTTAGTTTAAGCCGTTGTATCTTCACGTCCACCATTTCGATGCTGTTTATATTATGCAATCTTCTAGTAGAGAAATGCCATGGAAGGTTATACATCATTTTTAGTATCTTATTTTGAGCGATTTGTAAGTTTTTTATATGACATTTTGCTATGGTTGCCCAAACTGGAGCCCCGTAAAACATTATTGAATGAAATATGACCTTAAGCATAACAATTTTATTTTCTCGACTAAGTTTGGATTTTTTATTGATAAAAGGAAAAAGTATTCTCTTGGCTGTATTTATTTTATTTATGACATAAGCAACATGTTCTTTAAAGTTAAGTTTTGAATCTAAGATAACACCTAAATATTTGACTTTAGGCTCCCAAGAAATATTGCTTGTTTCAAAACGTAAAGAATGTTGAGGAATATAACAGTCTTTTCTTTTTCTTGTAAAAAATATAGCTTGCGTTTTAGAGCTATTTATGACGATTTTCCATTTAATGAAATAATTTCGAACAATAGTTAATGAAGATTGAAGATTAATAATTATATCTTCCGCTAAGACTCCCGAACATAGTAATGCTGTATCGTCAGCAAATATAGACGTTGTACAGTGTTGAAAAACTGGAAAATCTGATGTGTATATGTTGTAGAGAATGGGTGATAAGCAGGAGCCCTGTGGGCAACCAGCTGTAACACCCACTTTATTGGAGAAACATTTGCCAATATGTACTCTGTACTCACGATTTTTTAAAAAACTTTTTATTATTTTTATGAGCGGGGTGGGGAAGTTGAAATTTGTCATTTTAAAAATAAGGGCATCATGCCATACAGAATCAAATGCTGCTTTTACATCTAATAACACCATACCCGTTGATTTTCCGTTATTAAAATTTGATTTGACTATGTTTTTGATTCTAAGTAAAGCATGAGATGTGTTGAGGCCATTTCTAAATCCAAACTGTTGGTTTGGAAATATGTTATTATCATCAATAAATGAGCATAATTTATTTTTAATAACTTTTTCTAGCAACTTACTAACGGATGGTAGAAGGCTAATTGGGCGATAAGACTGTGGAGAGTTGCTAGGCTTATTAGGTTTGGCGATAGGTATAACCATAGCTTCTTTCCAACAGTTTGGAAAATAAGCGTTTTTTAAGCACGAGTTAAGTATTGACGAAAGTAATTTTATACCATTTTTAGGGAGATTTTTAATGCACAGATTATTGATTTTATCAATACCTGGTGCTTTTCTATTTTTTAGTTTTTTAATAATATTTTTTATGTCAGGTTCTGCTATTTCAAGATCAGGGTAATCATTATCGGTGTCAGTTTCTAGATGCTGAATACAGTTGTTAACATCATGTATTGTTTCAGAATCGCTTAGATTTACTGAGTATGAATTATTCATTTTGAATGTTTCAGCTAGTAAGTTGCATTTTTCTATACATGAAGCGTATTGAGTACTGTTGCTAAGTAGCGTTGGTATTTGTTTTGATTTCTTCTTTATAACTTTTGTGATGTTCCAAAAGGGGGAAGAACCTTTTTCTAGAGTTGCCAGATGATTATTCCAAGACGAATTCCTAAATTTAATGATTTCGTATTGTATAAGTTGATTAAGATGTTTCATTTCAGTTTTATCAGCTAGGTTTCTATAACGAATCCAATTTCTTCTGAAATAATTTCTGGACGTAATCAAATTTTGAATTTGTATTGGAAACGATTTATGGTAAAATGTTATTTCCTTTTTTGGTACACTAACATCTATGGCGTTTTTAATAGCATTGTTTAAAGTTGTTATCATTTCGTCAATAATATTTGTTTCTGATGACACATTAAAATTTAGATTTCTAAGAGAATCATTTATGTTTTTTGTGTATCTTTTCCAGTTAGTTTTTGAATAAACCAGCATGTAGTTTTCCTCGTTATTGAATCTGAAGTTAAGAGAAGTTTTAACGGGAAGATGGTCCGAGCTTAAATTATTTAATACTACTGCTGCCGATAATATTTGAGGTGTGTTTGTTAAAAAATAATCAAGAGTGGAAGGTTGACTTCTTGATGACGATGGTATGTGTGTTGGGTCAGCTGGATATTTTATAAAAATATTTCGTGTTGTTAGTTTTTCAAATAATATGTTGCCCCAGCAATTTGATCTGTTGCAACCCCATTCTTGATGCCTACAGTTAAGATCACCACCTAATATATACATGTTGCTGTTGTTTGTAAGCTTGTTTATGTCTGAAGCAAACTTGGTTTTTTTTGAATTGTCTCTGCCAGCAGTTCCACCGGGAAAGTAGCAAGAAAGTATATTAACGAAGCCATTATTTGTTACCAGTTTAATACCAACATTTTCAATGATCTGAGTATTTATTACTGGCAAAACTTGATGACTGAGATTTCTTCTTATAACAACAGCGACACCACCCCCTCTTGAGCCAACTCTGTCATATCGATAACAGTAGAATGCATTATGTTTAATTGATATTTTTGGAGTTAACCATGTCTCAGTTAGCAAACAGACATGGATATTATTAGTGATTAAAAAATTGAAAAACTCTTCCTTTTTATTTCGAATACCCCTGGCATTCCATGATATTATATTTAGCGAATTACTCATATAAAAATTTACATGCCAAACTAGTGATCACTTGAAATTGATCAGCTTTTGATTGACAGTTTTTTAATTTGTCTATAAGCTCCAAAGTTAGATTTTGAATTTCTTCTAATGAGAAGAGATTGTTATTTGTTGGGCTATTGTTGAAATTTTGTTGGTTCCAGTTTAAAGTGGGCTGCGCCGGTTCCTGGCGAAGTGAATTCGGAAAGCTTTGATTGTAGTTAGCTTGATGCTGCACTGGTCTGCGAGGGTTACTTTTTTGAGGTGAAAAACGTTTCTTAATTTGAATGTAATTTTGTCTGCTAGGACACTGAGGTGAATTTGATTTATGTGGCCCATTACAATTGGCACATTTAATTGTTTCATCTGTACAATCTTCTGTCTTATGTTGCCCTGCACACTTGGAACAGAAGGTTTTGACTTTGCATCGAGATGATCCATGGCCAAACATTTGGCAATTATAACATTGAGTAATTTTATTTTTGTGGGATCTTACGTAATCCCAACTTACTCTGATATAATCAATATTTGAAAAACTTTTTCTAAGTTCCTTTACAGTAATCGATTGACGTTTAAAGTGAACAACATAAATGATTTGTTCTTTATTAAACTGACCAGTTCTTTGAACTAGCTTAATATCCTGACACTGCAGGCCTAGATCAGTCAGTTTAGCTTTCAGAGCTTTAGGGTCAATTTTAATTTAATTAATCGAATGATGTTTGATCGGGTGAATACTCTAATAAATACCCCAGTATGTATTAAAAATATATATATTTTTTTAAATTTTTTTACTAACAATTTAATTCAAATTTTTTGTTAATAAGGCAGTGTTTTTTAGGATTAAGCTTAAACTCAGTTTAACGTAGTATGAAACTAAGATTTTTTTGGGCGAAATGTGATTTTTTTATTTTTTCATTAAAAACCATTTTTTTAAGCAGAACTAAGTTGTTCTGTCAAAATTTTGTATACAGGCTTGGCAAGAATCTGTTTTCGGATTACCTAAACCTAGTTAAAGTTAGATCTCAAAAACCCAGCCTAAAGTGATCTAAATCTCCGCATATACTACACATAAGGAAAATATAGCGAACAATCAAAAAAAAAAAAATATAATTTAAATCTAAAATCTTAAAAAACATGATTCAGTCCTTCATAATGGTTAAGCTAAGCGTTAGTTTTTTTCACTAAACCTTAATTAAAATTCTGTCTGCTAGCATTTATATTGTGTTTGACTTGGATTTTTACGCCCCTAATTTATCATAATTATTTTCAACACACCATATTTACAACGATTGTTTGATTTCGATTCTTTGTAGAGAGCTCGTATTTGCTCTATAGAAATTTATTCAATCAAAAAAATGTTCACTATTTTTTTGAAGCGAAATATTTAAGTTTTATATAGAAGAAACACATCGCTGCGTTCCAAATACAGTTGATATCCAAAGCCATAAGGTAATTTTCATTGCTCACTCCAGTCATCATCTCAAACCCAATTATCCGCAATAATTTTATTAGTACTGTACAAGTCCTTCTTTACAATTCAATTAATTTTATGCCTTTTGGTTCATTAGAGCTTTTCTTAAACAGCCCCATAAAATTCAAAACTAAAATGATGAAATAACATGGAAAATATTGTATTCGTATAATTGATGAAACAAAAATTATGTATAATTGTTTAAAAGATTGGAAGATAAAAATGAATCAATAAGAATGGAATATGTAAAAAGAAACTGAGTTAGTTAAAGGAATTTGTTAGGGAAATAATTACGACAATAGATTTTTAACTTCTCTTTGAAATTAAATTTTCTCTTTGTTAATTTCTTTTAGCATTATGATTCACATTTTTTACTTCATTATTAATTTGATATCCCTTAACAATTTCTTACAGTTTTCTCAATAAAGAGAAATGTAAATTGTTGAAAAATTAACAATTCATCAATAGGAAGTCATTAAGCGCCCAAAAGTAAGCCACAATAATTAAGCCCAAAGATAGGCAACAAAAGAGAAATTATAATAAATTGGGTTAAAAAAAAACAAACAAATAGTAAAATATTCATTTTAAAATTAGTGAAAAATTATAAGAAAAACATTAACAAAATAACAAGTAAGAGCTGTGCCGGCTTTTTGATACCCTCCATCCTACACACAGAAAAAGATATCAATATTAAACTAACATGGCGTAATGTTGAAATAGAATCATAGTAAATTTCTGCAAAGTATGAGCTTTTTCAAAATTATCATTGTTTAATATTAATTTTAAATGAAAAATGTTAAAATAACATTGTTCAATATTGAATCCATTAAATCCTGTTTTTTTGTTGTGTATAGAAACAATAACAAAACTATAAAAAGAAAAACATTAATTTTTTTCAGTTTCATGTTTAGGATTATTTTTAAAGAGAATAAAAAAAATTCCCGTATTCTTTTTGTTAAAATTATTTAATTAAATAGTACATAAAATTTTCAAAGTAGAATGATGACGAAAACCATATCGGGCCAGTCTGCTGGTGTGTTTTAATTGTGAGTGCTTCTAGTTACAAAGGGGAAAACAAAAAAGTGAAACATGTGTTACAGGAAATTAAATAACTATATTTTCTCTCTCCCTCTCTCTCTCTCTCTGGTTCCGCGGGTAAGTGCTTAGAATGATTCTTAAATTAACGCATATATTGTCTCTGAAGCTTATTCTCACTGTAATTTCAAACACAAACCAATTCGATTCTACATGAAATTCACGTTGTTTTAACTTCAAATAGCTTTCATTCAACGTGATTCGGAGTGTTATTTCAATATGAATGTCATTTTGCTCTAACTTTACGGGAATGTTAAATTAACATGAATTATAGGTTTTTTCTAAAAGAAATTAATGTTGTTCGCAATTTATTGTAAAATCATGGTAAATTAACATGAAGTAACTATAAAGCAAAATCACTACCGAAAAATGTAAAATTAACCTGGTTTTCAAGGATTTTACATTGATTTTTTTCTGTGTGTATTGAAAACTACACTGGTTCACAATTTTTAAATCGAGGCGGCTGATCACGAATATTTGGCACTCACTTTTCCCTCTCAACAAGCGTTTTCGAGATATTCTGCAGTTGTTTTAGTTAAACAAATTTTAAACTATTGAATAAATATGTTTTCCTTTTTCAGCGCGAATTTATACTGTGTTGATCGGATAAAAATTCACTGAGTTACATGCCTTTAGATTTGAAAATATCTCGAAAAAACTTCTTGAAAGAAATAAAAGAGTGCCATATGCGTGTTCAGCCGCCCTAATTTCGCGTAAAAATGTCTAATTTTTAAGGTTCTTTTTTTGTGGCGAAGTGTTATTGACCAATCTTCATGACATTTAACAGAGTGATTTCTAGTCCTATGAAACTATGACAAGCCAAATATTACTACCATAGCCATTATTCGTTACAGTTTAAGGCGTACTATATAGTACTTCCCATTGTTTTTAATTTTTTCAGGAGATTGTTCCACACTTGAATTCGTAACTCTCGTCCTACACAGCCGATTGTGCTGGATTTTAATCCCAAACTGCTAAAGGCGCCCGTACACGACATATTTTTGTCATCTGACATGTCAAATTTCCCACTGGAAAATACTTACATGTCGTGTGTTACCTTTTTAACTTTGCTTCTGTTAAAGTCAGACGCAAAGTCAGATAAAATTTCAATTAGAGCGTGCTCTATTTTCTTCTGACAAACCATCTGACATCAGAAAGCTATGCCGGGAAGATACCGGCAGCGACGTCCACTATTGACGGAATCATTAGCCGGCTGAAGTTAATTTTTTACAATACCGAGATATGTTTTATCATCTTACCATTGAATAGAATTTATGTGAATATAATATATATATATATAAACCGTTTTATTATAAAATCCTAAATTGGTATCTTTGAATTAAAAGAAAAAAATGTTAAGATGGCTGAACTATTTTACGGCGCAAATAAAACTTTTCATGGCGGCAGCAAGCTATTTTGAAACCGAGCACTACTTTGGTTTCTGCAATAACAATGCGAAAAAAACAGAGACAATGTCAGAAGCAAATTACATGTACGTTTGTGACCGAATATTATAAAGCTTATGTAAAACAGCGATTTTGACAGACGTGCACAATTACATGTGACTTGAAAATTTGACATGTCAGATGACGAAAACATGTCGTCTATATGCTTCTTAAGGAGAACTAGAAAGAATTTGACGCATATGCTGTTTTGTTCTTAAGAGTCGCTGGAAAGTAAGCGTGATTTCAACAGACGGACATGGCTTAATCGACTTAGAATTACACAAAAACACAGCATCTATATAATTTATGTGGTATTGGATGAATATTAAAAATGTTTCACTCGAAATGGCAAACTTAATCTACCTTCTTCACAACTATAGTTGTGGAGGGTATAAAAACCATTGTCATAATTTTTACAAATAAAATGAGAAAGCCAACAGGCTTTTTTCGATTTAAATGATGAAAAACAAAAGTCAGTCAGTAAACACCGTGTGCGTAGCAAAAATAATGAAATTTCAGTTTTTATTAAAAATATTTATTATGACTTTTTGATCCTCCTTCCCTCCTCCACAATCAATAAAGTAATAAAAATGGCATGAAAATATTAAAATTTTTCTTTTACTTTCGTTATGTTTTTTGTTGCCAATATTTTTTTATTTATTTATGTATATTTCAACCGTATTATTGGCATTTACTTGAGTCCTCTGCAGCTGGTTGGCTGAATGGCTGCTTCTGATGATGATGATAGTCATGACGATAATTTTGATAATATTGAGTATCGAAATGAAACAGCTGAATTATAGATATTTGTGAATGTTTAAAGAAAACAATCACAATTGCCTGCATATTTTATTACAATTCTGAACGCTGCAGCGCGCTGTAGAAATGAGACAGTGGGATAAAGAAGAAAAAAAAAATTGGTTACATAAATAGGAAAAAAACAACATTTGTAAGCAGCTTACAATATTCTTTTTAATTTATTTAAAAAAATAAAATAAATTGTTTTATTGAAAAAATTCTTGTATTTAGTTAATGACGTTTTATTAATTTAACGAATTTTTTTTAGTATTTAATGTCACTGGTTTTTCTGTTTTTAAATTAAAACAAGTTAGAGTGCTATATTCGGCTGTGCCGAATCTTTGATACCCTCCACCGACAGTTCGAATGTTTAAGGAGTAATATCTGCATGATGTCTTTTTATTATTATTATCTTAAACTGTGACGATTTGTTATTAATTATGGTTTTAGGAGACTAAACTGTTTTCCGGGAGTAGGGCATATATGGGGCCTAGGGTAAATTATGTACCGATCTTCACGAAATTTCACAGTATCATTTATAGTCCTATAAAATTGTGACGAGCCAAAATTTTTTATGATTGCATTATTTTTTACGGTTTTAGGCGTACTAAACTGTTTTCCGGGAGTAGTGTTTATATGGGGCTTAGGGTAAATTATGGACCGACCTTCGCGAAATTTTACAGTGTCATTTCTAGTCGAATAAAACGGACTTGTGCAAAATCTTATGTCATTCCGTGCATTTTTGCATCATTTATGTTAGTTTTTGTAACAAAATTATCAAGTTTTTGAAGGTGGTGGTTCCACATTTTGATTCATAGCTCTGGTCCTACTGAAGCGATTTTGCTTAAATTCAATCCCAATCTGCTTAGGATAACTACAAGCAATTTGACACCTAGTTTGTTTATTTCTTTTGAGTTTTTCGAAAGTGAGCGTGTTTTCAACAGACGGACAGACAGACGGACATGGCTAAATCGACTTAGAATTACTCAAGCAGCCAGAATATATATACTTTATGGGGTCTGAGATGAATAATAAAAAAGTTTCACACGGAATGACAAACTTAGTATACCCTCTTCACAACTAATTGTGGTGGAGGGTATAAAAATGTTTTTTCGTTTTAATAAATCGATTTATTAAATTTCAAAACTCTCTGAAGAGAGTGAATGGTTGCAGTTGAAACATATAAGGGTAACCTGTTCGTGAAAGCCTGGGTTCGATTCCCGCGGCCGTCAAGAATGAAAAATTATCAATAAATTTTAATTAAATTCATGTTGTAAAATTCCTTTCTTCATTTATATAATTTAATGAAAATTGAATTTGATGGACTTTAGCCTAATTAAAATATTAAAAACCATAAATAGTTCAACAAAATAACCACAATACTAATTAACACAAAATTAAGGTGTAATAATAAAATGAAGTTTAATTACTCACATTTATTTTTATTTACTCAAAATAACAAAATTTCGTCAAATATACAAAATTTTAAAGAAATTTAATAAAGTTTATATAAAGTATTCAACATTTTTTATTTTTCGAATTTATTCTATGAGCTAAATTTCAGTGGGGTAATTCTGTAACTTTTTAACGATAAAAATTTGTCGTTAAGTAGAAAATTTTAAGTAAAAATTTTAAAAATTTACTACTTAACGACAAATTTTTGTCGTTAAAAAGGGTCAGAATTACCCCACAGTTATGTATTTTATAAAGTTTTTTTGTAATAGTTCTATTCCTTAAATTTTTAGGAATGATACAATATAATAGTCTGGTAGTATATAAAAGTCATTTCTAAAAATTTAAGGTATAGAACTATTACAAAAAAGTTTTATAAAATGCATAACTGAAATTTAGCTCATAGAATAAATTCGAAAAATAAAAGATGTGGAATATAATATAAAGTAACCTACGAAAGGAAATAATTCCCAGTTTCTATTTGTTTATATAAAGTCTTATAAAAAATTATTCAAATATAAAATTTAATTTAGTTTTAAAAGAATTTATTACAAATCTTAACCATTTTTTCGAATGTGCTTCTATGAGTTGAGTTTCAATTTATTAAACTTTTTACAATAGTCATATGCCCTTAATATTTCAAATACTTTTTGCTAAAGCCAACCTTCACTGGTCAGTGCTTTTCTGGATTTTTACGATTTTTATTGTTTTTTACGAAAAATATTTTAAATTTTACATAATTTATTAAATATAACACAATTTAATCATTTAACACAAAATTTTCAAGAGAAACTTTCCTGATCTGACTAGTTTAATTTTCGGTCTAATGTAATAAAATGTTTATTAAGTTTGAATGAATCTCAAAGTTATAAAGTTCGGTTTATGTATAAGAATCACCCCACTGTGCATTATTACGTTCGCTACCATTAATGAATCTATAACTACAAAAAAAAAGGTCATAAAATAGAACAAACAAAAAAAAAAAAAAAAAAAAAATCCTGAATTAATACAGACGTTTATACCGAATCGCACACAACATTTTAACAACTATAGAAAATTATATAGCATACCAATTTCCCTCTCGCACATTCGCTCCATTTACGTGGGATGCAGCATTGTGTTATTTTGTTCGATATGCTCGCAAGTCTGAAATTAATACATACTTGTACGCAATTTTATACTTCAGTTCACCATTAATGCTCATATATAAATATGTACAGCACAACATGAATACACATCCGAAATTATATTTGTACTACATTCATTCTGATGTATCATTTGGTTAAATCTTCACCAAAGAAAGAACAAAACTATGTATAAAATATATTATGAGGTACTTTTTTCAGTAGCGGTTGAATTAAGCTTTTACGCTATTTGAGAAAACTTCTGTATTGTGCGAATATGAAACAACGACACGAAAATCTGCAAAAACTTTACGACAATTGTGTTTTGGGGATTTATGGTCTATGGATTAATGTAGTGTGGTTTCCTAAATATAGGCGATTGATTGTGGAAACAGCACATAAGCTTACTGAACGATTCTGAAACCGTTAAACAGCTAACAGACAATATAACTCTCGTTATTTATCAAATTTTACCTAAATACTGGAATTTTCATTTGGAAAACTAATTTCAGGAAGTTCATGAAAAAAATATTTGTAAGTTATCAGAAATAACAACGACTTTTGGACGATGACCTGATGTTTGTCTTCTTGTTTGAAAACATTATTATAAAATCGGGGCTTTCAACAAAAACTTTGTTTTCTAAAACAAAAACTTTAGATGAAGATGATTAAAATTTTTATTGTATTACGAAGAATTATGAATGAAAAATGGCAAATGCCCACCACGAGCACGCTGACAGATGTCGATTCTTTCATCAAAGTTTTTAATCACTTTTTGGCAAAATGGCGGGTCTATTTCGTTTATCACATCACGGATTTTGAGTTTTAAGGCTGCAATCGATTCGATTGGCTCCGTATAGACTCGGTGGTGTGAAGTCACACGATCTGCCTGGCCACTAAACAGCTGATTGTCGTGAAATTATGCGATAGGGAAATTTGGTTTGCAAAATATTGATCGTTTCATTGGCTGTATGTAATTTAATTTTAACAGAGCCACCATTTTCGTAGTGGATTTTAATTATTTTTATGCGATTTTCGAGCGAAATTGAATTCATTGTAACAATTGACAATGCAACGAATACAAATGCCAACACTATCATGTTGTTGGTGTTGCCACAATTAAAAAACAAAGTTCATGTTGAAACAACCTTTAGTTTTTTTTTAATTTTTAGCAAAAGTAAAATCTCTCTATTTCAGTAAATTTTTTAAAATAATTTTCTTGGCACGCAGAGAAAACACATTTTTTATATACTCACCTCCATCAAAACTATTTTTGTTAACGTAAAATTATAAAATATATAATGGTTACTAAGCCATATCATTATCACCGGCAACAAAATTATGTTTAAATTAGTCCTCTATTAAGAAGTCACAATCATATTATGGTTGCCTCCGAATATGTTCTCGTAAATAAAAGCAATAATTAGAAAACTTATAACCTGTTGCTCTTGGAAAAGAGAAACATATTTTGTTAATAAAAAACCATACAATTATTAGCGGTAAACAAATTATTGTCATTATCAACCGTAACAGGATCGGAGGCAGCCCTTATATGGTTGTGGCTTCTTGATGGGGGACTAATTTAGCCATTATATGGGTGCCAGCGACAATATGGTTTACATAATATGTTTAAACAATTTCTTAAAAAATCTGTTTGACGAAAGTTCCAGTTTTTCTGATTACGCTTATTTCATTTCATAAGACGGTCATTAATTCTAAATATATCTAAAATACATATCATAAAAAAATTTTTACTTAATTTTTTTCGGGTTTTAAGCGAAATAAAAGTCGTATTCAAACAACAAGTCTGCAAATGAGAGAAATCTATCAAATACTTAACTTTAAAATACGTCTTGCTAGAACCAGTAGCGGTCGAGTATTTCTTTAACGATAAGATAAGAAGATAAGATCCGGTAAAATTTAATATAAATCTCCAAATGAATCACCCAATATTCTGTTCAAATAAACCATTTTCGGGAATATTTATAGTCGGTCTTAAAAACTTTTTTCTAGTTAAAGCGGTATAAACTTTTCACTAATTGTAATGCATATCGGCAATAAAACAAAAACCAGCAACTACTTGATTTAAACATTAATCCCGAACTCTGGAGGAAATAGAAGTTGCTATCGAACAACTCAAAACAACCCAATACGCAGGTCACGATCGTATTTGACACGAAATTTTGAAATGCTGCCCATAGAAAATGACAATCCTTTTCTTTCCCTTATTAGGGAAATATGACGACGGGACAAAATACCAAATGATTGGCCGCAAAGAATTCTAATCTAATCTACGGTTGCGAAACGTGGAATGTCCCACCTCGCGTGATTACTGGTCGTCCTTAATACACTATAAGAAAAATGCATCTCATATTGATGAATTGTGACATCAATATTATTACAAATGGTATCAATGAGGCAAAAAGTGACATCAATCCAATGAAGAACGTCATCATAAAATTTTGTCATATTTTATGCGTCATTGATGCTATGAATACAGTGACATCAATTCGATGCCATATTTTGTCTATTAATTACACTATTTTCATGTCTAAGAGAAGCAAAAATTCCCATATTCTATTTGTTTAAATTATTTAGTTAAATATATCAAATTTTCAAAGTAGAATGATTACAAAAACCATATCGGGCATGCTGCTCGTGTCTTATAATTGAGAGTTTTTCTGTAAACAAAGGGCGGAATAAAACAAAAGGGAAATAAACATGTGTAACGGGTAAGTTAATAATAATATTCTGTAAGTTTGACTTGAGTCAATCCCATTGACTCAAATTTATGACCAACTGTAATGAGTCCTTTCTCCGATGTTATGGAGTCATGGCACTGATGACATTTTTTATTCAAATGACTCCGATTCGTTATTATGCCGATGTGTCATCCCACTGATGACAATTTGGCCAAGTGATGTTAAGGCGGACATCACAATGATGAAAAGTGTCATGAGGTCGAAAACGAACACACTCAAAGTACAGATGACGCCTTTTCTATCAGTGTATCAAATGCCCAACTTTGGTCATCCAATTGAAATGAAAATAAGAAGATGCAAATGGGGTTGGCTTGGACAAACTCTCCGCAAGCCATCAGATGATATCGCGAAGAAAGCCATACCTGGAACCCCCAGGGAAGCTGGCGCACCGCTATACCATCACCCACCTAGAAGCGCCAAATCACTCATTTGACTCAACTTGCTGCGCTCCTATACTCCCCAGAGGAGTGAAAGGAACACGAAAAAAATAACGAAAATAAATAATTTTGATTCGAATGTACTATACTGTCAGTAGTTCTTTACACTGGCGATATGTAGCTAACAGCAGATCCCCTTAACTCAAAGCCACAAAGCTTTGCTAACCGCTACCTGCGATATATATTGAAAATTTGGTGACAACAGAAAAATAGGTCGACCAAAACTACTTGGCAGAACAGTCTGCAGAAAGATATAAAGAAAAGTGGAGTATCATGGAACGAAATTAAAATAAAAGCATTCGGAGTCAAGTGGATAAAAGAAGACTTGATCTTATACATTAAGCAATGTTCTGGAAACCGAATGCAAGTGAAATCCGAATCAAACAAATTTTTAACACGATTCTGTTTTAAAAGTTCATATTAATACGTGGTTTTAGTATATTCTTCATACTTAAGCGAACACTGATCTTTACGAGAACTTCTCTTAAAATCAGAAAAAGCTAAAGCAATTTGAAAAAAAATATTAAGCTGAAAATCTCCATTAACTTCGCTTGATTTCAATTTTCCGAACATGGTCGAATATTTAACTTTTTTAGGATCTAAGAATAAATATTTGTTTCATAGCCGTATGAATATTAAATTAGCATGCTAGTGCTTGTACGTGATTTAAGTTCTACATCTCTTAATTAAATCTGTTAACTAGTTAATCATGTCTTAAGCTTTTAACATTAGGCTTGCTAATTTTTTTTTTTAAAGGTAAATTTGTCACAAATGTCTAGCTTTATCATCAACTTCCAATAACTTCAATGTAGGGGATTTTGTTATGGTCTTCTTTTGAATTCATTTCATCGAAAATATTTCATTTAATATATAAGAGTAATAATGATTTCAATACGAGTCACTGAACAAATTGTAATGGCAACAGCTATAACAAATTTTGTTGTTGCTGTTGTTGCAATCAATGCACAGTGATTGACTTGCAAATAAAAAATATACATTTGTTGAAACTAAATTTTTTTTTGCTTATACACATTTTACTTAGGCCCTAAAAAGGCTAAACATAAATACAACTGGGGCAATTTAAGACATTTGATATCGTTTAGAATTACAATGCAATTGAAATGGACATTTTGATCGATAACGAACGAGCGATAACGTATTTTGCTCCCTGATCAACTCCAATCATAAAACATTTTTCACGATTGTCAAGTATTTAGGAGCCTGTTTAACATGACACAAGAGTTTAGTGATAGAAACTATGATCAAATATGGACCTACCCCCTGTAAAATTCATAAAACAGTGCATATATATTATATATAATTTAATGAAGTTTTCCTTTTCTAAAAACAACGTGGGAAAGCCATAAAATCGCATATGTAAATTAACCCCATATGCCACAATTAAAAGGTCTCAAAGTAGCATAACTTGGACTAGCAAAATCGTATTTTCTTTAAAAACCAAAAAAAAACTATATGTTATCTAAGGCCATTAAAAAAATTTGAATATGTTCCAAAATCTTCAAAATTTGCATTCTTTTGAATTTGATTTAATTTTAAAGTTGCAGAGCTTTTAAATTTCGTTTGCTACTGTTATTTATAAAATTAAAAAGCAGAAGTTATAGTAATAGTCTAAAACTAATGGCGCTTTCTTTTTAAAAAAAAGTGTTGCATAACTGTTACATGTGACTTGGCAAAATTTTTAAATGCACCCCTAATTTTTAAGAAGTGTTTCATATATTACGTTTACAAAAGAACACAAATTTCGGCATTAAACAATAAAGTACAATTAGCGCAAGGTAAATTCAGTTACAGGTGGTGGCAAGACTAAAACAATCCAAAGCATGTTTTTTGTATTGCATTGAAAGTGTTAACGGCTCGAAACTTGCCACCACCTTGAGCTAGTGCTCCTTTAATTAGAATGAGTGTTGAACATGTTGCACCTTTTTTTTAATTTTAAAGGGAACATCATTAGAAAAGAACACTTTACACTTTTAAAATAAAAGAACATAAAAAATGTAAAAGGCAGAATAAATGTAGAGTTTTACTCAGAAAAGAAAACGCCATAAAAGAAAAGAACTAAAGTTTTGTACAGACGATGATCAGATCTTACAATGTTTTCATTTTTCTGACAATGCATATAATCTAGCAATAAAGTAGCATATGGTGTAGGAATAAAGTGGCATATAACAATTTTTTTTTTTTCATTTTCTAAGCTAATCCCGCGAAGCGCTATGCTTGTCTGCAGGAAAGAAACCAGAGTCTCTGGCAAGAATCGAACCCGCAATCCCGGCGCTGATAGATTAGCTCGCTACCAGCTAGCCTACCGGGCTAAAATAATTTCATCCCAGTTACATTTGAAAACACGATTATTGTACGAAAGTCTGATGTCAAACCATTTTTTTTTTTTTTTAATTTTACTGCCGAATCCAACAAGAACAATATTTGTATGTTTAATTACCACTGCCCAGTGGGAAAAAGAAGAAAAAAAAATTGGCGAGAATTTTTTCTGTGTTAATTATGGAGTTTTCAGTTCCAGCAACAAAATTTGCAGTTTTTTTAAAAAAAGTTTTCTAAAAACTTTGCACCAACTTTTTTAAAAAGAAAATTTTAAGGCAATATTTTTCAACGAGTTCTGAAAAATTTGAGTTTTAAAATAACAGCAATTTTTAGCAAAATATTATTTGCAAATACTTAAGTGTTTTAAAATGTTTTATTCCTTTGACAGGACACATCCCAGATCATTCCGTATTCGCAGGCAAGACCAAATGTTAACTTAAAAATCAAAATCATTTCTTGCTATATTTAATGTTTATTTTATTTACTTTTTACTTTTTTTATTTTTTGAACGAAATTCCTTCTAAATTTGCAAAATTAAAAAAAATGGATCTTCTCAGCCTTTCAGGTTATTCCAAATATTTTGTTACAAAAAAGAGACTTGAAAAAATCTAAAGCACAGCCCATAAACCAAAATTTTTAGAAACTTTTTCGCCAAAATTGCCCACGTAACTCTAGAAATGTTCTCAACAATAAATGGTTTTTGTTGTGCATTCTTGTGGATCTACCATTGACCAGTCGCGGCCCTTAGGAGACCTGCCTATTTTATGCCCTTGAAATGCTTAAGGTATAAGCTGCACCTATTTTCCCCGAGGATGAGGTAGATGACCTTTACAACTCATATGAAAAACACCCGGAGAAGAACATTCATTTAGAAATAAGATTCGTTTCATGTATAAGCACAATTGGGACGAACGACGAACATCGCATTCGTCGATAAGATTTCGTTGCGTAAATTCATCAAATTAGACACACTAATTGAGCAAAGAACAGGTGTTTATTTAATTTATAATTGCATTCGTTTTTCAATTACCAATTTTTATTAAAATTTACTTGTAAATTAAATTTAATTGTTGTTGATGTTTTGTCTAAGCTTTGATATCGTGGGAAATACGACTTTGAGTGTTTGTAATTCTCATTCGCTTTACAGTATTATCTGTATAATAACTTTAGCTTTTTCAAAGTATGTGTTTGGAAGAAGGTTTCCTGATGATCTTACCTTAGCAGCCAGTGTAATGCGCATAGGAACTAGCTTTTCCCCCAACAATAAATTTCAGTGTACAGTACTTTTCGCTTATCCTATAGTTGCAGCCAAATTGTTTACTAAATCGCTAATGTGACTATAAGCCTAATTAACATTCATTCTACTATGATGCAAATAACAGAATTCGAATATAATCAGTTTATGCGAATATTGAAAATAAAAAAATTCATATTTATTACTCCTACAGCAGGCGTATCGTTTTGCAACAGTGTTGAAAACTGTATAAAAAAATAGTTAAAATATTAATAAATTATTTCATCCCTGATACCAATGCAAAAACTAATTTATTTTAGAGTGGAGAGTTAATGACAAAAACTAATCTATGAAATTGTTAGTTCTTTTCTATGGTTTGTGGCTTTGAAAACTAAAAGGAACTTGGTACATGGTGTTAATGTGACTATTACGCTAATAATTTGCTTTACTTTTGCCTTTGCTAGCCGCTTATGGTTGGAATGTACTCATATTGCTAAATGGACTATTAGGTTAATATTTTCTATTAAATCTACTTATAGCGGCAGGAAATAAAAATAAAATGGACTATATCGCTAATGTGACTATAGACGAAAAGTACTGTTTTCATCAATAAATATTGGGAATTAAGCACAACATAACAAATGAATAAACAATTTTGTATTCCCGAAAACAACGTTGATGAAAAAGAGAAATGTATTGACAAAAAATAGTTTAAAACCATATTCATTGTCTATAAAAGAAAAATTAACATTATTTACTATAGCAGTAAAAAAATTTTGATAAAAAGCGGTCACTCTGTTTCAATTTATTCGTCGTTCGTTTTCGTAAGAAATAAAAATAAACCTATCGCCGAGTTCGTTACGTACGTACGACAAATTTCGGTCTGCGCAATTATTGTGTGTATTTTTTATCAGTGTTCAAAAATAGACACTAAATATCGCTCGTTCCGTGTCCCATTCTGTAGATTTTTGGGAATCACAAATGCAAATAGTGTTTGTGTAGTAAATCATCAAAAAAAAAAAAAAAAAAATAACGTTTACCTTTTTGTCATTTTTCGAACACAAGAATAATTGTTCTTTTCCAACTCAACAAAAAGATAAGAACATTTAATTCCGTTCGATTTTTTTTTTTAAACCACAAACTTCATTGTGTTCGGTTCAGCTCGTTAATGTCCCTTTTGGCTGGTAAAACCAAGCAATACACATACGAAAAAAACAAAAAAGCCAGCAAAATACTTTTATACACACAAAACATATACACAACACACACACAAGCTGCTCGTGCTGCAGTCGTTGCTAAAATTTTTTGTTTGTTCATTTCTTTATCAATGTAAAAAATAAACATTATAGAACATTTAAATAAAATGTTTGTCACAGTATCACTACAATTGTTCGGTTTTTCCACGAAGAACAAAACACTATATAATGTTCGACTCTTTCTTGAAAATACCCTGTCGGACATTCAGTTAACTTTAAATTAACTGAAAGCTAACTATTTTTCAACTAGTGGTGGTTGACACTTGGATTTATTTTATATGTAATTTACTAACTATTTTAACATTGCGATGTCCTAGGAAGTAGTCAATTGTCCGACTCTGCATTACTTTTAATTAACTTTAAGTTAACTTTTTGTAGCTAGCTATAAACTTACTACTTTAAGTTAGCTTTAAGTTAAGTTAGTTTAAGTTAAGGCCGATCTATGAATGTTATTCATTGGATGAATACTTTCAGAAAAATAAAAAAAATTTTATTTTTTTATTTTATTTTCTTTTATTTCTTTTGTTTTATTTTATTAATCAAAGTTGTTTTATTCAACTTTTTTTTTAACCAGAGTCGCTGGCGGGAATCGATCCCGCAACCTCGGCGCTGATAGACTTGCTCACTACCAGCTAGCCTACTGGGGCAGTCTAGTTTTTGAATAAAAAAACTATGTTTTTTGCCATTACTCAATTAAGAGCGTAAATATGAGATTAAATTGTCATAACATAACAACAATAACAGCGTTGATTTTTTTTGCAAACGACTTGGCTCTCACTACTTAAAATATACAACACAGTGTTTGTATACACTTTGGTTAATGTAAATTTTGCATTGCGTAGTAGTTGGCTTTAAGTTAGTCTATAAAGCTAACTTAAAGTTGGGTTTTTTTGTAGTTAGCTACTCATTTGACGGCAGGGTAGTTACGAACGGCATAAAGGGTTTTGTTCGTCTACACAAACACTTAAAAAAATTTACATCGTTCCTAGGTGTGTGAGCCAAACGCTAAATAATGTTCTGTTTATTTTCGAACACTGATTTTTATATAAACAGCAATGTGTAGTATTTCGGACTGCGAATATTCGTTGCGAATAATTCGCCGTTCGTCCCAATTGTGTTTCTAGCATCAATCAAAATGTTTGATGGCAAAATTTATTTAGGCAAAGATTTTAATATATTTTTAAAAATATTCCTTATCATGATCAATAAACCCAACATTTTAAATCTATATGGAAACGTACCACTGTGTGTTGCTTTCAACCATGACTTGTGCACTCAATTTAATACAACCGAATTATTATTTGCTTCCTTTTTGTTGAAACTTTTTTTCGCCGGCATCATTTTCTTGTTTAAAAAAGGTTTCAATTGTTTAATTGGCAAAGAATTTTTATGAGTCATTCGAGCACGAGTTAAATTCTGAAACGCAGCAAATTACTTTCATGTTAAACTCATTTAAGTAAAAAAAATTTAAATTTTCTTCCATAAAATAAAAAAAAAATTAACATATAAATGCAACATTTTATTACTGCAAATAATTATCCTGGCAGCCATGTTCTTAAATTGGTTTTGATTTTTTTTTTGCTTTGCAGATTTGTTCTGGGTTCTCTTGCTTGAGTTAAATAGTTTTAATCTATTTTACAACCTGAGGCTCTTGGATAAATTATTAATATTATGTGGCCATTTTTTTCTTAGAGAATGTTGTTGTATGAGTATTAGAAGTTTATACATACATATATTTTTTTTGTTAGTTGATTTTTTTATTTGTTTATTTTTTTAAGGAATGATTGAAATTTTCCAAAAAAAATTTGATGTTTAACCTTTGGTCTCTAGTTGCATGCTGAACATTTCATATATTCGAAATTGTTTCAATCATTTTTCATATTTTGTACACATTTATTCCATTAGGACACTAAAACTGGTTGGACGGTTGGTTAGTTGGCCATTTGTATAGAAAAATGTAAAAGTGTAGATCTTTTTTTTTTTGATTAAAATTTGATATGTAACAAATTTATGTTTTCTGTGTGTGTTTGGATTTTAATAAAAAAGAAAAGGCGTAGCTGTGATTTCTTTAAATAGTAAAGGGGAATGTTAGAAAAATGGAAAAAAAAACTTGAGCGATTCCCAATGAACTGAAACATCATTATACTCACACCAAAATAGTGGAGAGGATCCTTACGGGAAATTTGTGTCAATTGGTCCAACAGACTGGTTGGTACTGGGATTTGAGAAAATAGAACAAGTACAAAAATAAAGAACTCATGACCAGTGAAAGGAGAACTTATCATTTAATTTAATAGGTTTATGAAGAACTAAAAGGTAGAAAAAGTAATGAATTACAGAACAGTCTTCACCGGTGATTTGACACATTTTTTAGGACTTTCTAAAATTTGGTTCTTGAATTTAATTCTAGGACTTGAAATAATACTACATTGAATTGAAATAATATTACATAGTAGTAACTGACACTAAATACGTTCATTAAGAATAGATGTGTGACTGGTCAAATGGTGTCAATTGACCCTCTCCAATGACAACCCCATGTAAAAGTGAAAGGTCTTATTCATATAAAGTGTTAAAACTAGAACCGGTCTCTACCAACAAAGACCTATCACGGGACTACTTTGGTGTCAGTTCGCTTCCCTCTAGGGATATTATAAGTGTATGCTGGTTGATGTGTGTAATACCTAAAAATATTGGTTCTAGAAACACCTTAAAGTTTTTTTTTATTTATCTTAATTTAATTTTTGATGTTGCGTGTCGTCCGCAAAAATAAAACAAAAAAACAAAATAAAAAAAGAAACTAGGATTATATACTTACTGTCAGCGTCAAAATAAAGTGTACAACTGGTTTTCCAATATAAAAAGTGTTATTTTAGTAAAAAAGAATTCAAATTTTTAGAAGTTTTTTATCATTTACAAAACTTTGGACAATGTTATTACAAATTAAAATTAAAAATTGAAAATACTTCAAAAACAACAAAACCAGTACAATAAAAAACAAATTTACTCCGTTTTTAAGGCGTCAAAAAAAAGTGTACAGTTTTAAAATACTAAGAAAAGTGAAGTGGCTAATACTTTGTTTGATTTTTTTTTGCTTTTAGGACGGCTTCTAGTTTCTTTGGCATTGATTCCAACCATTTTAAAGATAGCGCAGTAGACAATTTTGGCTACTCTTCCTGCAGAATTTTCTTCAGAGAGTGCTTGCTCCTTATGTTTTTTTTTTATTTGTCTTTCCAAATGTTCCCAAATGTTTAGTTGAGTTGATATCGAGCGACTATTGGGCTGATCCATCTGTTTTATAACATATTACAAAAGCCAACACTATCAAGCTTCACTATAGATACTGTATTTTTTCCGTTGAATTTCTTATTTCCACCTTTTATCACGTTTTTTTTTTGTCCAACTTGCTTTCAATTTTTGGAGCAACGTATTTTTCACAGATGACAGCAAGCTTGAAGTCTGATCAAATTTGACAAAGTAGATATATTACTTTTTTTACAACTTACAAAACTTTTTTCATTGGAAAACTAGCTGTACACTTTATTTTGACGCTCACAGTATATTAAACTAGCTGTTTGAATTTTGTTAATAACATCACCCCTGCGCTATTTAACGGATCAAAATTTTCTCAGGAAACTTATTTTTGTTCAATAAATATATTTTGTGAATTTAAGCCAAATTGTACCATTACTTAAAAAGAATTTAAATATCACGACAAAAGTGTTCTGTAACTTTGGTGAGAACTTCTCGCATCGAAAAGATGTGAAATGAAATATTCTATCGTTTCTCGAAAAGTGAAAGAAGGTGCGTGCGTCTGTTACTCATGTCGAAAACAATTAAAAGAGATTACGTCGTTACGTTATAAATGTCATAACATTTCACTCGAAGCCGATTTGAAATTGCAGACGTTGAGAACGCTAGTCACACATATCGTTGACGGCGGCGAAAATTTATTAAAATTAAAAAATGTTTAACGATGGCGGCGAAAAAAAAAACAGTCGGCTACACCAAAAAATGTAAAGTGCGACTTTAATGTTTGTTGTTTACAAAATGGCTCTGAAAACGTTCGCATATTTTTAAAAAATATGAAAAGCAAAATAACCAAACAATAAAAAAATCAACCAACAACAAAATAATTACCCCTTCCGGTTATTAGTCATTGCATTTTGCATTTTTAATAAATTTTTTTGTGTTAAATTTTTTACTCACCCCATTTTTATTCGTTAGTTTATTTGACAGTTCAAAGCGGGATCTTTCTCACAAAAATTTTACAGACACACTTTTTCTGTAAAATGGCGAGTAATTTCCTTAAGTGACAGCTATTACTCGCCAAAAATGTTACAGACGCAGTTAAGTGAAAAAAACAGTTGTTAGTTTCAATTTGTGTCATTTTTGTTTAATTTCTCACGCTTCAATCGAAAAGTTGCTCGAGGCGCAAGTTAAAAAAAATTACCCGAATTCCGTCATAGATTTAATTATTTAAAGAAGTTTAAGATTTCGTAAATAAAAAAGCTTTGTTCATTTTTATAAAAAGCGGAAAAGCGTATCTACGTCGTAGTTTGACTTACTCTAGATTCAGACGGTGATTTTTTTCACTTTTTTTAAGACATGATTTTTGGTGTTTGTCGGCGAACGGTGTAGAGAAGCAAGCGGGGTAGAGAAAAAAAAAATCAAATTTTCTGTTCTCTGTGTTTTTTTTATTTTCCTTTGCACACATTCTTCTTTGTTGCTTCATTTTATTTTTTATTTCAATGTAGCAACATCTCTTTACAATTCAAAACACGGAGCGCATTTAATTTGCTTGTATTTACAAATAAGCAATTAAAGAACAATTATCGATAACGGGAAAGAAAATCAACCCTAAAATCATGGGGGAAAATCATCGTATTAATCTGTTGTATTTTTGAAAGCGACTTTTAAAATTAATTAAAAAAAAGACATGATTTTTAAATCACGGATGGAATCTGGTATTAGATCTAATTGTATTTCAAACGCCGGTTGCGACCGTATTGACATACATAGAAATAGAAAAAACAAAATTGTAAAATTATTTTTTTGGGTATTTTCAAATTGAATATTTGAAAAGAAAATTAAAAGAAAAAAATAAAAGACAATTGGAATAACTTGGCATTTTCTAAGATTGTTTTCAATAGAAAACCAATTGTAAATTGTACAAATGAACGCTTACGACGGAATTGTGCGTTATTGAAGCGTGTTTGTAGACATTTACGGCGGTACGTCCTACGTTCAAACGACGTACGTCACATTTGCATAATTTGGTAATTGTTTTAGAACTAGAGATGGATTTAACGAACGCCGATAGTCAAAAATGTTCATTTTAAGTTTTTACTTGGGTTTAACTCAAAATGATTTTTTTTTCCGTTTGGTATCAATAACATAAGTTTAGCACAACTGCTTCCTATTGTAATAATTTGATCTTAAGGAAACATATCAATTTAATAAGGCAATTAAATAATTTTCAATTTAGCATTGCGAATAACTACATATTCTGACTTAAGGGCAAAAACAGCCCTACTTTGGGGAATTAGGATTGCATTTTTAAATCAACGATTATTCGATAGTGAAAATTAAAGGAAATTTTTTTTAATCGTTACAGTGATTATAAAAAATTGCGATTAAATCTAAACCAGTGATGCCAGGAGAAATTTCAATAAATCCCTACGTGTGTAAAAAGTCCCTCTTTCCCAACAAACAAAATCCTGCGTTAAAAATTGATTGTTTTTAGCAACAGGCAAACCAATACATATTTTGTTAACATTTTGTAAATATTGTAATAAAAGCATTAATAATTAATAAACAACAAGAAAAAATAAACCAAAACAAATATGTATATGCCATACACGCACATATAAAAATTCAATTTCAAGAATAACACTCTGTGGCAAATTTAAATTTTTTCTTTTTGGCAGAAACGCACTTGATTTTTTATTTCCTAATCTTTTGCCCTTTTTAAAGAGCTTAATATTTCTCAAGAATACTTATTTTAAATAATTTTTTTAATATAAGCATCTAATAATTTTTAGCAAACATGGTACCCCTGAAATAAAATATAAAAAAAATTGCTTTTTAATGCTAGAAACACAACTGGGACGAACGACGAATTATTCGCAACGAATATTCGTCGTCAGAAAAAGAACACACTCATATTGTTACGTTACTGCCTTTCAATAACGTTTTGGTTTATTTCCTTTATAATAAACCGTTTCGAGTTCTTTATTGCAACTTTAATAAAATAAATAAAACACAAACACTTTCAACACTGTTTACAATTTACACAACTTTATTTAGTACAAAGTCTTTTTATCAACCGTAATTTATAGCTTTTATTCACAACCAACTATAATTTTCTCAGCGTTATACGTTATTGACAAAGTCTGAACTTAGAATGATCTAATTACGCTAGTGGCCGCTAGTTTTTATACCGCAATTTGGTTGTCTAGAACATTCGAAATGTTTTTCGAAGGTTCGAGGCTTTACTATTTCACCACACTTTAATTTGATTTATGGCACCACTTTACATAATTTTACCTCTTACACTGAAGCTTTTTTAGCGGTCATTTCTAGGGCTTTCTGCACATTGGGATTAAAGTGTACTAAATTATAACAATTTTTAATAACAATGTAAACTAATAAAATTACTAATAAATACAAGTTAACTAATAAATACAAGATAACTAATAAATTCAACTAATTCTTAACTAATAATTACAACTAATTCTTAACTAAAGTTACTTTCGTAACAATATGTAAGAAACTACACACAATCATTGCGTAGACCGAAATTCGTCCTGCGTAACGAACACTGCGATAGGTTTTTTTTTATTTCTTACGCATACGAACGACGAATAAATTAGACCGAGACAGCTTACTGCCGCTAAATCGCGAAAGCTGTAAAGAATCATAGGGAAAAAATCGCTTTTATTGCGAACTTGGCTAAAATTTGCAAAAATGGCGAAAATTCGAGAAAATTTTTAATATTTCAAACAAGCCATAAAATTGAGTAAAAGTCTCTAAAACTATTTATAAGGAATGACAAAAATTCGGTAAAAATTGCTAAATAAACGGAAATTTGCAAAAATTTGCCAACAGCGGCATAATAGCACAATATCTAATATTTTTTTAATATCGTTAAAGCTGTAAAGAATCACAACCCTTACAGATAGAAATCGCTTATATCGCGAACATGGCTAAAATTCGCCAAAATTGCAAAATTGAAAAAAAAAACGCAAAAATTTATTTGAAATCGCTAAATCAGTTAAAAAATCAAAATATCCGATAATAACCAAAAAAGTTTGCAAAAATAACGAAAATTCGCGAAAATTTTTAATTTTTCAAAGAACTCTTTAAATTGATTAAAAGTCCCTTAGACTATTAGGAATGGCAAAAATCAGTTAAAAATTGCTTAATTAGCGAAAATTCGCAAAAATTTGGTAACAGCGACATGATAGCAAAGTTTGCTATTTATTATAAATCGTTAAAGCTGTAAAAAATCAGACAACTTCAGGGACAAATCGCGAACAAGGCTGAAATTTGCGAAAAATTGCAAAATTTGAAACAAAACCAAAAACTAATTTGAGTTTGCTAAATCGAAATGCAGAACACTAACAAAAATGCTTAATTAATCCACTTTCAAGTGGATTCGGATTTTATAACACAACGAATTAATAGTTTTTTTGTTGAAATATGTTAACAAATAAATATATTACAAAGAAATTTTAATAAAATTTATTGCTAGTTAAAAAAGATGAAAATGGATAAAAACGTTTATATAATCTAGCGTCCAAGGTATTTATTTTTATAAATTAACAACAAATTCAAGTCACTTTAATAACTGGAATTCACGCACTTATTGTGTCTCATTTGACGAATTTACGCAACGAATTCTTGCCGACGAATTCGTCGTACTATGCGAAGTTCGTCGTTCGTCCCAGTTGTGTTTATACCATAAACATATTTTCTTCATTATCCTTAAAAGTTTTCAATTAAACATTTTTTTAAAATTTGAAATTGTATTGTTTTATTTCTCTTAGTTTAGAAGGTGTGTAGAAATTTAATTCATTAGATATTCGCTTTAAATATTAGCATATATTTTAGCGAATGTGAGCGCGAATGCAAATGGCAAAAAAGGGGAATAAATCGCAAATGCGAACGCGAATATTCGTAGACCCTTAATTATATATTTTGGGGGACGAATATTCGGGTACATGACTTCGGCAATTGCTGAAGATTGCCAGGCTGAAAGGACTCATAGAATAGGGTTTTTTTTTAAATACTACATTTGTACTATTGTATATGAACAATTTTAATATTTTAATGAAAATAAGACGAATAGCTTCGTATTTTTAGACTATATATTGAATATAAGATAATATTTTGAAAATTCCCAACATTTGCTTAAAATAAAAAATCTGTCTTTTTTTGCCTAAGCTTGAAATTTTCCGAAAAAATTTCTACAAAAAGGGAGAATTCCCTACTATTGGCATCACTGTTTTTGGTAGAAAAGAGTGCTTGCAAATTCTTTAAATCTACAAAGACTTTTGAAATAAAATTTAAATTTCTTTAACCCCTCCTAAAATTCAAATTGAGCAATGCTACTGAAATTTTTGCAATATTTATATGAAAACGAGTACATTTGTAAGAACAAAAGCGAATGTTCCACTTGCCCATCGATGGTAATCCAGAGTGTATATTTTGCACTTTATTGCCGCTGCGGGCATTTCAATCTAAATGAAAATTTCACATACTCAATGTTGCATGTTTGACTACACACACACATATGCATACATACTTCTACAAATTTATACAGAATATAGCACAGATATTCACTCATACTCACATACGTAAATATAGAACTGAATAAAGTAACTATTATTACACAAATATGTGAATACATACATATTTGCAACATTTATTTTCTATGTACATTTATAGTTAAGAAGTGTACGAGTTCATGTGTATATTTACATTTATAGGGCATCCTTTTCGTAATAAACATAAATATTACACATGCATATAGGCACTTTTATAACTCTACTCTCACTCATCCATACTTACACACTTTCAATACATACAATCACCGGTTTCTGCCCATCTCTTCACATTGTGGGTTCAGAGTTATAATAATATCAACAACAACAACAAAAACAATAATAACGAAAACCTTAACTTAAACCTCAACAATAAAAAAAGTATGGTTTTTTTACTACTCCTTCTCTTTTTTTGCGTAAAAATTAAACCACAAAACCATCAACTACAATGTAAAAAAAACAATAACTAATTTCTAAGGGGCAGTTTTAGAAAGCCCTTAAAATTTAAATCTTTTTATAAATTTTGATTGGTGAACATCATCAATTATCACAAATTGTGCTTAATTTTGCTCTAACCCCGCTTTTACTTATGCAAGTAGTTACTTGCAAGTAGGCTATACGTATTAACATCGAAAATGTCGACGAAATAGTCGAATGTCATACAAGTTGCATGAATGTTTGCACAGTCAAGTGGAAGTTCCTTATAAATCAGAGTTACCCAGTGCGAAACAGAGCTTCATTTCTAAATAAACAGTCTGCATTAAGAATTATTATTACTTTTTCAAATAAGATTGATGGTTAAAAATTAAATCAATTGTCTTCTTTATGTATATATGTATGCAAAAAAAAAAAAAATCAAGAAATATTTTCAAATATACTTTAAAAAATTAAAATCTATAATTATTATTGGCGCAATCAAGTAAATTTGGTAACACTGTTTATGGCCCCTATTACGGTTTACAATTCAACTCAGTTGAGTTGTAATTCAGACAACTAGTTGTGATCAGTTGTAATTTTTGTTATGTTTTTGCTCACCGCAATGTAGCAAAGTTGTAAACCATAATACAAAAATTAGGAAATTACAACTCAAATGTGTTGAGTTGTAAACCGTAATAGGGGCCTATGTTTCTGACATTAACTTGCTGCAAGTGTCAAAAAATTACTGCCTTCAGAAATTTCTTGCAAGTTGTCTGCAAGTACGAAAAATGTGATGGTGTCAGTAAAAAAACGTGAGTGTATTGAGTTTTTCGAATTTGCACTTGCATGTGTAAAAGCCAGGTAAAGTACTTAATTTAGGAACTAAAGATTGTATTAAGTAGAATTTCTTGTAATTGCAAATTCAGATTATTTTCCTTTAGAAGTGATTTACTAGGGGGTTATAAGTTTATTTTTACACTTTGTTTCAAGTTCAATACGCTCACACTTTTTTACTGACGCAATTATATTTCTAAAAGTTGATGCGAGTCTGTTTAAAGTTTTCATTACAATTGTGTGTTTGACTTTACGGTCAAGAAAACAGATTAATGCAATTTTAAAGAGCAAATTTTTCATTTGTGTTAATAAATATTCTTCCGCCAAAATCCTTGATGAAATCTTAAAATTAAATTGCGTGCAGGCTACGTCACAGCTTTCAATTTTTGTGAATCTTGACCGTGTGTCTGCGTTAGGAGCCATATATGATTGTATAACGATGATTAAGTTGAATCAGGCTTAAACTCCATTTAAATGAATTTTTTTCGAAACTAGAAGTAATTCTAGATTTTTATGTTTAACTTAGGGATGGGCAAATTGAAAAAATATATCGATATATATCGAATCGATATTTTTTAAGAGTATCGATATTTATTATTTCAAAAATATCGATTCATCGATATATCGAAGGTTTTTTTCTGAAACTATTACCAAATTAAAAAATTTAATATACCTTTGTACAAACATGGTATATGTAATTACATTTTACTTTTATTGTTTCATTTTCTTTCAAAAAATTCCATCAAAACAAAAAATTCAATTATAACAAAAACAGATGGGAAGAATACAAAAAAACCATATGAAATTTAAAAAAATGTAAATTACGAAAAATTTAAACGGAGGTACCAACTTACCTTAAAATTTTAATTGCACCCCAAAAGTACCAACTTTAAATAAAATGTTTTTGATTGTTTTAGTCAAACCGGTAATCATGAGATATGGACAGCAGGAGTACTCTCTGTTTTATGTGCTCTCCTGCCAATCTGCTTCTTGTATCCGGCACTGCTTCTTATAAATGCCAATCATTTTAGATCTTCATATTAGTTTAAAAAACATATGATGCATGCAGTGATGCCAATTCTTAAAAAAACATATTGGTAAAAAAACGGCTAAAATTTTGAGTTTTAATGAATACTGACTTTAAAAAATATCGAATTTGATAGTCGTATTTCAATATCGATATATCGGTATTTTAAATATCGGCGATATATATCAATGATTTTTTTTTTAAATATCGATATTTTGATATATCGATATTTTTTGCCCATTCCTAATCTAACTAGTTTAACCCAATACGATACGCTACCTCCATTGAAAAAAAAATATTAAAGTGTTTTTAATACAGATCTCGTTTGTTTCCGAAGTCACTTGCCCAAATTCGGCAAGTTCTAATGCAACCGTTTTAGAGAGATATAGAATTTTATATTGTATTTACATGGGAGGTACCACGCCTTCTTCTAAAATTCTGCCCACTTTTAAGCAGATGTTGTGTTTTCTGTTTATAGCAAATTCGGACTGTTTTACACTTACCGTTCTTAAGATATACACAATAATATTTTGTACCACGTCCACTTCTTCAATCCCGCCCACTTATTTACAATTGTTGTGCATTGTTAACAAAGCTATTTGTACAAAATTTGAAAACTGTACCTATTGCCGTTCTCCAGATATACAGAAATATATATTATACGCGAGATGCCACGCCTACATAACATTTCAAAAAAAAAAAAATAAAGCCTTAAACCTTCCCGTAGGTTTTATACGAACACATAAAAATTATAATAATTTTTATATACAGTAATTTTGACTTAGCTGCACAATCTCCTTTGCACGATTTTTTGTGCAGGTAAATCAAAAATGCAGCTATCTTAAATGCATTTAGCTGCCTTAATGTGCAGGTACACAATTGTGGTTACCGGCACAAAAGTGCAGCTAAAGTAAAGTGTTTGATTTAAAAGTGGAATAAAAAATCTTTTTATTAATACAGTTATTCCCGCTGAATTGAGTTTCTAAAAATGCACGACTCTTATCGCAATTAAACAGGACGGGAATTCAATGAATCGCCGACGCAATTAAAAAATAAATCGCTTAATTAATTGAGCAAGATGTGCAATTAAGCGAAACTCCCATGTGAGGATAAAAAATAAAACTCATTTTTTTATTTATTAAAGTAAAAAATGGTTTAGGTTTTTTTTAAAACAAAATAAAAATCAGGTACGTCCATCCAAACATTTGCTTTGGTTTTTTGCAATCAAACGGGTATTTTTACATTGACAGTTATACTGAATGATTTCGTTCCATGATTTTTAGTGCAATAAAACGGGCAACTCAATTAAGCGGGACACATTTAACCGAAAACAACGTACATAAATTTATATTTTATTAAAATTTTCTTTCAAATAACAGATCATTTTATACATGTATGTATGTATATTTAATATAAAAGGAACATTAACAAAAACAATGAGAATTCACAAAGAACATAAAAATTATCGCGATTTATATTTTTATAAACATCTTCAATTGGATATTTATGTGAAAAAGTGGCCACAATATTTTTTTCATGTGTGCAGCTAACTTTGATGTTTTGTATGAAAATATTTTAAAGCTGCCCAAAAATATGAAAAATATGCAGGTATACAATATGCACGTAAACAAGGATTTTGAAGAATAATTCCAGAAAATATGTATTTTGGGCAGTTAAGTCAAAGTGCAGCTAACTTGAATTTTTTGTATAAAAATAATTTTAAAATGCCAAAAATTTTGGGCACTTATCTTAAATGTGCAGGTAAAGAAAGTGCACTTAAAAAAGGAATTTGTATGGGATTATAAAGAATAATCCCAAAAATTATCAATTTTGTGCAGTTAAGTCAAAAGTGCACGTAAATAAAAGGCAGTTAAGTCAAAACTACTGTACATTAGATTTACGAAATAGAAACTCCAAAAAAGCATGTTAGGTTTGGTTTCGCTGAAATACCCCTTTCCACATTTTTTCTGAATCTGCCTAAACTGGACCTAATTTAGTTATGAATTCGAACTAAACCAAAATTAAAAATAAACTACACTAGAATCGAACTAGATCTGAATTAAGGCTTAACAAGAACTGAACTAGATCTAAATTAGATTTGAATTAGAACTGAACTAAAACTAAACAAGTGTACATCTCAGTTTGCCCTCGTGTTGGTATAAACATTATTGGCTTAATAATAAAACCATATATAGCATTTATAGTCATAAGTAATAAACATTGTTTACATATACACGTAATCATACACACATTTGTTTACATATATTTTTTATATGTTTGTACTCTTCTGTATTAATTTGTACCCAGCAAGCATTTAGAAGTTTTTTTCCATGCTTCTTGATGATTGAAAGAAGATTTTACACATTCTACAAGATTGAAATAAATTGCAATCTTTTTTTCATCAGAAGAAGACTAGAACGCAGTTTTTTTTTTCATTGTAAACAATAAGTTGCATTATGCTATGTTCACATTTGGGTTCTTAAATGCGTTTAAGCAGCTCGAACGTGTTTAAGCTCTATTCACTTCAAAATCGAGATGATTACCCATACATTGAAGTGATTTGTTAATCACTTCAAATTGACAGGATTATTTTTTATATGTTTGTACTCTTCTGTATTAATTTGTACCCAGCAAGCATTTAGAAGTTTTTTTTTCCATGCTTCTAGAATCTAGATGATTGAAAGAAGATTTTACACATTCTACAAGATTGAAATAAATTGCAATCTTTTTTTCATCAGAAGAAGACTAGAACGCAGTTTTTTTTTTCATTGTAAACAAAAAGTTGCATTATGCTATGTTCACATTTGGGTTCTTAAATGCTTTTAAGCAGCTCGAACGTGTTTAAGCTCTATTCACTTCAAAATCGAGATGGTTACCCATACATTGAAGTGATTTGTTAATCACTTCAAATTGACATGATTACAACAAATCACTTCATTAATCACATAGAATCCACTGAAAATACCTCAAATGTAGAATCGGCCAACATGAACGTGTACAACCGACCACGATTTCTGCTTAATGTTTTTATATTTTCACAATTTCATCATTAATATGTTTAGAGTATTCTTTTGTTTACTCTATAGAAGTATCTTTATCCATTTAAAATACTTTAAAGAAATATAAATTTGTTTGTTGTGTTTTTTTTTCTTAATCATCTGTCATCTTAATCATCTCAAATGTAATGTGAACGGCTTTGATTAGCTAAATCAACATTTTGCTAAAACGCGTTTAAAAACCACAGTGTGAACTTAGCATTAGAGAGAGAGAGCGTTTATTTTACAGAAACTAAGTATGTATATTGTTTTTAAAAAAGCATATCCGAGTTTGAATTCCAGTTTTGCCGGAATCCAAACTCAATATTACACAGACAAATCTTCAAAATGATCCAAAATTTCATAAATTACATAAGAGCAAATTTTGTTTTTGTTAATGATTAACGCTTTTTTTTATTTACAAATATACATATACAGGGTGGCGGAGAATAAGGTTTATGGTTAAAATTGTTTATAAAGCTTCGTACAGACGGTGGTCAGATCTTACAATGTTGTCATTTTTCTGACAATGGTGCCATTGACAGATGTATTGATTTTACATATCTGCCAAATGAAAATGAGCTTACAATGTTCATACAGTTGCAAGACATTTTTAGGCAATTTTAATGACAACATTGTAAGATCTGACCACCGTCTGTACGAAACTTAACTGTTTTTACATTAACCACAACTAGTTGTGATGAGGGTATAATTAGTTTGTCTTTCCGTGTAAAAAGTATATTTATTCAGGGTCCTTGAGTGATTCTAAGTCGATTAAGCCGTGTCCCTCTGTCTGTCCGTCTGTCTGTCTGTCAATCTGTCTGTTGGAATCACGCTCGCAACCGAGCGACTCAAAAGTAAAGAACAATCTTGATGTCAAATTGTTTCTAAAGCCCTTGTGACACTACATTTTTAATGCAGGCTAACTGTCAAAAATTTAACTAAAGTTATCGATTAAAAATGAAGTTATGTCAAAAAAAATGTAAAATTGCTTAACTTAAAATTGACATTTCAAGCTTGAAATATTAAAAGTGCTGCTGAATCAGCGGTTTATGGGCAAATTCAGCGACTTACCGCTTTTTGTTTTTAGGTTTCTCATAAACAAAAAGTTGGCAACATTTAATAAAATAAACAAAACAGAGATGGCTAAGTTGTTTCTATTGTACTTTTTTGTTGATACTTTTTTAACTAAGATTTATAATACCTTTTTGTGGTGTTTTTTATGAACATAAATAAAATTAATTTTAACTAACAATTAAATTTTAACTTACAATTAAAGTAAAAAAGTACAATTTTTAAAGGTTGTTGGTACAATTTTAAAAATTCTCAACGCCATCCCTGAAACAAAACCATAACAAGAGAAAAAAAAAACTTATACACTTTGTTTACATTTTTTATAGTTTGCTCTTTCTAACATTTACTGTTTCTTTCTATCAATTCTATATTAATTAATGAATAATAAATGTAGTGTCCTTAGGGCTTAAACAGTTGGGGATTGAAATCCAGCAAAATCGGTTAAGTAGAAAAGAGTTATGAATTAAAATGTGAAACAACCACACTAAAATAATAAAAATTTTGTTATAAAAAACTAGCATAAATAGTAGCGGAATGCGTATATTGATGAAAAATTTTTACAAATTCGTTCCATATGACTGGAAATCACTCTGCAAACTTTTATAAAGATCGGCCCATAATTTACCATAGGTCTTATATAAAGCCCGCTACAAAAATTTTGCTGAAATATGGCATATCGTTGAGGCGAAACTACACAAAAATTTTACAATCCAAAGATAATCCAAGAAAGAGTATTTTACACAGAAATCGGCTACGCTGGGTTACTTTGATTTATAAGACCCATCTTAATAATTTATTCTGACCTTAATATTGGTTTTGTTTTAATCTGTGACCACCTGGACATGATTTCTCTTAGTTCACATAAGAAACCCTCTCTGAAATGCATCTTTTTTTTTAATATACATAGTGTTCCTCATTGTATTCAATCTGTTATTGCCTTATGACTTATGTAATTGGTCAACTGGTCCAACAGACTGGTCCTGGGAGTTGTGAAAATAGAACAGGTCAAAAAGAAAGAACCCATGACCAGTGATAGGAGAACCAATCATGTAACTGGTTTATGAAGAACAAAAAGGTAGAAAAAGTAATGAATTACAGTACAGTCTTTACCGGTGGTGTGACACATTTTAAGGGACTTTCTAAAATGTTGTTCTTGAATTTAATTCTAGAACTTGTGTTATTGAAAAAATACTACATTTTATTGAAATAAAACTACATTGTAGTAACTAGAGTTGTGTCGTTCCGGAACGACCTAGTTCCATTGAACGATTCCCTAAAAGGAACGGTGCGGACTTTTTCAATAGTTCCTTTTTTATCGTTCCTCGTTCCGCAATTGCAATTCGTTGAATCATCACATGTATTTCTGTAGGTTAATTTTTTGTGTGTTGATCAGTGTTGCCGACTTTTGTGTATTTAGATCGTGACACATAAAAAATTTCTAATTAAATCAATTACTGATGTGATTCAAAGCAATATATTTTAGCAATATACCACTCGTTCTCCACCAGCAACGGCATTACGCGCAGATTAAAACAGTTATTATTTTTTACAAACATTTAAGAAATTATAAAATTATTATTAATGTAGTCGTTACGCCACAATATGACAACAAACAATAACAAATATTTGTTTATTGACGTTTTAACGAACGACAAAGAAGTTTTATCGTTCCTCGTTCATTCATTGTTCAAAGTTAAAAACAGGAACGATGAACGAAAGGAACGACTTAGTTCATTTGATCTTACGGATCGGTCGGAACGATTCCACAAAAGGAACGATTTTGCCCAACTGTAGTAGTAACTGACACTAAACGCGTCCATTGAGAATAGATGCGTGACTGGTCAAATGGTGTCAATTAACCCCCTCCAATGACAACCCCATGTAAAAGTGATAGGTCTTATCCATAGAAAGTGCTAAAACTAGATCCGGTCCCTACCACCAAAGACCTATCACGGGACTACTTTAGTGTCAGTTCGCTTCCCTCTAAGGTACTAACAACAATATCAGGGTTCAAAAGTTACCCAAAGATTTTAAAATGGTACATTGCGCCTATGCCTTCCCTCTTTCTTCGCCTTCCTCTTAATAACAAACTCACGAAAACTGCCTGTACATGAAACAAAGTAAACTTTCCTATTTACATATTTGTCTTTCCGTTTTCACCTTCAAACACAAATGTCTTGCAGAAAGTGTTTCATTGTGTGAACGGTTTTGATGGATACTTCAAACTATTATTTGTGACTGTAACCGATTAGCACTTTGATGAATAAATTTTCAATGTTAAATACAAAAAAAAACATTATTTTTTATGATTTTAAAAGCTGGAAAATCATCTTCTGGAAGACAAATTTTCGACACTTCTAATCTTGGACATATCATCAGTTTTCAGTGACACTTCTGGAAGTATTTTCTTAAACTCGCCTAGAAGAGTTTTCCCAATGGAAGATTCAAAATTATGACACTTTGGCGATTATTTTATTGAAGTGGAGACATTTTTTAAACATCCACTAAAGCAAATGTTTACAGGGTAATAACTATTAAAAAAGGAAAACATGGAATCTATCTACACATATATGGTTAATGAATTATATGTTTGCACAAGGAGGAGGAGGAGAGAAAGAAGCACTATTTAATGTATTTTTATGTTCATACGAATAAATGGAAATTTGTATTTAATTTTGTGTTGATAAATAAAAAACATAGAAATAAAACTAAATATTTTTCGTATAAACAATTTTCAAATAATATAAATACAATTTACACTTTTATGCATGTAGTTTGTAATGAAAACTCTAAAGAGGATGACGATCAGTGGGATCGAATAAATTTGTGAAATAATCTTAAAAATAAAAAATAATTTTTTTCAAGGTTTCCTTCCGGAAATATCTAGAATTAAACATCTTATTGAGAATTTTATTTTGCCAACATACTAATGAAGTGTGTTTGACAGTTTTTCAGTATACTTTGGAAAATCACCATGCTAGGTTTTACACCAGTACAACGTTTATAAATCGTGAAAATTTATTTCCAATATTCAAAAAATCGCTGTTTGGTGGTTTATATGCCGAAGGCATCATCGACCCATTTGTCTTTAAATCCGAAACCTGTACCAACATTGCCGTTAATAAAAAATGCCTCATGTCATTGTAAATCATTTATAGGAGAAACGGTTCCAACATGACGGCGCAACATGCCTTACAGTGCGTTGAGCCAAACGTTTGGTGACCGAATTATCTCAAGAAATGGACCTGTAAATTGGCCATCTCGTTCTTGTGATTCTTGGCAATTTTTTTTTTCAAGTTAACCATTAATCAAACGTTATCAAGTAAGTAAAACGCTTACTTATATGTAAGTATCAGCAAATATTTAATTTATACTATTAATTTGCTTAAAGGTGCAAATTAAATACATTTAAAATTAATAAAGGGTGATTTTTTATGAATTAAGTTTTTCGGGCTGGCTGCACCGATTGGTAATTGTGACCAAACTAAATCTGTGAAAGTGAAAAGTGTTTAGTATATCAAAATTCGTGCGCTGCGAGAAATGTTTTATCGAAAATTGTTCGGCGATGAGGCTCATTTCTGGCAAAATGGATACGTAAACAGGCAAAACTGCCGCATCTGGGGTGAAGAACAGCCACATGCCGTACAAGAATTACCTATGCATTGCGAAAAAACGACAGTTTTTTTGAGTTGGCTGAGTTGGACTTGGTTGATATGTGGTTTCAACAAGACGGTGCCACATGCCACACAGCTCGTGAAACAATGGACATATTGAAGGATGAACTTGGTGAGCAGTTTATCTCTCGAAATGGCCCTGTGAGTTGGCCACCAAGATCATGTGATTTGACGCCTCTTGACTATTTCTTGTGGGGTTATGTGAAGTCGTTGATCTATGTGAACAAGCCAAACACGATTGAAGCCTTAAAGTATAACATAACACGTGTTATTCATGGAATACAGGCCGAAATGCTCGAAAAAGTGGTGCAAAGTAGGACCTCACGAATGGACCATTTGAACCGTAATCGCGGGCAACATTTACAGGAAGTAATTTTTAAAAAGTAAATGGCAAAGACCAATTTATCGATTCCAATAAAAATTTTGAATATATGATGCAAATTTGAGTGTTTTATTCGAATTTTAAAAAAACTACGCTTGCAAAATCACCCATTATAACAAATTTTTTAATTAAAATCAATTTGTATTTTATTTTCTGTGTACTTTTTGTGGGGGTGCATCCAATTTCTGGTCTAGGCTAACAACTCAACATCGATTAATCATTAAGAAGCCAACATTCAACGCACTCACTTTTGACGAAATAATACCGGGTATGCTCGAAAAAATGGTGCAAAATTGTATCAACAGGATGGTGTACATAAGGAGCCGTCGAGGAGGTCATATGCCAAAAATTATTTTTAAACATTAAATGCCATGAAACTTTTGAGCTAATAAAGTTAATATTTTGGTAATTTTTTTAATTTTGTTGTGTTTTTTTTTAACTCTATGCCTCTAAAAAAACACTTCTCATATGATTTTTTTTTGTGCAAAGCCAAATCTTTCTATCCATCACACTGTACTTTGATTTGTTTATGTTTTTTTTTTGGTTTTTAGCCTTTTTTTCTATTTTACTCTAGAGATTTGATCCAATCAAAAACAAATTCTGGACCATACAAGCGTAAACTGATTTAGCTCTTGTTGCTGGAGTTGTTTGTTGCTGTTGCTACATCAAATACAAAATTATTTTACCATAAAACTATTCATGACAAAACAATGTTGGGTTTGAATTAAAACAATGAACAAAATCAAAACATCACATACATAAACATCAACAAAAAAAAAAAAAAAAAAAAAAACATACAAACAAACCAAATATAGAAAAAAAAACCAAATGAATCTTTATTCCAAGTGGATTTTGAAAGGCATTTACTGCGGTTTTACGTTTTTGTATTCAGAGAAATTAGCAAAACATTTTACATATCCCCACAAAAGTGTAGACAAGGGATTCGAAATCTGTTTATTTTATGAAACATTTTTTTTTTTTTGATTTTATGACTTAGAAGATTGTATTTCATTTGAGTGGCAGGCAGAAATCAAATATTATTCTGGTTAAATAATATTCTGGTTAAATAATTAAAATACATACTAAAAATGTTAAATTTATCTTATAAAAGGTTTTTTCAAAAATATATTAAAATGATGCCATATTTATGTGTAATATTCCATGTTACACACATTCTTACAAACTGGTAAAATTTCTGTGATTGCAATGAAACAAAATAAAAACGTAGATAGCTTTACACTTAATACTAATGTAATTTTAGCTGTGCAAATATTGAACGCAAAGTTTTTAATATTAAGCGATATTGACCTCGGTTGAAGCGATTTTCAATATGCAATTTTGTGTAAATGCCAACAAGCGTTAAAAAATAAAGTGAAACAGTAACTTGTATGTGGGGCATTCCACGCTAAATAAAAAAACAATTTTTTGCACTCCCTAATCTTGTGATATTCTGGTGAAATTTGACAATTTTTTGATAGCTCCTTTAATGGATTCTTTTTTTTTTGTACATAACTTTCTTAAAAATTTTCCAAATTGGAATTTCTTTTACTGAAAAAAATACGTAAAGTTTTTTTGATTTGAAACTTTAAATCGTGTTTTTTTAAATGATCCTTCAATTTTTTTGAAAGTGTGTAATTTTAAACTTCAATCCACCTACACACAGAAAAAAATCAAGTTAAAATCGTAGAAAACAAGGTTGATTTAAAATTTTTCGGTGGTGTTTTTGCTTTATACGTTTTTCATGTTAATTCAACCTGATTTTACAATAACTGCGAACAACATTTTTTTCTTTTAAAATAACTATAATTCATGTTAATTTAACATTGCAGTAAAGTTAGAGCAAAATGTCAATTATATTGAAATAACAATCCGAATCACGTTGAATGAAAGTTATTTCAAGTTGAAACAACGTGAATTTCATGTAGAATCAAATTGGATTGGATGTGTTATAACAGTGTGAAGAAGCTTCAGAGACAACATATGCATTTATTTAAGAATAATTCAAAACCCCTGTTACACATGTTTCACTTATTTTGTATTCTCCTTTGATAACAGAAGCATCAGCAGAATCGCCCAATATGGTTTTCGTCATCATTCTACTTTGAAAACTTGATGTGCTATTTAACTAAATAATTTTAATTAACAGAATACGGGAATTGTCTTCTTTTTATACTATATTTTAAAAATTAAAATAAAAACTGGACATACTTAAGTTTGTATGCATGTTAATTTAACAAGATAAACTTTTGATTTTAATATAAAACAGGTTTTTATGGATTCAATATTGAATCCATATTTATTTATATTCTAATTTTTTTTTTTTTTTTATTTTAACATTGAATAATATTAAATAAACGTGATTTAAGGTTATTTTATTTAAAATTATTATGAAATAATGATAAATTTAAATAAATTATTATGAAATAATGATAAATTTAAATAAAGGGCATATTTGCAGAAATTTACTATGATTCTCAATCAACATTTTTCGATGTTAATTTTACATTGGTATTTTTTTCTGTGTGTAACAATTTTTAAGTCCGCTCCGGTAGTGGGCCTTCCTCAATCTTTTGTTTTAGAATATATAAAATATAAAATAATTAGTATTGTGGTTATTTTGTTGAACTATTTATGGTTTTTAATCAATTGGAATATTTTTTATTCTTTATATTCGGTAGATGACCAACTCCTTTTTCTAGAACAAAACCTAAATTATCTGTTTGATCTAACTGTACCAATAAAGACAAAAGTTATTGGTAATAAACAAAAACCCTGGATTTCTTCTGAAATTAAAGATTATATGAATCAAAGAGATTTTGCGTATGCACGTTGGAAAAGATTTAAAACTACAACATTACATGAGGATTATCTGACTGCTAAAAGAAAAACAAATAAAATGATTAAAAGGGCCAAATCTGTTTTTTATGCTGAAAAATTTTCTTCGGCCATTGGCTCCAAAAGAACATGGCAAACGATACGCGAAGTTGGTATCGGCAAATCTACGAACCCAGAACCATGTCCAATTGATGCTGATGCAATCAATAAGAAGTTTTTGAATATCCCTATTGTGCAAGCAGATCAAAATTATTATACCAATACCCATTCGAATAACAATTCTAGCTCTTTTTTTTCTTTTGCTGCAGTAGACCAATGTGACGTTTTATCTAGCCTATTGTCTATAAAATCCAACTCTATAGGAGTGGACGGGATTAATCCAAAGTTTCTAAAGATTCTTTTACCTCAAATTCTTCCTATTATTACATTTTTCTTTAACAAAATATTAACCACAAGTTACTTTCCATCGAACTGGAAAATAGCTAAAATAGTTCCAATACCCAAAACTGGTTCCGATTTTAGACCAATAGCCATTCTTCCATTTCTCTCCAAAGTATTTGAACGTATTATGCATAACCAAATGACTTGTTTTTTGGATAACAATAACTTACTAACGGATCGTCAATCTGGGTTCAGAAAGAAAAACAGCTGCATAACAGCGTTAGTTGATGTTACGGAGGAGATTAGGGCAAAATTTGATGATGGCAAGACTACATTTTTAATACTTTTGGATCATTCAAAAGCGTTTGATACTGTGGATCATAACATTCTCTGTTACAAACTTAAACATTTCTTCAATTTCTCTTCGACCGCTACTCAGTTATTGTCCACATACTTGGGTAACAGGTATCAGTATGTTGAAACTGGAATACGGAAATCCAGGGCACTGCCTGTAACAAGAGGGGTACCTCAGGGGTCCATTGTTGGACCACTATTATTTTCACTATATTCAAATGACCTCCCAGGCGTCCTAATGAATTGTAATGTAAGAATGTACGCGGATGACGTTCAACTTTATACCAGTTGTAATAATGCCTTAATCGACCAGTGTATTATATCTCTTAATCAACAACTTCATCGTATTTATACGTGGGCAACGGCAAATGGCTTGGAAATAAATCCAAAAAAATCTAAATGCATAGTTATTCAAAGGCGACTGAATAAACTTAATATTATACCTAATATATTTATAAATAATCAGCAGATTGAAATAGTAAAATCTGCTAAGAATCTAGGAATACTTTTCAATGACACTCTTACGTGGTCGAACCACATTAACTAAGCTTGTGGTCGCACCTTTTCAATGATTAGAACTCTTTGGCGGACCCAGCATTGTACACCTTTAAGAATAAGAATGCTTCTTGCTAAAACTTATCTGATGCCAGTGTTACTGTATGGCTGTGAGCTATTTGCTAAATCTGATACGATTAGTAAGGCGAAATTGAACGTTGCGTTTAACAATATTGTACGGTACGTGTATGGACTTAAAAGGCGTTCTATTGTTTCTTTGTTTTCATCTCGGCTTTATGGCCTTTCCTTAGATAATCTGCTGAACATGAGAGTTTTAGTTTTTTTACATAAGATTATATATACCCACAAACCTGAGCACTTGTATGGTAAACTTTGTATTTCTGACATAAGCAGAGGGAAAAGAATTAGATCGTTCGGGTATAAAAGTTTAATTTCTGAGTGGCATTTCTACATATTCGCAGTATCTCTCTGGAATTCTATACCATATAGCATTCAACTTTTAAGTAACGCACGAAAATTCAGGGAAAATATTTTTAAACTGTTTTCAGCATAGCACTTTGAAACATACATAATTACTTGAGATTAAAATATATAAAATTATCTAAATTTTTGATTAATAAAATATATTATTTTAAATAAATAGACTTTTATTCGACCTTTACAAAATTTATTATTATTATATTATTTTAAGCTTTTAAATATTTAAATTAAATTATCTTAAGTTTTTTCTTTATTGTTTAAATTAAATTGTTTTTTGATTACTTATATAAAAATTTTAGTTAGTTATTAAGTTATTAATGATTTAAAGTTTAACATATTCTCAGTTCCATACTGCAAAATAAGACTCTTAGTCTTGTGTATGGAGCAATTCAATTATTAAATAAAAATAAAAATAAAATAAATAAATAAATAAAATAAAATAATCCAAATTTTTAATAATTTCAATTAGGCTTAATTTCATTAAATTTAATTTTCATTAAATTATTTTTATGAAGAAAGGAATTTTACAACATGAAAATTAATCAAAATTGTCATTGATAATCTTTCATTCTTGACCGTGGCCGGGGCTTGAACCCGGGCCGGCAGGTTACCATGACATGTTTCGATCGCAACCACTCGATCTCCTCAGATGGATTTGCCGTTTTACACTCGCAGCCATCGACGACTGCTGACGTCAATAGTCAAACATCAATCCTTAAACCAAATTGTATTTTAACCTTTGGTAGATCGAAGTTTGCTTTTTTGAATGATTATCCATTTTAATTGATTTTACATGTTCTTCCTTACTTTTGTTTTTTCGTACTTTTGTCAAGAATTTTTCTTGAAGTCCAAAGTACATTTTTTGTTTATTTTATAAAATATCAAAAATCGGTATCTTAATTGAAAAAATGTTTTTTTTAAATTTTAAAAAATTGAAAAAAAGTAAATGTGGAAGGCCCACTACCGGACCGGGCTTAAAAGTTGTTGGGTGGATAGATCTAATTTTATACTTCGAAGTATAAAATTAAACATTTACCAAGACATCAATGGAAATACTCACTTTCAAAAACACGATATAAAATTTCAAATCCAAAAATCCTAATACAAAAACCAGAGTTTAAAAAACTGCAGTCAAATAAGAAAAACTGCAACTTCTTCCACCTCTTCATTTGTCATTAGCTAAAAAAAAACTGTTGCTTTTAACTCATTAGCGCCCAATGATCCCATTTAGGAACAAGCACAAAGAATTTAATAAATAAACATTGAATAAATTAGCTTAAGGCCTAGTTGCTATAGCTTATACATATTTAGTACATACATTAATGTATTTGTTTAACTTTTAATAAATAAATAAATAAATAAAATTATAATTTTTTCTTTTTATATTTTAAAAATTATATTTTTCGAAAATAGCCAACAATATTTAAAATAAAAATTGGGCGCTAATGGGTTAATTCTGATTCATTAAATGTAAACAGTCGCTGTCAAATCAACTTAAAAAATAAAATTCTATACAAATTTTCGTTTTTTGTTCGACAGTTGTTTCGTGGTTTTGACTGCAGTTTTTTAAATCCTGAAAAAAAATTGGTGTATTTTTTCTGTAATGAAACATCTAAAGGGTGTTTTTTTGTAGACTGACACAAGTTAAAATCATAATAAAACAAGGAAATGTATTTTTAATATCAATGAAACCGGCTGTATTGGAAAGAAAATTTTATGAAATTAATGTTTTAATATGATTTCTGCTTTCTGTGTTTTTTCGACGAAAACAAGCGACTTAACTTAACCCTAAAGAAAATAATCCAATGGGGTTAAATCACACGATCTTGGTGGCCAATTATTTGTGCCATTACGTGAAATTATTTTTTCATCAAACGTTTCTTTGAGTAAATTAATTGTAGCGCCCGCTGTGTGGCATGTGGATCCGTCCTGTTGGAACCACATATCAGCAAGATTAGTGCCACGTAAATGAGGTACGAAAAAATTTTCATGTTCCTATACCGCTCACCATTGACAGCAATATTCTGACCATCATCGTTTTTAAGGACATATGGGCCAATGACTCCGCCAGCCCATAAAGCGCACCAAACAGTAATTTTCTGCGGATGTAATGGTGTTTCGACAGAAGCTTGTGGATTCTAACAGTAAATGTGGTTCGGAAACGATCTATTGTTCTTCGAATTAGTCGCTCTGAAGGACGATTATGTACGCCATAAAATGAAAAAGTGCATGATGAGTTTGACGAAAAGAAAAATTATTTTGATTACAAATTTCAACAATTTGCACGATTCATAATGAAATTTCAAAGCAAACTAAACAAAAAGCAACTATCAGCTGTTAAATGGGTGATCAAATAAAGAAGTGATGTTGTCACTCTAAAAAAAAACACGTTTTATAAACGAATATTTTTAAACCAAATCCAATTTGAACCATTATTAAGAAAGTTTGGAACAGAAAACTATGAAAAGAGTCCTTTGAAGGAGTAATAAAAAAAAATTTCAAATGTTGCCAGGAAGGCCCTTTTAAAGTGTTCTAAAAAATATCACAAAATTGGGGAAATAAAAAAAACAAAATTTTTTTTTTAAAACATTCGATTGGCGTGGAGTGCCCCATATCCGAAAGGGTTAATTACACTTTAAAAATACAATTAAACCAATTGTTCAGAAACACAAGAATTAAGTAAATTAGAAAACCGCTCGCTTGCATAAAAAGTACATGATGCAGCTGCAAAAAAAGGTATTTTATATCCCCTTAAATATAATTGGGGGTAAGATATAGAAGAAATTCACCATTAATTGTGCAACATATTTAGAAAGGAAAACGACAACATCTCAGATATTTGCATGTTTTCAGAATTGAACAAAAACGCGCGCGAATGGTAGCACCCGTGGAATATTTTTGTAAGAAAATAAAAACACAATTAATCTTTATTTGCGTACAAGAATCTTATTTTAGTTGAAAATGCGGGCACTCAGAATAACTCTCCAGTATTTGACTATGACCCCTTAAAAAAATAAATCTAGGCTCTTGTTAAATTCATCTATCGGTTTTGTTTAACTTTTATATCCAGTAGGTGTATTCTTGTGACTGTTGCACTTCACATACCTCCATAAAACCGTTTTTATTTGTTTTTTATTTGAAATATTTTTTTTACAATTTTCTTTGGTATTATGGGGTGTGATTGCTTTTTTGATGTGTCTGCATGATTCTATCTATTGTTTATTTGTCTAGCGTTGACTCCCTTAAAAAGTTTGCATGTCACTTCAAGTTTTTGTTTGTATTTTCAAACATTTTTTTTTAAATTGTTGCTAAAATCGCATACATGCCCGGTTTTATATTGTGGAGTTTGTTCTTCTGAAAAGACAATTTTTTTGTTTGTGCTGGTGTTGCAAAATTTTATCAGTTAAATTTTTTTTTTTCAATATTTATTTATTGAATCTTCATATAATAATAATAAACTAACAGTAATTAATTAAACCTTATCCTAATACTTTATTTTATGTCCTGCCAGTGCCAGACAAAAATTTTCTTCATCACGGGTTCTGTTCACATAGATAGGTGTTTATTGTTCATCTAAATGGGTAAGTGCTGCAGCGTCTATTCTCCTTAAGCGAGTGCGGCCGCTATCCTTTAAAATATTTTGAGCTAGTGGGTTCGGATGCAATTCGAGCCTTTTAAGTACTTTACTGCATATTTCGTAATCATAGTTTCAACTAATGGAACAGTGAGATCCTTGTAAATGTTTGAGTTTTGAACATACCAAGGGGCAGCTGTGATTATTCTGAGAAGTTTATTTTGGCACTTTTAAATTTTTTCGATATTAGAGGACGAGGCAGTGCCCCATAACTGAATACTAAAGCACCAGATTGGCTTTAAGATAGAGTTGTAAAGTAGAAGTTTGCAGTCGAGACTAAGAACAGAGTTTCTTCCAATAAGCCAATGAATTTGGATTTTGGCTTTTAGTTTCATTTCATCAGTTAAATTAAAACTATTTTAAAGGAGTTTTGATTAAGAATTTGAAATTGAAAAGTTGAAGTTCCATCCTTATTCTTGCTCAGTTCTAATTTAGCTATAGTTCAGTTTTAGTTAAGTTATAGTGCAGTTCTAGAGTAATCATTGTTCAGTTCAGTTGTTAAGTTCTTGTTTAGTTCTTCTTTGTAACGTTATCATAAGAATCTGTGTAATTAATGAGTTTTTTAATAAATAATGTTAGAAAAAAGTTTAGTGCTAGTTTAGCTTTATTTCAGTTTTAGTTTAGTTCTTGTTAACTTCTATCTAGTTTAGTTCTGGTTAAGTTCTAGTTTTAGTCCTATGAAATATCAAGTTCAGTTCTAGGCTAATTCCAATTGTAGTCGGGATTGTAAGAAAAGATAAACTCACTGTTTATTGTTGTTGTTTTTGTTTAAGCTTTGATATTGTTGCAAGTAAAACTGTGGCTTATAATTCTTATTCGCTTAACAGTTTTATATGTGTAATATCTTTAGTTTTTCTAAAATCTTTGGAAACAGTTACCTGATGATCTGGCCTAAGCAACCAGTGAAATGCGCATAGGAATAGTTTGATCCACCAACAATAAATTTCAGTTTATCAATAGTAATAATTGGGAATTTAGCACATTTAAACGAAACCTTGTTAGTGAATTTTTGACTCTTAAGAAAAACTTTTATAATTCAATTTCAGTTCTAGATTAGTTTTATTTAGTTTTGCTCTACCCAAAAAAAAAATTAATCCATTCTTACTTAAGTCAAGTCAAAGCGGTATTTAGATTTCCTTAAATCAAGTACAGAATGCTTGATTCAAGTACAGATGGTTTAAGTGCTCCGTACTTAAAATTATCCAAATTGAGTTAAATAAAAGTGAGATGAAAATTAATCTAAAACTGTGTTAAGTTTAAGGATTTTCTAGTTAGTTTTTTATCCTAAAGTGAGATTTTGATTTTAAACCAAACTAAACAATTACCCCAGAGAATCAGAGGGAGAGAGAGAGAGAGGAAGAGAATATTATTATTTACTTACCCGTGTTTACAAAAAAATCATAATTATAAAATACCAGAAGCATGCCGGATATGGTTTTCGTAATCATTATAGATTAACATTTAATTTATTGAACTAAATAATTTAAACAAATAGAATTCGGGAATTTTTGCTTCGTATTTTACTTTTTAAACATTAAAATAATTACCGTTTTTATGTTTAAAGTGTTGTTTTTATGCAAAGCAATCAAATCGTTTTTATCTACTTTTGTAGTGTTGTTTCTATAACAAACTTTTACAAGCACACGCGAAAGCACGCATGTAATATGCAATGGTTTTCGAAAGAAATCCACTTTTTAATGGGTTTAAGTAGTTTTTGGTGTTATTTGTACTAAAATTTTTAAGTACAACTCGTTTTTTCTTTATATGTAGATTATTTCTAGTTAAGTTATGGCATAGTTTTAATTCAGTTCTAGTTCAGTTTATGTTCAGTTCTGCCTTAGTTTTAGTTCAGTTCTAGTTGTTTTCTATTTCTGGCCTAAGCAACCAGTGAAATGCGCATAGGAATAGCTTATCTCTTCAACAATAAATTTCAGTTTATCAATAGTATGAAATTGGAATGTAGCACATTTAAACGAAACCTTGTTTATTAAATTTTTGAATCCCAAGAAAAACTTTGATAACTAATATGTAGGGCAACCAAAAATAAGCAATTGCTTTTTTTTTTGTTTACAAGATAGAAAGATTTTGATTGAACAGAAATTCCGATCATAAAAAAACAAAGAAAATGAGCTATATTTGTTAGGGCTTTTTTTTGCTTATTTTGGCAATATCGGCTTTTTTTTAGTTATTTTTGCGATATCGGCTTTTTTTACTTATTTTGTCATTTTAAGATAATTTTTCATTTTTTTCATACGAAAAAAAAATTATTTAATAAATTTTTGCAAAAATCGTTGTTTTTTTTTTTTTGATGTGGCAACTTTTTTTATTTGTACTAACAAATTCACCTTTTTGTCAAGGCGAATTCATGAAATCGCCTTACTTTTTGTGCTGCTACAACTCTGGTTGAAAAAAAAAACGTTTAAATCAAAGTAGCCAAGTTTTTACTGTCAACAAATTTACATTTTAAAAATTTCATTGAATTGTTGAAAGCATAACATTTTTAAAACTTTTTAAAGTTGTCTTAGTTTAAAAACAGATAAAATTACCTTCATAGCCTCTGCGTTTTGGATGTAAGTATAAATTTTTTTTAATTTATTAAAACCTTTGTTAAAATTGGTTTATTGTTTTATTATTTAGAAAATGCATAAAGTCAAGGAAAGCAAATCGGTTTACTTGAGCAAGCTAGTCAAACAGTATCCAGATTTAAAAACTGATGGATCAGCTTTAGTGTGTAACGTGTGCTCAAAACCTTTATCTGTTGATAAAAATTACAACATAAAACAACACCTGGATTCAAAAAAGCACAAAGATCTAAAAGAAAGAGAATCAAAAAAAAATTTACAACAAACTTTTCTACAAAGTTCTACAAGTTCATCGGCCGCCGATAAATTTTGCATTGATCTCTGTGAAGCCTTTGTATCAGCAGATATACCATTATACAAAATTCGACATTTAAAAGTACAACATTATCTTCAAAACTATACATCATTCCATATTCCATCTGAATCGTCTCTTCGAAACAAATATACAAAAATAGTTTATGAATCTACAGTTAACAAAATAAAGGAAGAAATACAAAAACATTTTATTTGGGTCTCTATAGACGAGACCACCGATGCGTCGAACAGATTTGTGGCAAACGTTGTTGTGGGTATACTGCATGTGGATGAAAATATTTCAGAAAAAAGATTTTTAATAAAAACAGCTGTATTAGAAAAAGTCAATCATTCCACTATTGCACGTTTGTTTGATGATTCAATGAAAGAATTTGACCTAGATAAACAGAAAATTTTTCTTTTTGTAAGTGATGCCGCACCATATATGGTGAAAGCTGCAAAAGCCATTGCTGTATTTTACCCACATATAACTCACGTAACCTGTCTTGCACATGGAGTTCACAGAGTTTGTGAACATATAAGAGAATACTACTCAAATGTAGACAAATTTATTTCAAATGCTAAAAAAACGTTCCTTAAATCTCCTGCAAGGGTTCAAATCTTACGAGAAACAGCACCAGATATACCACTACCTCCACAACCAGTGATAACTCGATGGGGGACGTGGATAATGGCTGTAAATTATTATGCCAAATATTTTGATAATTTCGTAGAAATTTTTTCAAATTTAAACTCTACAGATTCTTCAGCAGTGCGTATATGCCAGGCTTTAATGAATGAAAATAATTTGCGCAACCAAATATTGTTCATTTCTGTAAATTTTGGGTTTTTACACGAAGTAGTAACCAAATTGGAAACAAAAAATCTTTCAGTGGTTTCCCAAGTGAATATAGTTATGGACACCGTAAGAAAAATTTCCGGTGTTCCAGGGGATATAGGCGACAAAGTGAATAAAAAATTTGAATCTGTTTTATTAAAAAATGAAGGATTTTCGGTACTAAAAGATATTGTGGATATACTGGGAGGCAAGCGGCATTGCGAGTTCAATCGTATAAAATATACCTCAGAGCAAATACTCAATTTTAAATATGCTCCCTTAACATCTGTAGACGTAGAAAGAACTTTTTCTATGTACAAAAGCGTGCTGACTTCAAATAGACAGGGGTTTCTTTTCGAAAATTTATCGCATCAATTTATAATTTACTGTAACAACGCATTCAACGAATAAAGTGGAAAATAAACCATAAATTTTAATTGCTTTTTTTTTTATTTTAACAGCTTATTTTCATGTTTTTAAACGCTTTTTTGAAGAGCTTAAAACTGTTTTTTTAGTGCTTAGTTTTGGTTGCCCTACTAATATGCATGTGGCAGTGTGAATAAAACTGAACTGGCAAAATAAAATAAGGTAATTTGTTTTTTCTTTTCCCACTTACAACTACATTTAGAGTTGACTAAAAATCATCCAATTGTAGCCGGGACTGTAAGAAAAGATAAACTCACTGTTTATTGTTGATGTTTTTGTTTAAGCTTTGATATTGTTACAAGTAAAACTGTGGCTTATAATTCTTATTCGCTTAACAGTTTTATATGTGTAATATCTTTAGTTTTTCTAAAATCTTTGGATGAAGTTTCCTGACGATCTGGCCTAAGCAACCAGTGAAATGCGCATAGGAATAGCTTATCCCTTCAACAATAAATTTCAGTTTATCAATAGTATCCCAGCAAAAACTTACATTGCAAAGTAATGCGTTAAAAAGCTAATATAACTACTCTACTTTTACATTGGCATTTTAACTTATTATTTTAACACGGTGATGTCATTGGAGGCAAGTACTTACCACCCTCGCTTACAAATAGGGAGTTAAATAAGTCCTTACCAAATTTGCTTACAAACATGTAGTTAGATAAGTCATTAAGTTTATAATACAATATCGATATCAATTGTTATTATATATACCACCTAGACGATATCGTTATAATATCGTTTGGTTGATTTTTTTTTACCTAGTTTTTATTCAAGTTTTTAATTTTAGATATCAAAATCAATTAAGTATTTAAATTTTTCATATTCAAATCAATTACAAATAATTCTTCATTTAGTACAAATAAAATCAATTTGTATTAGATTTGAACAAATAAAACCTTAGATGAATTTTATTATGAATTAATTATAAATTTCGTTAATCAACTCATAAACAAGTACTCATGTATCAGAATATATGCCAGCCATTACTAAACTACTTCTATGTAATGCAGTTGGTATGAAGTAGGCATTGAAAAGTTAGTTGTTCAGTAATTGCAAGTCATTACTAAGTTTTTGCTGGGGTGAAATGGGAATGTAACACATTTAAACGAAACCTTGTTAATTATATTTAATTTTTAGTTTACTTCTAGTCTAGTTCTGGCTTAGTTTATACCAGTTATAGTTTAGGGCTGGTTCAGATATAAATAGTTCAGTTCTGGTTCAGTTCTATTTGGTTTCTAGTTTAGTTCCGGTTTAGTGTAGTACAATTCAAGTTTAATGTCAGGTTATCGACTTTGTGTACAACTTTTCGCTTTTTGAGTTCTTTTGATAGCGAATGTTTATATTTAATAAATCGTATGTAAAAGGAACAGTTTTTTGGCCAATAACAAATGAAGAATAGAAAGAAATTGCAGTTTTTCTACTTTGACTGCAGTTTTGTTAACGCTGGAAAAAATGCTGCTTGAAAAAATTCACATAAATTTATTTTAAGTATCCAATTAAGAGGAGAGTTCTTTGTTTTCAAAGAAATCTTTATACATATTTAAAAAAAATAAATCAACGAAATGGCAAATTAAAACTAAAATCATCTTTAAAATTTTTTGTGTTATTTTGTCAGGTCGTAGTGCAAAAAATCTAAATTGCATAAAAATAGTTTAAGTACTCTATGGATTTTTTTAAGAAAAACAAAAAATAAAAAAATAAGCAAACATATTTTTGAATTTTATTTCTATTACGGGAGTTGTCACAAGACTTCATGGCAGTTGCCATAGTAAAACTTAAAAATGATATTTTCTCTATTATCAAACTGGGCGTACATCAATCTTTATGCATTTCATGTTTTCCATACACAGACACAGAGGAATAATGTCCTTTCCGAACAAAATAGAATAGAAACAAAAAAGAAAAAAAAAAAAATTTTGTATGCCGCAGGATGTTACAAGTTTTTTTTTTTTTTTTGTTTGGAAAGTAACCTGGCAAATAATTGGCTTTGAACTTTAAAGTAAAATATTTATTGTATATTTTAAACAGTTCCAAAGATAAAAGGGTAAAGTTTATTCGAGTATAATTCTTCTTAAGTAGAGAAAGGCACGCATTTAAAAGGCCAATAGCTATGGTTTTTTTGGAAACACGCTTTAGCAAAAAATAAAACATGAAGCGATAGTTAAATAGAGTTTTCTTCGGTCGTATGTCAGCCCTTAACCGTTAAGAACATGAAAAAGGCATTTTATAGAATACATAGTTTAAACCAGGGTGTAAAGAACTGCTGTCAAAATAAAAAAGTGGCTTTTTCTTCCACTTTTTGATTTTTCATTGGACAAAAATAAACTGTTGCTTTTACTTCTGATTCATTAAATGAAAACAGTCGTAGTCCAGGCAAAAGCAAAAAACGAAAAGTTGTACACAACAAAGAACATTTTTAAAATTCAGAGAACTTTTAAAATTCTAACCAAATAAACCAAAGAAATAACATAGGGGACATTTACACGGTGTCTTTCCAGACATGTCTGTTTTTGACATTCTCTTTTGAACATGCTACCAAAAACCTTTTGTCTTTTCACGATGTCTTTCCAAACATGCCAGTTTTCATATCTAAGAAGTAGTTCACACGGTGTCTTTCCAGACATGTCTGTTTTTGACATTCTCTTTTGAACATGCTTCCAAAAACATTTTGTCTTTTCACGATGTCTTTCCAAACATGTCTGTTTTCATATCTAATAGTCTAATTTACATATACATACAAATTGAAAACATGAAAATTCATAAAAACAAACATGAAAACTCATTTCGTGTCTGTTTGGCAACCCCTCTTTCTTCTCTACCCCGATCGCAAACAAACAAAACAGACGTGTTTGTTAGACATGTCTGAAAAGACACCGTGTAAACTCCCTCTAATAGTCTAATTTACATATACATACAAATTGAAAACATGAAAATCCATATAAACAAACATGAGAGCTCATTTCGTGTCTGTTTGGCAACCCCTCTTTCTTCTCTACCCCGATCGCCTACAAACAAAACAGACGTGTTTGTTAGACATGTCTGAAAAGACACCGTGTAAACTCCCTCATACTTATGTATATGAAAACGATAATGTTATTTAAAGTTTTATTTAATTTCAAAAAATTAAAAAGATTGTTAAGCATTAAAATAAATAAATATTTATGTACACAAGTAGTATTAAAAAAAAAAAAAAACCCAAACCACAAACACAACACAAAATCTTCGGTTCAGTCTGTCAAACCAAACACTTCCGAACATGTCGACTGTCGATGTTCTTTATTGTGTACAACTTTTCGTTTTTTGCTTTTACCTTGACTGCGACCGTTTTCATTTAATGAATCTGAAGTAAATGCAACTGTTTAATTTTGTCCAATGACAAATGAAGAAGTCGAAGTTACAACACAATCTTATGACTTTTTCTATCTCAACTGCAGCTTTTTAATTACTGGTTTAAACGTTAATGTATTATTGATTTTAAGATATCAGTTAAAAAGAAAAAACGAAATCAATTTTTTAATTTTTTCAATAAAACCCTTATCTTGTTTTGCAGCCGGACTTAAATTAAGACAAAATTTTAAATATACAGTAATTTTGACTTAGCTGCACAATCTCCTTTGCACGATTTTTTGTGCAGGTAAATCAAAAAAGCAGCTATCTTAAATGTATTTAGCTGCCTAAATGTGCAGGTACGCAATTGTGGTTACCTGCATAAAAGTGCAGCTAAAGTAAAGTGTTTGAAAAAAGAGTATCAAACGTTCAAACAACCGGTAGTCATTTGTTATGCATTTTTATAAAGAAATAGATAACCAAATTGTTAATAATAAAGTGCGGGACAGAAAAGTCGCTGTAGTACAACGTTAAGAATAGCGCTGCAAGCTGTCAAAAGTTAAAAACGGCAGTTTCAAAGTAGTGTCAACAGAATACGTAGTTGTAGTAGTCGTTGCCGTTGAAGCGCAAAATTCGATATTTTGAACTTTGTTGCGCTACAGAGAATTCGTCAGCTTTAAAAACTACTACAACTACGTTATTCTGTTCCAGACCTAAGATTTGCTATTCCTTTCATATAATCGTGGTAAAGTGGCTGTAACCACAACCCATAAGCATAAATGTAGGTACATGCAAACAAAATAAATGAATTATAATGATACCAATTTGACTTGTTTGCGATTTTTGTTTTTATAAACACCTAAAATTGGATATTAATGTGAAAAAGTGGCCACCACATTTTGTCATGTGTGCAGCTATCTTTGATGTTTTATATGAAAATATTTTAAAGCTGCCCAAAATTATGAAAAATGTGCAGCTATACAAAATGCACTTAAGTAAGGATTTTGAAGAATAATTACAGACAATATGTATTTTGGGCAGTTAAGTCAAAGTGCAGCTAAGTTGAATTTTTTGTATGAAAATAATTTTAAAATGCCAAAAATTTTGGGCTCTTATCTTAAATGTGCAGGTAAAGAAAGTGCACTTAAAAAAGGAATTTGTATGGGATTATAAAGAATAATGCCAAAAATTATCAATTTTGTGCAGTTAAGTCAAAAGTGCACGTAAATAAAAGGCAGCTAAGTCAAAACTACTGTAATACATGTATACAATACCGTCTGTAAATAAAATGGCCACAACACATACAACTCAGGTCATATTTGTCAAGAAAGTGCTATTTTCTAGTGTATTGGTGCATAAAAAGCGCAAAAGTGACTCGTTCAACTTACATTTAAAACAAAAACAAATTTTGAAAATTTAAACGAGTCACTTTTGTGCTCGCGTTCTACAAACAGGCAGTAACCCTGCAAATAACATTGGGCTACTTTTTTTTTTATTCCCTAAGCTAATCCCCGCGAAGCTCTACGCTTGTCTGCAGGGAAGAAACAAGAGTCTCTGGCGGGAATCGAACCCGCAACCCCGGCGCTGATAGACTAGCTTACTACCAGCTTGCCTACCGGGGCACTTAACCATTTTAGATAAAATTTATTTAAGAGTTAATATTTGCAACATGGTCCATTGTAATGCAAGCATGGACCATGCCATTGTTTAAAAAGAGTTTGTAGTTAAAGACATGTTTTCGTTTTTAAACGACATGTTTTAGTTGTTAAGCGACATGTTTTCGTTTTTAAACGACATGTTTTCGTTTTTAAGTTAAAACTAACCCTCTGGAGCACGGTTGATAAAGTTGGTACAATTGTACTTTTTTTGGTACAATTCAAACCTAAAAAGTACGCTGATACCCCGTGCTTCATTTGGTAATATTTCAAAATATTTTAGTAAATAAAAGCGGTGTTCAGTGTTTGGTGCAAATGGTCTTACGAAAATGCCAAATTTCGTAGCTTTTTTTATGAAATCTATCGTAAAATCTGTTTTTTTGTTGTTGTTGGATTTAACAAAACAGCTATGCTTTTTTGCAAGACGATTTGCCCCAAAACACTGAACTCCGCTATTGTGAATAGATTTTTTTGGAACAGTGGGAGCCAGCCACTCAATAATTATTTTACTCCGAATGATTTTGAAGGATATTTTACAAGCTCTAAATTAAATTTTATTATATCCGGACTTTCTACTCCAGCTTATAAATAAATGTCTTTCCTCTTTCTGCAGTACATATTGAAAATTGTAAACACAACAAAATTGGAATGCAATCCGAAGATGCTCGTATGCACATTTTTTTAAAACGCTTAAAATTTTTATTTTCGTTTGAAATTTGAGACTTAAATTTTCTACAAAAAAATCGATAAATTCTAAAAAGTGTACGAAAGCGCTCCCTGCCGGCAATAAAAAATAAAAAATGCATAATTAATGAAAATGTATTTATTATTATTTCATTTTTTTCTATCTAAAAAAAAAAAAATTAAAAATTGATCCCAATTAAAAAATTTGTGATATTAATTAAAAAATTAATTAAATTTTCACCAGTAAACAAATTTATAGTATCAATTAAACCAGTTAATAGTATTAATTAAACGTTTAATTCACTTGTTTAAACGTTTAATTCACTTGATTAAGTTTTTAAATAAAACTGATAATATTTTTGATTAATGCTTTAATTGGTGAAAAATTTGGGAGTATTTTTTCTGTGTACTTAACATGTACTAATCATAGTGGAATAATCGTTACGGCAACATATACAACATTACAACAAAAATGGAAATTGCATCACCGTTTACGTCAAAAAATACATTAAACAAAAATCAAAGCGTGCCGCTGAACGTGATGAAATAAATAAATTTTAAGCCAATTTTTATTTAATTATGGTCAATATCTTATTTATTTTAATTTAAAATCATCAAAAACTTTAATAAAATACAATAATCACAGCACAAAACGTGGACTTTTTGTAAACATAAACAAAACTTTGACATAAACCTAGACAAACAATGCAAGAGCAAAAAATCGTCATCTGGCGTAGTGCTGCCACCTGTTTATTTCACCACGGTACTAATGAATTTTAAGAACCCTTTGTTGTTGTTGTATTAAATTTTTGTTTAGAAAAATAAACTTAAAAAAAATTTTAGAGAATAATTTTGTACTATTGTGGTCGAAAAAGTACTATTTTGAAAGTTCGTTGGTACGATATCGGTTTTCGTATTTATCATCCCTGCTCTGGACTATACCCTGGAGTAGTTTCAAAACTAATCCACAGGTGAACATGGAGCAGCTTAAAGACTACTCCGTTGTAATGCAAAGCTGGGATATATGGTGCAGCCGTAGGACACTGTAATGTTAAATAGACCATGTTTTTTCAATACTTTTGGGTTACGTTTAGACTAGTCCTAGCCCCTTATGGGCTAGATTTTATATGCGTGTATGGACTAGTCGTATTACTTGCAGATAAGCACTTGTGAACAAACTCTTCCCAGCTCATCTGAGTGCAATAAAGCAAAAAAGTAATATTCTCGATAAACTTAAAGAAGGTAAATCTGTAAGCTGTAGATCCATATCTAAGTTAAGCATGGATGCACTGTATTAAATTAACGTACAACAAAAAAAAAAAAAAAACAATTTGCCATTCAGTTTTTTGCACGGGCACATGCAAGTATATTATCAAAGTTATTTTTGGGAATTCAAAATGGTATTATTAATAAGATTTATGTATGACGTGCTAAATTCCCAATTTTTCACAAAATATACACTGACATTAATTGTTGAGGGAAAGCTAGCTTCTATGCGCATTTCATTGGTTGCTTAGGCCAGATCGTCAGGAAACCTTTTCCAGAGATTTTAGAAAAGCTAAAAATATTATACAAATAAAACCTTAAAGCGAATAAGAATTATAAACACTCAAAGTCTTACTTGTAACAATATCAAAACACCAACATTAAACTTGGAAACATCGAAAAAAAAAATAAAAATTATGGGTACTTTAATAGCAGGCTTTTAGCTATCCAGAAATCCACTTTTTTGGAAACATTTATGACTTTTTTCCAGCTAGATTCGGTATTCATACCAATTTGTCAAAATATGAGAGCTGTGCCCTTTTCGAAATTGCATATTTCATTCATGCTCTTTGCGTGTCAAAAGTACAAGTTTGTTAATGGTTGATTAAATCAACTTGATTTTTTGAGTTAGTCTTTTTCTATTAAAAGCAGCGTTTAAAAAACTGCAATCAAAGTAGAAAAACTGCCATTTCTTCCACGTCTTTATTTGTCATTGACAAAAAAAAAAAAAAAAAAAAACTGTTGCTTTGACTTCCGATTCATTTAATGTTAACAGTCGCTGTCAAACCAACTCAAAAAGCAAAAAAGTTGTACACAAATTTTCGTTTTTTGTTCGACAGTTTTTGGTTTCGACTGCAGTTTTTTAAATCGAATACCATTAAAATAGTTCACTGGGCAATTTGCAAAAAATAATAGACAAAATTTGTTTGTATGTCCCTTAAAAAACTATAATAGACCTTTTGTAAGACTTTTACAAAATTTTCATATACAGAGACGGTTGTTCCTGCAGAATTTATTGTAAATTTTTTTATTTTTCAAATTGTTTGCTTGATGAAACGCCCTCCCCCAGTGTGACAAACTCTTGTCATGTTATGTTTTCTGTTTATCTAGAAGTCATTTAAAATGTCTGTAAGTCTAACTGACGTTTCTCTTGTGTGTATGTGTGTGTGTGTGTTCATTTTTATTTGCCAGGACTATTGGCATCTAAAAGTTCTCTCGAACCGACAACTTCATATCACCTGTTATTTACTTGTTACAAGTAGTTTCTTTTATTTTTTAATATCTCTTCTCATACATTTATCTTTTTTTTTAACTTTTATTTTGTTTGTATATTCTGTTTACTGTTTATTTTTTGTTTTGTTTTTGAAAAACAACTTTGTTAGTAACAGTTGCATAGGAAGGTCCTTTGTTCAGGATCAAACAGAAACAACAAAAAAAAAAAAAAAAAAAAAAAACAGCAAGTAAAGGAAAAGGAATAAAGTTAACTGAAGCATAATAAATATTTTTTGCAACTTTGAAATTCACACATTTATAATCGTACATCAGGACGATGACTAATATAATAAATTGTATGCAATTATAAAAGAAGACGGCTTAGAGGTTAGGAAGTACCTTTTTGAAAAGCTGTCCTTTTTATGTTTCATAACGGGGATGAAATTTATTATATTTTTCATATATCTCAAAAGATTTTGTTATTCGTGCTTAATTCCCAGTTTTTATTATTGATAAAAACACTTGAAATTTATTGTTGATGGGATAAGCTATTCCTATGCGCATTTCACTGGTTGCTTAGGCCAGATCATCAGGAAACTTCATCCATAACGTTTTAGAAAAACTAAAGATATTAAACCAAATAAAACTGTTAAGCGTATAAGACTTATAGCAACAGTTCAACTTGTAATAATATCAAAGCTTAAACAAAACACATCAACAATAAACAGTGGGTTTATCTCATATTACATTCCCCACTACAATTAGTTGAAATTCTCTCAACATTAATTGTAGAACTGTTGCTATAAGTCTTATACGCTTAACAGTTTTATTTGGTTTAATATCTTTAGTTTTTCTTTTCTTTAGCTTTTCTAAAATCTTAGGAAAAGCTTTCCTGATGAGCTGGTATAAGCAACCAGTGAAATGCGCATAGAAGCTAGCTTTCCCTCAACAATAAATTTCAGTGTATTTATCAAATATGAAAAATTGGGAATTTAGCACGTCATACAGAAATCGTATTACTGAAAAATCAATCCATTCGTACTCAAATCAATCGGAAGCAGTATTAATAGTTCGATGAGCACGGATATTCTTGAACCAAGTACAGAAAGATTGATTCAAGTACGGATTTTCAATCGCGAAACAATAAACTTATCCATGAATCCCGAATTCGTACTTAAAATAACCCGATCATGAGATTGATTTAAGTAAAACTAAGATTGCACCAGTCTCAAAATGCGCTAGATTCGAGTATTATAAAGTTGTTTCAATTCCGAATTCGTACTTGAAATCAAAAAGTGAAATGAATTTATTATGATTGATTTACTCTCCCGTTTTACACCTTACAGAATTTCAATTATAAAACACCATTATCACTCCTACTACACACCTACACTCCACTTTTTAAAACTTACCGTACATAAATAATTGAAAATTATTGAACATGAACATAATGAGTTTTCGTCTTGTTCTGTTGTTTTTGTTGTTTCTACACACAACAAGCAAATCATTTTTTACCTACTTATGTGGTGTTGTTGTAGTGTCTGTAACCAACTTTGATAAGTTAAATGAGATTAAAATGCTTACTTTGTAATTTTACTCTCAGAGTGGCACTACCAACGAAAAGTTTAATCTTTTTTTACTTGGTTTAAGAATTTTGTACTTATTTTAAGAAATTCCGGTATTGATATTCGAAAGTTATCCCATTTAGAATTGTTTTGAGCAGTGTTCGAAAATTAACAGTACATTATTTAGCGTTTGGCTCACACACCCAGGAACGATATCTATTTTTTTAGTGTTTGTGTAGACGAACACAGCCCTTAATACTGTTCGTAACTATTTTTTTTTAGTGTTTATGTAGACGAACACAACCCTTAATACTGTTTGTAACTATTTTCAAGAAACAGCTGAACAGTATATAGTGTTCTGTTCTTCGTTAAAAAAACAGAACTATTGTAGTGAAACTGTAGACAAACATTATATTTTAATGTTCTATAATGTTTATTTTTTTACATTGATAAAGAAATGAACAAATAACAAATAGCACGAATAGCTTGTGTGTGTATTGTATACATGTTTTGTTTCTGTAAAATTATTTTGCTGGCTGTTTTGTTTTTTTTTTGTTTTCGTAAGAAGCCGAACAGAATTAAATGTTCTCATCTTTTTCTTGAGCTGGATAAAAACAGTATTATTTTTGTGTTCGAAAGATGACAAACAGGGAATGTTATTTTTTAATGATTTACTACACAAACACTTTTTTGTGTTTTGCGTTTTCCACAAATCTACCGAACCGAACACTAAGGAGTGATATTAAGTGTTTATTTTCGAAAACTGCAAATATGTGCAACGAGGTTCGTTTCAGTCTGGGTAAGCTGTGTGGATATGTTGTATCAAACCACATGTTTTTTTTGTACTACACAAACACTATTAGCGCGTTTTCCACAAATCTACCGAACCGAACACTGGTTTTAAGTACGTTTTAGTGTTATTTGTACTTGAATTTTTGAGTAGGACCCGTATTTAATTAAAGTGTGTAACTTATAACTCAATATGCCAAACACTAAGCGATCCTTGGTTTCCCATTTAAATAAATTTAAATAAACATCAAATTAAATTTAATTATTTGAGTTTATGGAACAAAAAAAAAAAATTTTATTGAACTGAAGTAGAACCCAACTAAAACTAAACTAGAAATGAACTAGAACTAAATGAGAACTTAATTAAAGCTGAACTAGAACTATTATTATCTGCAAGATTTGGCGGACTTGTTTTAATTCAAATCTTAAATTATGTTAATACAAAGTTATTATTAATATTTTCATAAAAATTAACTTTTTTAATATAAAAATTGTACTTTTAATGACTTTAAAATTTTTATATTTTCATTTTATATAAAAACAAACGTTATTAAGCTGCTGTCAATCAATCTGTACTTTTTCACCTTATTTTTAATTTTTTAACTATTTCACGTTTTTATATACATATTTTTTTCAGTTTTATCTCTTGTTTTAATATTTAGAACACTTTGACTATGAGAACGAAACATTATACGTGTTAAAACATTGTAACAAAAAAAAAAAAAAAAAAAAAAAAAAATAAAAAAAAAGTTTGTAATAAAATTAAAACCAAATTCCTGGCCGCGCATAAAATATACGAAATTCGTTCACCTTTTGATTTCACATATATTCTAGAACATGCCGCCATGAGCTTTAATATTTTTTTTATTATTTATTTAAATGTGTTTTTACAATTTTTTTTTTTTTTTTTACTGGAAAAAATAAACAAGGACTAAAAACTAAGTAGAGAATGGCGAACACAAGTCGCTTAAAAAAAACTCCCCAAATACGATTGTTAAGGGTTTTTGGGCTTTCAATAACATCTCGTGTGTATACGTAGTTGAAAAAATAAGGATGAAAAGCAAAACTTTTTAAAAAATTTTCCCTTTAACACACACAGCTCAGGAATTTTTAAACTAATTTTAGAATTATTTCTAAAAGCTTTTGCATCCTTTTATTCCCAGAAACAGTCTATACGACAGTCATAAAATTACTTTAGAGTTAATATAGATGATCCGATTTTTTTATTCACTCAATTGCCTTTAATTTTGGTATTCAGTTTCTTTTTTTATTTTGGAAAGATTAAAATTAATGGTAAAAAACAATTAAGTCGCACGTCGTAAGAACGAAGGACGTATGGCCGTAAATTTTTGAAAACACGCTCTATTTACATACAATTCCGTCGTAGACGTATTTTGTTTTCTCTTGAAATTAATGTTAAAAAATCCAAAATTATTAAAATTGCTGTTTATTTTGTTTTTAATAAGTATTTAATTTGAAAACACAAAAATAATTTCATTTTATATTTTTACTGCCTATTTCACGATGGCACTCGAACTCCCCAGTAAAAACTTCGCCTACAAAATAATGTGTTAAGTAATCAGAAAAACTTAAGAGCACTACTTACACTTCTACTGAAAGAACCAATGAATTTTAGAAGGGATGTCCCAAAATGAACGCATTCAAAAGTAAGTCATTATTTTTTACCTACATACATTCAGAAATAAGTAGTAATAGAAGTTGTTATAGAAGCAGTTATAGAAGAAAGCTACTAAATAATGAGTGACAGAAGCTATTCATTTTGAAAAAGTAAGCGAAGTTTTTACTGGGTCTTTCGTTCGCACAAATTTCATGTAAAACCAAAACAAATTTTGTTTGTCTACACCCAGAGAAAAAACATGTTTAAATATGGTCACCTCCAACAAAACTATTTTTAAAGAAAATTTTTAACATATTATGATGCATTTAACAATATTATTGTCCCCTACAACCATATTATGGTTGAATTAGTCCTCCATCTAGAAGCCACAACCATATTATGGTTGCCTTCGAACATGTTATGGTCAAAAATGACTAAAACATGTTTAACACTTATAATAGCATGGTTGGTTTTCAACCGTAGCATGTTGCTCTTGAAAAAGAGGAAAATACTATTGTTAATTTTAAAACAAATTATTGTCATATTTAACCATAACATGTTTAGTGGCAACCATAATATGGTTGTGGCTTCTTGATGGAGGACTAATTCAACCATAATATGGTTGTAGATGACAATAATATGGTTATATTAACCATAATATGTTTAAAATTTTCTTTAAAAATAGTTTTGTTGGAGGTGACCATAATTAGCCATGTTTTTTCTCTGCGTATACGGCAGCTATTATGTGTCTTTGTATAAAATGTTATACGTTTTAATTTGACAACGTATCTACGTCGTACGCTACTACGTTCATACGGTGCAATTGTGTTCCTACGGTTAGTTTGAAGTGTTAAGGCCCAGTTACGCGAACGTTGCTGTACCCGTAATGTACCGCACCGTACTGTAAGCAGGTTGGTGCACTTATAGAACATTTAAAAACGTGTCATATGTTTTTCCCATGCATAAACAAAAAGCAATAGTATCCAATGGATACTATCCAGAAAACAATACACACAGTGATGGGAATCAAAAATGTTTAAATGGTGACCGCAGTGCAGAAAAAGTACCAAGTGATTTTTGCATATATATTTTATATATATTATTTTCAATATATATATATTGTAAATGTGCATACACCAACCAAGGTTTTGATACCATTTAAAGCCTTTTGTATGTTTCACATTTCCATTGTGTGTGTATATGCATTTGATGATTTTATACATCTAAACATATGTATATTTGTATATATGAAAATATGTTGTTTTGTAAATTGTTTAGTCACAATTCCATAGCTATACTGAAAAAAGTACCAAAAAAGAGCAAAAATACCCGCATTTCATGTAACATACAAGCCGCCCATTACTGTTTTACAAATGTCACGTAACAACGGTATGAAATTCTATTTCATACAGAATGGTACGTTGCAACTACGGTAGTTTTAGTTTTCATATAACAAAAAGCGAACAGCTGATTGATACAGTACAGATACGGTACAGCAACGTTCGCTTAACTGAGCCTTTAGGTTCACAAAAAATAAGTTTTTTTTTATTTTGAGTAGAGTTAAATCTTACATTAATTTAAATGCCTGCTTGTAAGGGTAGTTTACACTATCACACAAGTCTTACGTATTCCATACTACTTTTTCAGATAAAAATCTTATGACTTTTGTTCCGACTGTCAAAAAATCTAATTAAACATAACAGTTTGTGCTCACACAAATGAACATGCTTGTTAAAATGCAATCCTGGGGCCTAATTCTGGCAGTCGTGATCGATTACTTTCTCGATTCGAAAACAATTTAATACCTAACTATTTCAGTCAATACTGAACGAATCGAAATTATTATTTCAGTATTGTAAAGCATTAATTTGAATTTCACAATACTGAAAAAATAATTTTGATTCGTTCAGTATCGACTAAAAGTATTAGAAATCAATTTGCTTTCGAATCGAGAAAGTACTCGATCACGACTGCCAGAATTAGGCCCCTGATCAAATGAAAAGTATTAAGAAGCAGTACTTGTCATTTTCATGACATATTGCATTCTATCACACTTTTACATCTTACTTGAGTTTTTGACATGCAAACGTGTTTTTTTTTAGAGTGTCACAACTTTGATTTGGCATCACAAATTTATTTGAGCACCCATTTAACAGCTGATAGATGCTTTTTGTTTAGTTTGCTTTGAAATTTCATTATGAATCGACTAACACCAGAGCAACGCGTGCAAATTGTTGAAATTTTTAATCAAAATAATTGTTCTATTCGTCAAACCCATCGTGCACTTCTTCCATTTTATGGCGTACATATTCGTCCTTCAGAGCGGTTAATTCGAAGAATGAGTCCTTCCTCAAGATTTTACGAAAGGATTTCAAGATTCAACTTGTACAGGAATTAAAGCCAAACGACCATCGTATGCGTCGCCAATTCGGCGAGAGGGCTAAAGCACAAATTGATATTGATTGGCCACCAAGATCGTGTGATTGAACGCTATTGGATTATTTTCTTTGGCATTATGTTAAGTCACTTGTCTACGTCGATAAACCACAACCAATTGAACACCTGGAAATCAACATTCGAAGAGTTATCGGCAAAATACGGCCTCAAATGCTGCGAAAAGTTGTTGAAAATTTGTGTTCCAGATTGCGCCTTCTACGCGCCAGCCGTGGGGGCCACATGGCAGAAATCATATTTAAACATTAATTTCATAAAATGTTCTTTCCAATATTTATTTATTTATTTTATTTATTTATTTATTTGAAAAATAAACAGTACAACAAGACTTAATCTTATTTAATAGTACTGGCAAGATAAAGGCACATTAGATTATAACATTTACAAAGGTTTATCTTAAAACTAAGAACAATTTGAAAACAAAATATTTAAGTTAGCGTTACAGTTTTTATACAAAAGAAAAATAATAGTAATAACAATAAAAATTTTTTAGTTATGTATGTGACTTTTCGTTAGCCCAAGAGGGTAAATATTTCGCATCTAAAGTGCTTTGCATTGCTTATTATCTGTATATTAGGAGGAAATTCATTTCAGAGACGAATGGCATTAACAAGAAATTGTCTTTCAGATATTTTCTTACGGTATCTTATGGAGTTTATTCTATCACCCCGATTCGATCTTGAAAATGTTATTCTTTTGTAGAGATAAGTAGGTATCTTGTACGTCCATATATATATCTGGCAATGTTGTTGTAGGTCAATTTGAGCTTATATGGTTGGGCATGGTTACGGCAACAACACTATGTTTAATGTAACAATATATTGTTGTCGTACACAAATAATTGTTATTTTTATTTAATATCAACAATATTATAGTTACTGTCAACATATCAATGTTTATCGCAATTATGCATTTGAGTATTGTTGACCGAAAAATAATTATTTTTCTAACAACTTAATTATGATAACCTTCTAAGCATATTATATTTCTCACAACCATATCATGATATTTAATAGCCATAACATGATAACTTTCTATACATTTATCATATTATGTTTAAGATGCAATCAAACTATTTTTACTCTAATCATATTATGTTAGCGCCATTTGTAAAATAATTTTGAAGAAGTTTTTTTTATTTGTGAGCGGTTAAACAATTAAAAGATAAAATTTCATAAAAAAAATAAGTTTAAAGAAATTAAAAAATTAAAATGTTAGCGGAGTTCATTCAAGTATTAGTGATGTAATAGTGCAAATGCAAAATATCATAGTTTTTTGTAAAATCCAACAACAAAACACACAGAGATTTCGTTATATTTTATAAAAGTGCTACGATATTTCTGTGGTTTTCATGGGCAACCGCGTATGTCTTAAAACAAATTGTTCAGGAAAGCCGAAAACCCATTCTAGATCAAGCTATGCAAATCTTAAACTTTGTCATTACGTTACAAAACGGAATTGATCCATCTTTTTTCAAAAAAATATAAAGAGCGTTCAAAATTAGGCAACATCTTAAAATCAAAAAAATGGACACACGCGGTTGCCCATGAAAACCACAGATTTTTAATTTGCTCTTTTGCAAGCCTTATATTGAACTCCGCTATTTGATTAACATTAAGAAAAATTGTAAAAAGCCACAAAATAAAAAATCGATTCAAAAATATTTAAATTTATTTTGTATTTTTATGACAGCTATGAAAGGTGCTGTATCATAATATGATTGCTTCTAAATTTGTTATGATTAACATGATGATGATATGATTACTTCTTAGCTTATTGTGATTAACATGACAATAATATGATTAATTTCTTAGCTTATTATGATTAACGTGACAATAATTTGATTACTTCTTAACTTAGTATGATTAACAGAATAATAATATGATTAAGGGAAAAATATTATGATGACATATTACGAGTATATTGAGTCATAATATGTTTCAATAATAATCTTAATATGGTGACTACATTCATAATTCTTATCATAATATGTTGCTCTTAGAATATGTTTACCACAACCATGTTTTTTCTTTGCGTGCAGAGAGTCAGATTTGATGCTAAGCATAGATTTAAGAACATCGTCCTGGGTAACATGTATGAAAACAAAACATAATGAAAGTTGTTGAGTAGTATGTATAGTTAGCGTTGTTAAAGCCATTTGTAGAGTTGTAATATCTGAGATTTGCTTCTGGCATTGGTATATTGGCAAATTCTAAGTTTAGTTGATTTACGTCAATTGTGTTTTCGGTTGTCATGCCTATATTTCCTTGTTTATTATGATTAAAACTTATGTCACTCTATAATAAACACCCTTTATCAACACAAAGTATAAAAGTATAAACTGGCTTTAAGCAAACATAAAATTAAAATTCTACAATTTAAAATAAAAAAAAAAAAATTTGACATATTAATTCTAAAGCTTGCATCACGAGTTGAATTCTTCAAAAATTTCATTGAAAATCTTTATGATAGTTATATTGATTTCTTGGATCTTTGTTTTTTATTATTGTTCTTAGGAATTAGAGCTGTTGTGAAGACAAAAATTTGGAAGAATTAATGAAAATAGCATTAATGTTTTATATAAGCAGTAGATATTTGAAAACCAGTAAAAAGTCGGTCAAACCCCATCATATGATACCCTACAGCATCCTCCGTCATGGAGCCGCCACATCAAAATTACGTTATTATTTTACAAAAATGGTTTGCCTCTAGTGAACTATGTTATGGTTAAATATTGTCTATAATGTCACCACAATCACGTAGTAATTGTCCATCATAAATTTTTGATGGTCACACTATAGAACTGTATTTATTTCTACAGAACTATATTTAAAAGCAAGCTGTCACATAAACGACAAAAAAGTTGGTCGGATTATTGCAATCAAACTTTTGATTATGACTATGCGACATGCCTCTGCAACAATATTCGTATATTATTTTCGTGTCCCTTCGAAAACTTGTATACGTTCAGACGTTTATTTTTTGTTGCAAGCTTTAAGCTCCAATTTGACGTTTAACAGCCTTATTCAAAAAAAGTTACTAAAGGTTAACCAAGACTTATTAAGTAAAAATCGTTAAAGTATTATTCAAAAGCAATTATTAGTCTAAAATACCTTTTGTAACTCAATATTAAAAGTGACAATTTTAAAGTACCTTCAACCCTACTTTAAACCTAAATTAATAATATTACAAAGACAACAAACTTTGAGAAAATTAACAAAATAATAAAAATATACATTTTACAATATTATATTGTTTTATAGAACGAGTTGGTAAGTATTATGATTATTTAAAAAAATAAGTAGGTTTTGACTTGTTTTCTATTTTAACAGAATTTTTAACGCAAATATCCAACTGCAGACGACAAAGAATTTATAAAGATAGGCCTGATCCGTTTTCCCTTCCTGACATCGAATTCAAAAAGAAATATCGGTTTAATAAACAAACCGTAAAAAACATAACAAATTTAATAAGAAATGATATTTCATTGGACAGAAGAGGATGTGGAACATCGGCAGAATTGCAGGTATTGGTAGCCTTGCGCAGTTGGGGCAGAAGAGAAGTAAGTCTTGCAATTTATAAGAGCGAATTTTAAGTAGAACAAAATTCGATTTTTAGGTGCAGGACGATGCTGGTGACATACATGGCCTATCTCAAGCAACGGTCTGTAAAAAACGGTTGTGCAAAAGTGGCTCGAGCTATCGCCAAACTAGCAAACGATAAAATCAAAATGCCAGCTACCGTGCAAGATGAAGTGAAAGTGGCAAAACAATTTAAAGAAATTCGCAACTTCCCCACTGTTATTGGGGCAATTGATGGAACTCACATAAGAATTAGAAAAACTGGTGGTGATTTAGCTCAATATTACATAAATCGAAAAGGGTTTTATTAGCTTCATGTACAGGTAATCTTTTTTTTCATAATTTTTTTTATTAAAATCAAACAGCAACTCAATTTACCACAATTTTTTTGTAATAATATAATTTGACTTATAGTGATGTGTACAAAAGCACAACAAATAAAATAATGGTTAATCAATTTATTTTTATTCGAAGGAAACTATAGTCATGTATGATTATTGATATTTATTAATGTTTTTATTTTTTTTTTTATATTTCTGAATAAAATGAAAGCAAAAAAATTTTTTTTTATAGAAAAATATTTCCTTTTAGTCTATAGATAGGTAAAATAATTTACAAATACGGTTACGGATACAAATATAATTAATTAATTTTGCATTACTAGAATTGAAATGACAAGTGCATGAAACGGTGTTACCAGTCTTAAACTAAAAAAATTCTTAAAGTCATTATTAACAAATATACGTTTTTTGTATACAAATTTTTACAAAAAGGTTATTAAGCGTAAAGTGCTTATTAACTAATTTGTTCTTTAAACCAAAATTAACATTTTTTTTGAATAAGGCTGTAAGTCTTTAACTCAAATTTAACAATTAAATTTTTAAAATTTTTACGAATCGTATTAGAAAGCAACATCAAATTGTTGCTTAGTTTTTCATTTCGTGCGACAAAATGTTTTGCATCGCAAGCGTCTGTACATCCTTTGTCGCCAATCTTCTGTTTCACGAAATATTTCTGTTTGACATGTCGTATAGTGTGAAACAGTTATTATAATCATGTAAAATTTTAATATTATCATCAGTACATCAGTACATAAAGTACGAGTCTGAAGGTGATTAAAAAATACTTGTATCAGGGCTCTGTTTCTCAAGACTACAAACTAAAAATCTACAAGTAAAAAAACATTAAAAAAATCAACTATTTTACCATTTTTGTTTCAAATATATTTTACTTGTAGTTTTGAGAAACAGGGGCCAGGTATTGAAATATTTTAAGAACTACGAAAAAATTCGTTTTAACTATAGTTTTATAATTATTTTGACAATAATTTAAACAAAAACTGACTTAATAGTGCTTTACATATGCACTTCCAAACGTATTAAGGCTGAACCTTAGGGAGATAGAACGAATAGTATTCGACCGGTTATAATCGGTTATTTTAGTTTTGCCCATGTCGAAGATTTTAAAATGTCTAATTTTCAAATATCGAATAAACCGGTTATTTTGGTAAAATAAACCGGTTATTTTAGCTATGTGTAATTTATGTACATTTTCCTTACTTTTGTTATAAATGTACTCGTAATTTAAGTATTTTTCTAATTGAATATTCGACAGGCTTGAACTTTTAATGAAGAATGTCAAAACAACAAAAGTCAAAAAATATTATGCGCAATGTAAATATAAATCGCTTATATAAGCATGTGTTCTTGTAACAAGAACAAAAAAAAAAATCAAAATACTCAAAAAAAAAGTTTAGCTAAAAAAGTAACTAACAATTCGACAGTATTCTAAATATTATATATATTTTTATAAAGATGTCAACTCTGGTCATATTTCGAACTGATTTAATAGCCAATGGTACTTAAAGGGCCCTGTTCACGTCTGAACCGAAGGCAGCGGATTTCCCATCCCTGGTTTCTATTTTGAATGATTGGTTTCTATTTTGAGTGATGAAATGCCCTAAGACGAATTGACGACGTGAGGCGCCAATATCATCAAGTTTTATATTTTTAATTGTTTCTTTGCTTCTGAGTCGAATCGGTGTTTGAAAGCAATATTGGACGGCTGTATTTTTAATCGTTTTTAAAATAACTAAATTGTTTTTATAATATTATTTTATAAATTAATTAAATAAATTGTTTTGGAATTTAATATTTCGTAGCAAATTTTGTATTTTTGTACTAAATAAATGGAAAATTTATAACGTTTTGAAAAACAAGGAAAGTGTTTTTATATGGTAAGAAGTGCGTTTCTTTCGTTTAAATAGTTGTGACTTTTTCTAGTTCTCTTATCAGCTTTATAAAATCACCAAGTAGTTTGGATACTTGGTGCATATTCTAGCGCTAAAGCGCTAAAATCCCGAAGCTACCCTATACACTCCATAAGCCCAGAAACGCAATCGGCGTCTTCTCGGGGAATATACCAAGGTGTTTGGATCCTTGGCTGGTATTCTGGAGCTGTAGCCCAAATCCACCCCTATATACAGTCCACACTCCACGAAACGTGTTGGCGTTTCGTCTGGACCACTATAAGACGTAATCGACGTTTTACGGCCCTAAAATGATAAGTTGCAAAGGTTCTTCAACGTCACAACTTATTAACCACCTTTAATTAGTCCACAAGCTTGACATAAATATACGCCAAGTAAAACTTGACTCTGTTCCCAGTAGTTCTTAAGAGAATGCAAATAATACTTTACTAAAATATGCTGCCAACACTTTAATAATTAGGTGAAATATTAGCCTGTTGTGTTGCCGAGGATGGAATGCCCGTTAAGGCATTTAAAACTCTTGCGTAATTCTAGCATATCTTCATGCTTAAAACACCAACATACCGACGGAATCAACGATATGGGAAAATTCTTTAGTTTTATTTATTAAAACACCAAGAACTTAAAACAAAGTTGAAGGAATCACACAATGTCACGGAAGGTTTTAAATTGTGATCGATGAATTGACAGTAGAGTTTTTTTTCCCGGACTTTTTCGATTCCCGGGAAAGCGGGATATTTTTTTAAATTTCCCGGGATCCCGCTGCATTTAAATAATACAAAGTAAATTTTGGTATTAATTAATGACAAAAAAAACTTTTATAAAAAAAAAACGTAAGGGAACTTGTTTACAAAGAAAATAAATGAAATGGTTCAATACTAAAAAATTAATTGAAGATTGAAATAGGAACTTGAATTATTATTACCTCACGCCTTTATTCCCTATTATTATGCTTTTATTCAGTATTATTATGCTCTGGATAATGCATAAAACAATAATAAAAACAAAATAAAAATTGAGGTACTCAAGATATGAAATCAAAAAGTTAATTAATAAAATAGATAAAATACTTTAAAGAAATATATAACATTTTTTAATGGCTTAGGAAATAACTTTCTGACACACTCAAAGCGCTTAGTAAGTCGTCAAAAAGTATATTCCCGATTTTATTTACTAATTATCATGTTTCCGAAAAATTTCGTTCATTTTTTACCGAGGTTGGACAAATAGTTAAAAGTGCACCGTTGTAGCATGCTTCGGATTCACAATCAGAAGCAATTTTTTCTTTTTTATAAACAACGTCTATGTCAGTCAAATGTATGTCAAGGTTGATGCAAAAATAACATCAACCGGACTGCTTCTTCCAAACCTTTTCATTTCAATAGGTCCATTTGTAATCTTTAGGACAATGTGTTTTCAAGTTGTATGTTGTAGTATCTTAAACGAGTTTCCAAAATGTTATTTTATTTCGGTTTCCCCGCACTTCACGGGTATATAAACCAACACAAATTGAAATTGAAAATTTGTGTTTATCACCTAATAAACATATCGCTCCTTTATTGCATCATAGTCATATCTCAAAATTTGAAGTAACTTTAGCAAAGTTTTCCTTCATACCTTCTCGTATAATATCTCAAACTGAAACGAAGTTATAGCAAAATATATCTTTAAGTCGGTACATTTTGAAAACTTTAATCGCATTTTGCAAAGATCGTTTGTTTTTGTAGATATGACTATGTTGCAATAAAGGAGCGATATGTTTAGGTATCTCCTATTTTTAAGACTTGTTCATGGACAATAAAACTTTACTGCCTGCATCTTATTTTGAATTAATGTACTTTATTAACTATTCACTTCACTAAATGTAATAATCATAAACTGTTGCACTGCCCATTCTGCTTTTGGTAGATTTATTGGATCAGGAGACATTGATTTAAATACATGTACTCACTTCTTGCAATTGATCTAATCCACAACCCATCCACAGATGCTAATTTTAGGAGAATAGAAAACTAAATTTCAAAGTATAAATAGCTATTTTCTGAAATTATGAGGAATTTTTTATTTCCCGGGATCCCGCAAGAAAAATCCCGGGAATTCCCGGGAAAAAACCCTAATTGACAGATATTTCATACAAAAAGCATGTTCATATTAATATTCGTTTCTATAATGCTCAAACTTGAAATATATAATCCTGGCTAAGAGGTTTTGTTTGTAACTTTTCAAAAATATGGTTGAAGACTACTGATTTATATAGACATGCTTAATCACCAACAAAATAAAACTCATATAAAATAACTTTGGGAGAATAATAAATTTATTAAATTCCTATGATTTTTTAAAACCAAAGTTTTTCCAAAATTCTAAAGATATGTTAACACCTATTAAATATTTAACTTCTTACACGTAACAACTAGTTTTTCTAAAGAGTTGTTTGCTTTTGCAAAACGTTTGGCTAGAGCAAACATCATTTAACAGTTTATAAATGATATTATACAATTATGATCTTAGAAATAAATAACGCTTAAGTTTCATCAATTTATCGGCCACGCTTTTTTTGGATGTTATCTTCAAATATTTGTTAGGTCTGAACAATCCTTAAATCATATCTTTGTTTGTGTTTTGTTGGTACTTACCTTTGTGAAACGTTTTGTTTTTAATTAAATTAACTTTTTATAATTAGTATTGTGGTTATTTTGTTGAACTATTTATGGTTTTTAATCCAAATTTTTAATAATTTCAATTAGGCTTAAGTTCATTAAATTAAATTTTCATTAAATTATTTTCATGAAGAAAGGAATTTTACAACATGAAAATCAATCAAAATTGTTATTGATAATCTTTCATTATTGACCGTGGGCGGGGCTCGAACCCAGGCCGGCAGGTTACCATGACATGTTTCGATCGCAACCACTCGATCTCCTCAGATGGATTTGCCGTTTTACACTCGCAGCCATCAACGACTGCTGACGTCAATAGTCAAACATCAATCCTTAAACCAAATTGTATTTTAACCTTTGGTAGATCGAAGTTTGCTTTTTTGAATGATTATCCATTTTAATTGATTTTACATGTTCTTCCTTCCTTCTGTTTTTTCGTACTTTTATCAAGAATTTTTCTTGAAGTCCAAAGTATATATTTTTTGTTTTTTCATTTTTTGTCTTTCTTTTTCTTGTTGACCTTTTTCAGCACAACTTGAAGGACAAATGAATACATAGAGCTCGTGCCTTAGCTTTAACAATAATTAGTATTGTGGTTATTTTGTTGAACTATTTATGGTTTTTAATCCAAATTTTTAATAATTTCAATTAGGCTTAAGTTCATTAAATTTAATTTTCATTAAATTATTTTCATGAAGAAAGGAATTTTACAACATGAAAATCAATCAAAATTGTTATTGATAATCTTTCATTCTTGACCGTGGCCGGGGCTCGAACCCGGGCGGCAGGTTACCATGACATGTTTCGATCGCAACCACTCGATCTCCTCAGATGGATTTACCGTTTTATACTCGCAGCCATCGACGACTGCTGACGTCAATAGTCAAACATCAATCCTTAAACCAAATTGTATTTTAACCTTTGGTAGATCGAAGTTTGCTTTTTTGAACTTTTTATTACAAAAACTATTTTGATTTTTGTATTTTTATGTATTTGAATTAAAACCGGTTAATCGGTTATTTTAAAAATACTTAATCGAAAACTGGTTTTTTAAAATAGCAACTATTCGAAATATTCGAAAACCGGTTTTTGAAAAAAGTCTAATAATCGATCTCCCTACTGAATCAACACCAACAAAAGACAAAACAGTTTTTTTTTAATAATACGACAACAGAACATTAGTTCCCAGTTGGCCACGTCTTCAAGACAACGCCGACGACACGTAAAAGACCCAAAGTAATAATCCCTGACGACATGTTGGCTACAGCCCATGCAAATCGTCAACGACCTTTTCGAAAAAAGGCCACTTAAATCGTACACGACAATGTGAGCGACATTATCATGCACATTGACGTTAATGATCATATGGTTGACAATGTGGTTAAAGTTGCCATTGGCGACTATATAAATGACTTTTTCTCATATCGTCGTTTATGCCCGATGATCGACATTACTCTAATAGTGTCATTGATAACAGTATTGTGGACATTTTCCACAATCTAGTCGGCGATAAGTTAGTGACAATACACTTTATCACTTATGAGGCAATCCGCAAAAATAAAACAACTACAACACTGTCTTTTTAAGTAACTGCGACAAAATATTGGTTGCAGAAAAAAACATGTGGTCTGATACAACATATCCACACATATCGCTCCTTTGTGTTCGGTTCGGTAGATTTGTGGAAAACACAAACGTGTTTGTGTAGTAAATCATTAAAAAAAATAACATTCCCTCTTTGTCATCTTTCGAACACAAACGTAATACTTACTGTTCTTAAGCCTATAGTAAACGGAATGTAAAAAGCCACATGCGCTTGTGCTTCTGGCGTAATTTTGTCGTCATCACACAACACAAACTGGCTATTGTGGCTTTGTAGTGACGTCAAAATTACGTCAGAACCACATGCGTATGTGGTTTTTTACATGCCGTGTACTATAGGCTTTATCTAACTCAAGAAAATGATGAGAACATTTAATTCCGTTCGGGTTTTTTAAAAAACCACAAACTTCATTGAATTCGGTTCAGCTCATTAATGTTCGTTCGTTTGTGTTGTGCGTAGTGCCCTTTTGGCTGGTAAAAAATAAAAAGTTTTTACAAAAACAAAATACACATACGAAAAAATACAAAAAGCCAGCAAAATAATTTTACATAAACAAAACATATACGCAATACACACAAGTTGTTGGTGCTGCGGTCATTGCTTAAACTTTTAATTTGTTCATTTCTTTATCAATGTAAAAAAAGAAATATAATGTTTGTCTACAGTATCACTACAATTGTTCTGTTTTTTTTAACGAAGAACAGAACACTATATAATGTTCGGCTCTTTTTTGAAAATAGTTACGAACGGTATTAAGGGTTGTGTTCGTCTACACAAACACTAAAAAAATAGATATCGTTCCTGGGTGTGTGAGCCGAACGCTAAATAATGTTCTGTTTATTTCAGAACACTGCATATTTGTGTGCTTTCTTATGATGCAACCCACAGCAAAAAACATTGTCGCATTAAGGCCTGATTGCCGCTTGTCTTTAAAAACAAAAAAAAAAAAAAAAAAAAAAACAAAAAGAGAAAAGCGTTTTGTCTTTTGTTGGTGTGGGTTCAGGCTAAGTCTGCGTTGTTTCGATTGTGGGACTTTGTGAATTCGTTGTAAAGAGACTTCGCAATGTAGAAGCTCTATTTCAGCGCTTCTTATCAAAAGCATTTTTTATTAAAGCCCATTGAAATAGACAGTTAATTTTAGAAGACCTAGCAAATAATTCCTTTTAATGAGTTTTTTGTTATACCAAGGATTCATAAACAAGCTGTTTATCATAAGAGATGGTTCTCTGTGACCAGTTCTCCCTTCTTTTCTCTACATGTTTGTATATTTTTTGACTGCCTATTTTTAAGACATCATACAACTGTTCCACTTTTTTCTTTTTATTTTTTTTTTTTTTCATGTTTCTTTTAAAATTTGGTTTTTATTAGTTTGTATTCTTTCGCCTTAACTCTTGGCACACTTTAGTAAATTTGAAGTTCATTTTGTTCAACATCAAACGTGACTTGTTTTTAAATTTTTTTTTAGATTTTCAGTCTTTTGCTTAAGACATTGTAAAAACTTAAATCTTTTAAGTTGATTTTTGAAAGCGAATTTGTAAATTGTATTTCTCGAAAATATTCAAGTGTTTGCAGTTAACTTTTGATTGTTTTTAGTGGTTTGTTTTTATTTTTCTTTAAAAACCTTGGAAAAAACTCAATACTGATTAGCTTTTGGAAAATATTTAGAGAATGTACCTATGGTGAAAGTTTAGAGTGCTTTGCAGCATGGCAGAATATTTACATAGAAATGTACATTATTCAGTTTTGTTAATCATGTATTGATGAGGGCTTAGATGAGGGTTGTTTTGGTTTTGAAGAAATTTTTTTTTCATTGTAAACTGATGTTGAATTTTTTTTTTTTTTTTTTAACATCTATAACAATAACACAGGCCAACAAATGTGTTATTAGAATTTCAAAAAACTGCGAAAAGAAATCTTTATTTATAAAACCTGATAAGTCGTCTGAAAGTTACAAAATGTGTGATATTATTTAAAACAGTAATTAATTTGCACCAGTAAACAAAAATAATAGTATCAATTAAACGTTTAATGCATTTGACTTGATTAAAAGTTTAATTCACTTAATTAAATTTTTAATTACAATTGCTTTTATTTTTGATTAATGCTTTAATTGGTGAAAAATTTTGGAGAGTTTTTTTCTGTGTACCAATTACCTTAAAAATAAATGTTTTACCTTTGTAATTTCTTCTTGTTACGTCTCTGAGATTACCTTAACCTTAAATTTTAAAAATCTGATTTTTCACTATATTGATGGAATTTTGGCCATTTTTTAAATTTATTTTTGTGATTTATTTATGATTTTGATTTTAAATTTAAATTTCTATGTTAAATTAGCGTTTAATTTTCCGTCGTTGCCCCTTTTTTTACAATTTTGTTTGTTGACAAATCCATTGAATTGAAAATTGTGGTTTGTCACTTATTCTAGGATTGTGTTTAATACCATGATTTTCTTCAATTCAATTAATGATTTATTTTTATTATCAATTTCGCAAGTCATACTTTAAACAATCTGCAAAAAAAAAAAAAAAAAATAATTTAATAATATTGGCAAAATCAGATTGATTTTGACATTTTTCGCCAAATTCAAAGTCAAAAATCGCCAAAATCGCCAAAGCCTTTGTTTTTCAGTTTTTGACAATGAAATACATATAGATTTATTAAAAATATTTTTTATTAATTCTAAAAAATAAACTTGTTCAGTATCGCTAAAATACACCAAAAATTTAAAAAAAGTCGCCATAATTATTAAAAGTAATTTTTGGGAATACAAAATAATATATGTTTTGTTTAATATTTATTTAGAACACAGTAAAAATAGTTAGTGAACACAAAAGAGGTACAGTGTTTATTATAAAATAGTTTATAGTAGTCTTTTTAAGGTAACAAAAAAAGAAATTTTGCAGTTAGTATTAAAAAAATATTGGATATATGAATTACACACGCAAAGAAAAAACATGGTTGTGGTAAACATATTCTAAGAGCAACATATTATGATAAGAATTATGATTGTAGTCACCATATTAAGATTATTATTGAAACATATTATGACTCAATATACTCGTAATATGTCATCATATTATTTTTCCCTTAATCATATTGTTATTCTGTTAATCATACTAAGTTAAGAAGTATTCAAATTATTGTCATGTTAATCATAATAAGCTAAGAAATTATTCATATTATTGTCATGTTAATCATAATAAGCTAAGAAGTAATCATATTATCATCATGTTAATCATAATAAATTTAGAAGCAATCATATTATGATACAGCACCTTTCATAGCTGTCATAAAAATACAAAATAAATTTAAATATTTTCGAATCGATTTTTTATTTTGTGACTTTTTAAAATTTTTCTTAATGTTAATCAAATAGCGGAGTTCAATATAAGGCTTGCAAAAGAGCAAATGAAAAATCTGTGGTTTTCATGGGCAACCGCGTGTGTCCGTTTTTTTGATTTTAAGATGTTGATGCCATATTGCCTAATTTTGAACGCTCTTTATATTTTTTTGAAAAAAGATGGATCAATTCCGTTTTGTAACGTAATGACAAAGTTTAAGATTTGCATAGTTTGATCTAGAATGGGTTTTCGGCTTTCCTGAACAATTTGTTTTAAGACATACGCGGTTGCCCATGAAAACCACAAAAATATCGTAACACTTTTATAAAATATAACGAAATCTCTGTGTGTTTTGTTGTTGGATTTTACAAAAAACTATGATATTTTGCATTTGCACTATTACATCACTAAACTTGAATGAACTCCGCTAATATTTTAATTTTTTAATTTCTTTAAACTTATTTTTTTTATGGAATTTTATCTTTTAATTGTTTAACCGCTCACAAATAAAAAAACGACACAACTTCTTCAAAATTATTTTACAAATGGCGCTAACATAATATGATTAGAGTAAAAATAGTTTGATTGCATCTTTAACATAATATGATAAATGTATAGAAAGTTATCATGTTATGGCTATTAAATATCATGATATGGTTGTGAGAAATATAATATGTTTAGAAAGTTATCATAATTAAGTTGTTAGAAAAATAATTATTTTTCGGTCAACAATACTCAAATTCATAATTGCGATAAACATTGATATGTTAACAGTAACTATAATATTGTTGATATTAAATAAAAATAACAATTATTTGTGTACGACAACAATATATTGTTACATTAAACATAGTGTTGTTGCCGTAACCATGCCCAACCATATTTTTTCTTTGCGTGCATTTATCGAGCCCTTAAAGCAAAATGATGTAACCAACAAAAATAAAATTTTACAGGAGAAGGTTTTTTTTAAATATTATTGCTTGAAGTCTAGGGTTTCGTTTGAAATTGCTTTTGCTCTTATTTCGTAACGGTACTTCCCAGAGATATGAAAATTTTAGAGATGATGCAAATTCAAAAACTTTCGATTTTCATAAAAAACACAAAAATCTAAAATGTTGTTGGTTACATTATTTTCGCTATTAGGGCTCGATATAATGGAAAAATGTACATAGACTTTAAATTTATTCATGTTTTAAGAAATTATATTTATTGATTCTTTCAAGAGCCATGGTAAAAACGAAAAACAATTTTTTCGAAGAATTTTATTATCTTCATCAGCCATTTTATAATATGTATTTACTTTTAAATACTGACCATACATATGAATGCCTCAAATTTCATACATAAAAATAATAAAATAAAAGTAATATTTTTTCTTCTTATTGAATATAACGAATTTTAAAACAAAGCCATAGCTCATCAAAGATAGCCAACAAAATCGCCAACTATTTTTTAAAATCGCCAAAAAGTCGCCACGTCGCCAAATCAAAAATTAGGTCGCCAAACAAGTTTGAAAATCGCCACGTTTGTCGAGAAATCGCCACATCTGACAAGCCTGCCTGCCATATTAGATTCAATATGTATGTGTGCACATGGAAGGTATGGCGTATGATTAATATTTTAACACTTATACGCAATTTAGCTTTTTATGTAGAAAATTGATTGAAAATTTACGTAATCAATTACATATAACTCTATTTCAAATCGTAAAAAGATATATAGCTTCATTAAAACATACACCATTTCTTAATAAAACTTTTCTAATAAAAGCAAAATAAATTAAATGATTCCAATGCCTGACAGAAAGGCTTCATTTCTATCAACCATTAAATTTATATATAATTGAAAAAACAGTTAAAAAAAAACTCTACGCCATAAATTTCTTAAAGGTTGAAAGCAAAGATAAACCCACAATTCTTAACGAAAAAAAAGAGTTTTCAAAAAAACAAAAACTAAAAAAGAAATGGCTTAAAGTAAAGAGCAAAAAATTATTCTATTGGCATACGTTTGGCATGTACACCACAACCAACTGCATTTGCCAATCGAACAAATGCTCGTAACATTTGTTACTCATTGCAGCTGAAGTTCTCAAGCTGCAGCTGCTTTTACGAATATGACTCAATTAAATGTTCATGCCTTCAAGGTACAAAAGGCAAGTGAAGTCAGCCAAGCCAAATGGTAAAATGGAATTGTAAAGCAATAGAAAAGAGAAAAGAGAATAAAAAAAACCTGATACTAAACTGATAGTAAATTACCTTGCAACGTGATCGAATGCAAGGTGTAGTTAGTAATGGACCTTTACTTGATGTACTGGGTAAGTGTTGCGTTGTGTCTTTTTTTTAAGGGCGGCACAGTGGGCAGCATATTAAATAGTTCTTATTAAAAATACTATTTATCGAAAGCTTTTTCTTAAAAATCTTAAATAAATTTTTATGTTTTTCTTTTAAAACTAGATAATTTTTGTTTTGCCCACTGTCATATTTCTTAGCCAAAAGAAACAGAAAAAAACTTATAAAGGAATATACACCATGAGATGACATAAAACAGATAAATTCATTTTAACCTGGTTACAAGCAAAAAGGTAACACCAACAACAATTACAACAACTACAAAAAAAGACGAACGAAAAATAAAAGTTAAAACTTTCAAGTCACATTAAGAGATGCATTTCTCCTTCACACTTTAAGCGAGTGTTTTGTTCTAGACTAGATTACTTAATGACTTTTGCTTAAAATTGGCAAACGCATAACTTTTTGCGAACATCATAAATTTTATGAAACGCCAAAGAAAATGTTAACTTATCATTCCAGCTACTCTTGACTTTCTGTGGATTTAAACTCATTTAAAATTTTGGTTTTAATTTATACTAAAATGGTTGCATTTGTAGAAACATGTGGATTTGAAAAAGGGCTTTAATGTTGGCAATATAAAACATTCATTAAAATTTTAAGAACTGAGCTAAAATGGAACTAGAATTAAACTAAAACTGAGCTAGTTCGAAGCTTAAACTAATTAAGAGCTAAATTAGAAGATAAGAGCTGATCATAGGCGATTTTGTACATTGAAAATGATGCTTCACCGTAACAAAAACTTTAAATAACGACTGTACACGCTAAAACTGATAATTACGATCTGGCCCAGCTATGCCAGAACGAATAATTTATCTTTTTGAAATTTTTTTTTGTCAAAATAGGATTTGAAGATTTTTTTCCAAAATTAAGATTTTTTTGAGATTTTATTGTTTAACACCTTGTATTGTCACACGCCTTGCTTAAGTTTATTAAAAATGTAGGAATTACCTACATATGTAAGCTTAATATTAGCTCAATACAATTATCAAAGTAATTTTTGGGAAATTTTAAATTAATAACATTTTATTTGTCGTACTTAATTCCCAATTTTTTTCTTGATAAAAATACTGGAATTTATTGTTGGAGGATAAGCTAGTTCCTATGCGCATTTCACTGGTTGCTTAGGCCAGATCCTCAGGAAACATTCTCCCAAACAATTTAAGATAAGCCAAAGCAAATATAAAGCAAGTTGCCAGTCCAGTTTTTTAAGCCGTGCACTTGCTAATTGAGAATTGTCATTGGCTAATTTATAGTTTCTATAAAAATGGTGTAGGTTCTTTTTTGTCAAAATCTACAAAGAAGGTCATTATCGACTGGAAGCCATTTTCTGACAGAATTATAATTGGAAGACTGCTAAACAGCGCATGCAATCTAACACCAAAGAAAACATCTGAATTATCTTCAAAGGAATCATTTTATGAACTTATTGGTAGAGCATTAGAAATCGTACACCGATGTGGTGTAGAAAAAACTAGCATAGAGAGCACAATGAAAAAACATGGATTAGGACAGCTGACAGAGAATATTGAATTTCTATTAGGAACATGCACAACAAAAAATCTTGTTAGAAGGAAAGTGGCGAGGTTCGCTTTTAGATGTGCGAAAAAAAGAGAATCCGATATCGCAAGTGATCATCAGGTACTCGCAACAATCCTCTTGAAAATTGCTGCTATGAAAACCATAACCAAGTTTTGCAAAGAACGTAAGATGTGGAAAAACTAGAGTTTCTACGCGGGAAAGATTGCCCGGGAATCCCGGGACATTTTTTTAAAATTAATCCCGCGAAATTTTTTCCGGGAATTTAAAATGAAATTTTTGAAATTTTTTTTGAAAATTTGTTAGCATCGTTAAAATCAAAAACGAGCAATATAAATATATATTTTTACTAAAAGTACTAAAAACTACCTACAAATCGGATTATTTTTCCTACGCCAATAAATCAACGGTCTCTTTAATTGCTGATGAAATGTCTAAAAAGCTTCTTGAAGTAGAAAATGTACAGGATACACCATCACCAACACCAGATAAACCATCTACTATCTTAAAAGAACACCTTGACAAGGCTATAACAATATCTAAAAAAATTAAGCTTCGTTCACAATCAAAAAAACATTTTCAGTTGGTGTTCATAATATAGCAACAATTTCTTTTGCAACCACACACATTTTGCATTAAGAAACCGTTTGCAAATTTTAGCCTCAACAATATTATGCATTTATTATTATTTTTTACAACATCTTGTTAAAATTTTCATTCAAAACTAAATAAAATTATTTTAAACGTCAGAAACAATTTCATACAAATTGTTGCTGAAGTTTTAGTTGACTCAACTTTAGTTACATTTTTAAAAAAATTTTAGTTACATTTTTGTTCTAAAAATGAAAGGAAAATATATGAACTACTTTGGGAAGAAAAAAGATAGAAGAAAAAACCAAATTGTGTCTCTGATTGTGAACGAAGCTTAAATGTAAGGAAAATACAAAAGCCTGAAAATATCTTAAAAAAAGAATTTGACGTCTATGAAGTCACGGGTAACAGGCCCACAAATTAAAAATCTTTGTTGATGCGCTTCTTACTATAAAACCAACGTCTGTAGAGATCGAGAGCACGGTAGCAGGCATATACATATCAACAAGGATTAGAAATAGAATCTCTGATGAGCTTTTAAGCGCTTTAATAATACTAAATTTTTTTTTCTCAAAAGAAAATTAATTTAACCAAGTTGTTATTTATAACAACTAATAAGTTTTAATAGCTCGTGATCTCCCAAAAAACTAAATAAATATATACATACATATATAATATGTATGTACAGTGGCCGACAAAAGTCTACATACGACCCTCATTTCTTCCACCTGACGAGACCAAAAGCATTATGAAAAAAACTAATGATGCAGGCTTGTTTGAAATCTGGTTTTATTAATAGAAAACGAAAAAAATAACATACTTCAATATACACTTTAAAAAATATTTACAAAAAACGAAAAAATAGCATTGACAGAAGTCTACATACGGCCAACATGTCATGCTTTGTGTTTTGCTTGCTGCTGGATGATAACGGCTAAGTACCGTTATTTTTTTTAAATATACTTTTCTGCATGTTTTACATTTGAAATCAATTGCATTCGGTTATATTCTGGACAGTTTGCAGCATAATTCAATTGTAACAACGGCTTCGCGAAAAGAAATTTCAACTGATGTTAGAAACTTAGTCGTTAAATATAGAAACGAGAAAAAATCGTTCGGGGAAATATCAAAACTGTTGAATTTAAGTTAAGCAACAGTTCAAACTGTATTTAATAATTTTTTAAAACACTGGTTCTATTGAAAATAAACCGCAGAGATGTCAGCTTTATAATGAAAGAAGTGGAAAAAAATCCAAAAGTGAATGCCACAACGCTGGCATAAGAGCTAACAATAAGATCAAATACGGTTCTGCATCCACGAACAATTCAAAGAACCCTAAATAAAAATGGTTTCCACAGCAGAACTCCGAGCAGAAACCGAAAACTTCGCTTGGGATTCGCCAAAATTTATTTGACAAAGGATTTGACTTCTGGAAACGAGTTTTGTTTAGAGATGAGTCAAAATACAATATTTTTGGAAGTGATGGGAAAGCGAAAGTTTGGAGAAAAGCTAATACAGCGATGAATGAGGGTCGTATGTAGACTTTTGTCGGTCACTGTATGTAAATATGAATGTAACAATTTATCTGGTATTGTTTTGGGTTTCTGTGGAATTAATAAAGCTAATTTTGTTAGACTGTTGTATATACATATGCACATATGTATATTCTTTTAAAAAAGTGATAACCTTTGTCTTGAACTCATTTAATGAAATTATTGTTTTATTCTAAAAAGTCCGGGATTCCCGGGAATAAGATTTTTTTGTTTTGTTTCCCGGGAATAGAAACAGTCCGGGATATTAGAAACCCTAGGAAAAACTCAAAGAGCCAACAGTTGCAAACTCCTTCACTCGTTCATTAAAACATCTCTAAAACTCAGTGTCAATAAATCAGACCTAAGCTAGGAAGAAACAAAAAAAATTACCACTCCAGTCGCATACAATCACCTGGAATATAAGAAAAATTCTCGTAAAGAATGGATTAGCGATGGAATTTGGGACTGGTAGTGGAGAGAAAGGAAGTTGCAATCAACTCTAGCAGAACGCGCTCGACACTAACATTGCAACAGCTTATACTAAGCTATCGTCTTATACGAATACTACTGCCTTTCACTCAAACTACCGTCGTATACTCAGATGACTATATTTTGTTCAGGTTTCTATACTTGATCTTATAATTACTTTTCTATGCTTAGACTCCTTTCTTATACTGAGACTCTATTCTTACAAAAAATTTTTTCATATTACTCAAAAACGGTTGGCCTTACAAGAAATCGCAAATGTTATGCTCTTCATTTTATATAATAAATGTTAACATTAACTTGAACACCTTACGGCGCAGACACGAGACTTTTAGACCACGGAAATGAAGATGTATACGAGTTTACAGCTTATTGCCTCTAATTCCGCAGTTGACTCTTTTTTTTGCTTAGGTGACGGGCCTATCAATTCGGAATTCAACAAAATAAATGTAAAACTAACAAGTCTGCATAAAACACTTTCATTATATCTTGTTTACCTTTTTATTGACTAAGGCGCAACATCTACGCTACTTTTTTTTAATAAGTCGTTTGTTTTTACAAGAAAAACAAGATTTAGAAAAAATTCATTGAGCAAAATAGCGATACTTGCTTTTTTAATTGTATTTTCTATTGTTACAACAAAAGTACAGAAATATGGCAACTAATTACATTAAACCAAGCACAACAGGTTCGAACCCTGACAGAGAACGAAAACTTTTCATTATGATTTTCTAGTTTTAAAAATAACTGGCTTAATCCTCGCTCCAAACAAACCATCCAAGAATCCTCTTGACACCCACCCTAGCAAAGGGGATAACATAATGGCAAAGGAATAAAAGATTAGCAAGGTTCCTTACTGCTTCACCAAAATAGACGGAGGAGATTGTTTCTGGGCTACGACAGATGGCAGCCCCATTATCCTAGGACCTGCTACAGCAGACAAATCATCTACTTAGCTAAAACAACAACCAATTAACCAAACTTATACAAGGCAAAATAACAAGAGAATAATCGATACTTCAAGAAAAAGGACAGTGAAATCTTACATGAGAAGTCGCGAAAACAGCCATATGCTCCCAAATGGGAGTAATGGAGAAAGAAGAAAACTTAGGATGTATTAAGTGACCGGTCTTTAACATAATAAAAAAACCACTAAAAAGTACTAAAATTTCATTTAAAATCAATTATATATAAATACAAACCTTTTTATACTACAAATTAATATTACCCAACTACACGCAGAGAAAAAACATGTTTAAATATAGTCACCTTCAAAAAAACTATTTCTAAAGGAAATTTTAAAAATATTATGTTAAATTAAACATATTATTGTCATCGACAACCATATTTTTATTAAATTAGGCCCTCCATCAAGGAGCCATATTAACAATATTATTTTCCTTTTTCAAAGAGCAACATGCTATGGTTGAAAACCAATCATGCTTTTATAAGTGTTAAACATACTTTATTTATTATTAAATATAACATGTTCGAAGGCAACCATAATATCGTTGTGGCTTCTTGATGTAGGACTAATTTAACTATAAAATTTGTCGTAGACTATAATATGGTTAATTAAACCCACACCACAATAGTGGAGAGGGTATCATGCATTTGTGCTGATGTGTGTAACGCCTTAAAATATTGGTCCTAGACCCACCTTAAAGTATACCGATCGACTCAGAATCACTTTCTGAGTCGAACTAGCGATGTCCATCCAGCTGGCTGGCTGGCTGGCTGTCCATGTAACCTTGTGCGCAAAGTGCAGGTCGCAATTTTGGAGATAATTTGATAAAATTTGGGATATAGGTTCTAGTTGGCACAAGGACCAAGCCTATTGAAAATGGGCCGAGTCGTAGGACCACGAGGGAAGATAGGGGGAAATTTCTTCCTCTCAGAAACTATCAAACCGATTTTAATGAAATTTAAAACAGGGGCAATTTTTGTCTCTCAAACCGATTTTAATGAAATTTAAAACATATATAGATCCATATCTATATGGACACATAAGCTATACAGTTTAAAAAAAAATAGGACCACAAGGGGAGATAGGGGCAATTTTTGCCTCTCAAATTGATTTAATTGAAATTTAAAACATAGATAGGTCCATATCTATATGGACACAGAAGCTATACAGTTTTTCAAAAATAGGACCACAAGGGGAGGTGGGGCAATTACTGCCTCTCACAAACTTTCCAACCGATTTTATGAAGTTTATAAACATAGATAAATCCATATTTATATAGACACATAAGCAAGATGTGTTTTTAAATACTGTGGTGGAGGGTATCATATGGTCGGGCTTGAGCGACTATACTTTCTTACTTGTTTTGTTTGAATTGAATTTATATTCTTTACTTTGTTATACTTTGTATCAAGGTATATTTACACAAGGTAAACTCGTTGGCCCATATGTTTGTCAGCTGTTTACCCCTAGTTGGAACACAAACGTCAAATTGCGTGTATATGAGCCAAAATTTATACATGTGTGCGTTAAATTGTTTTTGTTTTATATGAAGGCAATTTTGACAACTCGGTTCTTTTTATAGAGCAGCATGTCTACACTCCCAAATAAGTCTACCTTGTGTAAATATACCTTGCTTTGTATAAACATATTTAATCTAGTTTGATTTGTAATTAATTTTGAGATTACCTTTTGTAATTTAGTCAGTTGAAGAAAATATTTTGAACGAAGCAGAATAAAATATATATACGTTGGTTTTTTTTTATTAGTGGAATTATTATTTAATTTAGAGTTCCTACAATTGATTAATTGAACAATAAATTAAATCACAATATTCAGGGATGTTCTGGAAATCGAAAATGCAAGAATTTTAAACTTCGTTTTTTAATAAGATTTCTGTAAAAAGAATATTTTATGACAAACATTAAATAAAAAATTTCTCTAAACAGAATTTTGTAACAAAAACTATAAAAATTAGATTAAAAGTGTATTCAAAACAACTTCCAAATTCTTGCGTTTTGCGTTTTCGATTTCCAGAACACCCCTGAATATGTCTAGAATGTGCTTTAAAAATATTTGTGTTGGAGGTGACCAAATTGAAACATAAAGATATTTTTTGTCCAAAAGAAACCCTTAATGTTCTCTAGTGCCATTTTATTACGTTTAAGAAGAGAATATGAAAAAGAAGGAAACAATAATGACATTCTATGTAAAGTGTTAAAACTACTTTCACATCATTAAAAGCATTCGTAGCCAAGTGTCAACGTATGTTTCATGAATACTCTTATACAAAAAAAAAAAAAAAAAAAAAAGAAAAGCCCGAAAACTTTTATACTTAAAAAGAAAAAAAAGAAAAAACTTAAAAACCTGTTTATTGATTTCGTTTAAACTTCAATTTAAGCATTTTCAGTAAAAATAAAAAATAAAACTAGTTTTAAACGAAATAAAAACCAAAGTCAAAACCTTAAATTCTATTAAATAAGTTAATTTTTCTTTTAAATAAAAAATATATGTATGTATGTGTAACACAAAAATCTAATGATTATTATAAAAGAATAAAAGTTAAAAGTATTCTTTAGAAGAGCAGAACATTTATCCGGAAATTTACATTTCAAAACTGCTTTCCTTTTTAAAATCATTCTGGCATGAAGTTTAAGCTTTTTGTTAGCAGACTTAAGGTTGAGTAGCAACTGTTTTTCCAACCGGTGCTTTTTTTATACCCACACCACTACAATAGTAAGAGGGTATTATGCGTTTGTGCTGGTGTATGTAACAATTACCAAAATGTATCCTTCACCAGTCTACTATAAGTATACCAATCGACTTAGAATCACTTTTTGAATCGATCTAACGATGTCCATCTGTCCGGCTGGTAACCCTTGTAAAGGGTGTAGGCAAAGTACAGTTTTGAAGATAATTTAAAGAAATCTGATAATAATTGCCATAAGGACCATGTCTATTGAAAATTGTGATAATCGGTGCATAATATCACATAGCCCCCATGCAAGCTTTTTTCCGAAATAGAGTCTCTGTGCACATATACCATCTTATTTTGTTGGTACATATTTAGATTAAATTTCAATTAAATCTATTTTATTGCAATCTAGTTCGTCTTGCTAAATTTTTCTGGAATCGGTCCATATTTGACCATAGCTCCCGAAAGTAGCTTCTAACGCCATTACTATCTTACGCAAGCTGGCATTGAAATCGAAATTGGCGATAATTACTTCTACGATCCAGAACTGACCATATGTCCCATATGAACACCTTCCTTCAAATTTCTTAAAGATGCAAAAATCGTATAATCATAACAAAATATTTTTATACGAATCTTAAGTTCAGAACATAATTTTGTTCTGTCATGATCATGATTGCCAATGGGTCCCAAATAGGCTCCACTCTCAAAAATTTTTTTAAATACTGTAGTGTAGTGTGTCACATGGTTGGGATTGAACGACTAAACTTTCTTACTTGTTATTTTTTAAATATATTTTACTTAAAACTAGAAATCAAAAACTAAAGTTTTTTTTCTCTTATTTAGCAACTGATGTGAAATGCGTGACAAGAATACGAAAAATTCAATTTCAACATTTTATAGCAAAAAAAAAAAAAACAAAAAATACACAAGCAACTTGATTGTAGAAAAAAACGAAGTGCATAGTTAATGACAGAAAATTATTTAAAGTGTCTTACAAGGAGTTACAATCAAGGAACAATAATATAATTGGGTTTTCTTAAAAAATAGGTTAATGTTTTTGCATGAAAATGTCTGTTATTAAGCAAAATGTTGCATTTATTTAAGAGTAATTCTAAACACACACGCGCGTAGCCAGAGAGAGAGAGAGATAATTATTTATTTTTCTGTAACACAGAAACACTCACAATTAAAAGACACCAGCAAAATGGCCCGATATGGGTTTCGTCAGCATTCTACTTTGAACATTTGATGTACTATTTAACTTAATCATTTTAACAAAAATAAAACGGGAATTCTTCTTCTTTTTACACAAAATATTTTAAACATGAATATAAAAAAGTGCATGTTTTTCTTTTTATAGTGTCGAACAATGATTATTTAACATTTTTTATCAAAAATTAATATGAAACAATGATAATTTTAAATAAAGTCCATACTTTTGCAGAAATTTAATATGATTTTTAATAAACATTGTACCATGGTAATTTTACACGGATATTTTTTCTGTGTGTATGGCCAATTTCACCAAGTTCAATTAAAACTACCTATTACTCTTACTCTTACTACAACTGAACTTAGTGAAATTGGCCGTTAGTCTATCAACTTTTACTCTATTAAAATCTTATAATGTACTGCTGTTATGTACTAAATTGTATTTTTATATTTGCTGCGGTATTTTCGAGTATTAAAATTCCTTAATACTTCTACCAACAACTGTTATTTCTTTCGTAACAGTTCATTTAATTTTCAACTTAGCCTCGTTTAAAAATACTTTTTTTTCTAAAAAAAAAAATTTTAATTTCGCGATTTTTTTTTTCAACATCTGTTTTGGAGTGAAACCATTTTTATGCCATTTATTTCCAGTTTATTCATTCATTTTTCTGGAAAAATAAGCAAAAATACACAAACCAAACAAATTAAACGTAACCACGAGTGAACGAAGAATCCAACAAACAACTTCTTCCCTGAAGGTATTTTCATCTAGTAGTTATTTTTTTGCAGTTGATTAAATCTGAGTGCGCTAAACTAAAGAAACGAAATCACATGAGAAATTGTTAAACACAATATGGAAAAAAAACTGGGGAAAAAATGGATGAAAATACATGATATACTAAAACCCACTCACACAAATTTCATTACACACATTCAAACGTATAATCTCAGCCATGTGTATGTTTGTGACAGAATTTGCTCGTAAGCTTTTTTCTTTGTCATTTTCAAGGAAGAAAGCAAACTTTAAAGATGTATCATGACTTTAACTGTCACTGTCTCATACATACGTTTTTTTTTCTTTTCTTTATTAATTTTTAAAAACTTTTCATTTGATATTTAAATTGCCTTTTTTTTTTAGTTTTAAGTAAAAAGTAATGCTCAGTTCCTAGTTTGTGCGTAATTTCTATGCTTTCCACTGACATTGGCCATTTACTATTCAACCTCTATTTGGTTGATAGGCCAATATTTTATTCGAAAATAGAGATTTTAAATGTTTTTACGAGCTATGTTATGCCATGTTTTAATTTAAAATGTATGTCCGAAAGTATTTTACGAAAAGTTTGACCATTATTAGTTGTGGAAGACTATTGTCTCATGTTTAGATCATTGTCTGGTAGTCAAAGTAGATTCGTTTATGACAACAACTGCAAGATTTTTAATTAGCATCTAAGATAGGCTGGCGCATAAGTAAAGGCATTATTTTATAATTTTTGCTTTACTTTGAAAAACTTGGAAAATTTATGATGGACTGACTGTTGGCTGGCAGGCACCGCAGTGGTGTAGAGATTTGAACGTCAAAGAATTCTGATGAAAGAATGTGGTGATTCTTGAAACATGTAAATTCAACCCGAGTTCGATCCCTAGCTCAGCCAAGAATAAAAATTATCAACAAGTTTTTTTTTAATTTCATGTTGTAAAATTCCTTCCTTCGGTAAAAATAATTTAATGAAAATTAAATTTGATAAACTCAAGTTTAACTAAAAATATCAAAAATAAAAGACTCAGCACAGAATAAAGAACCAGAGTTGTTCAACTATATTTTTAAAGTCAGCATTTGATTATTCAGTCACAAAGATCAAAATGAATAATGAGCGATGAGGCCCATTTTCACCTCATAGCTCACCATTTTTGATCATATTTTTTCGAAAACGACGACCAAGTTACGGTTTGAATAATTTTAAGGCCGAGGAACAATCCAGAATTGTGGGTTCAACAAAATGGAGCCACAACTTACACAGCTTGTTCAATTTTGGCTCTCCGGCTCGAAATTTTCGACTATAGAATAATATTGCGTTTTTCTGGTTTATACTATGTTCACACTTGGATTCTTAAACGCGTTTAAGCAACTCTAACATGATTAAGCTCGAATCACATCAAATTGACATGATAACAACTAAATCATTTCATTAATAACATTGAATCTACTTTACATACCTCAAACTGAGTATAATGTAGAATCGGCCAACATGAACATGTACAACCGGCCACGATTTCTGCTTAATGTTTTTATTTTTTTCCTCAAATAATTCATAAATTTTCACAATTTCATCATTAAAATGATTAAAATAATCTTCTGATAACTTTATAAAAATATTTTTATCCATTTTCAATCTGTAAATTAATATAAATTTGTTTGTTGTGTTTTTTTCTTAATCATCTGTCATCTTAATCATCTCAAATGTAATGTGAACGGCTTTGATTAACTTAATCAACATTTTGCTTAAACGCGTTTAAAAACCCAAGTGTGAACATAGCATTAAACTGGACACAGTTTTGACATAATTACAACTAAATTATTTCATTAATCACATAGAATCCTCTGAACATACCTCAAACTGAGTATAATGTAGAATCGGCCACGATAAACATACCACTCACGTGTACAACCGACCACGATTGCTTAAACATTAAGAATTCTTAATGTTTTTAATTCGCCTTTAAATGATCAATTAATTTTTACAATTTTATCATTAATGTGTTTAAAATAATATTCTGATAACTTAATCAAAGTATTTTTATCCATTTTAAATACTTTAAAGAAATATAAATTTGTTTCAAAGTTATTTACGGAAATACAAAATTTATCATTAATACGATTTTTGTATGACGTGCTAAATTCCCAATTTTTCATATCTAATAAATACACTGAATTTATTGTTGTGTTCTTTTTTTCTTAATCAACTGCCATCTTAATTTTCTCAAATGTAATGTGAACGGCCATGATTAACTAAATCAAAATTTTGCTTAAACGCGTTTAAAAACCCAAGTGTGAACAAAGCAATTAGGGTGAGTTGTATGCCAATAAGCCAATAACCATCCAACAGCTTGAGGCAAATCTACGTGAAGAAATGAGGGCGATGGAACCTGAAGTTCTAAGAAAAATTATAAGAAATGCTCTGAAAAGAGCAGGTCAGGTCAAAGCCAACCATGGACTTCATTTGAAAGATATTATCTTCAAAACATAATATAAAAATATATTTCCAAGCTGTAATCTAAATTTTACCCACAGAAGAAACCAATGTAAAATTGTTAAAAAGAAAATTGATACTAAACTAACACTACGAATCACATTGAATGATAGTTATTTCAAGTTGAAGCAACGTGAATTCCATGTAACATTAATTTGATTAAAGTGTAAAATAACAGCGAGAAGAAGCTTCAGAGACATCAACCATATCTGTGGCATTTTAACAAAATATTTTAAGTCAAGATAAGAAAGCAAAAAAGTTAAAAAAAACTTGGTAAAAAAATCATTTGTATAAAAAAATAAAATAATCCAAAATTAAAGAAAAATTTCGTTTATAACACTATTTTTTAAGTCATGGAAAAATTACCAAATACGGACAACTCTACGTGATAAAAGACCAAAAAAAGACCCGTGTCTGCCAGTTTTGCCCAAAGTCATGCACCTTTTTTATGGGCCCCCAAAAATGGGGGGTCCTCGGTGTAATTTTTGCAAAAAAGTGATCATTTTCTCAGGCTCATATCTTGCAAACCTTTCGGATTTTTGATTTACCCTATGCGACAAAGTGGTAGCCATAAAGAACAATAGTTGTGAACATAGAAAATCAAGAAAATTTAATTTTTGTTTACCTTTTTTCCCCTGTTCAGGTCCATAGTTTGCAAACCGTTCAAAATTCAAGGCAACAATCAACAACAAAAATGTACCTAAGATCTCAGTAAACAACTTTTTAGAACATATGAACTTTCTAGGAATGATTCTCAGAGGATAAATCAAAATTCCGAACGGTTTGGAAGATATGAGCCTGAGAAAATGGTCACTTTTTTGCAAAAATGACACCGAGGCCCCAAATCTATGAAGGCCCATAAAAAAAGTGCATGTCTTTGGGCAAAACTGGAAGACACGGGTCTTTTTTTGGTCTTTAATCACATAGAATTGTCCGTATATTGTTATTTTTTTTGAGTTGCACTGTGTATTACAAAATTTTAAAAACGCAAACAATCATGTTTTTTGATTGAAAATTCGTAAGATTAACATCATTTTTTCAACTTTTTAAATTTGTCTTAAGATGTTTTGTCAAAATGGCACAGATCTGTATTTATTTTAAAGTAATTCTTAACACCCCTGAAACCAGAGAGGGAGAGAGAAAATGTTATTACGTTTCGCACTGGTTTTTCTAAATAGAGTCAAATCAAAATTTTTAAATTTTCACTTTTTACAAGAAATCGATGTACTTATCTATGTACTTATCTTATATACGCACTGTAAAAATCTTAGATCAATTTCTCTAGTATTTTGCAAAAAAAGAAAAAAAAAAAATACAATTGTATTCCCCTTTATAGTATAAAAGTACATACATTTAAAAAAGTTTTTTGTCTCTACTGAAAATTTATAAATTTCGAGTTACCCCCCTTTAGAGGAACGAGCGCGATATTTATTTTTCTGTTACACATGTTTCGCTCTTCTTTCATTCCGCTTTGTTTACACAAGAACTCACAGTTATGACACCAGCACAATGGCCCGATATCGTAATGATTCTTCTTTGAAAATTTAATGTATTTAACTTAATAGTTTTTCAAATAGAACACGGGAATTTTTCTTTCTTTTTATAAATTATTTTAAACGTGAAATTAAGAAAATTAGTTTTTCTTTTGGTAGTGTTGTTGTTGTTTCTACACAAAACAAGTTGAACTGAATTTTATGGATTCAATATTTAACAATGTTATTTTAATATTTTTAATGTGAAATTAATGTGAAACAATGACTTTTGGCCTCCTGATAGCCTAAAAGTCACTATATCTGTCTTGGATTCACTCAGCTACGACTTTATACATTGTACGTTCGTTTTAAGATTTAATTATTGTCATGCTTATACTACCGTCTTCTATTATTCAGAATGCCGTTTTATGCATAGAACATTGAAGTATACTCAGGCCACCAACTTTCATTGAGACTTCCGAAACAAACTTGGGTTGAACTCACACCAACAAAATACAAAACAGTTGTTTTGGCTTATACGACCCCTGCAAATAATATTGGACTACCTGATCCATTTTGTTTTAATGAACTACTTCCTGGATTGGTACAATGTAATGCAAGTATAGACTATGCCATTATTAAAAAGAGTTTGCAGTGAAACGTCATGTCTTCGTTTTTAAACGACATGTTTTCGTTTTTAAACGATTTCAAAACTAATCCTCTGGAGTATAGCATGGAGTACACAGTTTTATGACTACTCCTTTGTTAAGCAAAGCTGGGTTATATGGTCCTGCCCTAGGGCATCGTAATGTTAAATAGACCATGTTTTTTCCATACATTGGGGTTACCTTTGGACAAGGATAGTCCCTTATGGGCTACATTTTACATGCGTGTATGGACTAGTTGCATTATTTGCAGGGACAATACAATTGAAAAAAAATATATTTTTGACTTACTGCGACAAAAATTTGGTTGCAAAACATACATGTGGTTTGATGAAACAACATACCCACACAGAGTAAGACAAAACCGACTGAAACCAACCTCGTTGCACATTTAAGACTAGTCAAAAAAGACAAAAAAAAAACATTGTCGCATTGCTGTCTGTTTACCGGTTGTCTTTAAAGATAAAAAAACTTGACAAGACGTTTTTTTGCCGTAGTTCAGCATCATTCATAAAATTTCTCTATGACGTGCTAATTTTCCAATTTTTTTTTTTTTTTTTGATAAATACACTGAAATTTTTTGCTGAGGGAAAGCTAGTTTCCATGTGCATTTTAAGGGTTGCTTTGGCCAGATCATCAGGAAACCTTTTGCCAAAAATTAAGAAAAGCTTAAAATATTATACAAATCAAACTGTAAAGCGAATAAGAATTATAAACACTCACAGTTTTACTTGCAACAATATCAAAGCTTAAACAAAACACCAACAATAAACTGTGTGTTTATCTTTTTTTATTTTCCCCTAAAATTGTTTGGCTTTTTCGGACTGGAATTGTAGTTGTAAGCGGGTCAAAAGAAAAAACAAATTTCTTCATTTTATTGTTTTCGTAAGAAAAAAAAACAATTTGCCAATTCCGTTTTTTTTTTGCACGAGCACATGCAAATTTATTATCAAAGTTATATTTGGGAATAAAAAAAATTTATTGTTAATAAGATTTCTCTATGACGTGCTTAATTTCCAAATTTAATTTCTTCAGCATCAAGCATTGCTTTGACTAAAAAGACAAAAACGTTTTGCTTTTTATTGGTGTGGGTTCAGCCTTACATCAATTTTAAATACTGTTTTAAAATACTATTAAAAATGATTTTTCAATTATTTTAATTAAATTATTTAAATTCTTAATCTCACAGTCGTATAAATCCATAATTTCCGCATAAAAACTCTATTAATCCAAATGATAAAAATGTGCATTTTTTAACCGTAAAAATAATTTGTTTTTCATTACAACCATATTGGCTTAATAAAAAATAATAATGAAAATTAAACAGAATACAAATAAGACCAACTATGAAATGAAAACAATGTAAATAATATTCTACAACATTCGTTAAACCAATTTAATTAATTATTTGTTGTAACTGCTGCCATATTATGTAATTTTATGATGTTCTTCCGAATGTGGCTGTATATTAAGTTAATAAAATCATAAACAATTCTGCATATATATTGCATGATAAATACAAAAATATGTATTACAAAACTTGCACTCATATACACATTTACATATGCATTTCAAGTTTGCAATGTAAGAGTATTGCACTAGATACTTAGTTACATATTCAACAGTTTGTATGTACGAAACGCATTAAAATACATTAAATATTCAGCATAACTACACTGCAGTTGTAACAAAGTATCTGCAACATTTTATGACAAAGGTGTCGAGTGCCAAAATGATTGTATTTTTCCAGCCCACACTCTTTTGGTGTGGTTGCAACGACACTTATGCATTGCAGCATGGACTTTTGAAGGGTTTTGTGTGTGTGTGTGTGTGTATGAGCGTTGAACACTGATGAACTACAACAACATTTATCTATCCATCCACACTCTGTATTATAGTCGTACAACAAATGTCATAAAATTTAATAATGCAAATGTAATTAAGTTAAAATGACCAGGACATTTCAGCAAAAATATTATACAGTAAAAAACGTAAGTACATTTTTAAGTACCGAAAAGAAAAGAATTTTAAAAAATTTATAATTAAAAATCTCTGGTTTGGGAATTATGAGCAATTAAAATAGTTTCTTAAGATATCCCTATAAACATATCACACATTTAATCATAAACAATCGCAACTCAAAATTCACAAACGTATAGGAGAGGCAAAAAACGGGTTAAAAAAAATTATTGTAATTTTATAATCAAATTGAGTTCCACAGAAACCCCTCTTAGGCTGGGTTTTTAAGATCTCAGTTATACTAGGTTTTGTTAATCTGAAAACAGATTTGTGCCGCCATTACCAAGTTTGAATACAAAATTTTGACGGAACAGCTTAGTTTTGCTAAAAATTTTGGACTTTTATGAAAAAATAAAAAAAAATCACATTTCGCCGGATAAATCCGAGTTTCAGACTACGTTAAACTAAGTTTAAACTTAATCCACATCTTAAAAACCCGCCCTTAGAAGACAGTTTAATTTGTTTGTAATTTTGTCCGTAATTTTGGAGATAAGAGGTAATTTTGAGTTGAGTCTCTTTAGGCTTTACACAGAAAAAAATATCCTAAAAAAACTTTTAACAACACCGTTAAAAAAAAAATTATTCAACAAACTTTTTATTTGATTCAATAAAAATATTTATCAGTATTACACTTTGCAAAATAAAACTCCAAAAACATATTTAATAATGAAAAAATTGAATATTTTTACATATTCAATGAAAAAAAGGATTTGAATTAAAGAAGTCAGAATTTATACAACTTTTGTCCATTATTTAATTGTGTTGCCCATTAATTAAAAAATTTTGGCAAAAACTTTTTTCATTAACTCAATAAACTTGTTTGTTGACTAAAAATTCAATAGCTATACCTACAAACTTTTTTTATCAATACCACGCAGAAAATCCAAAATTTTTTAATCAAATATGCTATTTTCGTATTCAAATTTGAAAATTATTTTTTTCCGTGTAGGCACACCTCTATATGGTGAACCAGAAATCTTAACACTTTTTAACACTTTACAACTAAAAATAGTACTCTGGCAATTTACTTCTCATGGTGAGTATAATTATTATATAAATTTTCAAATAAATTCGAAAGTGTGTTCCTGAAATATATTGAAGAAAATAAGACTTTTAAGTATGAAAGCTTTATAAATTGTAATTTGACTTAGAATACACATTCGAATCAATATAAAAATAGTACTCTTTACTAGATGACAAGTAATAAGAAAACAGACATAGCGGCATTTTTTCAGTTAAAGAAGATTGTGGCACAAACGAAATTTTCGTTGTCGTTAGTTTTGAGTGTTTAGGATTTAGTGTGCGATAAACATATTAACTATTTCTAATCACTTGAAATTTTGATATTTAGTTAGGCTTGAGTTTATCAAATTTAATTTTCATTAAATTATTTTTACTGAACGAAGGAATTTTACAACATGAAATTAATTAAAATTTATTGATAATTTTTATTATTGGCTGAGCTGAGGCTCGAACTCGGGTTGAATTTACGTTTCGAGAATAACCACATTCTCATCATCAGAATTCTTTGTATTCTACCCTCTGCACCACTGATGTGCCTGCCAGCCAACAGTCAAACATCAATCTTTAAATTGCTATAATAAATTATAATTTTTCAATATTATTTACATGTTTCTTCATTTTCTTCTGTTTTTTCGTACTCTTTCTGTCAAGACTTCGTTTGTCTTGAAAACCTGAAGACATTTGTTTATTATGTTTTTGTCCATTTTCGTCGTCATCTAATTTGTACAACTTCAAGTACAAATGTAATCATATAGAGCCATAGCTATTTTTCAGTAGTTTTCAATTTGAATTTTGATATTTAGTTAGGCTTGAGTTTATCAAATTTTATTTTCATTTAATTATTTTTACTAAAGGAAGGAGTTTTACAACATGAAATTAATTAAACTTTTTCTAATCACTTTAAAACCAACCCTCGTTTCCTAGTGAAACTATTTTAAGTTCCAACATTGTACGATTTACAAATTTTTTTGTTTATTTGTTCATTTAACTTTTCTTATTGTTGTTATTGTTGTTTTCGTATTATTTTATTTTATTATGCATTTTTTTTTCCTTTTAAATGAGGTGTTGTTGTCAATATAATTCCTGTGTGTCATGCCAACAATTTCGTCAATTTGATGGAATGAAAATCAGCAAAAATCGAGTCTCTTTATTTCAGAACTAATTTAGTTTTGTGCATAACACATGTAGTTAAGTGTGTCATGTTTAAATGAATTATTTATATAGATGGCTTTAATTAAACACTACATGGATACAAAATAAATATGCCAACGAACACATAAGTAGTCAAACATTTGAACACAGTTTTATACTATAAAACTAAAACGTATTCTTGAACCTTTTTCAGATATAAACTATAAATTTAACAAGTAAGCAAAAGCGAAAAAATACTAAAACGGGAAACGTTAATGGCTAACTAAACTACACAAACGGCTTGACAAACAAAATGTTACGTTTGCACAAACCTCTTACGTTACTTATAAGGCTGTTTGCTATTTTGGAAAAAGTTTAAAGTATATTTCAGTAAATGCTGATGTGGGACAGAAACGTTCGACAAATGCTAATTAGGAAATAAAACAATATTGTTAAATTTTTTTTAATTTTGATATCAAAGAATTTTCCAACAAAGGTAAACAGCGCTGGAAATAGGTTTTAATTAAAAGAATTTTATAATAAAAGCTTTTCTAAAACAATCACAAACCTAGACTTTAATGAAATTGAAGAAGAATATTAAAAATTTGATATCAAATGTAGATCTCAAGCCGTTCTCAAACTAAAAAAAGAAATTAATGAAATGGGTAATTTGTGCTGTTTTCGGAACACAAGTGATAATATAAATATTACTACACGTTCATTCACTTGTGTAATGAAAATAGCACATTTGACTTATGAATGAACCACATCTATATAATAAGAATGGAATGTTGTGTGTTGCTAATCGCATAACTTGAGAACGGCTTTACCGATTTGAATTTTTTTTCTTTAAATCGCCATGGTCCAACTTAAGTTTTGTACGGAAAGAAAATTTTGCCCCGCCCGATTTTACCTAAAATCAGAAAACGGCTCCATCGATTTGACTAATTTTTCTTTCAAATGTTCGTTTTAATCCATTTTAGGTTTTCATCGAAAGAAAAATTTACCACGCCTACTTTTACGCCCAATTTTTCTATTAAGCGCAAAACTTAAGAAAGGCTGGACCGATTTGGACGATTTTTTCTTTCTAATGATCGCCATGGTCCAACTTAGGTTTCTACAAAAAGAAAATTTTGCTCCGCCCACTTTTACGTCTACTTTTTTCGATTTACCTAAAATCAGAAAATGGCTCCATCGATCATTAGTAATCAGCTACCGAGCGAAGCTAGTTTGAAATAAAATTTAAAATAATTTGTATTTTCTAATTTGGGAACAATTATGTCTTTGTATTTAGAATGCTATTATTCTTAAAAAATTTTTTTAAATCTCTTCCACTTGACATTTAATAAAGTGCTCGCTTTCAAATCACTCTGCAGTAAAAATGTTGGCTGGGTTATATAATAGCACATGTGTGTGTTTACAGGAGTACCCTGCAAATAATATTGGACTACCTGATCCATTTTGATAAAATGGACTACTCCATGGACAGGGGCCAGATTCTGGCAGTCGTGATCGAGTAATTTCTCGATTCGAAAGCAATTTAATATCTAATTATTTCAGTCTATACTGAACGAATTGGAATTATTTTTTCGTTATTGTAAAGCATTCATTTGAGTTTCACAATACTGAAAAAATAATTCCGATTCGTTCAGTATTGACTGAAATAAAATTGCTTTCGAATCGAGAAAGTACTCGATCACGAATACCAGAATTAGGCCCCTGGTCCGATGTAATGCAAGCATGGACCATGTCATTGTTAAAAAGTGTTTGTAGTGAGACGACATGTCTTCGTTTTTTAACGACATGTTTTCGTTTTTAAACGAAGTTAAAACTTATCGTCTTGTGTATACAATGGAGTAGTTTTAAGACTACTCCTTTGTACTCCAAAGCTGAGTTATATGGTCCTGCCCTAGGACATCGTAATGTTAAATAGACCAAGTTTTTTCCATACGTTTGGGTTACTTTTGTGGGCTACATTTTACTCCCGTGTTTGGACTAGTCCTGTTATTTGCAGGGTAAAAGCAAGACACGTTTGTATAAAACTAGACACAGCGATACATAATTTTTGGATTTTATTTGTGTTTTATAATAGTGTTGCAAAATTTAGTTGATGGAAAGCATTTATTTTTGTAATTTTAAATAGATTAATGTTACAATACAAATTAATGCTTTTTTTTAGAAAGATATATATATGTATGTGTGTAAAGCGGCTTACATATTTCAGTACAGCTAATATCTTGTACTGTAATTATTTGCAAAAAAAAATGCGCGATTTCATGCAAGCTGAAGTAATTATTTACCATTTAAACTAAACTGAAAACAAGCTATAAAATAGTTGCTAGATCTGACAACCGTATGAGAATTAATTCCTGTCGGCAAATGAAATCTTTCTAAAACAATTTTTTAGTTTTTTTTTTAATCGGAACTTAAAAGAGTCACCAGTTTTGAGAACTGTATGACAGTTGATTGTTGTAAAAAAAAAAATTTAAATATGTTTAACACCATCTTATTTGATTTTTAATTATTAATAATATAAGAAAAACACTGAGATGAACGTATGCAGTAAACATTCTGCTAGATTTAGCAGTCTGAGATGAGGAATTGCATATTTTTTTTTTTTTGAAAACATATATTAACTGTATTTAAGCATATTTCCTTGTAGAAATGCAGATTTTGTTTTTACCATATTTTAAATTTGTAGAAAAGCAGAATATTTTAGCATATTTTTTTTAAAAGAATAAAAGTTTCTATCGTCACCTTAAATGCTAACGAACGTAACTACACTTTTTTTTACAGGTGAAGCAAAAAAACATCAAAAATCCATAATAATAAAGTGTTCTTGGAGTTTGAATTTCTTTAATAAAGTCGCCATTTTATCTCAGGGGTCTAAAAATTTGCGTCAGCAATTTTTAATTTAATATTATAGGAAAAAAACTGTTAAACCAACCGTTTCATTACCATAAAGTAGACAAAATACAGGATCTTTTTAAAGCGGGTAGATATGATTACTAAAGGCCGCTATACACTATCCCACAAAGTCTTAAGTAATTTACTGTCATGATAAGTTGTTATTGTTTTTTAAAAATGTTCAAAAAATGATTAGCTCAGGGAAGCATTTTTGAAAAATACGTAAGACTTTGTGGGATAGTGTGTAACGGCTTTAAGTGTTATTTTTCTTTTAAAAAGTAAAGAAATAAAAATTGTTCATAACGTCCGATTTGTTTTTAAAATAATTCAGTGGGCTAATTCCGGCAGTAGCATACGATCGAATACTTTCTCGTACTTTCGAATTTTTATACTTGTGGGATTCTGTGAGTCGTTATTCAATAATATGAATCGCAATTTCTGATGACAGCAGTCGATACCGGGCGACTTTTGAATGAATAAAATCTATCGAGTATCGTTTTTTTTTGTAATAAAAAAAAAAAAATAAAAAAAGAAATGTAATATGGAATTCTTTTCAACTAAAGAAAAAAGTTAAAATTTAACGGCCTTACTTATAAAAAAAAGCAAGTTTATTAAATTTTTTTTTAAACAAATTTTCATGCAAAACCCGTTTCATAAACTCTTTATTAACCTGTTTTATTGTTGTAAAAATAAGGCCGTTAGTATTTTTGGTCTAAGTTATTAAAATTAAAAGAGATTATGGGAAAATGGCTAACCATACAGATTTGGGAAAAAGTATATTGCCGAAATCCAATCCTCTAAGAGCATAATTAAAACATTCCTGTCTAATGGGTTTTTAAATATCCAAAAAAATTAAAACAGCAACAAAATTCTAGCAAAGGTCAGATAAGAGTGGATTGCTGCATCTTACATTTCTATTTTAAATTAGACAATGATTTATATGAAAGAAGTTAAAATTTCTTGGTTTTTGCAATTAGTTATCTATGAAAAATTAAGTTTTGTTTCAGGAAATGCTTGAAAAGAGTAAAAATGCCTTTCAACACCAAAATAATAATTTTGCTTTGTTCAGTATCGACGGAAAGATGTAGAAAAAAATTCGATCACGACAGCCAGAATAAGCCCTCAGGTAAACAGAAATACTGAAAGGGGGCCAAATTTAAGAATTTTATTTATCTAATTTGTATGGTTAAAATTCTTAAATTTGGCTTCTTTGTTTTTCATTTCCATTATTTATTTCTGACATACCTATCTCCCTTCCTAAAGGGGGCTCCCATACAAAATGTTCAATACAGCCTAGAAATAAATTAAAGAAAAAGTCCCATAATTGTGTAAGAGACGCCCCAAGGGGGAACAATTTATGACTGGCCATCATGAGTTTTTGTACTTTAAATTTTCTAAAAACATACTTGCACTTTATCTTCACTTTTTTATCTTTTTTGAATAAAATCAAAGGTTGTAGATAGATTTTAATCATTTTTGGCTTGCACAGCCTCTGCTAAGATCCCAGACTGCCGACTGTTCTGCAGAAATTATCGAAATTCCGAATATACTTAGCAAAACTATAATGATTTTTTGCGAGCTTAAATTTTCTTATAAAATTTAAAAATGTTTCTGCTGAAATTATCGAATTACTTCTTTAGAAAAGTTTAATATTTTCTTGAGAGATTTAATTTTCTGACATTTGGGTGGTGATACGAACAGATATCTGGTGGATACTGTAATATCGGACTGTAAATGCATAAGATATAACGCAAAATGTGAAAAGTCGACCCCTTAATTCGGCAAAAATTTTTTTAAAACCTTCTTTTAAAAATACTTTATATTAAGGGGAGTACGTTGAAACTTTTTTTGAGGTACGGTCTAATTACCACTTAATAAATTTTTGCCAAATAAAGCTAGTTGTGTTATTCCTCTTCTTCTTTGAGCAGCCTAATACATCCTCATCTTTTTCTATGTACCACCGATGATCGAGTTATGTTCAATTCACGAATGCATGTCGTATTAAGGTATTCGTCCGTTTTCTTCTTGAGTACATAACGAGCTCAAAACTTAACATGTACAACAATTGAACAATTGACATGAATACAATGTTCAAAGTCCAGAAAAAAAGAAACAATTCATCGCATTAGATTTTGTCACGAAATACGAAGTTCGTATGTCACGCCGAAAGCCGTATTACGAAGAGAGGGTAAATACAGTAAAAGCAACTTGGTTTGGTTCTTAAGTAAGTACGCATTTTCTTAAATCAATTAGAGAATGCTTGATTCAAGTGCAGATTATTAAAGTCCCCGTATTTAAAATAGCCCGAAAACGAGATTGTCTTAAGTAAAAGTGAGAAAAAATAAATCTCAAACTGTGCTGGATTAAAAAATCTCTAAGTTAGTTTAATTCCGAATTGGTACTTGAAGAACTTATCCCAAAGTGGTTTGATTGATTGAAATTATTTGAAGAACAACGATTCGGTTCTCTTTATTGTTTGAGTGATGTGCGTTACTCGAAAGGAAGAAGAACTTCACGTGTACAACAAAAACGTATTTTGTGCAGACCTCTGGAATGCAGTATACTGCAGGATGAAACATTTGTAACTTTAAATGTTTTAAAATATTAGATAATTTTAGAATTTAATGCTTAAATTAAATGTATTATTTTTATGCGAAATTATGAATAAAATATAATTATTCTGTAAACTTATTTGTATCGTTTTTTTTTGAGCTTTTAAATTGATATGAATTGCAAATAAAAATATGAAAAATTATTCACTTTTAAGTAAGTGGATTAACATTTTCCTTTGCAATTTAAATTGGTTAAATAAAACCAATTTTTTTTTTTAATTTTTTGTGTTGTGCTCTTTCTCATTTACTTGCATAAATAAAAAATAATGATTGATTTTAAACTTTTTGCTATATTAATAATTTATAATGAACTTATACAACAATTTGTTCTTTGTAAATTTAAAAAAATTATTGAATTAATAAATTAAGAAAAAAATGTATAATGTATAATTTGTAAATTGTAATATTATTAATAACCCTGGTGCATTAAGTACAAGGTAGGTCCTTTAGGGAGAGTTGTCATTACTTCCCCCCATGTAATGTCAAATTAATTTATTTGATTTTTGACGCTTGTTTTAATTTATTTCCTTATTTTCTTTTGTTTGAGGTTATATTGGTTTTAAAATTGAGAACAAAATTTCAAAATAATATACCTGGTTCTTATTGTACCATGATTCATAACCAAAATTATGATCAGAAAATTTTTTAAAGTTTTTTGAAAATATATGCACTTAAAGTCGAAAATTGATTGAATTTTAAAACATCAATCTAATAAAGAAGGCAATTATAAACATTTTTTAAAATTTTTTTTATAATAACGAACTAGACTTTGATATGGAGGACTCAGAGATGAACCGAGCCAAGTCATAATAAATATATAATACATATATGCATTTCAATAGTGGTGCGAAATTCTCCGCAAAGTTTAACTCTTTCCAGTTCTGCGACGGACTAAAGCAAACAGTGTTTCCCTTGAATTTCAAAAGGCTAGAGTACATTTTTATTGCAGTATGCAGATACAACTTGACGTTTCTTACTTGGACAAAAAAGCGTAAAGCAAAAGGTGTATGACACAATAAAAACTTTGACAACACTCACGCATTGTGTGTTAAAAAAAAATAAAAAAAATTATAATAGCAGATTGTCAAAGCGCGCAAAAAGATGACAGTTGCCTAACTTTTCGCTTCGCTCTGCGTTAAAAGTACTTTATGTGACATGTTTCGTATAAGTATAAATATTACATCTTACATGTCAAAGCGAATCGCGAAGCAAAAGTTTTATCTGACATGGCCCTTCTGCTTTTGCATTCAAGTAGTCATTGTCCGCTCGCTGAGACAATGAAGAACGTAAATGAGCACGATTGTATGACTTTGCTTTATTTTTTCAATTTTCATATTTGTATACAGCGTTACCGTTGGATATTTTAAAAAAATACCAAAAAAGGGAATATTAACAAAAAAGTGGCAGCAAAAATGGGATTTAAGAAAAAAGGGGCACTACTTTTAAAACCAGAATGAGTTTAACAAATTATGAGTTTAAGACGTATTTTGTTCAATTTATTTAAACTTTAAGTAATATTTTATAAATGGTAAAAAATATAACAGGAAACATTATGTAATAACACTAGTCAGCAAAAACCAAAACAAGTCGGAAGCAAACCCTTTTACATGTGGTTTAAATTGACTTTAGCGTGATGAATCCAAATCTGTTCACAGATTTGTGGGCTAAACCAACCAAGGCGGTTATGCTAATACATTTAATCATAACTTGTAGTAGCAACAGCGGTAACGCTGTCTGTATATTGTTTTTGTATCTGTACCTATGTGTGTTTGCGTGTCATTTAATTTATTTTTCTTCCGAATCCAGCATACGAAAAAACTAGTACATTACATTAGTTACATAGCAACTGCTGAATAGTCATCAGAGCAATGATTTTTTTCTTTGTATGTGTTTTTTACCAAACATTCCCAGTTGGCCACGTCTTTAAGACATCCTGGAAGACGGATGCAAGACAATGTTAATTCCTGCACGACATGTGAGGGACAGCGGGAACAAATCGTCCACGACAATTTCGAACAAGTGTCGCGAAAATCGAACACGACACAAGGAAACACAATGCCGCCAACTTTGTCGTCAACGACTACATGCATGACAACGACGTCTATTTTGATGACCACGACAAAAATTATTATATGGTTATCTTTTTCAGACAGTTTTTAGTATAGTTGAAATTTTAACTTCTGTTATATGTTTTACATTCGACTCTTATAACAAATCCTAAGGTTGAAAATGAAGTATTAACTGCATGTAATCCATTTTCCAGCCCGCGAATTACTTCATCATCATTTTTCGGTTTTACTAGTTAGACCTAATTTGTAAATTTTTTGTAGGTATTTAAATCAACAATTAAAAAAAAAGAATATGAGAATTTTAAGAAAACCAAGCAAGTGATTGAATAGCATCCAAGAAAACTTTGTCGTCAAGACAACTTATGAGACAGTGTCGCTCATACTGTCCCACATAGAGCTAAATAGAATCCAACTTATAAGACCACGTCGCTGAAACTGTCTTCCAGGACGAATTCCTGGAAATTGTCTTCTTGAAAACCTAAACGACAGGGGACAAGCCGTACATACATCATTGACGACGATGTCGTCAACGGCAATCTAGCCCACTGGTTTGATGAACGAAGCTAAACAATGGTATGAATGGCAAAGCCTATACGTTGTGCATTACTTGAATGAATTTAAAAACAGCAGCGAATATGTGTCGCTGAGCAAGTTTGATTGCATGAACGCACAGGGCTGCCAGACTTGGGGATTTATTCCCAAATTTGGGGATTTCATGAGAGCAGAAAGGACAAAGAAAGTCATTTGGGGATTTTTTTTTGGTATTTAAAAAAAAATTTTGAGATTTTTTGGGGATTTTACACATTTTTAATACATTTTCCCTTTTTTCTTATTATTTAGGCTTATTTTTCTATGTTTCGTATATAAAATATCAAAAAAAGTAACAAAACTTTCATCTTACTCTTATCAACAACGAAACCGGAGAAAGGGTACGAATTAAGATTATTATTTTTGTTGAGTGTGTAAAAGGTACTTAATAAACTTGTGTTATTATTCTTGAGTGACACATAACATTTTTGATTCTTTAAGGGCAATTTTTAAGCAAATATGTCTTCCCAAAAAATAAGTACATATGAAAGACAACACGCAAAGAAAAAACATGGTTGATGCAGTCACAATCGCAAACTATCATTAATGTTTGTGGTTATTATTGTGTCAAACACGACTTCAGTAACAATATGTGTTCAGACATAGTGTTTTTAACTTATTGTTGTCTCAAACATTTTATTATGTTCAGAAGAAAAACGCAAACGACCTCCTAACCATGTTTCTATGTTTCCCAAAACCATGTAAAATGTCTATTTCAACATGTTATATGTTTCTCACAATAAAAACAATAACAAATTTATTTTCAAAAAATAATTTTTTATCAAAAATACAAATGTATGTACATATACTTTGTTTTATATAAACAGCAAAGCATATTTCAAAAATAAAATTAAATACATACATTAAATGGCCGTTTTCTCATTACGCATTTATCTTTTTCCCAAACGAAAAACTGCACATTAAAGAAATTTGGTTTTATCAATGTCTCATTTGCTTCTATTCTGCCGCAAAGCTAACCAGCCGTTCAGATAAATTCAATCAGCTGACTCCCAACTTTTTCCAATGTTGTAGGCCTTTTTGGCTGCAAGAAAGACAACGTTTGTGTGTATGTATTTTTATAATTATATTTAAATTACTCACACAGAAAAAAATACCAATGTAAAATTAACATGGAAAAATGTTGATTGAGAATCATATTAATTTTCTGCAAAAGTATGCCCTTTATTTAAATTTATCATTATTTCATATTAATTTTAAATAAAATAACCTTAAATCACGTTTATTTAATATTATACACTGTTAAAATAAAAAAAAAAAAAAATTAAAATATAAATAAATATGGATTCAATATTGAATCCATAAAAACCTGTTTTATATTAAAATCAAAAGTTTTTCTTGTTAAATTAACATGCATACAAACTTAAGTATGTCCATTTTTTATTTTCATTTTTAAAATATGTTATAAAAAGAAGACGATTACCGTATTCTTTTAATTAAAATTATTTAGTTAAATAGTACATCAAGTTTTCAAAGTAGAATGATGACGAAAACCATATTGGGCGATTCTGCTGATGCTTCTGTTATTAAAGGAGAATACAAAATAACTGAAACATGTGTTACAGGGGTAAGTGTCTTGAACTATTCTTAAATAAATGCATATGTTGTCCCAGAAGCTTGTTCTTACTGTTATATCACACTCGAACCAATTTGATTCCACATGAAATTCACGTTGTTTCAACTTAAAATAAGTTTCATTCAACGTGATACGGATTGTTATTTCAATATAATTGACATTTTGCTCTAACTTTACTGCAATGTTAAATTAACATGAATTATAGTTATTTTAAAAGAAAAAAATGTTGTTGGCAGTTATTGTAAAATCAGGTTGAATTAACATGAAAAACGTATAAAGCAAAATCACCACCGAAAAATTTTAAATCAACCTTGATTTCTACGTTTTTAACTTGATTTTTTTCTGTGTGCTTGGCTGTTTTAATAAACATATAGCAAGGCAGCATGGCCTTTTTCCCCCTGAAAAAAGTTTTAATTATTTTGTAATAATCCAAGTTGTCCGAATAACTGATGCTCGCAGACGTAAATGACATGAATAAAATTTAATTTTTTTATAAATAAACATTGTTTGTTTTGACAATAAATGTTTGCTCAATTAGAGAATCTGTTTTAAAGCAAACAAAAATTATGGTACTAAACATACCTTTTGTGTGCAACTTATTTTATTGATTTTGATTGTGTAGTTGAAAATAAATATATGTATATATTATAGTAGCAAACATTTCACAAAATTTAATATGTTGAGCCAGATTAGAGTAACTTTTTAAGTGTAAAACACCATATAATATTATTGTAATGAATTAAAAATTATTAAGGACAAACTATATTTTTTCAAGTTATATTAGGAATATAATAAATTTATTGGGGTAAACATATTAGGCAAATATGAATAAAAATGTTCGTAGTGAACACTTTGTAATCATGTTTTTTCTCTGCGTGAATAAAAAAAAGTTTGGGGAAAAGAAAGCATCGAAGTATTAAATAAATGACGGATATACCTATGTATATATTCTAATTGCTGAGTTTAGGGATGGCTTCCTCACTGAAATCGCGTAAAAAGAATTTATAAAAACATGCCTAAACCAGTCAAAATAAAATATTTTTTTTTACTAAACATTTTTACTAAACATTTTTATTTGGGGATTTTTTATTAACATTTTTCTTATTATTTTTAAAAAAATTTTAAATTTGGTCAGAAAAAAAACAAAATATTTTTTTTAACTTTTTAAAGTTTTGTTTTTTAATTTGGGGATTTTAAGGAACTATATTTTTATTTTTTGGGGACAAGGAAAAAAGTACCTGGCAGCCCTGTGAACGCAAATGTGTGTATTTGATGGTGTTCATAAAATACGAATTTTTTGCAATCACACAAAGCCGTTCTCTGGTACTTTCGCAACTTTTGTAGTCATATAATACAATTAAAGTAGATACGAAAAATTCTTACGTAACTTTTTATAAAACACTACTTTATAAAAATTTTTATAAAATAGTGTTGATTCGAAATATTTCTTTCTAGGTAACAATTGTTTTTTTAAAACAGAAAAAAATTGACATTAAAAATTCCCTGCAATAATTATGTTTTCAAACTAAACATTTCTTTTTAACGAACAATAATACAGAAATTTCACCTTTCACTCCTCACAATTCCTTTTGCAAGCAGCGATAGAAATAATTAGAAATAAATTTAACTTCCACATAAAACACACACATACATATATTTTCGAGGAAACCAAGTCATAATACCACAATTGAATTTTACCATACAACCGACATGCACAAACACTATTATGTATGACTCAACGTGATATTTGACGGAGCGAAGAGAAAACCGGCAACAAAAACAAACATTTGTGCATTCACATAAATGATGAAGGATATTGGATTTACACGTATTCAATGTTATTGCATTACAAATGTTTATTAGTTTATAATGGAGATACATTTCGTAGTTATACAAAAATTTTATATTGCTCAAACACACACACACACACTCACACACACAAATACCCTTTTGTGATTACACAACCATTTAAACTGACTAAATGCGACAACATCAATAGAAGCGGAAACAGCTAATGGTCGAAAAAGGAAACGTAACAGGAAAAGTAAAACTAAATATAAAGTTACTGGAAATAAAATCATATTTTCAAGCTAAAATATTCGTATCCATAGATTATTTTATATGTGCACATAAATATTTGTAAATGTATGCATGCATAGACTGCAAAAGGTCCTTGTAAAGCCAATCATGTTTCAGTTGAATCAGTTGGCATGGATGGTTGACTGTTTGGTCTATTACATTGCCATTCATTTTAAATTTAATGTCCTTCTCTTAGTTCCTTTAACACAGTGATTCGTTGAAGTGACAACAATAACGAAAATGTTAATTAGTGTAAATATTTTTTTTCAAAAGCCAAGATAAGATAGAAAAATACTACAATATGGAGCTAACATTAATTTGTAATTTTTAAATTGAAAAAAAAAAACATACACCTCTTCTGAAACCATGTGTTAAGGGTCTTTCGTTGAGCGCTTTCTAAGTTTCTAAATCTATATATCGTCGGCTTAATATGCAAAACTTTAAATATTTCATGTGTGCAGCTTTGGAGAGAAACCAAAAATATGGTTGGTTTCACACACTTAAAGACACAAATTGAAGTAAAATTACATGCTAGTCGACGAGGCGTATCTTTCTCTACCACACGGCATCAAAATCTCAATTTACTTAAAAAGTGGACTTAGCAGGCTTGCATATTAAGCCGACGATATGTATATATAAAATACAGGCAAAGCCCGGTATAACGAATGATATATAGCTTAGTTTAGACAATATGTTGAAACAGCAAATGTATGCTTACACTTATATGCCTTAAAATAATAACAAATTCCTCTATCAGCGTATTCATATTCAATATGCGATATAAGAAAATTTTTATTTTTTCACTGAATGATATTCTTTTTCTATTCACCATTTTGCTTTAACAACACTTCAAACAAAACTCTTTTATTATGCTTTAAACTAGTCTACATGTTCTCTTACTTTGTAAGAAACAAGAAAAGCATATCCAAACAAACGGTATTGTAACGATTTTTTGGTTTTGCTTTGTTTTTCTTAACCATTCGTTAAACCGGGAGCACAAAAAAGTTGATCTTTCGTCATATAAGGTAGCTAATGAACAAACTTGCTCATTCGTTATATCGAATTTTCGTTAAAGTGAGTATTTGATATATCGAGCTTTGCCTGTACATATACAAAAAAAGGGTTTCTGCCTATGTCCGCTAAAGACTCTGAAACCGATGTGCTTCAAACTGGTTTCATTAGAAATGCAATTTTGTCAATATGGTTAAAGGCGTAAACATTTTTCAAAATAAGGACAACGAGGGGAGTTTGGGGGCAACTTCTACCTCTTTGAAACTATCTAAGAGATTTTTATGAAATTAAGAACAAAGATAGATCCCTATTTATATGGACTACAGATTTTTTTAAAAAATAGGACCGCGAAGGGAGGTAGGAGAAAATTTCTGCTTCGTCAAAGCAATCTAACAAATTTTTAATGAAATTTGATACAAAGATAGATCCCTATTTATATAGACACATTTGCTATGCAACTCTTATGAAATAGGACCGCGACGGGAGGTACGGGGAAGTTTCTGCCTCTCAAAACCAATCTAACCGATTTTAATGAAATTTATAACATAGGTATATCACTATTTACATGGACACATTAGCTATGCAACTTTTAAGAAAAAGGACCGCGAGGGGAGGTACGGGAAAATTTCTGCTTCTCCAAAGCAATCTAACATATTTTTAATGAAATATAAAACAAAGATAGATCCCTATTTATATGGACAGATTTGCTATGCAACTTTTATGAAATAGGACCGCGAGGGGAGGTACGGGGAAGTTTCTGCCTCTCAAAACCAATCTAACCGATTTTAATGAAATTTATAAGATAGGTATATCACTATTTACATGGACACATTAGCTATGCAACTTTTAAGAAATAGGACCGCGAGGGGAGGTACGGGAAAATTTCTGCTTCTCCAAAGCAATCTAACAGGTTTTTAATGAAATATAAAACAAAGATAGATCCCTATTTATATGGACACATTTGCTATGCAACTTTTATGAAATAGGACCGCGAGGGGAGGTACGGGGAAGTTTCTGCCTCTCAAAACCAATCTAACCGATTTTAATGAAATTTATAAGATAGGTATATCACTATTTACATGGACACATTAGCTATGCAACTTTTAAGAAATAGGACCGCGAGGGGAGGTACGGGAAAATTTCTGCTTCTCCAAAGCAATCTAACAGATTTTTAATGAAATATAAAACAAAGATAGATCCCTATTTATATGGACACATTTGCTATGCAACTTTTATGAAATAGGACCGCGAGGGGAGGTACGGGGAAGTTTCTGCCTCTCAAAACCAATCTAACCGATTTTAATGAAATTTATAAGATAGGTATATCACTATTTACATGGACACATTAGCTATGCAACTTTTAAGAAATAGGACCGCGAGGGGAGGTACGGGAAAATTTCTGCTTCTCCAAAGCAATCTAACAGGTTTTTAATGAAATATAAAACAAAGATAGATCCCTATTTATATGGACACATTTGCTATGCAACTTTTATGAAATAGGACCGCGAGGGGAGGTACGGGGAAGTTTCTGCCTCTCAAAACCAATCTAACCGATTTTAATGAAATTTATAAGATAGGTATATCACTATTTACATGGACACATTAGCTATGCAACTTTTAAGAAATAGGACCGCGAGGGGAGGTACGGGAAAATTTCTGCTTCTCCAAAGCAATCTAACAGATTTTTAATGAAATATAAAACAAAGATAGATCCCTATTTATATGGACACATTTGCTATGCAACTTTTATGAAATAGGACCGCGAGGGGAGGTACGGGGAAGTTTCTGCCTCTCAAAACCAATCTAACCGATTTTAATGAAATTTATAAGATAGGTATATCACTATTTACATGGGCACATTAGCTATGCAACTTTTAAGAAAGAGGACCGCGAATGGAGGTACGGGAAAATTTCTGCTTCTCCAAAGCAATCTAACAGATTTTTAATTAAATATAAAACAAAGATAGATCCCTATTTATATGGACAGATTTGCTATGCAACTTTTATGAAATAGGACCGCGAGGGGAGGTACGGGGAAGTTTCTGCCTCTCAAAACCAATCTAACCGATTTTAATGAAATTTATAAGATAGGTATATCACTATTTACATGGACACATTAGCTATGCAACTTTTAAGAAAGAGGACCGCGAATGGAGGTACGGGAAAATTTCTGCTTCTCCAAAGCAATCTAACAGATTTTTAATTAAATATAAAACAAAGATAGATCCCTATTTATATGGAAATGCTATGCAACTTTAAGAAATAGGACCGCGAGGCCTCTCAAAACCAATCTAACCGATTTTAATGAAATTTATAAAACACATACACAAAATTTAAAAATTTAGAAAATTTAAAAAGTAGAAACACGAGGGGATGAAAGGGCCGATTTCTGCCTCTCCAAAACTACCTAACAGATTCTTATGAAATTTAAAACTTAGATAGATCCCTATTTAGTTAGACAGACACATAAACTATGGTTTTTTCAAAATAGGGACTACGTGGGGAGGGGATCTTAGTTGAACACGACGGCTATCCGCTAGTTTATAATAATATTTAAAAATCGTTTTTTAACAATAATTTCAGCTTTGAGGTTATGTAAGAAAATCGAATAATTACAAACTGCTCTAATATTACCCACCATATTATAACAAAAAAAATTTTTTACCAACAATATGTCTGTCTTGTATTATTATTTTGAGTTTTTATACAGCTAAAAATCATTACATAAATTTGCATAACTTTTGAAGATTATGGATATCCCATTTCAAAACTTTTACAATATTCCCTATCGCGAATGTTATGGGAATATGCATAGTTGGGGGCAGTGCACTAAATATTGATTTATATCAACCATGCACTATCACTAAATAAAACTGCAAAGAAATTAGTTTGCACTCTTTTTTCCAGCTTTAGTGATGATTGTTATTATTTAACTACCACTAAAATTTTTTTTAATTGATATTGCAAATTTTTTCACTATCACTAAACGCAGATTGAATGCAAAAATAGTGCAAATTTTGGACTTGCGATCAAAAAAGCTGCATACAAATATTGTCCCACTTAAATTTAAAAAATGTAACTTTGTATGTGCATGACTTTTGATTTCTTTTGAGGATATGCATAAGTAGAGAACATTAAACAAAATGATATGTTGTCAATAACGGTATAATTATTGGCTTTAATCATGAAAAAACCAGTTTTTGATTTTAAATTAAGTGCAACAATTTTAGTTGCTCTCAAATGAGTGAAGAAAAAAAGTTGCAATAAACTGATGATTACTTTTTTTAAATCAAACTATTTTTTTTTTTGAGTGCAAAATTTTTTAACATCACTATCACGTATCTTAAGTGAGGCTGCAAATTTTCAATTCGTCACTCAACATCAACAAAATGATTGCAATATTTTTGCACTATCACCAAAGGCCGTTTTACACTATCCCACAAAGTCTTTAGTAATTTACGAAAATGCAACCCTGTCATGATAAGTTGTTATTGTTTTTAAAAAAGTTCAAAGAATAAAAGTATCAGGGAAGCATTTTTGAAAAATACGTAAGACTTTGTGGGATAGTGTGTAACGGCCTTAAGTGTGAGTTGAAACTGCAAAATGAGCGCACTACCCCCATCTATGGGAATATGTTATATGGGAGCAAACCTATATTCCCATCTCCAACAAATCGGTATCGCAAATATTTTGGGAGTAAAAATTTCTTTTGTGCATTTTTTGTCAGTGCTTTATAAACAAAAGTTTCTATTGTGAATAACTTGTCTGTGCTTGTATTGTGAATGAAAAATATACAAAACAAAATACTAATAAAAATAAAAAAATAATAAAATAAACAATAAATAGTTGGGGTATTCACAAGGTGTGCTATCATGTTAAATTGTCATAATGTTCTAACATTTTACAATGTTTTAAAAATATTGTTGTTGCTTTGTTAACAAAAAGTGTCATAAATTAATAGAACTTTGCTTGCTATGTTTATTGTGCTTTCGTAATTAATCAGAAGAGACCTGCGCTGAGCGGCTGAGCCGAGCCGCATTAGTTTTTGAAGCCGTCGCCTTGATGGTATAGTTTTATCCGGCTAATATCCGAATTCAACCTGCGGCTAGCAATTTTTGCAACAAAACACTTGCGGCGTCAAATTATATCGGCTTAGGACTCTGATGTTTGGTAAGCAAACAAAATAAAATTTATTTGGAAAATAGTCAGATAAGATCTAATTTAATTTTTTAATTCTTGGATTAGAATTAAAAAATATTTTGATATTAGGTAAATATTTATTTTTTATATTTGATTGAAATCAGCTTATTCAAATTTAAAATAGCACACTAAATTATGAGGGGTTGTTCACAACAGTCGTATTTTTTCATGTTATTATTTTAAGACTTATTACTTTATGACACCTTGTGAATCCCCCAAGTGTTTATCTTCATTTGTTTTATTAATAATCCTTCAATAAAAAGAAATTAATTTAATTGAGTCATACCTTAGAAAACAAATTAATATTTACATGTTTCCTTCTCGTTAACATTAACACTTGTTGGGAATTTATTTAGTAATGAATGTGGGTATTTTTGCTCTTTTTTTTGGAACTTTTTTCAGTAAAGCTATGGAATTGAGACAAAACAACTTAAAATACAACATATTTCCATATAAACAAATATATTTATGTTTGGATGTAAAAAATAAACAAATTCATATACACATACAATGAAAATGTGAAAGAAATAAAAGGCTTTAAATGGTATCAAAACCTTGTTTGTTGCGTACACCACAATACAATATATGTATGCTAAAAATATATATGATAAAATACAAATTTGTTTATTGTAAATCTATAATATAAATATTAAATTATTAACGTTTTTCACATACAGTTAATACTGTTTTAATATCATTTAAATCATTTGGTACTTTTTCTGCACAGCGGTCACCATTTAAACATTTTTGATTCCCATCACTGTGTGTTTTGTTTTATGTATACTATTGCTTTTTGTTTATGTATGGGAAATATATATGCAACATTTTTAAATGTTCTATAAGTGCACCAACGTGCTTACAGTACGGTGCGGTACATTACGGGCACAGCAACGATTGCCTAACTGGGCCTTAAACATTGGCGATGCCAAATTTTTTTAGTTTGGGAATTCATTTTTCAAAAAATTTGTTATGAGAATCATTCACAATACGAAATAAAAAAGTATGGAAATATTTTTATGGGAGTAGTTGTTTGCGCTAGGGGTGAATAAAATAAGGGCTGTGTAGGCTTATTTCGGTTTAAAAAATAATCCAAAAAGATTGGCAAATAGACGTATAGTTATTCAAAAATAAAGCTTTTTAGGCAATATATTTTTTTTGGGTTGTCCGCCTCACGAATAGTGTCTCATTTTGTATGTCTTGCCAAGTCTATGGAAACGAATCACTGTGCAGGCAGCACTGGAAATGAAACATTAGAAAACATTTTTGTAAAAATTGACAAAAAAAAAAAAAAAAAAAATAGAAGAAAAAACTTTGGAAAAATAACAACGTTAAAAAACGTTAGACAGACAAGATAGAAAAAACATACTACATGAAATACAACAACAAAATGTTGACTAGTAACCATTTGATGTATGCAGCTGATATCAATTTTAGCTGTATCAAACAGCCATTACGAAAACGTTTATCAAATGTCTGGCTAGATAGAATGTGTCACACAACAAAAACAACTAAAGCAACAACAATAGCAGCAACTGTAGCAATAACAACTACTCCCTTAAAGGTTCACCTGGTTAAATGCTGCTTGAATTGCATGTCATGACTGAAGTTTAGCAAATACCATGATGAAAAACGATAATGGTGCCACTGATGATGACGATGATGATGAGAGGGATAATGATGATGACTGTATGTATATAAATGGCTTTTCTATACCCTACACAAAAAATTTTTAATTTAATGCAAGACATTTAATTACATCGATAGAAAGTTTATGACGAAACAGTTTCATAATGACAATAAATTACACAGTGCAACATTTTCAAGGTTATAAAATGTGGACTTCATTTTGATTCAGATTCCTGAAAACTTGCAAAACTCCATTTGCGTCTTTCTGGTTTATATCCGATCTACATTTTATAGCATCATCAATATTGTGACTAAAACTTGATTTTAAACATATTTTTTTAAAGAAAACATAATATTTCTCACGGCTTTATCCCATAAACCGATTGGAAAACTGCATCTAGTGTTTTAAAAATTACCATTTTCATGCTTTTTTTTGACAGTTTTTGACTCAAATTTTCTAATCTAATTCCGAACTAAGCCAGAAAACCCACGGGTTTTTGTTAGTTTTGATTAAATAGCTCTTTCAGAAAATGAAGTCTAAATGGAGTGTCCATTTAATGTGTTGCACTGTGATTATAATCATTTAACTGGGTTTCGAAAATCCCAACCTCATATACATACAAATAGGAAAAAGTTGTATAATTTCTGGACTTAAAAAATTTTAGGTTAAACTCTAAATTGTTCGATTTGAAACTTAAAAAAATAATTAGTATTATGGTTATTTTATTAAGCAGCATATGGTTTTTTATACAAATTTTTATATTTTATATAAATCGATTGAAATAGACAATCATTCGCAACAACAAATTTCGATCCACCAAGTAAAAATACCACTTAGTTTAAAGATTGATGTTTGACTATTGACTGCCAGCCGTCTTTAGTAGTGGTGAGAATTAAACGTCAAAGATTTCTGAGAAAATAGTGTGGTTACTAACGAAACATGTCAAATCGACCTGGTTCGGTCCCCCGGTTAGTCAAGCATGGAAAATTATTAATAAATTTTAATTAATTTCATGTTGTAAAATTCCATAAAAATAATTGAGTGAAAATTAAATTTGATGAACTTTGGCCTGATTAGAATACAAAAACTTTAAATAAATCTCAAAGACCAGCCCTTGTTAGTTTCAGTTTTGTTATTTCCAACACCAAAAATCTAATGTTCTATTAGGGTATTTTCAAAACTGTTTTTTTTTTTTTTTTAATTTGATTGAATTTATAATATTCTGTTAAAAGTCTGTTGCATTATTACGACACATTTTGCGTATCATGATTTTCAAAACTGGTAACCATAACAATTTCCTGTTAATAAAAAACTATTGGAAGAAAATAAAATTACAATATTCAAATTGTATTCGTTTATGGAAAACATAAAAGGCAAGAGGAAATAACGTTTACTGGGAAAACTTATATAGATTAAAATGCACAATGGGACAAAAAAAAAAAAAACTGGTAACCTGTTTAGCAACTCGTGCCATTACTTTGTTGAAATTATGACCAGGGTAGAGGAGTATTTGTGTTAAAGTTTGGTCTATCTAGTACTAAGTTTTCTTAGAAGCTACGAACGGCTATTTGTCACATTGAATCAAATAAAAATGATGAAAGTGTCTTCAGCTTTAAAAAAGCTAAGTAAGAGTGCTATATTAGGCTTTTATACCCTTCAGCATGATACTGTAAGAACAAAAAGTGATATATGGATGCAAATCAATCAATTTTGTGCCACACCCACTTCCGCGATTGCGCCCACATTTTATCGGTTGTGTGTTGATAACCAAAATGCTTGTACACAACCTGGAAACTTTGGCACTTGCCGTTCTACAGATCAAGAGAAGTCTAAAATGTCATTTTAGGGAACTGCCACGATACCCCCCCCCCCCCCCCGCCATTTCATCGGATCTTGTGTATTGATAACCAAATGCATCAACCAAGTTTGAATTCCTTGGCTCTTGCCGTTCTCTAGATATATACAGAAAAAAAAAATATAGCAAAAGGGGATTTATGGGTAAAACTAGTGGCAGTCTTAATATTTTGCTCATATCTCAGCCATTTGTGGATCGATCATGCTGAATTAAAATAGCAATATTAAGCGGAGCACATGTGATTTAAATATGTAACAACCTGGTCCCCATAATTTCTGGGGTCTGCGGAAAAGCCATTTCAACAGACAGACGGACATCGTTGAGATCAATATTGTAGCAATTACAAACGGAGTGACAAACTTATACATATATATATACACATATATACATATATATGTACCTATATACCCTTGCCACCTGTGTAAATATAATGATTAAACCAAACTCTTTAGTGGTCCGGGGATAATCCAAAATAAAACTTATAACATTTTGCTAAAACCATGGCTAACACAAAATGAAAACCTGCCTCCCAACCCGCATTTTCCCAAGATTCTTTTAAACATAGTTTAGCTCAATTAATAACAAGAAAAGACACATTTATTATTAAAATTATATTTAGGTCCAAAATACAAAAATTAAAGCCTGTCCAAAGGATTATTAAAGGAAATAATAAAAATAACAACGCAAACAAAAGTTGCATCTTAAGATAAAAATTCTCCTTTAACACACTTAAGGCAAGAACTAAAAAGGAGAAATATTTATCATGTTTAGAAAGAATAAACTGGCAGCAAAAGATTACAAAATGATAAAGACTTGCCAAAGTGATTGATAGATGGCCACTTGTGGCAAAGACATGAGGAAGCAACAACATTGATAAAGCAAGAAATAACAAAGGAATTGATAACAACAACAACCCACCCCCTAAATCAAAATTAAAGTGTATGAAAGAACCCAAACAATTAAAAAGAATAAAAAAGTAACTAAACGAATTTCTGTTAGACAACATTTGGGAGTATTGACAGAGTGCGCCCGGAATAAATTGCTACATGTGTATTCTTGAACTTGATACAATGTTTTTAATGAATAATAAATAAAAATTGGAAACAAAAAATAAAAAACAACCCCGCAAAATCAATAGCAATGTTTAATAGATGAACATGTGTTTTATTTATTGAATTTCATTAAACTTAAGTGACTTTTTCTATTATGGATCGACGGCAAAACGTTCGAGCACAACAAAATGGACAAAAAAAAAAAGATAAATTGTTTTAGACGAATAATGCAGAGAGTACAAAAAATTATTATTTTATTAAATTTAGGCAAAATTCTATTACTTCCACATAGATCCACATGTACACTGAAAGTTATACTTGCGATAGTATAGAAAAGAAACTTTTGTAAACTGTACTAACAAACTATTAAGGAAACCTTATTTGTTTAAACAAACCAATGTTCAATTTTTTAAATATTACAAAACTGACACGAACGCTTTTTATCCACCAGTTATCAATCGGAGTTTGCAGTTGCAGCCCACCAGTAATCCTTCTGTACTCCCCCAAGGCATATCGAGTTATATGTCGGTCTACACCAGAAAAAAAAAATGAAAAATTTGGTTAAAAACGAGTGCATATCGATCATTGACTTCAATAGTGACATGACTAAAAAAAAAAACATTTCGAAAAAAAGCGTTTAATGTTATTAATTTGCTCCAAGGCGAATTCAACTACAGGTGGTGTCGGAACGACAACAATAAAAAGAAAAAAAAACATAAATAACATAGGGGTTTACGGTTCGAAATATCAACCATTCCCAACCCCAGGTCTACACCAAAAATAAATCACCCTTATTCTATTTGGCGTTGTCAACAGTAAGCATGTTTTGTTTCAATTTCGTTTTCCCGTTGGCAATATTGCCATATTTCGATGACTGTTAACATATGTTTGGTATTTTCTAAGAAAAATTGGCGTTGCCTTTAATTGCCTTTGATTTTGTCGTCGCACAGTGCGAAATTCAGGAAGTTTAGCGGAACTTTATTAAATTTTTGAAATACATAAAATGCATAAGATTATTCATTATTTCGGTTGCTTAATATCCCACCTCAAAAACCTCATACTCAGTTTGGGGATATACCCTGCGAAACAACTCCAAAATACACCTGAAAGTTGCATTTCTTATTCAATTATACTTTTTACATACAAAAAGATTTTCGATTTGCTTCAGTTAATAGAGTGGTACATACAAACGGCAGTGCAGTAGGCCATGATTTTTACATAATTTATTTTATGAGAAAATTGTCAATTATTGGCATTTAAATAATTACAAAATCGTTTCGTACTCGTGTGTGATTTGTTCGTGAAAAAAGTGATTTTTAAGAAGTAAGTAAATTTAATTTTTTAACTTCGTTGGAGACTTTAAAAGGTGATACCACATAATACCATCTTAAAACGCACAACATTTTAAAGGTATGTTTTTCCTCTATTGGGAACACAAAATATCTTCTGCGATATTTTGCGATCTTCTTTTAAATTAAACTTTTTCCAGAATGACCTTGCAAATTTCATATAAATGTATTTTCCAAAAGTGGAAGGAAGAACCGACATCGGACGCCATCATTGGTTTTGTTTTGGAAAAAATAGGCTTACCAGTGCTAACATCTGACGCTCTTTGCAGTTTAAAGGCAACTGTTCGTGCGCTAGTTTGTAAAATACAAAGAAGGTGGAGGGAATCCAGTCGAAATTTAGCATCATTTCTAAATAAAAATGCAAGCTGGCTTAAAAATAATGTAAAATTTTCAACCGCTGTAAGGGATGCATTGCCTTGTGGATCGAGGACCAATGCAGGCAGACCTAAAAAAGAATTTAAGGATTGTCATCCTAAAGTGCAATACAGAAAAGTGCATCATGTTTTGCAGTCCGCTAGTCAAGACGAGTTAACCAAAGGAACAGAAAATAAAAAAAAGTTGCAGAGATGAAAAAATACATTCAACAAAAATTTAAAGAGGAGCTTGCTTGGCTTGCTAATAAATATGCCAAAACAGCAGACCGGAAACACAAACGATGGTAATACCTCAAGGAAATTCTTTAGAAATGCCGAAAAGTCAGCCGAAGTAACTGGCGTTAATTTAGATTTGATCAAGCGTTTTCATGTGCTGTTGGAGTGCCTAAATTGTGGTCTTAAAATTGATTCAGAAAAGTTCGGCGAATATGCAAGAGAAACTTTGGAGTTGTATTTGAAAGAATATTTCTGGTACTCAATCCTTGTTAGTGTGCATAAAGTCCTTTGTCATGGAAAGGATATTATAGCCTCTTGCATTCTTCCGATTAGACAATTTTCTGAAGAAGCTCAGGGGGCAAGAAACAAAGACTGCAGAAAATATCACGAACTTTTTACTAGGAAAACACCCCGAATTGACACAAATACGGATTTATTTAATCGACTGCTTATTTCATCGGATCCGTACATCGCTAGTCTTCGTAAAGCACCTAAAACCAAGCGTAGTGAAGTTACACCAGAAGTTTTAGAGTTGTTAGAAACATTTCCAGACCCATGCAATGATTACAAGTATTCAGACGATTGCAATGAGACTAGTTCTAAAAAGATGTTTTTTTAATTTTTCTATAATTTAAAACGTAAATAAACTCAAAGACTTACAGCCGTATTCATAAAAACTTATTGATGATTAATTGACCGTTTTAAGCAAAAATTGCTAAAGTTGTATTCATAAACGAAAAATAGTCTATTGAACCTTTAATAAACCATTCATAAAGTAAGAAAATTTATTGTTGGAATTGCCCTTCTTTAAACCAAAAATAAAATGACATTTTGAAAGGTGTTTGCATTTTATGATATTATTTTTGTGAAATATGTTAAAAAATAATGACAAAAATGTTTTATTTATTACAACGGACATGTTAAATACATTTCACAAATTTTTTTTTTTAGACAGCCAATTTAAAGTTATATTGACAATTATTTAAAAAAAATTTATATGATTTAAATGAATATGTTCAGGGGCAAATGCAGATATTCGTTTTAATTATTTATTAAATTATTGCAACTAGTTGTTTTTTTTTTGTTTAAAACAACAAATTATTGTTCAAAAATATTAAAAAAAATAAAATAAACAAATTATTATAATAGTGATGTTAATAAAAAGTAAACAAACTTTTTATTCGAATACTTTATTATCTTATATTTAAAATAGGTTCAAACAAAAGTTTTTATGGTACCTTTCGGAAACATTTTGTTCAGAAACTAAAATAATATGTACAGTGTAATCTCCCTTAACGGACACTTCCCATAAGCGGACACCCCCATTAAACGGACATTGTTGCTAGGTCCCGGCAGCATTCCATAAGAAAAGCATTGCAGTCGCTTTCCCTTGAACGGACACTTCTCATGAGCGGACGCGGACATCCGCTAGATAAAAAAAATTCTCTTGGACGGACACTTAGCTTATTTTTCCCCGAATTTTTCATGTCATAATTTACAAATAAGCCTGCCAAGACTCTTTTAATTTGTTCGCTTTACTTGGTGGCCACACGATCAAGTTTTGCCTTTCAATTCCATTCAATTTACTCAACTCTCTCATTTTTTTACTAACACACTCACACTTTTTAAATTGACCACGAGATGGCTTTCAATTTCACCTTTCCATTTGTTTGACAATTTACTTTCAATTTAACAGCTGAGTACATGTTTGTCTTTATAAATTGTTTTTTTTTATGGCATCTTGAAAGTAAATTGAGTGCCACCTACGTCACACCTCTCAATTTTTGTAAATTTTGACAAGCAGTATATGTAAAAGACTATCAAGAACAACTTGATCGTGTGGCCGCAGGGTTAACAACAGGGCACGGTTTATCACATTTACTGCATCACATAACATAGTTAAATGTGGGAATGTTAAATACATATTTTCTCTCTTACATAATGTTTTCAATTTAACGTTTTTTCTACGATTTACGCTTCTGCTTCGGAGAGTTGACAATACTTATTCTTGCAATGTTTGTGGTGCATACGCATGGTGAACAAACCTATTTGATCAACAGCTTTTAATCTATGCCATTACTTATGCGATTTAGGGGATTTCCCAAATAATAATCGATGTGCGTTTGCTTATTGTAATTTGGAATGCATTGTTCATTCGTTTGTATACATTAGTGCGGTAAGACTTTTTAAAATGGATAAAAAGAGGTCTGTATTAACTATTAAGCAAAAAATAGAAGTGATTGAAGTGTACAACAAAGAAAAATTAAGCGTGAGAAATTTATCGAAGTACTCATAAAACATTTTAAACTTTTATTACATATAGAACTACATTTAATGATTTTTTGTTATTAAACCCAATTGAATTGTTTATTTTTTTATATTTTTTTTTAATAAAAGTATGTATCTTTAAATAAAAACAAACAATATAAGGCAAAGTTTTGTTGATTTAAATTTGTAGTTTTCTCTTGGCCGGACAGCCCCCTTGTGCGGACACATTTCAACGGTCCCTTCGGTGTCCGCTCATGGGAGATTCCACTGTAGTTTTATTTGATAAGAATAATTTTGAAGGTCTAAAATTAAAAAAAAAAAAAATAAAAAACATGTATATAGAATATCATGTAAACCGAATAGAAGTTTCATGCATCACTAACAATTAAATGGCAGCCAAATATAAAGAAAGTTGCCATACTTAAACAGAAAATCGCTGCAAACAGTTAATAGTAAAAAACCTGTTATTGTACGTTTATGAATACAAATTTTTTTAAGAGGTTTATAAGACAAAAAGCGTTTAATAGTTATTACATACTATAAGCTTACAATAAGAACTTTTTATGAATATGGCTGTTAGAATAAACACATTAATTTTTATTAAAAATTTAAAAAAATCACAAATAGAACTGGTTTAAATAATTAAGTTCCGCTAAACTCAAGAAATTTCGCACTGTGCGTCGGCGTTTTTAGTGTTGTCTTGTGCTGCTTTGTGTTGTGTTTTTAAAAATTTTAAAAAAGTTTACGTTAAAGTTGGCTGCAATTTTGATTTCTACGGCGGTTTTGATATTTTTCTAAATTTTTGTTGTGTTTTGATATATTTTTTGTGGAAATAATTGAAAAGATTAAAATAATAAAAAAATCCATCACAAGCCAGAGGATTTTGCAGGATCTCTTTTTCTAATAAATTAAATATCCCTTGCGATTAAACTAGAGATGCTGTGGCCTGATTCCGGCAGTCGTGATCGAGTACTTTCTCGATTCGAAAGCAATTTAATATCTAATTATTTCAGTCAATACTGAACGAATCGGAATTATTTTTTCAGTGTTGTAAAGCATTAATATGAGTTTCACAATACTGAAAAAATAATTTTTATTCGTTCAGTGTCGACTGAAATAAAATTTCTTTCGAATCGAGAAAGTACTCGACAACGACTGCCAGAATTAGGCCCCTGGTATTGTTTTTTTTTTGGAGCTAAAAATTTGATGTGGGTTCAGTGTACACAGCCAATTACACCTGAAAATGTTGCTTTTAAAAGAAATGCAACGTAGTCTCATTCTTATCAGCATCCGTCATGTCGAAGTTTTTTTATTGTGGACAAAGTTCTCTCTCCATTACTTCCAGAGTCTCGGACAAAATTTTTGAAACTAGTGGCTGGGACAGTTTAAAGTTAAAATAACTTCCAACGCTGAGCTGGTATGATCCCTGGGCCAAAAACGCAATATTGCTGCTAATTATATAGCTTTTGGAACAAACGTTCCCCTTTTTTAAATAAGGCTCTATTATTTCCAACACATATTTAAAAGGTTTATTTAGCCGAAAATAACATTCAAATCTTAAAAAAGTTAAAAAAAAAATCCATTAGGCACTTGGGAAAATTTAACTTGTATGTCACTAACTTTTCATTGGGCAAACTAAAAATGGAAGATTTCAGAAATCAGAATCAGAAATAAAAAAAATTATTTATGTTAACTCATTATTTGAAAATAATCAAGGAAGAAGGCGCAGTGTAAAAACTGACGCTATCTTGAAAAAATTTTTTATATATATAAATTATTGCTTATTCGGCTTTATTATTTAAATGTATATAATTTGCTTAAGCTTGAGGTCTTTTTTTATATAAGAATATTAATTTTTTGATTTTTTTGGTAAAGTAAAACTAATATTTTTATATAAAAAACTGAAGCTTAAACAAATTAATAAAAAAAATTATACATATTAACAAATATAATTGTTGCAATTTCATTTTAGTGTTTATTTAAAAAAAATTTTTTTTTGTGTTTATTTTTAATTATTTAGTTCTTTTACTTCATTTATAACTTGCTACCATTTCACAAGCTTAATTTTTTTCACACTCAATTTGCTTCTATTTTTTCTCTTTTTTAATTGACAACCAAATTTGACCTTTTATGTTAGCAATAATTGTCAACGAAAATTGATTAAGGCTAGATTACACTATCTCACAAGTCTTACGTATTCCATAATACTTTGTGAGATAGAAATCTAATGAGTTTTGTTGCGACTGTCAAAAAATCTAATTTTTGTTCACACCATCACACGAAGTATAAACACTCACACATGAAATAAAATGCAACCCTGATCCAATGAAAAGTATTATTGTTTTGAAATTTTTCAAAAAACGATGAAGTCGTATGGGATGTCAAACTTTTTTCTTAATACTTGTCATTTTCGTGACACATTGCATTCACACTATCACACTTTGTCATATTACTTGAGTTTTTGACATGTATTAATACAAAGTATAATAGTGTTATCTAGCCTTAAACTGCAATATACGTCGCAATATTTATTTCGGGTATAGACGGGCAGTAACAAAACACTAATGCTATGTTCATACGACGAAATAAACAACTTGTTTTGCTCGCTGAAACTAGATTGCCAAACATGCTGTTCATACGATTCATTATTGTTTCATTTTGACATTATTTTGTGTTGTAAGAGTCATTTTATTTAAAATAGCTGAAAAAAGTAGGTAAAAATTAAATATTAATTATTTAATACTTTTATTAATATTATTATTTTATAATTATCACTTTATTTGATTTGGTTTTTTTCTTTGTTTTGATTTTTTTTGAGAGCTGGTTCAGATAAACTAACGGTAATTGTTATCAAAATTGGAGATGATAGTACATTTTTCCTGATTTGCAGCATCTTTTAAAATGAAACGACCTGTTTCGTTCTCAAAATGTTGTTTCAATAATGTTTGGGGCGCGAAACAGAAATGGGAGAGCGCAACACGAATATGGCTGTCCGTGTGAACATGGTGTAACAAATCAACACAAATTGGGTCGAACTATTTAAGCCAGATGGCGTTTCGACACTACCTGTAGTTGAATTCGCCTTAATTTTCCTTAATCAGAACAAATTGGTTCGAACTGTCAAAATCAGATGGCGTTTCGACACCACCTGTAGTTGAATTGGCCTTAATTTGCTCTTACCATTTATAAAAACTAACTACACCTTCTCTTCAAACGAAAAATATAAAAGATATAAAGATGAATATTAAAAACACAGCGAACAATTTCGCATCGTTTGAGTTATGTCACTATTGAAGTAAATAAGCGATAAGGGTAATGTTAGGAAAAAAAAACTAAACTCGGTGCAAAAATAAATACAGTCGAACTTCTCCAAAATAAAGCTCTCCCTATTATGAAATGATTTTAAAAACACTGCTTTTTTGTATAAGTAAGTAATTATAATTAATTTCCAGACAGTGTATTTGTCTTTAAAATAAACAAATCTTTGAAATAAAAGCTTTTTGTTTCGCGCCCTAAATATGCATATAATGAATTATTTTATTTTAGGGATTTTTCAGAGATATAAATAAGAACAAAAGAAATTGTCTCTACGAAAACAATTTTGACAGCAGTCGCCCGTGTTTTGTGAACAAAAATGTCGTTTGGATGTGGCATTTCTATTAAAAAATATGTTATTAGCAATTAATAAAGTTGTAAAAGGATACATTAAAAAAAATTTAGGCTCTTCCCAGCACTTTATCGAGTATTTAAAAAGGCAACGCAGTTATTCTAAAAATGACAGAGACAAGCAGCTAGCACTAAGCCATGGTCCCATGCAGATTCACTATATGCAAGTTCGACTGTAGAACGAAAAGCAGACAATCAAGGACGGCCGGATTTTTCTTAAAAATAATGGAAATAACATCTTCATTCCTGCTCAGAGCAGTTGTACGAAAAATAAACAATAGGGATGGGCAAATTGAATAAATATATAGATATATATCGAATCGATATTTTTTAAGAGTATCGATATTAATTATTTCAAAAATATCGATATATCGAACGTATTTTGCTGAAACTATTACCAAACTAAAAAATTTTATATACCTTTGTACACACATATTTATAAACAACATACTATATGTAATTACATAATTACATTTTATTTGAAAAAATTCAATAAAAACAAAAAATTCAATTATAACTAAAACAAAAGGGAAGAATACAGAAAAACCATATGGAATCTAAAAAAAGGTATATAACGAAAAATTTAAATGGAAGTACCAATTTACTTTAAAATTTGAATTGCACCCCAAAAGTACCAACTTTAACTAGAAATTTTTTTGATTGTTTAATGCCCAATTTTCAGGATAGTAATTAGATCTAAATTAAGTTAATTTTCATAAAAACTTAAAACGTATTTAAATACAGATTGATTTTTTGAGTTTTATTTTAAAAGTCTTATTTAAATAAGATAAAAGTATGGTAGCACTACTAAATACAAAAAATTATCATAAAAAGTGGTCTCAAAAAACAGCTGGTTGTTATTGCTTTGCTTCTTGTTGTTGTATTGTCGTGATATTGAGGCCACCTTGCTAAAATATTACAATAGAAACTTAAGTTGAAATTAAGTGTACCACTTCGGTGAATTAAGTTTGATTTAAGTATTTAGTGAAGAAGAGAATTTTAAACATAAATGTGTTTTACTGTCAATCCTGAAAATTGGCCATAAGTCAAACCAATAATCATCAGATATGGACATCAGTTGTACTCGCTGTTTTATGTGCTCTCCTGTCAATCTGCTTCTTGTATCCGGCACTGCTTCTTAAAATGCTAATAATTTTATTTCTTTACACCCAGGCTACAACTGACATCAAATGGTTAACATTAACACTAACATCATGTTAGTGTTGGGTGTAGCCTCCTCATGTTAGTGTTTTGTTTGTGTTTTAACAGCGTTGTTAAGCAATCTGTCTTGAAAGCTATTTTATAACATAACTTGATGTTTAAGTTTGACAGACAGCTTTTTTTTGTTGCTTTTTATTTACTTTTTTATACAACTTGTCAATAATACGCGCGTGGCTGATAAATAATTTAAATTAAATTAAAAAGCGCAAAATAAAGTGCAAAATAAGTTTTCCGAAAATAAATTCATTTTAAAAGCAAATTGGTGAAAAAAACTTGTTTAAACTAAACTAAACTTTTTCTTCGCTATTAATATAACACACAACCTGTCTTAAGCTTGTTTTTAAACTAATGTTGTAAGATATTTACGTGTTCCTAAAACACATTGGCAATTTGACGAAGTTATTCTGCCGGCGTTATTGCTTGTGTTAAGACATCACAAATTGCACGTGTGGCCGTAGGGTTACATTAGTTTAAAAAACATATGATGCATGCAGTGATGCCAATTATTCAAAAAACATATTGTATGAAAAACGGCTAAAATTTCAAGTTTTTAATGAAGACTGACTTTAAAAAATATCGAATTCGATAGTCGAATTTCAATATCAATATGTATCGATATATCGGTATTTAAAATATCGGCGATATATATCGATTATTTTTTTTATATCGATACTTTGATATATCGATATATTTTGCCCATTCCTAATAAACAATACCGTAAATATATCAAAAAAGTTATACCTGTACATTGCACGAAACATGGTTTAAAATCACGAAAAAATTATGAATTATAAACTGTTAACTCTCTAAAAATTCTAAAAAATTTTTGGGTTAAATAGCTAACACATTATTATCATATTTTCATGTGGGAATTTCCAGAAAATATGTAAAGGGGTTCTTTGCTCGATTTGCGAAACTACAGGGGCCGGAGCAAGCGATCATCATTTATTTGGCAATATGCGTATTATGCTTGCAGAAATAAACGAAAACAACTCCCAAATCAAACGAAGAATTGATATACGCCGAACGAAATATGCCGCCGTTTCTACGTGGTATGCTGAAGCCTTAAAAATCCACTTTTAACACTGAACCCGAACTTTGGTATGCACAGTGGAACATAATCAAAAATATTTTCATGGTAGAGTCTAATCAAATTCCGGAAGGCGTTTAAAGCTGCTATAAATATGGCCCGAACCCAAACTGCTAAATATAAGCTAAATGGACTGCATATACAGAAAAACATAAAAATTGGTTTAATTAAAATATTTGTAATATTAATGTAAAAATCAATTAAATTTGCGCCAGTAAACAAACTTATAGTATCAAAATAACGTTTACTTGATTAAACATTTAATTCACTTGATAAATTTTTCAATTAAAATTAAATTAAATTTTGATTGATGCTTTATTTGAAAAGAAATTAGCGAGAATTTTTTCTGTGTAATCGTTTAGATCTGAACTATCTGAGAACTGAACGAACGAAGTTGCATTGCAAACGCAAATCGAACCTGTTACCGATACTGCTGTCCTAAGAAAGAAAGTGACATCTCCATTTTAGTAGTTTTGTGAGTTTTATATTTGATCGAATTTGTTCTCGCGGGAAGCATTTTTTCCTATAAAATACAAGTCAAGGTTTTCTCGCAGTGTAGTATAAAGAAAAACTTTACCGATGCTCTACATAAAAAACAAACTTTATTGCAAACACCTCATTTATATTCCAACCCTCTTCAAGTCAATCAATTTAACCGCATGCAATAATTTCCTTTGCTTTTATTACACTTTTATTTAATCTCATTGTTAAAAACATTGTTGTTAATGTTGTTCGTGGTGTTGGAAAACATAATTCCTGTTTTTTTCTTTTTTTTGCCACTTTCATGTTTCTCAACAATCAATCAATATCTTTTATAAGATTAATCACCTGCAATCTAAACTAAACAATCATTTAATTGTTTTACTCAGAGTTTTTGTTGTAGTAACGTCTGGATGAGTGCGTGTATTTGTGTATATTTTTGTTGCCTCTTTTATTTCTTACTTTATTACGCACTCAAACTTTCAAACATACGCGTCTGAATTAAGTGTGAGTGGTTGTATGTGTTTATATCCTAAAATGGTAGTCTAAATGTTTTATGCTTCGAATGTCTGGAAGTGTTTTCATATTTTTATGATGTGTTTATTTTAACTTGCTTGTGTACAATTAAAAGATCCTTTAGTGAAGATTATTTTAATCTCATTTTTATAAAGTTGTGGAACTTTGAAAAGTGCAGAACTCCGCCAAAAATATTTTTTCACAAAGAAAACAAATTAAAAGTATAGTCGGCGAATGTTGGAATATGTTACATCACATGTAATTTGAACCGATAGATCTTCTACTAACGCAAACAAGAAACATTGTAAACATTAGGTCAATAGCAAAAGATACTTTTAGCACTAAACGTGAGTTTTTGATGTATGCTACGGAAAAGTTTCAACAAAGTATTAACATAAAGAAGGTTTTTGATTAGGGACTTAGAAACTTTGACAGTTGAGGACAAATTGCTAAAGCTTAATATTTCAAATAAGTGACTGTCATGCCGGTCAGAGAACACCTCTTAGCCTTAAGCTACGGTCACACTGGCAAATATTTGACGAAAAACATGACTAACACGCAAACTAAAATATAATGCCAATTAGTGAATCCATGTCAAACCATCACGAAAAAAATCAATCAAAAAATTTCGACATTATCACCTCCGATTTTAATGAAATTCAACACAGATGTTGTATGTTATTGGACTTTATAACAAAACATAAATTTTCAGACCCCAGAGTCTTTCGGCTTCCGAAATATGACGTCATAAAAGATGTAAAAAATGTTAAAAAATCACAAAAGTCTCCTTACAAAAAGGGATAGAACTTTTGAGCTATGCAAGATAATTTAGTTTTTTGGGTATCGTTTTAAACGTGAAAGTGTACCCTTTAAAATGATATGCATATTGTGTTTTTTAAGAAGAGGTCAAAGGTCATTTTTTAAATATTGATATTTATTTTGATTATTAAACCATATCTTAGAAACAAATATTAAAATAGTTTTCGGCTTTCTCTAGCAGTTTAGTTAGTTTTAGTTTGAGATAATGAGATCATGTAAGTTCACACTAACTATTTCCAAAAGTAGTGGTAACGCTAATTTGATTAAGGCCCGTTTTCACGACTTACCTATAAAGTTCGAAATAGTTAACGGTACCTTTAGCACTAGTGAGGAATAAAGTTACCTTCAACTAGTTTTCGTTTTCACAACTTCTGTACAAAATAAACTTAACATTTTTGAAAATGTGGCAATACTAAAGAAAATACCGATTATTTTTACCAAAATAAAAATACAAACTGGCAACTACGTACTTTTTTTACATTTACAAAATATACGAATAATTGGAGTTGCCATATATAAAAAATATGTGAATATAAATGGCAATCTCAAATCTAAACCTTACGACAAAAGTTAAAGGTAGAACGTTCCTCTCTTTAGCTTATCCTTCACTTTTAGATTAAAGGGAACTTGTGATAATTAAAAGCTCATTATCTGTTCGATAACTTCCTACATTTAGCTATCGTTAAGTCGTGAAAACGGGCCTAAATATTTTATAAGTGTGACCATAACTTTAGACAGAATGTTTCTTCGACTTGCCAGCCTCATTGGTTCATAACAAAAAGAGCAGCAATATCCTGATATACCCAACATTGTGACGCCACTAAATTCCAAAGATTTCTGTGTAGATTTACTATCCAGAAAATATTTGAAGATTTGGAGACCGAAGTATTAGGCAAATTGTTTAAAATATGGTGTAAATTATGCAGTAAATTAAATATCCCTTCCTCTTTGTTTTGGTTGTGAGACATAAAAATAAATTTGAATGACAGATTTTCTTAACAAGTCTTTCCGACTTGCTAATGTTTCTGAAAATTTTTATAAAACGAAAGAGATTCTTTGCGATCAGAGTTGTATTTTTCTTGTTATGCAGGTGAATCATATGATTTTACATCTTTTTTGTGTGTGGCATTGAAGAAAGATTTTGCAGACATTTTTTAGGTCGAATACAATTCTGTCAGATTTTCGTGTAAATGAGTCGGACGATTGTGTAGGAAAGTGAATTCCGGTCTTAAGTGCCAAATAATGCAAACAAAATAATTAGCTTTTCAATTATCTAAATGTCGAATTTCAATCGCACATTTGAGAGAAAAACAAATGAATTGCTCATTTAGGTCGCTACTAACATACTTGAATTTTAATATGTTTAATCAGGCTTAAGTTCATCAAATTTAATTTTCATTAAATTATTTTTATGAAGAATGGCGGTGAGTGTTAAACGGCAAACACTGCTGAAGAGATAGTGTGGTTACTATTGAAACATGTCAGAGCAACCTGCCCGTAAAAACCTGAGTTCGATTCCCAGGTCAGTCAAGAATGAAAAATTATCAATAAATTTCCATTAACTTCATGTTGTAAAATTTCCTTCTTCATAAAAATAATTTAATAAAAATAAAGTTTGATGAATTTTAGCGTTATTAAAAATAGAAACTGGGAATTATTTCCTTCCGAAGGTTACTTTACATTATATTCAACATTTTTCATTTTTTCGAATTTATTCTATGAGCTAAATTTCAGTTATATATTTTATAAAGCTTTTTTGTAATAGTTCTATTCCTTAAATTTTTCAGAAATGACTTTATACACTACCAGACTATTATATTGTATTTTCTTGGTACATTTTACCTTAGCTTTCCTTTGGAAAGCAATGAGGTATATTTTATGTACAGAAAAATTTACAATTATAAGACACCAGCAGAATGTAATGCATTTTCTGGCCCGCTACGGCCTTCGTCAGCATTCTTTATGTCTCACTGGATAGTGTTACTTTATAAATTGAATGTATTTAACTCAACTATTTTAACAAATAGAAACTGGGAATTATTTCCTTCCGAAGGTTACTTTACATTATATTCAACATTTTTCATTTTTTCGAATTTATTCTATGAGCTAAATTTCAGTTATGTATTTTATAAAGCTTTTTTGTAATAGTTCTATTCCTTAAATTTTTCAGAAATGACTTTATACACTACCAGACTATTATATTGTATTTTCTTGGTACATTTTACCTTAGCTTTCCTTTGGAAAGCAATGAGGTATATTTTATGTACAGAAAAATTTACAATTATAAGACACCAGCAGAATGTAATGCATTTTCTGGCCCGCTACGGCCTTCGTCAGCATTCTTTATGTCTCACTGGATAGTGTTACTTTATAAATTGAATGTATTTAACTCAACTATTTTAACAAATAGAAACTGGGAATTATTTCCTTCCGAAGGTTACTTTACATTATATTCAACATTTTTCATTTTTTCGAATTTATTCTATGAGCTAAATTTCAGTTATGTATTTTATAAAGCTTTTTTGTAATAGTTCTATTCCTTAAATTTTTCAGAAATGACTTTATACACTACCAGACTATTATATTGTATTTTCTTGGTACATTTTACCTTAGCTTTCCTTTGGAAAGCAATGAGGTATATTTTATGTACAGAAAAATTTACAATTATAAGACACCAGCAGAATGTAATGCATTTTCTGGCCCGCTACGGCCTTCGTCAGCATTCTTTATGTCTCACTGGATAGTGTTACTTTATAAATTGAATGTATTTAACTCAACTATTTTAACAAATAGAAACTGGGAATTATTTCCTTCCGAAGGTTACTTTACATTATATTCAACATTTTTCATTTTTTCGAATTTATTCTATGAGCTAAATTTCAGTTATGTATTTTATAAAGCTTTTTTGTAATAGTTCTATTCCTTAAATTTTTCAGAAATGACTTTATACACTACCAGACTATTATATTGTATTTTCTTGGTACATTTTACCTTAGCTTTCCTTTGGAAAGCAATGAAAAATGTTGAATATAATGTAAAGTAACCTTCGGAATGAAATAATTCCCAGTTTCTATTTGTTAAAATAGTTGAGTTAAATACATTCAATTTATAAAGTAACACTATCCAGTGAGACATAAAGAATGCTGACGAAGGCCGTAGCGGGCCAGAGAATGCATTACATTCTGCTGGTGTCTTATAATTGTAAATTTTTCTGTACATAAAATATACCTCATTGCTTTCCAAAGGAAAGCTAAGGTAAAATGTACCAAGAAAATACAATATAATAGTCTGGTAGTGTATAAAGTCATTTCTGAAAAATTTAAGGAATAGAACTATTACAAAAAAGCTTTATAAAATACATAACTGAAATTTAGCTCATAGAATAAATTCGAAAAAATGAAAAATGTTGGTTATTAAAAATATTTAAATTTGGATTAAAAAACCTGAACAGTTCAATGAGATAACCACATACTCTTGAACTTGAATTTTGCTTTTTATTTTGTTTTTTATTCTGTTTTTGTTACTATTGTTGTCTTAGTCATTATTAAAAAAAACTTAACTTTAAAGGATTTGTCTCTTCATTCTATTCAAAAACATCATTATTAGGAACAAATCAATCAGCAAACGTTTGCGAAAGTTTTTGCTCAAAGCTTTTCAATTTTGCTCCCTTCGTTTTCTTTTCCAGCTTTAAATGTTTTAAATAATGAACGAGTTGAGCTTAAAAGCACACAGAAAAAAATATCTCAAGAAAATTTTTAACAACACAGTTTGTTAAAAATAAAATTTTAGGTCAACAAACTTTTTGTTTGATTCAAAGAAAAAATTTATCAAATTTACACTTTGCAAAATAGCACTCAATAAAACATATTTAATAATGAAATAATTAAATATGTCTTTATATTCAATAAACAAATATTTGAATCTAAGTAAAGACATTATTTTAACAACTCTTGTCCATTTCTAAATAGCTCATAATTCTCATTTGTTTTAAAGTTTCTTTTGAATAATATATTTAGTTTTGCCAACGTTTTTGGAAAAGGTTTCCTGATGATCTGGCCTAAGCAACCAATGAAATGCGCATAGGAACTTACTTATCCCCGCATATTAAATTTTAGTGTTTTTATGAAAATGTAAAAATTGAAAATTTATGACATCATTATTAATAAATAAAAAAATAAAGATTCGATTAACATTTTGTTTGATTTATTGAACATTTTCAACAATTTATTTTAACAAATCAAGTAAACATTTTGTTGAAAAAAATTATTTTGGGCAACAACTTTTTTTATTGACTCAATAAACTTGGTTGTTGACTAAAAATTTAACAATTATACATACAATTTTTTTTTATCAATACCGCAAAAATCGTCATCGCAGAAAATTCAAAAATTTTTGTAATCAAATATGCGATTTTCGTATTCAAATATGAAAATTATTTTTTTCTGTGCATATATTATTTGGCAAGATTATTCTAATTGGTTTTGTTTTTTCCACAAAGAATAGTGCTCGTTTTAAAGAAATCACATCTGTCTTCACCCTGCATCACATTTTTATCCAAAAAATTGATTTTCGGTTCGCCCTTAAGATTCTAAACGACTATTAACACGAGGAGATTAAACAAGTTCTCAGAAACATAAATAATTGAATAATTGAAAGCGAGGTAATGGACTGGTATTAACTTTGTTAAGCTTTTAATAACATAGAAAATGTGGCTAGATAAATTAAGCCGTTTTAGTTTTACGCAGTTTTATTTAAAGCAAACAAAACTATTTCCTTACACGAACATGGATAATTTTGTAAACGAGGGCAAATTAAAAATGAAACAAAAACTCTTAAAAAGGTTCTTAGTTCGGCAAGCTTTTAGGAGGTCTATTAAAATTTGCTCTAAATTTTTAAGCAAACAACGGAATAATTTGTTAATTCTAATATTTTTGATTTTTTTATAAACTTTTACCTTTCAATTTCTTTACTTTACTTACTTTACTTTTCAATCTCTTAATTGCAGCACTGTTCTAGTCAATTTCAATTCAAAATCTGCTTGTTTAAAAGCCAGCAGAGCATAAAATAAGTATTTTATGAAAACTCTCAATTCCCTTAAATATTTTCCCCATGAAATATAATTAACTTTTCATGCCCTCAAGATTTATAAGTTCATCTTGTAGATTCTGTGGTTTAAATTTTTTACAAACGAATGAATTTTTAATCATTTATTTTTGCCATCATCATTATTATCAATTTTATTGATTTTTTTTTTTTTTATTTGGCAGAGAAATTATTTGAACATTTTTGGTTAAATATTGCAAACAAATATTTAGTTTGAAATTTTGTTTTTGTTGATAAAATTCGTAGTGAATGTTTGAAACTTTAATGAAACTTGTTATACTCCTACAAGTACGTACTGGGTACCCTGCAGATCCCAATATCATTGCTAGTTTAGTTTTGGGACTGTTCTATTACTAGTTGTTACGACAAAAGTACCAGATTCACACTAGTCAAATAAACACAACAAATGAAAAATTACGAAATAACACGAATACTGCTTTTATGAAAATAATTAAGTTTGGTAAAAAACGATTTACTTTTTTTTGTTAAAAGGAACAACAACAATACATCAAGAAAAACATTTTTGTCAATGACTTTTGGTGTGAACCGGTGGATGGTTAGGATGGCAACGCTTAGCTATTAAAATTCTGCCAGGCTAGGTCGGTAGAGGCGTAAATTCGCTACTCATCCACAAGCCATTGTCCAAAAAAATGAATAATAATGTATTTAAAAAAAAACTCTAGAGAGTTGACAAAATGTATTTTATGGAAATTTTTGTGTTTCGCATGTTTCCAATGTAAAATTTAAAGAAAAAGTAACAATTTTTTGATGGTGTCTGTAATTTTTTCAAATTTTAAGAAATATGTTTGTCCCTGAACTGTGAAACGCTTCTCTTTTCTCAGATGTGCAACAAATCTTAACTTAAGAGCAACTAGTATATTTCTTACTAAATACTAGATACTAGGGTATTCATTTAATCGGGCTTTTGCTTAAATCGGTTAACCGCTCGATTAATTAACCGAGGTTTTGGTTTAATCGTTTAATAACCGGTTAATTTTGTTATTCACCGGTTAACCGATTAATAAAGTTTTGTTGTCAATTAAGTAATCTCAATAATTAAAAATGCAAAAATTATTTATTAGTTGGTGTTGATTAGTAAAAAACATATAAAAACATAAGAAACGAAATAATTCTTGAACTAAAACGAGCAAACATAAAAGTTATTTAAAAATATGTAATACATATTTTATAATTTATACATAATATTATGTTTTTATTAAAAAAATAAACTGTTAATCAATTATTCAATAGTTTAAGGAGATCTTAAAAAATTATCTTTTAGAAAAATAATTTGGTTATGTTTACGATTTAAGCGATTCTTTTTTTTAGTTTTAATAAAACTTGCCTTGGAAAAAGTTTTTTTACCCATCGAAGATGTTGCAGAAATCACTAGCATCCCATAATACCCAGATTATCTTATTTCTCAGTAATTTTCCTGGATTTTTCTAAACAGTCGAAGTTCTGCAAAAAATTTATTTTCGAATTCTTTAGTTTCTGATGTTGAACTGTATTTTAAGAATTTTTTGCTAAAAGGAAATATATTGTAAGGAACATTTTTTTTAAACATATAACTTTTGTTTATGAGACGAAATAGTTAAAATAGTTAAAAACATAAAAAACTATGTTAAAATACTATTAACCTTAAAAATTTTGTTACATCGGTTAATCGACTGTAATTAACCGTTTTAATCGTTAATCGAATAAAGCCAATTTTAAATTAACCGACCATTTAATCGGGTAGTAATTAATCGGTTAACCGATAAACGGTGCCCTGAATGCCCTACTAGATACTTTGTCGGCAGGGTACATACAAGTTGTAAGGCACTTGTTCGTATTTGTATGAGTGCGCGTTAGAAGTTAAACATCAAAATCAATTAGTTTTTTATTATCGGTTCATTTACAAAGTTAATAATTTATTATATTTAATAAAAAAACGTTTTTGAGTTTACTAGAACTCTCTAATGTTTAATTAGATAACAAATGATGATAAAGTCTCTTTTATCTCTAGAATTATAAAAAATATGATTTATAATTGTGGAATTTAAATAACTGTGTGTATCCCGTTTATTACCAAAAGTAAACGGATGAGTTTTACGTACGTTTATGGGCTTAATCCCGCGTTTTTTTTTATCTTTTATGTGCAATTTTTTTTAACTGTAAAATTAACTACTGTTGAAAAAATATTAGGAACGTATTTATTTGGTACTTTTCATAAAATTCGATCGTTTAGGGGGGGGGGGGGGGGGGGGGGGCGGAAATGGAAATCGGGCATAAGAGATACCTTAATATTTATATTATATTCTTATAAGCGATTTGTATTGACACTTTTAAAAAGTTGGTAACAGTTTTTAATAATAATTCTATATCTGCAAAAAACTAGAAGCCTAGCTGCATTTTCCAATTTTTTTGTGAATTTTTAAAAAACAAAAATTGCGAAATTTTGAAAAAAAATATTTTTTTTTCCAAAAAAAAAAAAAATTATGTTTCTTATAGCCTTTTCACACTTGTCAACATTTAACATTTAACATCAATTTGCGAAGATGTTGGAATTTTCCCATAAGAAATAAATTGGGCTAAAAATCAAAATCTTTCAACATCTTTACAAAATGTTACTATCTCATTTTGTTCCCTTTTACATTTTTCGATTCTTTTAGTGTCATCAATAGAAAAGTGGCAATAAATTCTATTATTATTGTGGCATCACTGAAAAAATGGTAGTTGCTTTAAAAGCAGCGTTACCATTTCTCTAGTTTTTCCTTTTTTGCAAGCCTTATTTTGCTTAATTTTGCTAAAATTGTTAAACAAAATGAATGAGAAATACATTTTGGTGTTATCTTTTAAAATGTTGGCACTTTCGTAGAAAAAAAGTATTAAAAAAAAAAAAAGTTTTTTTTTCAGAAATGGTGACATTTTTTATTAATGGTAGATGTTTCAAGTGTGAATGCGTATTTCACATTTTCAACATTTTCCATGTGTTCCTCCGAAATGTATGCAAGTGTACAAAGGGTATTAAACTACTGCTCATTAGTGCTGGGATACTATCGATATTTTCTACTATCGATGTTTATCGATAGTTCAGATTTTACTATCGATACTATCGATATTACTATCGACTGAATGTTTGTACTTGAGTAGGGAAAACATTTTTTTTACAAACACAAGCATGTCCACCTTTTTTGGTTTTAAGCAGTTTCTCCTGTTATTTAATATTTCACAGGCAGCTGAAAAGCACCATTTTGAACTGACCGAAGTAGCAGAGACCAGAAGATATTTTATTGCAACTTTAGATTATGTTTTAATTGATGGTTTTGATTCTCCACCCTAAAGGCAATCGGTCGAGAGGACTTTTCCTCTAATTGTCGTTCACTGTATTGCGTTATGCTCGCAATTGCAATTGTACTTGTATTTGCATTTGCAATTTTTTTTCCAACATGACAAACGATTTGACATTTCAGTGCATGTGCAAACATATACAAATTTTGACAAAAGGGCCTCTGATAAGCAGTACAAGATACCACCTGCTATTCTTTTTGTTTGTATACATTACTGTAATTCCCCGGTGGCGAACGTCATGATGATTCATCATGAAACATACTGACAATGTTAAATCATCAACGAAATATGCAACGAAATTTTCTTTGGCGTCAAACATGAATTTTTTAAGCAATTGTACAAAATATCATAGGTGACTATAACTGATTTTGTTCGGTAGGCTTCCGCGTACTAGTGAGTCCTAACAGACAATATCATCGATATTCAGACAGCGTTGTCAAGTTTCAATATTATTCAATGCGGTGATAAACAAGACAATAACATACATACATTTAATAATCCGTTATTCAAGCATTGACGAATAGCAGACAAATTTCAGCAGAGTTCAGTTTTATATCGAGTGAAAACAGACAATGTCGATTACTTTTAACTTTCTTTTATACAGTGAATTTTTCATAAAAATATCGGCAAAACTGTATTTAGCAGTGTCGTTGTCGCGTGCTTTCATTGACATTTCGATATTTTCATAAAAATTACGCCTTGAGACCCACTTTGTCAGAAGGAATCATAGATGAAAATATCAATTTGATAAAGTCGCTCAAAAAACGCCACCGGGTCAGAGCGAATTATTAGTAAGCTTGCGCCGAAAAACTGTGATTATACCCGCTGTTACATTTTTCATAGTTGTATTTTTAATAATAATATCGATATCGATATTTTCGATATTTTAAGACTATCGATAGTTTCCCAGCACTACTGCTCATATTAAAATATTTTCCAAAACAAAAATATGAACGACTGTTCATATTTTACTGTTTTTAAAGGAAATTTTATTGCGGAGTTTCGTTTTTTTAGTAATTTCAACTAACTAAACCGTTTTTGAGTTACGCGAATATATGTTGTGCAACCTCCTCCATTTTCGAAATAACGGTATATCTCGAAAACAAGAACTAACCTAAAAAAAAAACGGTGGGCACCGTTGGATTCAGCATACCCGAATCATGCTAAAAGGCCATGTGCCCGGCTTGTCTAATTTTGCAACTAGCTTAGTGTAATGGGTACTTGTTTAATAATTATTCCAGTTATAGATTACAAAAGGATCAATTTTGTATTTAGTTACTTTTTGGAATGTTCAAGTGTCTTAAGTTGGACACATACAATTTGGCAATGAATTTTTGGAAACTAAAATATTTTGGATGAAGAAAAACGAAAAGCTGGTCAACGAGGTACAGTGGCTCAAACGTTTAATTGAACACTAGGTGTAAAATTATTCAAATGCCGTTTTATTCACTTCAATGAAAAAAATTCTAAAAAACTTTAATGTTAAGTTGTAGATTATTAAAAAACCTTTAAAAAAATGAATAATAGGTACTTAGCATTTTTTTATTTAAAACCATTTCTAAAATAAAGAAAGAAAACAAAGCTTTCAAATTTCATGTAAAACGCATAATTGCACAGTCATATATAAAAAACAGTTTTAGTACTTGGAAGAAAAATCTTTTGGTGTTATTACTGCTTCCAAACGTCGAGGCATCGACTTCACGGTATTTTAAAGTTATGTTGTTCCACTCACCTCTTATTCCCTGCTTCAACTGTCCCACCGTGTTGAAAGTGAATTTAAAGAGCTTGCGGGCCAGTTGTTCCCCAACATGCTCCATAATGTTAAGTTTTAGGGACTGTGACGGTGTTTGCAGTAATTTTGGACAATTATAAACACGTCACATATTCACAACGTGTGAAGTGTGCTTCGGTTCGTGTGCCTGTATGGAGTAAAGATAAAAAGTTGTACGGATCAAAAAAAAAAAAAAAAAGAAGTCATAGTGGATTTAAGAAAAAAATAAAGAAGAAAATGGAAGATTTTTCATAGTTGTAAATTAATGGACGGACGTATCTTATTTATAATATGAAAATTTTTTAAATTAATTTTTTATTCGTTATTCTCATCGATTCCTCGAATAATTTTTCAGATTTAATCGTTTGATCGAACGAACAAAAACAATTATTTCAATTATTCGAACAAAGCTGAAAGTCGAATAATTGATAACTCTATTTAATATTTAAAAATTTTTTTTGAGGAATGTTTCCTGATGATCTGGCCTAAGCAACCAGTGAAATTTGCATAGAAACTACCTTGTCCCCCAACAATAAATTTCAGTGGTTTTATAAAGAATTAAAACTGGGAATTAAGCACAACAAACAAAATCTTATTAATTATTTAAAAATTAAATAAAATAACAATTTCTTTTTTAATTTGCTTAAATATTTCGCACAATTATGGGCAAAAAATCTAGAAATTTTGTTAGTTGTATTAAAATCAAACCAGCTTTTTAATTACAAACTGTTTTCTTGGAAATTGTGGATAACCTATAATTTAATATTTTTCTCTTGATTAATATCTATATCAAAACACATACACGCACAATATTTACCTTAAACTTGCTGAACTTAATCAACAATATTAAATGCATGTGTAAGAGCATTCTTTGGAATATGTTTAAGTAAGTGGACGCAAAACATGTTGCATACATTTGGGATTATTTCCTTAGTTAATTATCAACACAATAAGAACTTAATTAAACCTATACAATCTCAATCTCAAATGAAAAGGTTTCAGCTAAACAGTACAGTAAGGGACGAAATAATCGCTAACTTTGTAATTAAAAAAATTTAAATTCTAATGAGGTTTTCTTTTCTGACAAAAAATTTTTACAGCAGGTGGCAATTACTATTGAAAATCAGTGTGGTTAAAGGCCCAACCATAATGTGCTTAAGTTGGCGTAAGCAAATGTGCGAATACATGTTAATTATATAAGGCCAACCATATTGAACTTAAGGAAACTTTTTGCTAAGTTTAATGAAACTGTCATTTGCTTAAGCAAGGTGCGAATCTAATCGCACATTCCGTACGAAATCAAATGTTTATTTATTTTGTTTTTGTTCTTTTAAATACATTTGAAAGATTTTTTGTTAATTTTTGACAGTAGGTTATGCAGGGCTATGCATATTATGGTTAGGCCTTAAGACTGATTGGCAACCACACAAATTGAATGAAGAACATCTCTTCGCTGTCGCTAATTACACTGAGCTAGAATTTGACACATTTTTTAAGACAAGCGGGGCACCTGGCGTTTTAACCTAATTCGAGTACACCGAATCCAGTGGTTTTAACCGTTTCTTCTAGGTTAGCTCTTGTTTTCGAGATATACCGTTATTTCGAAAATTGGGGAGGTTGCACAACATATATTCGCGTACCTCAGAAACAGTTTAGTTTATAGAATAAACTAAGTTTTTGTAAAACGCCGCGGACCAAACGGCTACTATAAATGGCTAGTGCTATAGAGCCATGCTCAACGACTTTCTCCTATCTCAACTGGACGAATTAGGACTAGAGGAAATGTGTATACATACGTTACTGACTAATTTAAGTTTAGCCTGTGGGTTGGTCTCTCGCCAAATCGATCCATTAAGACGTGGTTTTTGAAAATTCCAAAGTTTAGGGGGTAAAAAGGGAAAACCCTTATAAATTCGCTAACCTCATATCTTCTAAGCTTAAAAAAGACAAAAAATACTTATCGTGGTTCATTAAAATAATAAGCGGACGGGTGTCTCGTACTTTTTTTTTGGAAATTTGACCCTTTTAAGAAGTAAACGGGTTAAACATATATTTTGGCATTTTTCAGCCGACAAACATAGAAATAAAAATTAGTACTTTTCCGAAATTCGAACGTTTAAGAGGTGAAAATCTTACCAATTTTTGCTACTTTTTTTACAAAATATTTTTCTTCATTCACTGACATATACTTACGTATTAAATTTTGGGCTCCTACTACAAAGAACACGGGAAATTTTATTTCTTTCTTTTACTTTTCCATTCTACATGTGGTACTTTTTAATTTTTCTATAATATCGAACTTAAGCTTCGTACAGACGATGGTCCTTCAATTTAGTCATTTGTTTTTGTTTTATTTTTTGTCATTGTGCCATTGTCAGATGCATAAATTTAACACATCTGCCAAATGAAAATAGCCTACAATGTTCACACAGTTACAAGACATTTTTAGTCAATTTTAATGACAGCTTTGTAAGATCTGACCGCCGTTTGTACGAAGCTTTAGAAACATTAAATTACAGGTGCAGGGGCCTGAGTGAATGAAAATGTCAGTACTTTTTTTTGTTAAAACCTTCAAATATAAACTTTGGCATAAATATGTCCACGAAAGAAAAGGGAGACCCTAACGAAGAAGCAGGCTAAATTTTAACTTGATATAACAGAGTTCTCAGGACACATTCCTCCGATATCTAATAATAAGTCATTTTTTGATTTGTGTATTGTTTCTTAGTCTTTTGGGAAAATACTTTTTTGCGCAGTTCACACCCGCACTTAAATGACTCTTAAGTAAAGTCCTCTTTATAACGTGTGAAATTTTCAACATTTCAGCTCAGGCGGTTTGAGAGTGCAGTTTTAGGGCGCTAAAAATGTTTACCATTGCTTTGCTATCTTAACACATTTTTTGCAGTTGTTTTCGCTTTTTCCCATGTAAGATTCTACTTTTCTAGTTCTTAGAGATATCGATCCATTCAGTATTTTTATTTTTGCCTTGTATCACCGATTAACTTAACAATCGGTTGTTGTTCCAGCTAAGTAGATGATTGGTCTTGTTTCAGGGAGGGGGCTTCCGGGATGGATTTTTTGGAGCCACATAATTTTTTAAAACTCAAAAACCATGGTGAACATTTTTCGATCTCTGCCAGGGATCGAACTTGGGGTGCTTGGTTTTGTAGGCGAGCGCCATGCCACAAAAAAAAAATATAATTAATCAAATCTCCTTTTTCAAATTAATCTGAAAACTCAAGCCAATGGTAAGATTTCAAAAAGATTTTCTTTCGACATTTGAAATCTCTTAATAAGACCGTCGTACTTAAATCTTCGAACTTTGTATTTGTTGACATCATATTCTTTAAACTTAAAAAATTAATTTACAAAATTATGGCACAGTTTTATCTGTCACTGTTTTTTTTGTTAATATTCACTCGAGATATTTAAAATTCTATGTATAAATTTTAGGAATGCTGTAAGTAAATGAACTGAAGGTGAAGCTATTTTCTAGTAATTTCACATGAAATTCTGTTTATTAACTATGAGAATTTCACCAACAAAATGTTTCTTCAAATTTAATAAAATTCAATCTATTTACCTCTAAAATAATTTTGTATGCATTAATGTTTAATGAATTACACTTAAACTATAAATTAATTTAATTTTTACGCATTTATTTTTTTATTTATTTCGCATCCTTCTTTCTTTGTTAAGCAGGAAGGAGGCACTTAGAAATAGAGCCATTGAGAATGAATACGAAAAAGAAAACGGGCTTAGTATTCAATACACTTTCACCACTTTACACAGTTATTGACAGGAAGGCTGCCTTACTGGATAACTGGCAGCAGGAGTTTCAATTGCTTATAGACAAATGCTAAAAAATGTAGCTGGTAGCAGTTGTGTATTTGTATGTGTGTGTGTGTGTGTTTTAGGTAAAGTGTGTTGTTTGGTTGAAGGATAAGAGGAAGGCTCTATTGTAAATAGATTGTCTAGTGTCTATGAAAACATGTTGAGAATATAAATTGAAGTGATAATCTTTAAATAATTCCCCTAAAATGTAGCGTTTGCTTTGGCCAGCATCTAAAAAAAGAAAAAGCGTTTAAAATCAAAGTCTCTTTTTTAAAAGAGAGAAAGCTTTAAATTTTTTTGAGTACAAAAAAACAAATTGGAGAGTTCTTTTCTTGGAAAATAATAAAAAATAAAAAAATCTTATATAGAATATTGCAAAAACTAAAGTAAATTTTTCAAAATCCTAGACCAGAAAAGGAAAGAGAGTTTTTAACAGCTGTAAAGTGGAGACCTTTCTCTCTTTGCCTCACTCTCTCCCTTTCTCTCTGTCCGCCTACCGTATTTTTCAGGTTACAAACAACGCATGACTATTGTGTAGAGCTAAAAATGCTTTTTAAAGAGCGAAACTAACCCCTGATTTAAATGTTAGAGCTTTTTTTTGGCTTTCTCGCAAAAAAATCTTACCGGAAGATACTATTTATGCTGGTCTTGTTGTAATAATATTCATGGTCTATCTTGCACAGCCATGTTAAATTTCAAAATTCAGTTCATCTCGAACGTGCGACGCGTTAAGTTTATTAATTCAATTCGTAACGTATTAAAGTGTTGAAAGGAAAATCTGAAAAAATAAAAATTAAAAAAAAAGAAAAATTACAAAAAAAAACAAAAAAAATTAAATCAGAATTGAAATCTTTGAAATTATTTAGAAATCTTTAAAAATTTTAAATTCAGAATAAACTAAAAGAAAAAAAAAAATTTAACAAAAAAAAAAAAAAAAAATAAATAAAAAAATCTAAAAAAGAAGAGAAAATTATTTTAGAGGCAAAAAAAAGTTAAAGTAATTGAATTCAAATTGTTATTTTGTGTATGTGTCAGTGACAATTTTTTAGGGTTTTTTCTTCTTGATATCATTAAACCCTCCTCTATAGAACAGAGTGTCTGTAATAAGATTTAACCGTTATATATACATACTTATGTATACCCACACTCATACATTTTTATAGAAAAATACATAGACATACATACATATATAAAATAAACATTATTTTGTGTTTCTTTATACTCAAATAAATCGCAGGAGTAAGATAAAATATAGATTTAAGCTGTATCCAACAGCTGCGAAAATATTAAAACAAAAAAAGAATAAGCCCGAAAAAGTATTATTGTGGTTCATAAGAAATTTCTGAGGATAACAGCCACCCACCAACAACAAATACAACAACGAAAAGGTATGTTTGTTTGGCTTAGTTTAAGATACTTTTTGGAATATTTTATGAATAAATATTTTTTTTCTTTTTGGGTTTAATTTATTCTATGATAGAATTTCTATCTAGCTTTTTTGCTTAAGTTTTTTTTGACACCCTTGTGTGTTGACACTTTTTTGACTGAAAATATTTTTAAATGAATGTTTTTGTTATTAATCAAATCAATTTTTTTTTTTTTGTACATTTTTCTTGTTTCTTACATATTTTTTTTTCGTTGTTTATCTTCTTACAATCTAACTACATTTCTAACTAATCCCTTAAAAATGCTATTAATTTTGATTAATGGCATTGATGACATTTTACGTCGTAGATTGATTTGATTAAATTATTCTTTTAAACATCACACATACATACAATATAAGCAATTTGAGATAAAAATTAGTAAATATTGGAATTAATTTAAAAGCGATTTTGTAAAGAATGTTGGCAAAAGAATTCTTCATATTCTGAAAAACAAATTATGGTTTATAAATACAGAAAATATTGTACAATAATGTACATAAAAACGATGGTGTGAAATTACGACATTTTTTTCTTACAATATACGAAAAATCCTTTAAAATTTATGAAATGTTAGAATTTTAATTTAAAATAGTAAACGAATAATTTCGAATTACATATCTGTGGCATTTTGAAAAAACATCTTAAGTCAAATTTAAAAAGTTGAAAAAAATGTTGTTTTTCGTACGAATTTTCTATCAAAAAACATTTTATTTACGTTTTTAAAATTTTGAATTATAAACGAAATATTTCTTTAATTTTGGTTTATTTTATTATTTGACACAAATGATATTTTTACCTAGTTTTTATTTTTAAATTTTTTGCAATCTTATCTCGACCTTAGCAGTTTTGTCAAAATGACACAGATATGTACAGATATGTATGTTTGAAATTTAAGAAAAATAATTCATTTAAAGAATTTACAAAATCTTTTTTTTCGTACAACATTAAAAGAGTTTACGAAATATTAGACTACGACGAATTTCGTTTGTCAGAATTTCAAAACGTTAGAATAAGATTTTTGTGTACAATGCGAAACTTATGTAGACTCAAAAGAAAAATCAATCCATCCGTACCCAAATCAATCCGAAGCGGTATTAATAGTACGGTGAGTACGGATTTTCTTGAATCAAATACAGAAAGATTGATTCAAGTAAATGAGATTGATTTAAGTAAAACTAAGATTGATTCAATCTCAAAATGCGCTTGATTCAAGTATTATATAGTTGATTTTATCCCGAATTCATGCTTGAAAAAAAACAAAAAAAAAGAAATTAGAAAGAAAAAGTTATTGTGATTGATTTACTAACAGTATAACGCCTTACAGAATGATAAAACACCAACATCATGCCCGATAGTTTTTACTTTAAAAATCGTATGTACATAATTTACCAAAAATATAAACTAAACGAGACGCAAGAGTTCAAATTTACCTTTTAACCCTTCGTGGTACACATGAGTTTGCATACCTTTTTTCAATGTGTATAAAAAATCAAAACATGCGTAAGCCGGAGGGTTAAACACAACGAAAAGTTTAACCTTTTTTTACTTGATTTAAGAATTGTATACTTATTTCAAGAAATTCCGGGATTGATTTTCGAAAGTAATCCCATTTAGGATTGTTTTGAGTACGTTTTAGTGTTATTTGTACTTGAATTTTTGAGTACGACTCGTACTTAAAGTAATCATAAAAAACTGGATTTATCCCGAGTGTTTTTTTTTTCTGTGTAAATAACACTGTGTCACAAAGTTTCAACAAAGTCGTGACAAAATAAATCTGATACCAAATATTTATGTAAAATTGTCCGCTGTCCGTATGAAGTCAGAATGGTCAAAAGTAGAACAGTTTTCGAGATATTCCAAAATAACTGTTATTTGCTTTTTTAAAAAAAGATAACTTTAATAAAAGCAAAATAAAAGAAAGATAATAAAGTTACTTAAACAACCACGTGTCGTTTGTAAAAATTGTTAAAGAAATGACAGAGTAACATGGGACCAAATTTCAAATGTCACAAAAATTTCAATGATTTTTTGCAATTTGGATCTTTTCAAGTTATTTTTTTTCATGAAGTTTGAAATTTTGTCCACTGTAACTCTGTCATTTCTTGCCCATTTTTTACAAACCAGCCATGGTAATTTTAGTAGTTTTATTATTTTTAATTAAAAAAAAAGAAATACATAATCCGTCCAGTAATTTTTATGATATTTCATTAAAAACACAAATAACGGTTATTTTGGAGTATCTCAAAAACTGTGCTACTATTGATATTTAAAGGTACATTATTTTTTTAAACTTGATTTAAATAACTAGTTAACATTTTTACTTGCATTCACAAATAAATAATTTTCAAGTTATTAAAAGCAAACCTTTGTCTGTTTGGATGCTGGTCTTTCAACGTCAACCGAAGTTATAGGAGCGTACTTGAAGAATGCCAATTCATTAAGAGATTATAAATTTTATAATCCAGATCCCGCATTTGATTCTAGATCAAAAATAGTTGAAATTGGTTTCATTTTTTTAAATCCTATATTTTTTTGCAAAACGGTTTGAATTTTTTTTAATTTATTGGGAAGATTTTCCTTCACATTGTTAATTTTACTTTCTGCAATATCAATTAATTTGATTTGCGTATTAAGTGAAAAATCCCTCCTAAAGGCCGTTACACACTATCCCACAAAGTCTTACGTATTTTTCAAAAAAGCTGCCCTGATCTAATTATTCTTTGAACAGTTTTAAAAAACAATAACAACTTATCATGACAGGGTTGCATTTTCGTAAATTACTAAAGACTTTGTGGGATAGTGTAGAACGGCCTTAATTAGTTATTGTTTCACCAATATATCCGTAGTTGGAAAATACAAATGCTAATTGGCGTTAGATGTTATTTAAATTTAATATTTCTTTTACAGTTTTAATTTTCACAAGCATCGGTAACAACAAATTCTTCAATAACGTTCTTTAATTGCTCAAAGTTTTTTGAATTGTATTCTACAGCATCTAACCAGGTTCCCCATCTTGTGGATACTGGCTGGATACTGGTAAGGGTTCCAAGGGATACATTTGGTTAAAAATTGGAAATCGTGAAGGAGCCCTTTAAAATATTTTTTTTCCCGTATGAAACCAATAAATCAATATTATCGAATTGACTTTTAATTTCCTGTGCAACGCGGTGTAACCCATGTCCCAAGCAAGTAGCATGTAACAGTTTTGCATCAAATATTTGAACATTTCATGAATAACTTTATTTTATCTTATTTTTTTTTTTTTTTATAATTTTATAAAAAATATATGACTTAAAAATGTTAAAATATGCAAAATATGCATTTAAAACCAATTAATGCAAAATATGCATTTTCACCAAAATATGCAACAATATGCCAAAACAAATCGATGCAATTTTAACGCAAATTTAATGAGTCAAAAAGATAATTGGTCGACATCTATCTTAGACTATCGAAAAAAAAAACCTGCAGTTGCATGGAAATCGAAACTCTATTTATTAGACCCACACCAAAATAGTGGAGAGGGTATTATGCATTTGTGCTGATGTGTGTAACGCCTTAAAAGGATATTAAAATATCCTAGTCCCACCTTAAAGTATACCGATCGACTGGCTGGCTGGCTGTCCATGTAACCTTGTTCGCAAAGTACAGGTCGCAATTTTGGAGATAATTTGATAAAATTTGGGACAAAGATTCTTATTGGCACAAGGCCAATCGTAGGACAACGAGGGAAGATAGGGGAAATTTCTTCCTCTCAGAAACTATCAAACCGATTTTAATGAAATTTAAAAAATAGATCGAACCATATCTATGTGGACACAAAAGGTATGCATTTTTTAAAAAATAGGACAACAAGGGGAGATAGGGACATTTTTTGCCTCTCAAACCGATTTTAATGAAATTTAAAATATAGATAGATCCATATCTATATGGACAAATAAGCTATACAGTTTTTCAAAAATAGAACCACAAGGGGAGGTAGGGGGCAATTTCTGCCTCTAACAAACTTTCAAATCGATTTTAATGAAGTTTATAAACATAGATAAATCCATATTTATATGGACACATAAGCATGATGTGTTTTTAAACACTTTGGTGTAGGGTATCATATAGTCGGGCTTGACTGACTATACTCTTTTACTTGTTAGGAATACATTTGTGTATTTATAAGAAAACAAGTCAGACTGCTATATTTTAATATCCTCAACCAAGAGTGTGAATATTTCATAATATTTGAAAAAAATATTATGGTTTGCTTAAGAAATATTATAAGCGTTCTATAGCGATTGGGGCTTACGTGGGGCCTGTGGTAAATAAATTATTGACCGATTACACTGTGGTCGAAATTGACACTTTATTTTAGACAATGGTGACCACCGTTTTTATAGGATAGCTCTTGTTTTCGAGATATACCGTTATTTTGAAAATGGAGTAGGTTGCACAACATATATTCGCGTAACTCAAAAACGGTTAAGTTTATTGAAATTACTAAAAAACACGCAATAACATTTCCTTTAAGAAAAGTAAAATTTTTTTTTTAATATGAGCAGTAGGACTAAATATGTTTTATGCAGTAGGGCTATAACCAAATTTTTGGCATAGTACCACGGAGTGGTTAATAATGTTTTAGTTATAAAAACACCTTTCTCCCGTCGTTTTGCAAAAAAAACCTCACGCAGGGAAGCAAATTTCTAACACCTTCCATGAAATTTCGAACCGAACTAAAGCAGTGGATAAATTCCAAAATAACATTTAAGTGATACGTATAGGAATATATACAAATATCAGGTGTATATTTTTTCAAAATTTCCGTGAGATAAAAATGGCTGTTTCAAGCTTCAACCCGGTCCGTGCGTGAACTTTTTTAACAATCCGAAGAAATTATCATATTTTTTATTAAAAACTTTTAATGTTCTACACCACTATACTATGACGTTTTTGATATTCGCAAAAAGTGTGAAAAAGTTATTAATTAATTTTATTTATCAAAATTTCGAAATTTTTGTTTTTTAAAAATTCATAAAAAAATTGGAAAATGCAGCTAGGCTTCTAATAATTCTAAGACTTATAAAATACGAGGCTGCAAACAAAATAAGCCATAAATGATTGCAATCTGTTACCAACTTTTGATTTTATTCACAAAATTTCACAAATCGCAATATTTGTGTGTGACAAGTATGTATCAAGAAAATGTTAAGGACAAAACACTGATTGAGGTTGATTAAACATTTTATCTTACTTGGGGCGACTCCAGGGCATTTATGGGACTTTTTTTCAATATATTTCTAATCTGTAATAAAGTGGGGTTGGTCATATATTTAAATTCAATTCACATAATTTAATAGTATGATTTTCCTCATATCAAATGAATTTGTGCGGAATTAAATGAGAATGGTTGCATTCTGCCATCAATTTATGCTATTTTTTGTAAAAAAAATATCAATTTTTTAAGAAGGTTGATCCAGATTTCGGTTCATATCTCTTCTCCTACTGAAACGATTTTGCTGGATTTCAATACTAAACTGTTAAGGAGAACTAGAAAGAGTTTGACAAAAAGTTTATTATTTTCTGTTGAGTCTATCGAAAGTTGGAAAGACAGACAGGTAGACGGACATGGCAAAATCTACTTAGAATAACTCAAGGGCTCAGAATATTTATACTTTATGGGGTCTTAGATGAATACTAGTACAAACCTGTTAAACGGCTGATGAAGGTCACGACGGGCTGGAAAATAAATATCTAATTTGCTTCACTGTCAATTCAAGGATTACAAAATAAATAAATTCATTAAGAAATTGGATTAAATAAATAACCATTATATGGTAGCGTTAACCATATTATTGTTGATTCTGATAATATTATAGTTAGTTTTGACTAAATTTGAGTTATTTTTGAGTTATTTTTAATGATATTATGTTTAATTTTGACCAATTTATGTTCAATTTTGACTAAGTTATGGTCCTAGCGGCGTCATATGAAGACAAAAACATTGGCAGCTTCAACTTGCTGGTGAACCGTTATTATTGCATAAGGTAGATGTGCACGACATGTTTTTGTCATCTGACATGTCAAATTTTCAAGTCGCATGTAATTGTGCATGTCTGTCAAAATTGCTGTTTTACATAAGGTTTATTATATTCGGTCACAAACGTACATGTAATTTGCTTCTGACATAGTCACTGTTTTTGTTTGCATAGTGATTGCAGAAACCAAAGTAGTTCTCGGTTTGAAAATAACGTGCTGCCGCCACAAACATTTTTATTTGCGACGTAAAAGAGTTCAGCCATCTTAAAAAATTTTTCTTTAAATTCGAAGACGCTAATTTTGGATAAAATAATGAAACGTTTTTTATATATTTATGTACATGATTTCTATTAAAAGGTAAAAGGAACATACATTTATCGGTATTGTAAAATAACAACCTCAGCCGGCTAATGATTCCGTCCATAGTGCACCGCTGCTGCCGGCTTCCATGCGGCATAGATTTCTAACATTTTTTTTTCAAAATAACCACTGTGATGTCAGATGGTTTGTCAAAAGAAAATAGAGCACGCTCTAATTGAAATTTTGTCAGATGGCTTTGCGTCTGACTTTAACAGAAGCAACGTTAAAAAGGTAACACACGACATGTATGTATTTTGCAGTGGGAAATTTGACATGTCAGTACCTCAATTCTGTAACTTTTTTATTTTAACTACCAATATCGTTAAGTAACGAGAAATCTCGGTCACCTTAACGAATTTGTTATTCTCTATTTTAAGTTAACAAATAACGACAAATATCGGTAAAAATGTAATAACGTCAAAGTTAAAATTTTTAAAATTAATTAAAAAGATAAAATAAATTTGCTTGTAAAAAATTTATTTTAACAAAACATGAATAAAAAAGTTTAAATATTGATTATATTTCTAAACAAATATGTTGGTTTAAAATCTTTTTATACATAGGGAAAAAGTTCGAGGTGCCTTAACCACTCTAGCACAACATTCTGCTCTTACTTTTTATACCCACACTACTGTATCTGAAGAGGATATTATGTGTTTGTGCAACATTTAAATATAGATTCTGAACCCACCTTTTAGTATAACGATTGACTCAAAATCAATTTCAGAATCCATCTAACGAGGTCCGTCCTTCTATCAGGCTGGCTGGTTGTCTGTCCAAGATAACTTTGTGCGCAAATTCCAGGTCAAATTTCGGAAATAATTTTATAAAATTTGGCACATATGATTTTATTGCCACAAGGTCGGAGCCTTTTAAAAAGCGGAGAAGCGGTTATTTATTTTTCATAGCCCACATGCAAACTTCTTTCCGGAGTAGGGTTTTTTGCCCATTAACCATCTTGTTTTATAGACATTTTGGTTTAATTAGGTCCAAAAATATTTTGTTGCAACCTACATAAATTAGCAATATTAGAATCCTTCCATATTTGACCACAGCTCCCATACGAATACACTTAAAATAAGTTACCTTAATAATAGCTTCTATGTTATCTCATAGTAGTTATATGTATTTAGTAGTAGATATTTAGATAATATTTGGCACAAAAATCTCTTATGTGAACCTTAACCTCACAACATACTCTTTTTGTGGACACATGATCGCCCAAATACTGTTATGTAGGGTCGGGCTTTATCGACTTTACTTTTTTCCTTTTTTTGTGTAAAACATTGGCTTCTTTAATCTATATTTTTAATCTTTCAACAGTTTATTTATTATCGTTATTATTTAACAAGAACTTTTTTTGTATCGTTAGCTACCGACACTGTTTGCCGATAAAAATTGTTAAAATTTCATTACAGAATAGTTCTTAACGACAATTATCGTTAGCTAACGAATTTTGACTACTTAACGACAATTTTTTGTCGTTAAAAAGTTACAGAATTTCAGTACAGATGACAAAAATATGTCGTGTACGGGCGCCTATAGAAACAAATAAAGCAATAACAATTGTGTTGTGTGTTAATTACTTTTCCATAAAAAAAATTGTTCAGCTTTGTGATTTAAAGAGTTCGTGTGTGGTAAATTGTTTTTTGCGAAAGTTTTTTGAAAAAGTTCAGAATTATGAGTTCGGCTAGAAAGTAAGTGTCAAGAACTTAATAAATTTTATAAATGTGCCCTAAAGTAATATAAAATAAAAATTAATACTAGTTGACAAGATTCTTGCTAAAAATCTTTGTTCGAGTTGTAGAAGAAATATAATTTGTATGAGAATATATCTGATTGTCGTCAAATGACGACACTATGATACAACGAGTACTATCTGATTTAAACTTTTTTTTTGTTTTCGGTTTTTTATCAGTAAATTTCTTTGTGTCGCGGACATTTTGGATATTTAAGATAAAAAAAATGTATCAAACGAGTTTTACTTCGTACCTCCATATGTTGACGTCTTGACTGATGAAGACTCAGATGAGGAAATCGAAGAAAATATTAATACTTCGTCTGGTAATCAACGTCTGGCACCTCCTGAAATACGAAGAAACAATGGAGAGCTTCCCACAAACACCAAACCACAAGACAAATTAACAAAAATAAATACATGAGAAAAAGCAAAACGAAATCATTTGGATGCTAGGAGGAAAAACATCGCAAATCACTGAAATTTTTGTACCTTTATTTTAATAGCGTCGTCATAAGACGACATTTATTTTCTCGAAAACTAGACCCGATATGCCAGTTCTCTTTGCAGGTATATACGAAAGGTATCCTAGACATGCAGTGAATCAAATAATATAACAATCGGACGATTATTTCATAAACCGGGAGAATTCGGGTTAACCACGAAATGGCAACCTGCAAGCATTTAGAGTGCCTCGGTAGGCTAGCTGGTAGCGAGCTAGTCTATCAGCGCCGAGGTTGCGGGTTCGATTCCCGCCAGAGACTTTGGTTTCTTTCCTGCAGACAAGCATAGAGCTTCGCTGGAATAGCTTTGGAAATTTAAAAAAAAAAAAAAAACATTGTTAATTCTAAACATAGTATGTTGCTCTAAAAATATGGTTACCTCAAAAACCACATATTTTTTCTGCGTGTTTGCTCGTCATGCCATTCATTTATTTATTTATTTATTCATCAAAAGGAAAACAAAGCCTTAAATGCCAATATAAATTGACTTTATAAATATTTTTTAATTAACGGACAGAAATACAAAATTTACCTAAAGGCATTTTTAAGAAACTGACTTAAATGGCAGAAAAATCTACAGCCTAAAGCATAATAAATTTGCTTTTATCTTCTGTATTAAATTTTAATGAAATTCTGTTTTAGCCCTAAAGCTAAAAGTTTATTTCAACTTTAATAAACACTCCAAACGGATTTTAAATAAATGTGAGAGCTTATATAGATGTAAGTTATGCATGATTAAATGAATGAATGAATCTCTTTAAGTTCAATGTAATAATTTCTTAAAAGAAAATTGTTTGAAAGATAACCGGGAATGTGAATATGCATATAATGCTTTGCTGTTCCTATTAGGAACAGAGTGTCTCGGTAGGCTAGCTGGTAGCGAGCTAGTCTATCAGCGCCGAGGTTGCGGGTTCGATTCCCGCCAGAGACTCTGGTTTCTTTCCTGCAGACAAGCATAGAGCTTCGCGGGATGAGCTTAGGAAATTAAAAAAAAAAAAAGGGCCACAACGAATCGATTCCTTTCCATTCAAGTTTATTGCTATTTCGATGTTAAGACGATGTTTGACGAAGTCAGGTGTGCGACAATCTGCCGACTTTCCGTGTTCTACCCTGTGAGTTCCAGCCAATGGCGGTTTTGGCTATTCCATACTAAACTAAGGGAAGATTCGGTAAGCTACATATATGCTTGCTAGAACCGCCTTAATTGTTTTTGCTTAAAGTGGAAAGTGAGTAAATTAATAACTATAATTTCTTCACATTCCCACAAAATTACTAATAAAACGATTTCGACGGAATAAAAATTTTATAAACTTATAAAATATTTTATAAAAAACATTTTTTAAAGACTTTTTATATCTGAAATATTTTCCATTTACAACGTTTTTTGCTTCTCATGTAAACTTATGAAAAGTGATATAACATTATTGTGCATTTAAGGTGACGATATGTGCAGTTGTTTAAGTTGTTTTTTTCAATATTTTTTGCGAAATATAACTAACACACTTTGGCTGGTAAAGGAAACCAAAAATATCTTACAAAAACATTTCATGCTGTGGTCCTGAAAACTGCCGAGCAACAACAATACTAGCTAGTGAGGAGCTTAGCTAAAACTTTTTGTTTCCACATTCCTCATGAGTGAAGAAATGCAAAACCCTCATTAATAAATTTTCGAGAAAATAATTATTCATTCAAGACTGTGAAAAAAAAGTTAAAGATTTATAATTTCTCAATTATGAGGAAATTCATATGAGCGATCATAAATTAATTTTTCCGAACTCTGCTTTTAGTATTTAATAAGTTAATAAAAACAACAAACTATTGCCAACTAGTTGGGGTTATTCCTAACACAAATGTGTCGATTAAGTTATTGCAATCCATCTTCAGTTGCGTTGTCAAACGGCAACGAACCTGAAATAAAAGTTTATATTATGTAAATGGCCAAATAAACGAGACAAGCTGTTTGACAACAACGAGATGTTTCTGTACACATTAAACATTTTTAATATTCACACAATCTGCTCCATACTTTATTCAAATGTTTGCGCAACTGTTGTGCGGTTTATTTAGCCGTTAAAGCAAATTTTGCCAGAGTTGCCATTTTGACAGATCGGTAACCGAAAAATGTTAACAATTAAACAAATGAACATACGTCAATTTAACAAAAAAAAAAAAAAAACAAAAGAAATACATAAACTAAAATCCACGAAAAAGTAAATGTTGATGTTATTAAACGCAATATTATTTTAGGTTAAAACATGTTACTGCAGTTATATTAAGAAAAATTGTTAAATTAAATATTTAGTCTGTAAGGATTGTATTCATAGACCTAATTTAATAAATAAATAAATAAATAAATATGTTGTGCGACTCTTGCGAGGCAATTATAATCTGTTAAAATAGCCGTCTGTACTTAAAGCAAATTTTCTTGCTTTTGAGCGAATTTTTTGTGTTCTTGAAGAAGCTGTGACTTATTTAGCAGAGACCATAAAGACTGAACCAAAATTCATCAGTCAACAGCAATCTCTCCATTGTTACAAGTATTTAATTTGTACGAGTATTGAACTTCATTTGTAGGACCAGTAAGTCAAAGTGTTGTCCCGTGGTAATTTTATCAATTTATTTTTCACCAAAGTAAATTTTTAGCTATTGTCGCCTTTTAACTTAAAAAATATGGCAAAACCATCAAAAAGTAATTTCAATTTTTGGGAATACAAAATTTTTATTTCAAAAGATTTTGTTATTCGTGCTTAATTCCCTACTTACAACTACAATTAATGTTGAGAGAATTTCAACTAATTGTAGTGGGGAATGTAAGATGAGATAAACCCACTGTTTATTGTTGATGTGTTTTGTTTAAGCTTTGACATTATTACAAGTAGAACTGTTGCTATAAGTCTTATACGCTTAACGGTTTTATTTGGTTTAATATCTTTAGTTTTTCTAAAATCTTTATGGATGAAGTTTCCTGATGATCTGGCCTAAGCAACCAGTGAAATGCGCATAGGAATAGCTTATCCCATCAACAATAAATTTCAAGTGTTTTTATCAATAATAAAAACTGGGAATTAAGCACGAATAACAAAATCTTTTGAAATAATATGGCAAAACTTTATGGTTTAAATATTTATTATTTGGAAGCTGAAGCCGACATTAGTTGCTTTGCCATCTGTAATATATTTTAGGCAACTGGCAACTCAACTAAAGTTCGGTGGCCACACATAATCAACACATAAATTAAATATTTTAACAAGCGATGCGAAAAATCTAGAAACACTTGACGCAAAAGGCTTCGAACCTACCTTTGAAGGGATTTTGATAAAGCAATGCTCAAAGGAACTACCAACCACAGCGCTTGGATGAATGTAATCTAAACTTAAACAACTGTTTTTTTTTCAAACAGATAAAATTACTTCTGTAATAAGTTTAATTCATGGTTTTTAATCCAAAAATTAAATTTTTTTTAAATCAGGCTCAAGTTCATTAAAATAAAATTTTTATTAATTTATTTTTATGAAGGAAGGAATTTAACAACATTTAATGAATTAGAATTAAATGATAATTTTTTCGAATTTCGAGAACAACCACATTCTCATGATCACAGTTCTTTGCGACGGCTGTAGTCTATAGTAAGACATCAATCTTTTTTTAACAATGATTTTTTTTATGGTGGAAATTTGCTGTAATTGATTATCGATTTTCAATTTATTTACATGTTTCTTTCTCACTTCTGTATTTTTGTCAGGATTTTTTTGAGTTATTTTTTTATGTTTTTTCCTTTTTTTTTCTTTGATTATTTCTTAAAGTTTCTCCATATATTTAAAATAGTTGTATTATTTATATTGTTAGTGTTCGTACTGTGTGTGCGTAAACTCAATTATTTCTGATATCCGGTGGCTAAAAGAGTCGATTACTGGTTAAGCGATAAAATTTCAATCAGTGAAATTAAAAAAAATTACTTAACTTATATCTTACGGGCATTTCTATTAGAAAGAAAAAGTAATATATTATTGTAAAAAAAAGAGATCGAAATATATTATCTCTTAAGGAACCTTCGTTTGATTTGAGGAAGAGAACAGAGCGATATCGCTTGTTTTGTACAAACAAGTTTCTGGAATCACCGCATTTAAAATATGGCTTAGTAAACATATTCTCAACCGCTTTGTAATGTAGTATTTTATCAAATTTTGTTTGCTCTCTTGTTAAGGAGCCCTGCTTTAAGTTCTAATTACTAAATTGACTGGGAAAAAAGATTTGAAAAAATTCAATGTCCCTGTAGAATTTTAGCTTGAATCCATAGAAGATTGACAAGAACGAAAAGAGAGAGGAAAAAACCTAATTCGGCTGTCAAAAAGAATGGGAGTAAGACTTGGGAGATAATCGGGCATGTTCTAATAATTTAAACGAAGTGGATTTAAAACCAATCAAATTATAAAAAAGACCCTGTACTAAAAGTTCATAAAAATATTCCATGTTATCTATTTAAAATTTTGATTACCAATTAGCTTTATAAATAATTGAAGTCTAAATCTCGTTTGATTTCAATTTCACTTCATTTCGATTTATGGAATATGGCCGAAATTTTTATTTTGATTTGTGGAAGTTTTCGTTTCAGTCAATATTCTATGCATGAATCTTTTTTTATTTGTTAACCTTTTTTAATAGTCTTCCCATTTAGTCAACTGAGCATTTGTGAAAATTTGCGAATTTCAGTGTAAAATAAAATAAAGTATTTTCTGAATTGCCTTTTGGAAGTTTTTTCATAGCAACATAGTTGCTGTTGTAAAAATGTAAGTAAAATTTTTGCTGGGTAACAACATTTTGTAAAATTTGGAACTTTTAACAACAAAAAAAAAAAAAAAAATCAATTCTGTTAAATAAAATTGAAAATGTAAAAAATACTTACCTCTGTACTCCTAAACGATTATTATTAAGGAAATTTTTCATAGAAAATTTGTTTTGAAACCTTTATTAAATTTAAAATATTTTTATAAATACAGGCATTAAACCTTTACAGATTACTACTCATACCAATAAACAAAATTATTCTCATTGTAATCATGGTCAACATCATTGAGGCGAAAAAGCCACAATGATGCACATAAGTGCACAATTAATTACAAAAAGCAATACAATTTCATTCGGCAAATGTCAGTTAGAAAACATCCCATACGTATGCAAACAGAATATAAATGAATGTATTCGGATACACACACACACACACACACACACAAACAAACCCAGCGGGAAAACTCAGAAGACCTTCTTACTTCAGGCCTTTTTAAAGGCCTGCTTAAAAGATTTTTTGATTCAATTACTATTCTTATCTAACTGCTAAAGAAGGCCTCATAGAAGGCCTCGGCTCTTTCGTATAAAAGATAAGATACACCTTCCACACTCACTTCTATGAGAAGGGAGTAACATTTTTTGTATTGTTTTTTTGCACAAGCAAAAGCAAAATCAATTTTTTTTTTGGTCCCGTTACCCTTCTTATGTGCCTGCTGAAGAAGCGAGAGCGGAAGGCCTTCTCCGCAATGACAACGTGTGTAAAAAAGATATGAGTATGGAATGGAGCAAGAAGGCCTTGTACATCCAAAAGAAGGGGTACAGAGGCCTTCTAGAAGGCCTTCCTACTCCTTCTTTTTCCCGCTGGGAAGGCTTTAAAATACCCTGTAGGAAATATCAGTAGTGAATCGGTACTGATAAACTTTTGACACTGTTATCAGTACTAGTGACTTCTTACACCCCAAACAATGTTTTTTATACCAGAGTATAGTTTATTTGCTACAGACATTTATTATGTGTGTGCCACTGGAAATCTACTACTGACGTTAGGACATATGTAGAAATTGGAACCAAAGAATCACTAGTACGTTTTAGTAAATATAGTCTAAGCTTTGTCTATATTCATGTTCCCGAAGTACCTTAAAGGTACATAGGGCCCCAAACTATACTTTTGGTACTTTTTTTAAAAGTAGATGCCGATTTGAATTCATAACAAAACTTTCTTTGTATTAAGGGCATATATAGAAGTGTAGACACGTTGTCGCCAAAAAGCCACCAAAATAGTCGACAAAACTGGTGACTTGGAGACACTTGCTTTCAGATTTCCTTCAGAGTACTTTTCATATACGTATAGGTATTTATTGAAACAAGGGTGTCCCCCTTTAGATTATACGAATATTTTATAAGGTAAAATATTTTAGTGATCAAATTAGAACAAAAAACCCAATAACTGTTCGTAGAATTTATTTTTTTTTTTAACAATTTTAACAAACATTCATTTTATCCTGGGAAAGCAAAAGTCGTTATAACAAGACCTGGGCGATTTGCACAAATTTAGCTTTACCATTACATTGATCATAAAATATGTTTATGCTAAATTATTGCAATACAATTAACTGTAAAGCTTCGTACTGACGATGGTCAGATCTTACAATATTGGTAAGCAGCGTTGCTTAAATTGCATTAAAATTGGCTAAAATGTCTTACAACTGTGTGAACATTGTAAGCTCATTTGTATTTGCAGAAGTGCAAACTTAATGCATCTGACAATCGCACCATTTTCAGAAAAAAATTGGTGTTGGCAACGCCTGCTTACAATATTGTAAGATCTGACCATCGTCTGTACGAAGCTTAACCTTTTAAATACATTGCTTTCTTTTGATAGTAGAGCATTATTTTTTAAATACCATTTAATTGTATGCCAATTAATGCACTACTTCTGCATTATCATCAAAACTCATCATGAATAGTACAATATTATTGCATTATCTGTAGAATTGTGTAAAAATAATAATGCATTATTTTTGCAATATCTAATAAACATCTTATGGAGCATTTCAAACATTTTGTAAATGGGTTAAGATATTTAAAATATATATACAATAATATAATACAATAAAACATAACAATTATTTTAGCCAAATAATCAGAATATTTTTTTTTGGAAAAAATGTTCTGCAGATAACTTCCAGCATTGGCTTGAAACCCGAAGATTTTACATTTCTTTTTCAATATTTTATGAAGCGTTTATCAGACAAAATGTAAAACAACATATCCTCACCCAAAAGCGGTTTATATTTTAGGTAAATTGTCTAAGCTCTGAGGATTTGTTAAATTGTGTTAATAAACTAAGTCCCTTATTGATAATCGAGTTCAAGTCTCTGCTTCTAACATTGGGCTAAGATGTGTATCATTTGCCTCGGTTCTAAAATTTTCTTCTATATTATTATTGACATTGATGAACTGGCAGTTAGTACAAAAAAAAAAAAAAAAAAATAATTTTCTTATTTGATTAAGAAAATCGCATATTTGATTAAAAAATGTTTGAATTTTCTGCGATGACGATTTTTGCAGTATTGATAAAAAAAAGTTTGTATTTATAGTTATTGAATTTTTAGTCAACAACAAAGTTGATTGAGTCAATAAAAAAAAGTTGTTGCACAAAATAATTTTTCTCAACAAAATGTTTACGATTGGTTAAAATAAATTGATGGAAATTTTTAGTAAATAAAACAAATCTTCATTTATTTATTCATTAATTATGATGTTCTAAATTCCCAATTTTTATTCTTTGACAAATACAATAAAATTTATTGTTCGGTGATAAGCTAGTTCCTATGCGCATTTCGCTTGTTGCTTAGGACAGATCATCAGGAAACCTTTTTCCAAAAACTTTAGAAAAACTAAAGTTATTGTACAAATTAAACTATAAAGTGAGTGAGAATTATAACAACGATATTAAAGCTTTTAAAAAATGAATTCTAAAAACACTGTCTTTATCTGGAGTAGCGAATTATCCGGATTACCGCATGTATGTATGTATTTATTAAAAATTATAATAATTCATAGCAAAATTAAACATAAAAACGCATGTGCAAACATATTCATATCACACTTTTCTAACTGTATTTTTCAAAGCATGCTGTGATTTGAATAAAAAAAATAAATAAAAACGGGTGTTAATCAATCCGGACTATAGAGTTGCATTCAATTCGGATTTTAGAATGCGCAATGACTGTTTTTTTCAAAGCATGCTGTGATTTGAATAAAAAATAAATAAATAAAAACGGGTGTTATTCAATCCGGACTATAGAGTTGCAATCAATCCGGATTATAGAATACGCAATGAGCTGCAAAATTCTGTCCGGATTACCGAATATTCCGGATTAGTGGAGTCCGGATTATCGAATTTACACTGTATGTTTAATTAAGTTCTATTTTGCAGAGTGTAATTTTGAATTATTTTTTCATTGAATCAAATAAAAAGTTTGTTGATCTTAAATTTTATTTTTAACAAACAAATTTTAGTTGACGCGAAACTATAGGCAGAAGGAAAGAATTTTATATTGAATTGCATAGATTTTTTTTATACCAGGCTTCTATAAGTACAATGGTACACAACTGACTTTTAAAGTGCAATTAATAATAAAATCCAGTTTTAATACAGTCATACCACGATAATTCGTACCCCCTTAAGTCAAAAACCTCAGCAATTCGAAACAAACGGATGGACCCTAGAGAAAAACTCTTTTAATCGCAAAATCCCATAAGTTTTGCTCCACTTGTTTCCACTTGCTTCCCTCATTAATTTGTCTGGGAATACGCCTCTGAAGCGTACTTCCTCGTAAACAACTTCTTCTAAATCGTAACAAAAACCAATATGTTAAAAAAAAGGCAATATTTTTTACTACTTTTCTTGCCATTGGCGTTAGTTTTCCTTATGGAACTTTTGTGTTTCTTAAGTGGGACTAAAAACTTGCATGGAAAACACCGTCATTTAATCATAATAAATCATCAAATCGAAATATCCTTATTATACTGAAATTGTGTATCTGTTTACACACGGGAAACGTTAGTAGAAGCAATGTGCTCTCTGAGTTTTAAAGAGTTCTCACTTTAATTCCGAATACATCTTGAGCAATTTGAATTTGAATATGTGAGGAATGATCATAAAACTTTTATCGGGAATTTACCTACAAGTATATTAAAGATTCTTAATCCACAGAAAGCATTTATAACAATCAGGAGACAATACAGATTAACTTTTTACGCGCAAAACCTAAGCCCACACAAAACAACCGACTGAGAATCAAAAAAAAATTTTTACATAAAAAGTAATAAGCTTCAAAGGCTGAGAATAAAAAGTCTTTCAATATTTCCCATATGGCAATAAAATATCAGAACTTTGTTAATACCACTATTTTCGCTCTAGTAAATTTTGTTTACAATTATAATTATAAATATAAATATAATTATAATTATATAAGTATACTTATAATCTCATGTAACCAATACATCGATGGCTTGATTTAAAAAAAGGTGTAACCCGATTTGTCCAAAAAAAGTTTAGATACAAAGAAAGTTTTGATGCAGTATTCAATAAAAAGATGCCAAAAATTTTATACTAAAACACCTTAAAATTTTAAAGCAGACGCATCTGGCATTTGTCTAACCGGATAAACAAAAAAACTTTTTTTAAATATAATTGAGTTTCGTCTTTATAAATTTAGCTATCGACATGTAGTTTATTAAAAACATTAAACTAAAAAATTAAAAACTTAATCCAATTAAAGAAGTCATTTTTCATTTCATAGAATACACCTTGAAACTTAATATTTATTTTCTTAATTGAATTTAATAAATTTCTCTTTAAGGGCCACCCTTAGAAAATCAAAAATTAACACACACACTCTAATGCATTTGTCTGTGGTGGGTTTTAAACAAACACTCACACCTTAAAATAAATCCAGAAACAAACACTGACGCAGCAGCATGTGGTTAAACGAACATACAACGAATATAAAATAGGCAATTAAAATGCACATGTGTGTAAGTAAGTAAAGCATAAAAGCGTATTGCTGTGTAGGTGGGTTAACACTCCCAGCTCACCAAATGCATTAAGCATATGCTGGGTTTCAAAATATGCTTGCGTTCGAAACTGCTCTATGTGGGACGTTAAAAGGCGTTGTGTTGTGATGAATAGAATTGCAAAGAATTGTTGTGAGTGTGTGTGGGTGTTGTTTACTGGTGTGTCTCTCTTTTGTTTGTTGGTTAATTAACCACAAAATGATGGCATACTAAAGAAAATGTCATAAAATTTTGTTAACCTCAAATCAAAATGCTGTCAACTTTGAATTACAACTTGAATACACATATTTTTTTTGTTTTGTTTTTGGAATTGGAAGAGAATTAGGCAAAATGTAATTTAAATATAATTTTAAAGACTTTCGAAATGAGATTTTTTATCTAAGATTAATGTGCGATTTCCACAATACAAGTGATTGAACATGTAGTAAAAATTATTTTAAAAAAATTTAGTGCTTTACATAAAAATTATTCTACAGTGGGCTTTCGTTATATATGTATATAAAAAGAAAAGGATACTTGTAGTTGCAATTAATTTGAAATATATTACAGCATATTACACTGCTTTACAGCCAAAAAATACCAAGAACGCCACATGCCTAGATAAGTTAATTGGTACCTCCTGAACACGAAAAACGCTGTAATTTTTTTTCTAAGTACCGTTTTTTAGATAACGGTACCTTTGTGTTTTTCGGTTTATGGTCCCACTCAAACCCTTGTGGAGCCCAACCGAAAAGAGATGAATGGCATATCGTTGGAAAGGTAATTGAATGCCTTTTTCGCCGATATGCTGCTTATTTCTATCTGATAAGAAATGGCTGAGTTATGGCACCTCGAAATTCAAAATTTGCCTATTTTGTACGTTTGTTTCAAAAACTTTCATTTTTATTTCGTTTTTTTTCTACGTTATAGTAAAGACCTGGAATGTTTTATTTTTTTACCTAATAGTTTTTTTAATTACATACCAACATTTTAAATATAATTTGAAAAAAATCGGATAAAAAATACAGTTTTTATTAAGGATTTTGTGGAACGACAATATTTTCATCTTCATTGCTCACACACTATATTCGGCGTCCATCAGTTTTGGAATTTGGGAATTTACGTTTGGGAATTTACATTGAAACGGCAATAAAAAAATAAAATTTGTTTTTGTTTTCAATACAAGTTCCCGGATTTACATTTTAATTTTAAAAAACAGGCAGGTCTATTATTGTGCATCGGATTTTTAAGCAATTAAGGTTTAATTAAAGATGAAATTTTAACAATATTAGTTTTTTATAAAAAAAATCTACAAGTAAAAGTAGACATAATAAAAATCGAGTCTTTATTAAAATTATGGGGAGGTTTCTAAAGTTAATTATTCATTTTTACTTTTTGATGTGTCTGTTTACATGCCTTTACATTTCGTTTCCCCCAAATTATACAATGAAAAAAACTCATAAAGAACTTTGTAAGGATCACAGGGTGTTTCATACGTATATGTATTTAGTGCCAGCACAAAAAGATTTATCTTAAATCAGAGCCTTAGATTTTTTTTATTTTTTTAAATTCATTCCAAGAGTTATAAGCTCAAGAGGCTAAATCAATTTTTGGTAAAATGGTGACATTTTCAGATTTTTGGGGTGGTGGTACCTCATTTGGATACATAAATCTTATCATTCCAAACTGAATTTGCTGGATTTCAGTCCCAAACTGCTTAGGATAACTACAAGAAATTTGGCAATAAATTTGTTCTTTTGTTTGAGATGTTCCAAAGTGAGTGTGTTTTCAACGGATGAAGCGACAGACTGACATGGCTATAGCGACTTAGAATTACTCAAAAGGACCCAGAACTTATGGGAAACCGAACAATTTTGTAGGCAAATGATCTAAAAGGGCGAATCTGAATATTGGGCCGTTTTACACACTCGTTTTACAAAATTTAAAGTCATGCTTTTTTCCAGGGCTGTGGAGTCGGAGTCGGAGTCGGAGTTGAGGAGTCGGAGTTGAGGTTTTTGTACCGGAGTCGGAGTCGGAGTCGAAGTACCCACAAAAACTAGCGACTCCGACTTTTTTGCATTACAATTTTTCTAATATTTTTTAAAATAAAAAATTTTAATGACCAATTTCTCCAATTCTTTTTAAATATCAATTCATATTTAAATATAATTTTTCTAATAATTTTATTTTTATTTGACATAAAAAAAACAAATTTTAAACATAAATTGATAATTAGATAAATTAGTGGAATTGGCCATAAGAGGGTCTGCTTTTTGAAATTGTGTCAGAAAATAAGGACCAGTATACTTTTCATATCAAAAATTAAAAAATTGAGATAACATCTTATTTTGACAATTTATTAGAATAGTTATATAGATTGTATCAAAGCATGTCCTTTTCTATGTTTTAATGTGACCTCAAATTTCTGTAACAAAAACCAGCGGGTTCACAATTTGAGTTTCGCCAAGATATCGTTAATGAAATAGAGCCGAATTAAGGAATTTAAAAATTAAATTTGTTAAGATGTTGTTTTTTATTTATCGTATATTAACAAATATTTTTGTAGCCATGTTCATGAATATGACTTGAAATCAGCTGTAGCTCCTGTGGTGAAAGCATTAAGTGAACTACATTTTAAGTTCCAACCTTCAAGGTGAATTATATTATTCTATTATAATTATAATAAGGAAAAGGAACTCGGAAAAATACATGACATTGTTCCAGATATAATTCCCATCAATGTGGGAAAAATGATTTGAGAATACTTTTATCTACTCACTTTAGGGAAAATTGGAGAGATAATAAAGACTTGCAATTTCAAATTTCGGTCTTGGACAATAATAATATTGAATTAGGAACGGAAAAATGCAATGGCGAGTACACTGAAGAAAAAGATCGTATTAATGATAAATTTTGTATTCCCGTAAATAACTTTGATAATATACTCGCATGTGCCCGTGCAGAAAACTGAATTGGCAAATTGTTTTTTGTTGTTTTCTTACGAAGACAATGAAACAATTTGTTTTTTAATTTTGTTTTTTCTTTTTACCCACTTACAACTACAATTCGAGTCGGAAAGAACCCAACCAATTGTAGGGGGATGTAAGAAAAGATAAACTCACTGTTTATTGTTGGTGTTTTGTTTAAGCTTTGATATTGTTATTTACGAGTAAGACTTTGAGTGTTTAAAATTCTTATTCGCTTTGGGGTTTTATTCGTATAATATTTTTAGCTTTTCTAAAATCTTAGGAAAAGGTTTCCTGATGAGCTGGCCTAAGCAACCAGTGAAATGCGCATAGAAGCTAGCTTTCCCTCAACAATAAATTTCAGTGTATTTATCAAATATGAAAAATTGGGAATTTAGCACGTCATACGGAAATCGTATTAATGAAAGATTTAAATTTAGCAGTTTAAAAATTCACATTTTTTTTAACTTTGCAGGTGGGAGATAAACTACATCAAGCCACATTTTGAAAACTTTACAGCAGACCGCGCAAACATGTTGATAATCGCAAATGATGTTTATGTTATAAAAATGTGCATTTGTACGAATATTTTATATGATCCTAACATATTTTTTTTATGTCGATGATATACTTAAAAAATTACGTCCTAAAAGGTTCGTTACCTTCTATGGTACTGTTCCATGCCTTGAGACAAACAGCACCAAGTCCAACAACATAAGGGGTACTATTTCCCAAAAATAAAAGAAGGCTAACAACATTTTTTTACGTTACATTTCTCTTCAAAATGTGTTATATAAATTGTAGAACTAACATCTGAAGGCGCATATGCATGTTTTAATAAACTTTATAAAATTTTCCTGAGAATGATTTGACTTAATAAATAAAATGTATATTAAAAACAAAAGACCTCACTTCACAATTTGCAAAAAAGGACTGTCCTTTGCCTCTATTAATATTGTGGTAAACAACACTAAGTACACTTGATGCCTTAACGTCTAAGCCAATTGGACTTGGTGCTGTTTTCAACTTTTCTATCTCGAAAGCTACATTAGATAGGACTAATGGAAATTCACACATCTATAAATTCCAACAGTATAAAAAACGTTATTTGAAAAAGATGTGAATTGGTGTAGCTTATCTCTCCCCTACAGAACTATTTTTACATTTTTTAGCACTGTTTGCATAATTTTAATAAATTAATATAACCTTTAAAATATACTAAAGTTCAATGATCCCATACGGATTGAAGCAAAACTCATTTCTTTCGAAAGTTCGTAACAAAACTCGTTCGTTCCAAAATTAAATCTATTATTTTTTTATATTTCAGTTGGTTTAAATTTCTCAACTGTTAAGTTATCAGTCAAAAATGTCATAACACTTTAGAATTGAAAAAAGGTTCAACTCATTTGGTCTATTTAATCGGGCACTATATGTTTTTTGCATTTTTTCCAAAATCCAAATAAAATATTTTGCAGCTTTCCTACTCATATGTTAGTAACTAGTATGTTAAAGCTCAATGCGCGGCACGTTAGAATTAAAATATCGATTTGAAATTTTTACAGAATCATTTTCTTGCTATATTTAACCATTTAATGTAGGAGTCGGAGTCGGAGTCGGAGTCGGAGTCGGAGTCGTGCTTAAAAAATTTCACCAAAAGGAGTCGGAGTCGGAGTTATAACTTTTTCTTAACGACTCCACAGCCCTGCTTTTTTCGTTTGATTTTAAGAGCTTTAATACTTCTCGAAGATATATGTAATTATACGGGCTAACCCACTGTAGATCGCAATATGAAAAACATGGACCAATATTGCCTTATTTAAGCTTTTGAAACCAGACAATATAGCGAAAAGAAAAATCAAAGCTTTAACAAACAAACAAATTTGTATTAAAAAGCGTTATTTACTTCAACGTTACTTACAGCCCGGTCCAGAATGTCAACCGCTATCGCTTGCTGACATTTTTAACGCCAAACAAATGATTTGCGCCCCGTTTAAATTTTTGGTACGACAAGTCAATCGACAATGCAAGCAAGAGTGATAGCGTTACTGTTTTTATGCAAAATGAGCCCATTCCGAAATATTATGCATCCACAAATATCAAAATCAGTTGGTTGTGTTGTGCATTTTTTTCAATAATAAACGAAACTTTTTCAATAATTTAATATAATAACACTACGTAACAATTTTTTGACCAAATGCATTTGAAACTTAATCCTTATGTAAAATTTTCCGCTGAATCAGAATATGAAGTCAGAATTGTCAAAAGTAGAACAGTTTGTGAGATATTTCAAAATAACCGTTATTTGTGTTTTTAAAAAAGATTATGTGACTGATATGCAAATATCCAAAAAATAAAATTTTAGCCAATTTCAATACGAACATTTTGTGCCCAATAGGATCCAGATCGGTGCAAAAATGACAAAGTTACAGAAGATTAATTGAATTAACCCACAACAAATAAATATACAAAGCTAAATTTTTAGTAACAATAAATATTAAAAGTTGCTTGAAAGTTTTGAATTTCTATGTGGGTTAATTTACTAAATCTTCTGTAGCTTTGTCATTTTTGTACCAATCTATGTCTTGTTGGGCGCAAAATGTTCATATTAAAATAATCTAACGTCGCATGCAATAAAACATTAGGATTTTTAAATGATTGGTTTAAAAAAAATAACTTGAAAAGAGCAAAATTGAACAAAACCATAAAATTTTCAATGAAGCTTGAACTTTTGTCCCCTGTTACTCTGTCATTTCTTGACCAATCTTCACAAGCAATCCATGGTTATTTTAAAAATGTTAAAACCTTTTACTAAAAAGAAAGAAATACATAATTCGTTTAAAATTTTTTAAGATATTTGCATTTCAGTCACATCATCTTTTTTAAAAACACAAATAACGGTTATTTTGGAATATCTGAAAAACTTTTCTACTTTTGATGATTCTGAGTTCATATTCGGATTCAGCGGAAAATTTTACATAAAGATTAGCTGTCAGATTCATTTGGTCACGACTTTGTTGAAATTTTGTCACGTAGTGTAATTATTATATTAAATTATTGATTATAATCAACGATATTCTGGAAATCGAATTCAAGTGAAATTGAAATCGGACAAATTTTTAAAACGATTTTGCTTGAAAGTTCATAAAAAATATTCCGTTTTTTAGTCTTCGTACTCTGAGAATTAGTTGTTTTTAGTAGAATTACTAATAAAATCAGGAAAAGTCACGATCATTAATAAAAAAATTTAGTCTTTCGATTTCGATTTCCAGAACATGGAAGGATATTCCTTTTCCACTAATAAAATTCTATTGCTTAAAACAAATGTTTTTTTAATGTCATTTGTAGCAAATCAAGTAGCACAGTGCTGTATTTTTAGGGCTTAATTTGCATGTTTTGCCGATTTTTATTTTCAAACTGGCGTTTAATTTTTGGAATAGTTGATGTGACAATAAAGCAATTCGACAATGAATAAATGGATTACATAAGAAACGTTAAAACTGACTAGCGAAAAGCGCGTCTAGCTGTCAAAAATTCTCAGACCCACACAAGTTGCATGGATGCTTCATATACTGAAGAGCAACTTAGCTATTTTTAGGTCAATCTACCGGTTTTATCTCCATTTTTTATTTTTAGCATTTAGGTTTTATTAAACAAGAATGTTAACACAAGCGAAAAAGCTAAGGGGAAGAAAACGTCTCGCTTTCCGCCCTTGTTTAGGTGTGGCTGTTAGTAGGGCGCTTACAAGAACGTCAATGAGTGACTTGTTGTCGATCGACATCGTGGGACTGGATTTTAATGTTTACCCAATTCCTTGCTCTTTTTGTGTTTGCGTATATTTATTGTATATTTAAATATGAATTCACAACAATTAACAAAATCTTATCCTAATTCTTAAATTGCGACTTGTAACTTTGCCTAACTTAAATTTTCAACCAAAAATTTTAATTTAATAAAAAAATACACACTTCAAGAAAAATTACAATTAAAAAACAAAAAATATCATTGCCTACTTAAAGGCTTTCACTAATATATGTTATGTTTGTTTTATTAAAAGAAACATTTTTTTATAAAAATTGCTGAATCGGTTTTGTATTTTTTATTGGAAAAAAACAAACATCAAAAACAAAAAATTTTTTTGCTAAACATCAAAGGAAAAACATGAAATGAAATAGCATCCAACTTAATCAATTTAAAGAATATAAAAAAAAACAAACACTTATATCCACACAGGTGCGTAGTCAATTACTAACACAAATGTACCTTTATGTACATGTACATAAATGTCTACATACATATGTATAAATATGTAAGTATTTACATATGTATTCATAAAAAATTCGTATATGTTTTTTTATAACAACTCATAAATATTCATATTTACCACCAAAACAACTCAGGCATTAAAAGAAGCTGAAATTTATATTTTCTGTTTTGTATAGCAGCCATTTGTATTTTTAGCAAAATCCTTGTTGTTTTTGCCTTTTTTCCTCACTAGTTGTTGTACAATTTTTTTCACTCTCTTTAATGGAATATTGTACAAAAACAACATAAACAGTATAATGAAATAAATGTACATAAAAAAATACTCAACCACTTGGGCGCCATAAAGGAACGATTTGAACACTTAATGTTGTTCGAAAGGAAAAATTGTGTAGACACTCTATTTTAGAATAAAATGTATAAAAGGTTTATCGTGGATTATCTCATGTTATATTTATAAAATTAGGGGGGAAACTTTTATAAAATTACAAGGTTTATTTTTCCAAAAATTTTTATATAATTTCTGACTTGAAACTAGATAATAGTGAATGCATTAACTGGCCGAAATGGTCATATAAATATTATTGGTCATGAAGGGCAATGCTTGTTAAAAATTGGTGATTACACCCCTACCACATGCGAAAAAATTATCCAGAAAGGGTATGTGTACTTTTTATAAATTTCGCAAATATAATTAAAGCTTAAGCTCAAATTATAAAAAAAAATTTATGGGGATCAGAAGGCCAATTCTTGTTTTATGATTATCTGAAATGAAAAAATTTAATTTTCCTTTTTATTTAAACTTATCACTTTATCATTTTGTTATAATTTTGGAATTTTCAAAGGATGTTTTAGACATCTATGTTCTAGAAACCGAATGCGAAAGTGAAAGCGAACAAATTTTAAACACACAAAATTATTACGAAAAACTACGGTCAGTTTGAAAAAACAAAATTAACTGCAAATCTTTATCGATTGTAATTTCACTTGATTTCGATTTTACATAAATATTTTTAGTTGAAATCCATAGAAAAATCAATCATTCAATCATTATTTTTCAAAATGTTAAAATTAATTTATAAAAGTAAGCCTTGAAGCGAATGTTCGAAAATTCGAACATATATTCGAAAATTCGAAAATATTTTCGAAAATTTTATTTTTGCTCGAAAACACATCTTTTGAATAGTTATTGAAAAAATATTTTTTTAATTCCTATTTAATAGAGCTAACGGTCTATTTTTTTTTATCTTATAAAAAAGTTTATATACATATATATTTTTGTTTCGAATTTTCGTAACTCCTTTGTGATACGTCTTCAGGATTGAAAAAATGCTTAACAACAATTACATAAAAAACAAATTGTTGTTAAATATTTTTCAATCATGCAGACGTAACACAAAGGAGTTACGAAAATTCGAAACAAAAATATACATTAACTTTGTTTATAAGATAATAAAAAATAGACCATTAGCTCGATTAAATAGGAATTAAAAATAATATAATAGATGGTCGAATAATCAATAATCATAAAAATATATGTATATTGTAAAAATAAATACGTTTTAACGTTGAAAAGATATTTTAATAAGTTGTAAGTGCAAAATCATATTTATTTTTCAAAATGATTTTTCCAACAATATCAGTTTATTGCAGTATTTAAACAAGGCGTAGTGTATAAAAATATGTGGATGATATTGCTTTTTTTAAAAACACTTTTTATTTTTTTAATATGGAAGCAGGGTTGTCAGATTGATTTTGGCCTTTTTCGCCAAATTCAATGTCAAAAATCGCCAAAATAGCCAAAGCCTTTGTTTTTCAGTTTTTGAAAATAAAATACATACATATTTTTAGAATTATTAAAAATATTTTTTATAAATTCTAAAAAATAAATTTGTTCAGTATCTCTAAAATACGCCAAAAATTTAAAAAAGTCGCCATAATATATGTTTTGTTTAATATTTATTTAGAACACAGTAAAAAAAAGTTAGTGAACACAAAAGAGGTACAATTTAACTATAAAATAGTTTATGTAGTCTACTTAAAGCAACAAAAAAAGAATTTTTGCAGTTAGTAATTAACAAATATTGGATATACATTTGTATATAAGTTGCAGTTATCTAAAACGCTTCACTTGCAAGACTCCCTATTTGTATTCTTTTTTGAAGTACATTGTGAGAGAATTACTTTTATTCAATGAAGGTACGAAAGAAGTGCAACATATACTATTCACATTTATATAATTTAAACTTCGTAATGACGCGTCTAGAAGTTCGTAATGCATTTTACTTCGAAGACGAGTTTTTGTGGAGTTCATAATTTCAACAAAGGCAATACTTGTTGTAATTACCAGCATATAAATTACAGCCAAAGCAAGTTCCTTTAAATGGTACGTACCTGCCGTATCCATGTAGCTATAAAATATAGAAATTAGATGAAATATCATCATTAAAACCCTCTTTTTGATTGTGTTTTGTAAACATCAAAAGGTTCGTTAGGATTCATAAAAATCTTTAACAACAACGTTTTTTATCTTTGATAATAAATTACCACATACATATAATGGAAAAATGTTCATAGACTTTAAATATACATATTCATGTTTTAAGGAATTATATTTATTGATTCTTTCAAGAGCACTGTTAAAAATGAAAACCAATTTTCTCGAAGATTTTTATTATCTTCATCAGACATTTGAACATACATACTTGCAAATACTGACCATACATATGAATGCCTAAAATTTCGTACGTAAAAATACTAGAATAAAATTAATATTTTTTCTTCTTATTCAATATAACGAATTTTAAAACAAATCCAAAGCTCATCAAAAATAGCCAACAAAATCGCCAACTATTTTTTAAATCGCCAAAAAGTCCCCATGTCGCCAAATCAAAACTTAGGTCGCCAATCAAGTTTGAAAATCGCCACGTTTGGCGAGAAATCGCCACATCTGACAACCCTGTTTGGAAGGAGAAATGAATAGTCTGTTATGCCTTTAATATATATTTTGCTAATGTTTTTGTTGCTAAGTTTTTTCTTTGTAACACAGGTTTAAAGTAAAACTTCTCTTTTTTTTTTGCTGTTTATTTCTACATTTTGTATATAATGATGAACTTGCAAATTTATTTTTATTTATACTTTATTTTCAAAACAAACTCATGTTTTATACAGAATTTTCTTTCAGAGATAAACACATTTCCCACCACCATATACCACTAAATATCTACACATAACCTGGGTAGCATTACTATGTAGAGTTTAAAAGAATGTTTTTAAAATTTGGCAATAATCAGCCATATCACAGAGTACAATTCCGTTCGGAATGATTCCGTACGGAATCGAAGAAAACATATTTCTTTATTGATAGAAATAAAATTTTGATAATTTTTTGGCCTTTCAGATACAGAAAACTCACATTCCGTTCATGAAAACATAAATGGTTTCATTCCAAAAAGTTTTTTCGTCGTTTTCTGAAGCACCAAAATACTGAATGAATTCCGTTTTCGAACGGAATTGTACTCTGTGACATGGCTGAATATTATGTTTGATGGGATATTTTTTTTACTTTACAAAAATAAAAATTGTTAAAATATTCCTCTAAAAACGGAAAAGTTTTAAAATAATTTGGTCAAAATTTATATAACATTCTTTAAATTTAAAGAAAAAAAAAAAAAAAAAAAAAAACAAAGTTACTTAAACAACAGATGACTAAAAGTGTAAGATTAACGGCCAATTTCACCAAGTTCGGTTATAATTAACTACCGGTTATAGCTGCCAAAACATATTGGTGACTGGAACTTTAATTGAAAGTTAGTTTTAACCGAACTGGGTGAAATTGGTCGTAAAAGAGTTTTTTGAATTTTGACTTTTTGACTTAGAAGGAACAGTCATGACTTTAAGGGAAAAAGTTTTAAAAAAAGCTTATCTACCCGCATTTCTTTATTTAAGCAAAAAAAGTATAATAAAAATTCAGTCTCAGCAAAAAACAGCATCATTTATAAAAAAAATAATATGCAAATTTGAAAAAGAGTGTAATAAATTAAGAGTTTTTAGTTTATATTTCAACAAGTTTACATTTATTCAATTAGTAAAAATACATTTTTTGCAATTTTTTATATTTGGACAAAAAAAACTGCTTACTATTTTATATGCAATTTTTCTTTTATGTATGTTCAATTAGGTCATCATGTTTTATAATAAAATTAAAATATATTTTTTGTTTTCTCTCTCAAATATGCTGACTTTGTTAGAGCACTTTGCAAAAAAAGCAAACAAATATATGCATCAGTGTTGCCAGTGAAATTTTGAGAAAGATACATTTTAGTTTCCAAAAAGATACACTTTTTCCCAAAAAGATACGTTTTGAAAAAAAATTGAAAATCCTTTTTAACGTTTAACATTTATTAACATAACATTTTAATCCCATATTTAAATTAATATTGTAAAGAAAATGATTTCATAAAATTCATTTTTATATTTATTTAAGTCATAAATATTAGGTACATATGTCTGCAATTTTTTAAAAATACAGTAAGCAAACTTTAAAATTAATTATATGTAACTATCTTTGGATGTTATCAAAACAAATTCATTTTTGTAAAAATTAATATACGAGTTAAGGCGTTTACACTAAGGCGATTATATATATCAACGTTCATATAAATTTCCTGAAAATAAAAAAGATGTTCATATTTCCTCAGAACAATTTCGCACTACTAGTAATCATCGATGGATCGAGGATCGTATGTTGCAACCCCTTAACGTTTTCTTTCACCATTATTAAAGCTGCTATCAAGGCGAATTCACTAGAAGGTGGGGTCAAGTCAACATATGGTGTTTTTTTCGGTGGTCGACTTGTCAAAGTGTGTATGAAAACTAATTTTTTATGTAAACTAACCTTTTTTACTAGCAATATTTTTGACAATCCGACCACAGAAGCAGTGTTGTTGTAGAGTTGACCTCACCTTCTAGTCAATGCGCCTTGGCTGCTATTGTATTAGTATTGAGTCGGTTACGATGATCAGTTTTAATAAGTTTTAGTTGGCTAAAAATTCTCGAATGTTTTGTTTCTGTACATTTTGCGTACAGATTCAAAAGATACGAAAAATGTCAGGATTATACATGATACCTGAAGTAGTCAAAAGATACGAAAAATGTATCTTTCGTATCCTAACGGCAACACTGATATGCATATTTCAATGGTTAAATTATATGCATATTTGGGAAATTTTTATAGTTTATATGAGCATTTCCACAGAAAAGTCTATTTAGATATTTTCCGTTCATTGTTTGAACAAAAACGTAACTAAAGTGTTAAAAAACAAATAAAATGGCCATGTTCGGATATGCCGAATCTTAAATACCTTTCACTCTGGTGGAAATAGAATAGAAAGTTAAATTTAAGCTCAGTTTTATCCAGCTAGCTTGTTTTGTATAGAACATATTAAACCAAAACCTTTAACTCAGTAGGGCACTTTAATGGCTGTCAGGTGATTTAAGTTAAATTATGTCATCCTACATCCTGCCAAAAGCATTATTTCGGGAAAAAAGGTAGAATTTTGTTATAAGTACGTTATTTATGGACCGATTTTGCTTACTTTTATTGCAGGTATTCTGCTTAGTTTGTCAAAAATGCAATTTAAACAATTAATTTCATAAATTACAAGAGGACTTCAAGTTGGTTTATGCGTAAGATTGAGATTTATGTGTTAAAATTAGAGGCAGTCGTTGTTTTTTGTTCATATCTCAGCCAACTGTGGACCGATATCGCTGAATTTCAATAGCGAAAAATGTGTGCAGTATGTGTGATATATAACAACCAGGTTCTTTGCCTTCATATCTGCGGTCTTCCGAAACCCAATTTCAACATACAGACGGAGTGACACCTTTAAATCTACATCGCTACTCATAAGGGCCCAGAATTACGGTTTCTAAATTCCCGGGCTATTTCTATTTCCGGGAAACGAAACAGAAAAAATCTTATTCCCGGGAATCCCGGGATTTTTTGAATAAAACATTCATATGTATGTATATGTATAATTTTTTTTTTTTTTTAAATCACGAATTATTAAAACTTATTAATATTTAGTAGTTATTATTAATAGCAACTTGGTATAATTAATTTTCTTTAAGAACCATTTTTTTAATTATTATTAAAGCATTAAAAAGCTCATCAGAGATTCTATTTATAATCCTTGTTGATATGTATATTACCTGCTACCGAAAACGTGCTCTCGCTCTCTACAAACATTGGTTACATAGTAAGAAGCGCATCATAAAAAGATTATAAATTTGTTGGCCTGTTGCCCGTGACTTCATAGACGTCAAATTCTTTTTTTTTAATTTTTCAGGCTTTTGTATTTTCTTTACATTTATTTTTTTAGAATTTATAGATGGTTCTGGTGTTGGTGTATCGTGTACATTTTCATTTTCTACTTCAAGAAGTTTTTTAGACATTTCATCAGCAATTAAAATGACCCTTGATTTATTGGCGTAGGAGAAAAATTCGATTTGAAGGTAGTTTTTAGTAATTTTAGTAAAGATTATGTTTTTATTGCTCGTTTTTGATTTCGACGATGCTATAAATTTAATTTGGAATTCCCGAAAATTCCCGGAAAAAATTTCCCGGGATTAATTTAAAAAAAGTGTCCCGGGATTTGTTTCCGGCGTAGAAACTCTACCCAGAATATATATGTATACTTAATAGGCTCTAAGATCAATTTTGTTTATATTAGAAACAGAATGACAAACTTAAATATACCCTTTCAACCAACAAAAAAACGTAACGTGTACGAGTGTTCCAAAAAAAAAAAAAAAAAAAATCTCGCCAACTATTTTTTTCAAGTTAAAATTTAATCAAGTGAATTAAACGTTTACTTATATCAACATCATTAATACAGATAATGTTGTTAAATAAAGAAAATATTTAATTCACACTATTAGTGGGTTTACTGGTACAAATTTAATTAATATCAAAATTCATCATTTCAATCATTTTTTTTCTGTGAACGGACATCAGAGAAAATACGATTATTTGTGCAGGATTATGTCGGATAGTCTGAACAGTTAAATACTTTTTTTGAAACAATCTTTTTTTGATTATTTTTAATTTAAAAATTTAAAAAAAAAAAAGAAAAGATAAACTCACTGTTTATTGTTGTTGTTTTTGTTTAAGCTTTGATTTTGTTGCAAGTAAAACTCTTGCTTATAATTCTTAATCGCTTAACAGTTTTATTTGTATAATATCTTTAGTTTTTCTAAAATCTTTTGATAAAGTTTCCTGATGATCTGGCCTAAGCAACCAGTGAAATGCGCATAGAAATAGCTTTTCCCATCAACAATAAATTTCAGTTTATCAATAGTATGAAATGGGAATTAAGCACATTTAAACGAAACCTTGTTAATTAACTGTTTGAATCCCAAGAAAAACTTTGATAGCTGGGAAATGATTGTGTGAGGTTAAGTTAAAAAGTGCGTACTTTTTTTTAGAAAATGTTAACATTTTTTAAGTTCTTATCAGGTCGCTAGCAACTCAAAACTCTTAAATAAATAAAAATCGGTTGAAAACTGGATAAGTTAAAATCAGTTGTATGCTTTTTTGTTGTCCTTTTTCCAAAGTGTTTTTATACCACCCAATATGGGTGTAAATTTAGTTTTCTGTTATCAGAAAATTAGACAAAACTCATGTCTTAATCGTGTTACATCTAAAAAAGTCTTTCCTATATATAAGAAACACCGCTGGTTTCTCCCCTTAACTTTTCTATTACCTTAAAGTTTTTATATGTAAATTCCACAACAACTAAGAATTTCTTTGATTTCAACTAAAAGTTTTTGTTACTTTATTTTAATAAGATTTTCTTAAAAATTTAGTCAATAGGGAAATAAAAATTTGCCTAAAAGAAATTTACAAAATTTCGAAAATAAACAACAAAATTTATTAAATGCAATTTTATAATGATATTTGTGAAAGTATGTATGTGTGGTTATGAAAGTTTTGCAAGAACTGCATACATTAAGAAGCAAAAGATAAATACTTATACTAAACAAACTCCCTACCCAAAAAAAAAGGAAATTAAAACATATAAACAACCTTTTAAACTGCTGACGAGCAAGTAAAAAAATAAAAAAGTAAAAGAACAAACCCAGTAATAGAAAATTAAAAAAACAACAAAAATTACAGCATAAAAGTATGCAGTAAAAGTCAACAGCCTACATTTGACAACATAGAGCACAACTAGAACGACAACAACAACAATAAACCCTAAACATAAAACGAACAACTAGCAAGACAACAAAGAATAAACAACATGAATGTAGAATGTGTGTGTGTGCTCGATGAAAGTAAAACAACAACAGCTAAAAAAAAACAAACAAAAGTTTATTGTAAAACAACAAAACTTTTACTGCACACGTACATAAGTTTTCATATACGCGAGAGCACAGGAGCACGCACGCACACATACATACTACATACTTCCATCACAGCTATGAAAGGAAGATAAAAGTTTTGCTTAAAATATTTTGAAAACTAAGCAAAAGTTTGATGTTTACTGCTTTCAGCAATTCATATTCAAACAAGCATAAATATTGCATGCATGTGCATGCACTTACATAAACATATGTATTTACCAAATAAACTTAGCTACACTTTTTTGCATTTTGCATAAATTTCCAATTTACCACAAGGGAAACGGAAAATTCAACACAAACATACACATACAGGCATAATTATAAATATATACGCATACATTTAAAACCCCATCGGGAAAAAAAGAAATGGAGGCTTCAAAGGGGGCTTTTCATATGGAGGGTTAAGAGCTAAACCGAACCAAGTCATAAAAAATTCACATATGTATTTCAAGACTGGTGCGAACTTCACTGTAAAGTTTAACTTTATCCAACTCTGTAACGGACTTAAGCAAAAAGTGTTTCGTTCCAGTGCAATCTTTTTCAATGCAATCTGAAAATATCAAAGCGTTTTGATGTTGATGCAATCTAGAATGAATGAAAAATGAACGAAAATGAATTTAATTTGCTGGATTGCGTAAGTGCATTGCAAAGTGTGTACCCAGCATAAAGCTTACCACACACTAGAGATTTGTGCGTGTGATTTGTTAGCGTAACATTTCTCCAAACACGACGAACAAATCACAATATTTAAGGTTATTGTGATTTGTTCGTCGTGTCAAAAGAGAGAGCTCGTCAAAAAGAGAACATGAATTGTGAAGCAGATGATGCAATTGCACTTTTTATAGTTTATTTGTGTACACAACCAAAAAAAAACAAATAAATAAAAAAAAGACAATCCAAGAAGAATACAAAAAAAGTTTAATATTAATATGTAGATGAAAAACTAAAAAACAAAAAAACACTAAAATGAAATTTTTTTCAATTTTTGCGCACAAATCCACTAACACCGAACAAATCACAAGAAATTCAAAATGCAAGAAAAATAGCTGTTTTCATGATGCTAATGAAATTAAGCGATTTTTATAAGCACAGTATATGCATATAAGCGAGCACAAAAAAAACACCAAAAAACAAATGCAAATTATAAAATGCCTATAAGCGATATTTCAAATATCAAATATTTTTCAACAATGACCTAAAAATCTGAGGTTTTTTCATTAAAACAAAGAAGTAAAGTATGTATAAATTCAATGGTCAATGGAAATCGCTACAGGGAGATGATCCGAAGCGTTTTGTGGCGCAAAATTAATGATTTAAACGTTTGGAATATGTGGTTTTAACAGGATGATGTCACTTGAAACACAGCAAGAGAAACAATGGATCTTTTGAATAAAAAGTTTGAAAATCGCAATATTTCTCATAGAGGAAGAGCGAATTGGTCACCAAGATCGTGCGATTTGACTACTTAAGACTATTTTATGTGGGGTTTTTTGAAATCCAGAGTGTACAGTAATAGTCCCACAACAGTTCAAAAGCTAAAAAACAACATTATCGAGCAGATATCAACCACTGAAAAAAGTGTATTGTAAAACGTGATTGAGAATTTTGGTAAATTATTTTAATAACTCAAAAAAAAAAAAAAAAAACTCTTCTGTTAAATAAAATTAAAATAGTACCTTAATTTAAGACACTCTTTATATATATATAGAATTCATTGTGTTGGAACATCTAAATAAATGAGCTGTGGCTCCATCTTGTTGAAACTACCATTCTGGACTGTTCTTTACCTCGGGCCTTAAAAAATATTCAACCACTGTCCCGGTATTGAATGCCATTCACATTAACCACTACTTGTTCGTCGTTTTCGAATAAATCTGGTCCAATGATCTTTTCTTAAGTTATTCCCCACCATACAGTGCATCTAAATGGGTGCATTATTCCTAGATTTTGTTTGCCCAATATTCTGGAATTTTGTTAATTCACGTCATCATTGAGGTAAAAAAGATCCGCATTTCTCATTCCTCCATATAATCTTTGTTTTTGAGTATTAGAAGGCTGACTTTCAAAATAATATTGAACAACTTTTGTTTCATTCTCTGTGCTAAGTCCCAAGTTTTTCAAAGTTTAAACTAAAAAAAATTAAACAAAAAATGTATTAATAAGATTTTGTTTGATGTGCTAAATTCCCAATTTTTATTCTTGATAAATACACTTAAATTTATTGTTAGAGGATAAGCTAGTTGCTATGCGCATTTACTGGTTGCTTAGGCTAGATCATCAGGAAACCTTTTTCCAAAGACTTTGGAAAAGCTTTATAAATATATTATGCAAATAAAACTGCAAAGTGAATGAGAATTAGAAACACTCCAGTATAATTTGCAACGATATCAAAATGTATTCGCTTATTAAATCATAACGTTTATTATTTTCTATTTTCTTTATTTCCATTCAATTGTAAAAATGGGACAAAGTAAAACACTCCCGGGGAGTTTTTATTTAGAATTTGGTTAAATATGTATTTGAATTAATACCGTTAATTATTCTTGATCGAAATATCGATTTACCAACACCTGCTCAGTACTGCAAACCCTTTAAAGATTAAAAACTAGTGAATACTTTTTAATTTTGTTCACTTTACATGACATGACTACATTTAACAGTTATAAAAACAAGAACAATGTAAGTTTTTTTTTTTACTTTAACTCTTGATGTTGTTTTTGTTTTCGTTGTTGTTGCCTCTCATGCCTGCCTTTAGGCAACAAATTATGAAAAACTAAAAACGCAAACAAAGATGAAAGCTACAAAAACAAACAAAACTATTTACAAGAAATAAAACTATATGAATTTAAAAAATAAAGTAAATTTATTTATGTCTGTATGTCTCGTGTGTCTCAATGACTATGAGTTGTTAGGCGTAGTTGTTTATGTTGGTACGAGTGTTGCCTTCAAGTAGAGTTAAGATAAAGCAACTTTGTCTGCAAAAAAGTACTCAACATGTATTGATGTCAAACTAGAGGGCAAAACAAATGAATGAAAGTTAAATACAGTATGTGGTTTGGATAGGCAGATTTTTTAAAGGAATACAAAATATTTGTGTTTAAATTGTCTAGGAAAATAACTTTTGTAAATACAGTCAAACCGCGATAGTTCGTACCCCGTTAATTAAAAAACCTCAACAATTCAAAATAAATGTCTGTTTCCTTCCGAAAAACTGTTTAAAAATCCCATATATTTTGGTCCTCTCGGTTATTCATAGTTTTTTGGAATTCAAAGTCTAATGAGACCATGTATGGGCAAATGCAAAATGAAAATGCAAAAAGAGCGAACGATGTGTATACATACACAAAAAACAAAGAGCAAAGAGCATAAATCCAACAAAAGCAAACGTTAACAAACCCATACAATGGCACACATGCAAAGCTTTCAATGTAGTGGTGCCCATACATGGATGATACCCATCTTAGTTGTTCTTGCCTCTAGGCAGCCTCTCATAATTCGTCACTAAAGCCCATATGTGTTGCTTTTTGGTTGGACCACCCTTTACAAAGCAATGTTTTTTTAAGGTTTAACAAGTTTGCATAAGAGCATTATCGCTTATGAAAAATTAATTATTTTTGTTTTTGTTGTTTATTACATTTTATTTGTTTGGTTAAAATAATTTGTAATCTTTTAAGACCATTTTTTTTTTATAAAAAACATCATGAAATTCCAAACCTCTTTAAGGCATTTTTATTTAATTTTAAACCCGTTAAATCGAAATTTTTATTTTTGAAAACAGTCGATCCCGGGTTCTACTGTAGTAGCTGTTTTATAAAAGGAATATATTTTCCTAAAAATTATTTTATTGTTAATATCATATTTTTATATATATTTTGATAAACATTCAAATAGTATCGCTGCTTTCAAAGCAAATCCCATTTTCTCAGTGCTGCCACAATAATAATAAAGCTTATTGCCACATTTCTAGTGATGCCACTTAAATAATCGGAATATGTAGAATGGAATAAAATGAGATAGAAACATCTTTTTTTCGAAAGAAAACACCAAAATGTATTTTAAATTCATTTTGTTTAATAATATAAAAAAATTAACAAAAACGGTAACAGCAAAAACAGTAAAAACTTGACAAATGGTAACGCTGCTTTAAAAACAAATAGTATTCTGTCAGCGCTGCCACAATAATAATAGGACTTATTGTCATTTTTCTAGTGATGACACTAAAATAATCGGAAGATGTAGAATAGAATACAATGATATAGAAACATCTTAAAAAAAAATGTTGATTTCTTACTTTATGCATTTAATTAGTATTGTGGTTATTTTGTTGAACTATTTATGGTTTTTAATCCAAATTTTTAATATTTTTAATTAGGCTTAGGTTCATTAAATTATTTCTATGAAGAAAGGAATTTTACAACATGAAAATTAATTAAAATTGTTATTGATAATCTTTTATTCTTGACCGTGGCCGGGGTTCAATATCTTCGCAAATTGATAGTATTCGTCCTGAATGTCATTAAGTTTAGACTTAGATAGCTCACCAAGGTTGGATAACGTGCAGTTGCCCAATAATATAATATTTCTTATGACAGCTACATAGGTGTGATTAGAGAAGGTTGAAGCTACATAGCATCGAATGTCCTTTAATACAGCCGCGACAGTTATGTAAGCGCCAAAAACAAAAGTTGTATCGGTATACTGTTGAAGATATTTGGTAGCGTAATTTTGAACGAGTTTTTGCCGTAGTTGTTTTGATGAAGTTCCACATGATACCGTCCTTCTGCTCGTTGCCTAGTGTTGTAAGCGTGGTTTATTGGCTTTAAGTATTTGGGATCGTTATAAAACTCGTTGATAAGTGTAAAGTAGTATATACTTTTGATATTTAATATGTTTAGGTTGGTTGCAATGTTGTTTGAGTTAGTGTTGTTTACGTTTTTTTTATATCGTGAATTGATGTTGGTGTTTGCATTGTTAAATGTATATATGGTATTGCCAATGTTCCTGTTGCAGTTGACTGTATTGGTGCTGTTGTTTGTGTTATTTGTGTTTTGTAGTATAGTTCGAAAGTTGTTGGTTGTATTGGTGTTTATGATATTTCGATTGATTTGCGTGTTGTTATTTATATGCGTATTGTTGATGAGATGCACGTTGTTGCTGGTGTGTACGCTACTGTTGGCGTTAGTATTTAAGATGTTGTAGGTGCTTGTGCTGTTGTTGATATTATATGTGTTGTTTACGTGGACATTATTGTTGTGTATGTGTTGTAAATATATGTGTTATTGTTTACGTGAGCGTTGTTATTTGTACGCGAGTTATTGTTTTGATCGTTGTTCACATGTGAGTTGTTGTTAACGTGTGTGTGGTTGGTCACGTGTGTGATGTTGTTTAAATGTGGGTTGTTGTTACCTTGGGTGTTGTTTACGTGTGTATTGTTGACTACGAGTGTGTTGTTGTTAATGTTTTGGTTGTCAGTTATGCTTGTGTATAATATATTTTGAGTGTTGTAGTTAATCGTGTGGTTGGTGTTTGTATTATTTAATATGTTTTGTGTATTGATAAGCGAACTATTATTGTAGGTGTATGTGTTTGTTGATGTGTGTGGTATCGTTTGTAACACAGTTTATATAAATGCTGTTGTTGGTGTATGTGTTACTGCTAGTATTGTTATTTATGTGTTGTGTGTTGGTGTATGTGTTGTTGGTATTGATGTTTCTGTTGTTGTTTCTTGAGTTTTCCAGAGGTATATTGTTGTACGACATATTTTGTGTATTGCTCGAGTTAGTGTAAACTGATTCTATTTGTAGTTGTTGTTGGTTGTGGTGCTTGTTTTTAAGTAGTATTTTAAGTATTTGGTTTTGTGTTTGTTGTAGGGATCTGCAATATGCTGCATTTCCCCATGCAGTAATTCCATGTCTAATATAAGATTCTGCTAGTGAAAAGTATGCCTGTTTGAGGACATCAAACGTTGAACAGATACTAAGATGATACAAACTGTAGGCTGATTTACGCATTTTCTTTGAGAGATATTGAACGTGGGAGAGCCATTTAAAGTTGTCATCAACGTTCATTGTGGTAGTGCAAGTATATGTGTAGCTATTGTTGTTATTGTTGTGAAGACAATTGTAATCATGAAAAATAATATTTTAACTATTGAATTGAGATGGGGTGGTTTAATGTGCATAACCTTTGTTTTAGCGGCATTTATAACAAGACCATTATCGTGGCACCATTTTGTTATTTGGTTTAGCTGATTTTGCATATTTATTTATTTATTTTATTTATTTATTTAATGCGGATATCACATACAACAAGATATAAATCTTTTAACTTACAGTATGTGATCTTATAGCGATATAATTAATTCGTGTTGGTAGTTACAATATTTTCAAGAAACAAATAATATACATATACATTAAACATATAAAAACAAAGAAAAATAGTTTTAATTATTCAGGTATAAGAATATAATTAAAAATTATAATTAAAAATTAATCCATAATAAGTGTACCCAATACATAAAATCAAAAAGAATCAATAATTAAGGTTGTTGAAAATTCGAGACCAAATTATTTTTAAGCAATTCGTTTTTAAATGGTAAAGCGTTGTCTGTTATTTGTAAGTGGTTGGGTAATGAGTTCCACAGACTTATGGTATTAATAAAAAATTGCCAAGTAGAGATTAAGGTTCGATATCGGAATTGTATAAGCTTATTTCCTCTGCTGGATCGTGCAAATTGAAGGCGTTCGAATAAGTAAGTTGGCTCTTTGTTATATATTACCTTGTGGAGTAGAATTATTGATCTTATCCTAAATAGGTCCACGAGGTTAACTCCATACAAAGACCTAGAGTACTCAGAAGTTCCATCATATCTCTTTATACGGTATACATAGCGAAGGATCGCATTATACGCTACTAATAACCTCCTCTTACTTTCAGAATCACAATTAGCAAAAATTTCACAACCGTATAGTAACTGCGGCATAATAAAAGTTTTTGCGAGAAGCACACGAATGTATAAAGGTGTAAGATGTTGTGTAGGGTATAGTGTTCTAAGCATAACAAATATTTTTCCAGATACAGAATTAATCTGATTCCAAGATTCCTAGCTGATTCTACAAATGCAATATTTTGGTTACCTAATGACACTGGAATATCTATAGGGATGGTTTGATTTCTTTGAGTTATAACTAAACATTTTGATTTTTTAGGATTTAAATAAAGTCCATTTGATGATGCCCATAAAAATATTTTATTGAGATCCTCATTTAGCTTGTCAGTGCATTCACGAATTAATCCTTTCTCACAGCTAATGTAAATTTGGATATCATCTGCATATATATGGATATTGCTGTGTGAAAGTTGACTGGGTAAATCATTAATGTATAATGTAAACAACAGTGGGCCAAGAATAGAACCCTGCGGCACTCCTTTAGACACATGTAGGGCAGTGGAAATTGTATTACCCAAAGAAACAGATTGGAAACGATAAGAAAGATAAGAGGCTAGTAACGAGACGGCTGTTAAAGAAAAGTAGAATTTGTTATACAGTTTATTGCAAAGAATTCCATGATTAACAGAATCGAATGCTTTAGAGTGATCCAAGAGCACCAAAAACGTAACAAAACCATTATCAAGATTGTGTCTGATATCCTCGGAAACATTTACGAGCGCTGTGATACAGCTATGCTTAGGACGAAAGCCTGATTGATTTTTATCAATAAGATGATTATCAGTTAAATAGTTATTCATTTGCCTATTAAGGTAAGCGATATCAATATTTTTGTTAGTTACTATTATGGCTGTATCATCAGCGTAAGCAAACGCAGAACATTCTGTAAGGACTTTTAACATATCATTGGCATATATGAGATACAAAATTGGCCAAAGTTTTGAACCTTGGGGAACACCTCTATTTGTGTTAGTTTCATCACTAAGTGTCTGACATGTTTTAACTCGGAAGGTTCTAAGATTTAAGTAATCTTTGAACCAGTACATGCATTTTCGTCTAACGCCGTTTCGTTCTAGCATTTTTAATAATTTTGGTCTTTGCTTTAGTCTTTTAATGGTGTCTAGAGGCAAAATTCTTTCAAATACGGTTACAAATTATGTTGGAAGTCATTAAATCAGGCGTTTTGGCCGTCAAAATCACATGATTTAACGACGCAACATAAAGTTTATTAAAAAAAAAAAAAAACTTAAATCTTAATTAAAAACAGATGGCCGAGATATGGCAAAAACTTCTTTAAAAATTTGCAAGATATGATTTACACACCTAAAGTCAAGATCTCAAAAGTTTTTTCATAAGATTTTACTGAGGAATTTAACAGTTTTAAATAAATTTCCTTTATTTACTCCTAAACGCCGCTTCCATTAATAATATGATTGTATATGTTATTCGCCATATTTTTTCTATATTGCCCTATACAATGGTTTCAATTAAAATATGGCAAAACTCTTATTAAAAAAATATAACCATTGACGCCGGACAACATCGTATATTGTTGCCAACACATTTCACAGTATGTTGCACTTCTTTTCGTTGTGCAATAAAAATCAAAAAAAAGATTTTGATTTCTGTTTTTTCGTACTTTTGTCAAGAATTTTTCTTGAAGTCCAAAGTACATTTTTTGTTTTTTCATTTTTTGTCTTTCTTTTTCTTGTTGTTGACCTTTTTCAGTACAACTTGAAAGACAAATGAATACATAGAGCTCGTGCCTTAGCTTTTACAATAATTAGTATTGTGGTTATTTTGTTGAACTATTTATGGTTTTTAATCCAAATTTTTAATAATTTCAATTAGGCTTAAGTTCATTAAATTTAATTTTCATTAAATTATTTTTATGAAGAAAGGAATTTTACAACATGAAAATCAATTAAAATTGTTATTGATAATCTTTCATTATTGACCGTGGCCGGAGCTCGAACCCAGGCCGGCAGGTTACCATGACATGTTTCGATCGCAACCACTCGATCTCCTCAGATGGATTTGCCGTTTTACACTCGCAGCCATCGACGACTGCTGACGTCAATAGTCAAACATCAATCCTTAAACCAAATTGTATTTTAACCTTTGGTAGATCGAAGTTTGCTGGCCTGGGTTCGAGCCCTGGCCACGGTCAAGAATGAAAGATTATCAAGAACAACTTTAATTAATTTTCATGTTGTAAAATTCCTTTCTTCATAAAAATAATTTAATGAAAATTAAATTTAATGAACTTAAGCCTAATTGAAATTATTAAAAATTTGGATTAAAAACCATAAATAGTTCAACAAAATAACCACAATACTAATTATTGTAAAAGCTAAGGCACGAGCTCTATGTATTCATTTGTCTTTCAAGTTGTACTGAAAAAGGTCAACAACAAGAAAAAGAAAGACAAAAAATGAAAAAACAAAAAATGTACTTTGGACTTCAAGAAAAATTCTTGACAAAAGTACGAAAAAACAGAAGTAAGGAAGAACATGTAAAATCAATTTAAATGGATAATAATTCAAAAAAGCAAACTTCGATCTACCAAAGGTTAAAAAATACAATTTGGTTTAAGGATTGATGTTTGACTATTGACGTCAGCAGTCGTCGATGGCTGCGAGTGTAAAACGGCAAATCCATCTGAGGAGATCGAGTGGTTGCGATCGAAACATGTCATGGTAACCTGCCGGCCTGGGTTCGAGCTCCGGCCACGGTCAATAATGAAAGATTATCAATAACAATTTTAATTGATTTTCATGTTGTAAAATTCCTTTCTTCATAAAAATAATTTAATGAAAATTAAATTTAATGAACTTAAGCCTAATTGAAATTATTAAAAATTTGGATTAAAAACCATAAATAGTTCAACAAAATAACCACAATACTAATTATTGTAAAAGCTAAGGCACGAGCTCTATGTATTCATTTGTCTTTCAAGTTGTACTGAAAAAGGTCAACAACAAGAAAAAGAAAGACAAAAAATGAAAAAACAAAAAATGTACTTTGGACTTCAAGAAAAATTCTTGACAAAAGTACGAAAAAACAGAAGTAAGGAAGAACATGTAAAATCAATTTAAATGGATAATAATTCAAAAAAGCAAACTTCGATCTACCAAAGGTTAAAAAATACAATTTGGTTTAAGGATTGATGTTTGACTATTGACGTCAGCAGTCGTCGATGGCTGCGAGTGTAAAACGGCAAATCCATCTGAGGAGATCGAGTGGTTGCGATCGAAACATGTCATGGTAACCTGCCGGCCTGGGTTCGAGCTCCGGCCACGGTCAATAATGAAAGATTATCAATAACAATTTTAATTGATTTTCATGTTGTAAAATTCCTTTCTTCATAAAAATAATTTAATGAAAATTAAATTTAATGAACTTAAGCCTAATTGAAATTATTAAAAATTTGGATTAAAAACCATAAATAGTTCAACAAAATAACCACAATACTAATTATTGTAAAAGCTAAGGCACGAGCTCTATGTATTCATTTGTCTTTCAAGTTGTACTGAAAAAGGTCAACAACAAGAAAAAGAAAGACAAAAAATGAAAAAACAAAAAATGTACTTTGGACTTCAAGAAAAATTCTTGACAAAAGTACGAAAAAACAGAAGTAAGGAAGAACATGTAAAATCAATTTAAATGGATAATAATTCAAAAAAGCAAACTTCGATCTACCAAAGGTTAAAAAATACAATTTGGTTTAAGGATTGATGTTTGACTATTGACGTCAGCAGTCGTCGATGGCTGCGAGTGTAAAACGGCAAATCCATCTGAGGAGATCGAGTGGTTGCGATCGAAACATGTCATGGTAACCTGCCGGCCTGGGTTCGAGCTCCGGCCACGGTCAATAATGAAAGATTATCAATAACAATTTTAATTGATTTTCATGTTGTAAAATTCCTTTCTTCATAAAAATAATTTAATGAAAATTAAATTTAATGAACTTAAGCCTAATTGAAATTATTAAAAATTTGGATTAAAAACCATAAATAGTTCAACAAAATAACCACAATACTAATTATTGTAAAAGCTAAGGCACGAGCTCTATGTATTCATTTGTCTTTCAAGTTGTACTGAAAAAGGTCAACAACAAGAAAAAGAAAGACAAAAAATGAAAAAACAAAAAATGTACTTTGGACTTCAAGAAAAATTCTTGACAAAAGTACGAAAAAACAGAAGTAAGGAAGAACATGTAAAATCAATTTAAATGGATAATAATTCAAAAAAGCAAACTTCGATCTACCAAAGGTTAAAAAATACAATTTGGTTTAAGGATTGATGTTTGACTATTGACGTCAGCAGTCGTCGATGGCTGCGAGTGTAAAACGGCAAATCCATCTGAGGAGATCGAGTGGTTGCGATCGAAACATGTCATGGTAACCTGCCGGCCTGGGTTCGAGCCCCGGCCACGGTCAAGAATGTAAGATTATCAATAACAATTTTAATTGATTTTCATGTTGTAAAATTCCTTTCTTCATAAAAATAATTTAATGAAAATTAAATTTAATGAACTTAAGCCTAATTGAAATTATTAAAAATTTGGATTAAAAACCATAAATAGTTCAACAAAATAACCACAATACTAATTAAAGATTTTTTTTTTTTAAAGGTGACAACTAGAAATGAGATCGAAAAAATAAAATGAACAGAGATCCTAGAACTATGCAAAGAATTTCCTGAATTATGTAAGGCGCACTTATGCTGTCCAGATACTACACAAGTTCAGAGCCAAGTCTGGTACTGTACAGTGCGTTTGTGTATTCTATGGCGGCGTTTTTGCTATTAACACAGTGAACTGAGTAAAAATCAAAAAGTCGAAACGTCAGTCGAGCCCTTAACACTACAACTCTTGAGCCAGCTGTTAAGGAGACGCACCTAAAAGTCTGCCTTTGCTGCATCCTTGCATCCTAATAAGAGTAGCGCTTTAATAAAGGAATCCACAAATAAAAAACATACAACTCACTGTGTTATTAAAACTGCAGGTGATCAAAAATGTTGTGAAATAGTATCTTTTGTCATGTAAAAAAGGATTTTTTTTTTTTTTGGGAAAATTGATTAAAAAAATCAAATTTGTTGGTAAAATTAATTTAAAAAAAGTCAAATCTTACGGGCACGTTGGTACAACTTCATAAGCATACAATTGCTAGAACATAAAATACTTATATCGAAAACATTTAATGGACTATAGTTATTATATAGACAACTTAAGCAATTGTATTTTGGTTTTCTGATTTTCAAACCCCCCAAGATCCTTAGATAGTCGTTTGATTCAAGAAACTATATTTTGTTAAGAAATTGGTTGCTAAATATCAAAATAATAGCTTTTAAGCAAATAAAACTCTTTTTTTTTTTAAAAAAAATTCATACGAAATATGGGAAAAAATATTTTATCAAACTATTTTACAAGCTGCTCTCCTATTTATTACATTTTTAATTAAAATTTTAGGTAAAATTTCAACATAAAATTTGAGTAAATTAAAATATCTAAATGCATTTTATAAAAGGTCTTAATATATTTACTTAATCACTAACTTGGCAACACTGCTGCCAAACGTGTCTACGGTTATACTGGATGTCAATCCGAAACTACTAACGAGAACTAGAATACATTTTATACCAATATTGTTCATTTTTTCATTTCTGTTGAGTTGTTCGAAAGTTGTGGCGTGATTTCAACACATGGACAGACAGACGGACATGGCTTAATCTACTAAGAATTACCCAAGGATCCAGAATATATTAACTTAATGGGACCTTAGATAAATATTTAACAATTTTATACGGAATGACACTACTATTGGTGCACAGAAAAAATGCATGCCAATTTTTTCCAATTAAGCCAGTAATTAAAAATAAAATCAGTTTTAATAAAAAATTTAATCAAGTCTAATTATATCAAAATTTTTACTGCAAAAAATGTTGTTTGTATAAAAAAAAGATTTAATTGATACTATGAATTTGTTTACCGATTAAAATTTAAATAATTTTTTCATTAATATCACAATTTTGTTAATTAAAACCAAGTTTTATTTTCCGTGTGGAGGGTATAAAAATACCGTATAACAGGTACCTGGCAGCAACTTTACTTAAGTTATAAAACTATACTCTTCCATAAACATAATACTTTTTTAAAACAATAATTTTTTTTTAATCTATTGCCCCTATTAAAGTTTTTATATCCAGTTTTAAGCTTTTATTTACGCTCTACTTCGCTTATATTTAACCCTATTAGCTAAAACAAAAACTAAATTGTTTAGGCACATTTTTATTTGTTTGTTTTAATAGCTTCTGCAGTTTTGCGCTCATTGTGCGTTCCACTTTAAAATATGTATTATAAAAAAAAAAAAAAAATTAAATAACTAGAAAAACGAGTACGAGTTTTTGCTGAATTCATAACTTTTTTATCTCTGGTTTAAAGTAGTGTTTATTTTACACTAGTGTATTAAAATGGAAACTGAAAAAAAACAAATATTTTCTTGTATGTTTGTAAGCTTGCAAGAGCTTTAAAATAGTTTTATCCATTTCCCCCGAGTATAATTCTTGCACACACCCACACACACATCCATATAAGTAGAGAGGCAATGTTGAAAAACACTAGAGAGAAATAAAAAAATATATACGTGTATATGTAATAAAACCGGAAATTTGTTCTTGTTGTGTTGTTTGTTTTTATTTCTGTTGAGGTTCATCATAATTTTAAAACAATGCACTAACAACAACATCGAAATCTGCAAAAAAAAAAAATTACCACACACAAACTTTGCAAAAATGTTGTTATTTTTTATCTTGCTGCTCAAAAGTTGTAGTCTTCACCATCCTGGTGGAAATAGTGGCAGTTGTAGTTCTTATTGCTGAATTTTATATTGTTATTTTTTGCTTTATTTATTTTTTAACTCTTTTTCTATTAACGCTTGTTCATTCAACAATTTTTCACTTTACAAGTTGTTGTTAAGCTGGTTTGTTTGAGTTTAAATTAAAAAATGCCAAGTATATTTTCTCTTATTTGGGCAATTTTAGGGGGTTTGGCTGATTTTAGTTATTTTAAATTAGTTTAAATATACTTCAAAGTTAATATTTAACATTTATGAAGTATATGTTTTTTATAACAAACATTTTATTATAAAAAATTAACAAATCAAAATGTTTTTCTTGCAATTCTGATCGTATAAGTAAATAAAAAAATAAATAAATAAGTATTGTTAAAATTAAGGTAATAAAAGTAATCATACGCCTCGTTCTACCTTTCCCTACCATTTCCCTTGTACAGACACAGTTTAAATATCCCTTCGGTGTCCGTTCTTGGAAGATTCACCAGGGGCCTAATTCTGGCAGTCGTGATCGAGTACTTGCTCGATTCGAAAGCATTTTAATATCTAATTATTTCAGTCAATACTGAACGAATCGGAATTATTTTTTCAGAGTTATAAAGCATTCATTTGAGCTTCAAAATACTAAAAAAAAAAAATAGTTTCGATTCGTTTAGCATCGACTGAAATAAAATTGCTTTCGAATCGAGAAAGTACTCGATCACGACTGCCAGAATTAGGCCCCTGGTGAATCTTCCATGAACGGACCCCGAAGGGACATTTAAACTGTGTCTGTTCACGGAAAATGTTCTATCAAAACAACTCAATGATTTCTTTTAGAGTGCTGCCAGGACCAGGAAAATTTATTTGTCAAGCGGGTATTTCCGCTTCAGAAAGATGTCTGTTAAGGGACATTGCACTGAAATTGTTTTCATCGCAAATTTTCATAATTATCGATTAATCGCACTTTTAATGATTTCGCAAAAATTGAAATACAAATTTTAATTATAAATAATATCACATACAAATCTTATAGAATAACCGAAAAAATGGGCATTTATTTAGATGATTGTAGCACATATTGGAACACACAACCTCAGGTATCTAGAGATAAAGGGCTTATTGTTATAACATCATATGCATCATATTAATTAAAAAGTGAACAATTAAAATGTAAAAATTCAATTGTCGTCTAAATTAGAAACTAATTGAAAAATAGCTTAAATATTTTGGGATGGCAATAGTCAAAAGGAAAAACAAATAGCCAAAGTTTTTCAATCCAAGCGGCTTATGATGTTTTTACAAAAAGTCCTTCATATGTAGGTCAAGAGGGGTAATGAAAGTACACATCCTTTCGAATACTTATAGGACATATAAATAAAAACCTACTTATATGAGTCCCGACTATATTAAGGCACGATGTTTGTTGTAAAAAAAAACAAAAAGGTTTTCAGAGAATTATTTTATTTTAATATTAATATTTTTCATTATGATAGAAGGATCTATGACAATTATGTGTGAAACATTTTATCGGCCAAATGCTCGCCACGGCTTCGGTGGCATACAATATTTCGATAGTCCATATTTTCAATGCGTTAATGTGCCGCATTATCTCATCCTTTAGCTCTTGAATTGTTCTTGGTTATTTACGTACACTTTTACACTTTTAAATATCCCCCCAAAAAAAAAAAAATAAGTCCAACGATGTCAAATCGTATGATCGTGGCGGTCAATTGACATCGCCACCACGTGAGATTACACGGCCATTGAATTTCTCACGCAAAAGTGCCATTGTTTCGTTAGCTGTGTGCACCATCCTCCCCATAACCTCAATTTCGGGCTACAAGAACTGCTCGACCGACCTCATTTTCGAAGAAGTACGGCCTGGCTTTTAAGCAATCACTCGTGGATTCTTATTTGCCCAAATGGGCAATTCTGCTTGTTTACGAATGCACTGAGGTGAAAGGCTGCCTCTTCGCTAAAGATGATTTTGTACCTCACCTCACCGCCAGCAAACAAATTGATCATATGAATAAACACATTTGTAAGTTTGAGCTTTTCTTGCTGTTCAGTTTCATTCAATAGGCTAAATTGAAATGTGACCACCAGCAAAAGAGGTTAAATAAAACGTACACAGAAAAAATTAAAAACCAACTTCAATTAACGTATTTGTTAGAAATTTGTACTATTAATTAAATTCCTTACTGATTTTCCGCCAGCAAACAAATTGATCATATGAATTAACACATTTGTAAGTTTGAGCTTTTCTCGCTGTTCAGTTTCACTCAATAGGCTAAATTGAAATGTGACCACCAGCAAAAGAGGTTAAATAAAACAAATCAAAATATTTTTTTCACTCAACACAGTTAATTAAAATAATTAAAAAATTGTTTAAAACTTTAAAATATTTGGAAGTTTGTGTGTATGTTTTCATATTTGCAATTATACACACAAACATTATAATTTTTGTTTTCAATTAAGGCAAATTAATTGGAACAATTAAAAAAATGGTTTGAAACAGCATTATTGTATTAATTGAAAAAATTTTGTTGAAAATTTTTTCTGTGTAATCAGAGCTATAAATTTCCTCCAGATCATCGAGGAATTGTCTGCACAGCTCTTCTTACTTTGGTCTCTGAACAATTGGACAGTAGCCTAGTAGTACTGTTTTAAGGTCCTCGAAATCCCCACACATCAGCTGTTTCATAACCGTTCTCTGCTATTAATTCTGTTGGTTTCAGGATAACTTGAACTTCTGCCTGCAAAACGCTGCACCCATCAGAAAGTTTATGTGTATCAACTTTTGATGTCAACTAACCCAACTAATATTGATTCTTACACATGGAACTTTACAATAAACTTAGGATTTTGAAGGCATTTGATATCTAAAAATACACAATGGTATTCAATTTTTTTTTTGTCCTCCAATTTCCGGAGTGAGAAAAAACAGTTAAATTACCTAAAATAATCAAATACAAAGACGTTTTGTGAAGAAACGATAAATAAATATTAGAGACCTGCACAATTCCACATTTTCTGTAAAAATGCCGTTTCCTAAAATTTCATGCATTGCTATGTCATGTCAACTAAAACAAGGTGTTATAACCAGGGACATAACAGTTATAACCAATATTTAAAAAAATCCTGAAATAATAATTTATCACGAATTTTTAAAACCTGCTCTCTGAATAATTGTTACAAATAACCAATATTTTTTTGGTCTTTGATAACCGTTATAGTTTGTTTTTGTTTTTTATGGGCTTCCATAACCATTACAAAAGATTTTAATTTTTTTTGGTCTTCCGTAACCATTACAAAAGATTTTTATTTTTTTCGGTCTTCCATATCGAATTTCACACAAGTTTTATGAAAATATTCGTTGGAGTTCAGCCAATGACACTCCTAATAAAATCTATGAAACAGGTTTCTTTACAGTCAATGTTTATGAAAAGCTTCATAGAATTAATGAAACTCTTTACAGAAACAATAAATCGTCAGGTAATGAAGCATTTTATAGAATCTATGAAACAGTTTCATAAAAGTCATTCCTAAAAAGACCTTCATTAAATTATCATTTTTATTAACATTTTTATTACTAGCAATATTTGCATATGAAATTACTTTCATTAGTTCGCTCAAGCCAACCGATAGTTGAGAATGTTAAGAAATAATTATTTCTTTTTTAAAAAAGTTTTTTTTTATTCGCTCGAGCCAGGAATCGAATATTAGCTTCTACACCAACAGCACTGACTACTCAATGGTATATAACTACAATTTAAGTGCGAAATTTCTTGTATTTAAAAAAAAATCAAGATAAATATGCCTAAAACTGGAGCGATTTTATTTAAACTCAGCACCATGATTGTGTGGCATAATTGGTTTCTATTTACCAAATTTGAGAAAGATATCCAAAAATTTACGGATCCTTACCAAAATCATTAAAAAAAGTTCGTCCTTGTGCAAATATTATTCAGTGTGCGAAATTTTATAAAAATATCTTAAGATTTCCAACTGTAGCGTGGTTATAGAAGACAGAAAAAATAAAAATCTTTTATAATGGTTATAGAAGACCAATAAGAATAAAAATCTTTCATAATGGTTACCAAAGACCAAAAAAATTAATAATCTTTCATAATGTTTATGGCAGAATTATAATTTTCTGGGTAATTTATAATTATTATTACAGGACCAATTTCTTTTCAGTTATTTTTTCCATAACCTATTGGATAACAGTTATTTCGGGTCCCTGGTTATAACATGTAATACCAACTCAAACATACTCTCTTAACAAGCAAGTCATTGCAACTTTGCTAAGCTGTTGCGTTCAATACCATATCTTTCAATGTTTTCTTGTCATTTCCGAGAATTCTTGCTCGTTTTTTTGCTAAATTTTTTTACAATCCCTCCCACATGCTGCGTATTGATAAGGTTATACCTTTTTTTTGGAAACTTTGGCTCTTGCCGTTCTCCAGATTAACAAAAAAACATCTGCAAAGGATTTATGGGTAGAATTAGGGTCAGTCGTGGTCTCTTGCTCATATCTCAGCGATTTGTGAATTGATCAGGCTGAATTTCAATAGCAAAATTTAACAGAGCATATTTGACTTGATATATTCAACCAGCGGTGAATCATATCATATCGGCGGTGTTCGGAACAACTATTTCCACAGAAAGATGGCTAAACGGACATCGTTACTTCAGCTTCGCTCCTCATAAGGGCACAGAATATATAAATTTTATATGGCTAAGATCAATATTGCGGAAATTAAAAACGAAGTGACAAGCTTATGCATAAATATATAGCCCTCTGCCATCGGTGAAAGGTATAATTGGAGCCAATCGTGGTGTTCAGCATATATCTTACACTTATAAACCGATCTGGCTGAATTTCAATATCAAACTTTAACGGATTATATGTGACGAAAATGTATAACAACCTAGTCCCCATCGTATCTGGGGTCTTCGGAAACCCCATTTCAACCGACACACAGACAAACAGTCAAGGGCGCTTCTTATAAGGACTTAAAACACATACACTTTAAAGGGTCTAGAAGTTACAAGATAAATGAAAAATTAAACATATACATTAGGGCAATAACCAAATTTTTGGCATAGTACCACGGAGTGGCCAAGAATGTTTTAGGAATGAAAACACCTGTCTCCCGTCGTTTTGCAAAAAAATCCTCACGCAGGGAAGCAAATTTCTAAAACCTTCCAAGTAATTTTAAGCCGCGATGAAGTCTAACCCGTAGGAAAATTTTTAAATCTAATGCAGTGGATAAATTCCAAAATAGCATTTAAGTGATACGTATAGGAATATATACAAAAATCAGATGTATATTTTTTAAAATTTCCGTGAGATAAAAATGGTTGTTTTCAAACTTCAACCCGATCCCTGCGTGAACTTATTTAACAATCCGAAAAAATTACAATATTTTTTATTAATAACTTTTAATGTTCTACACGACAATACTATGCCGTTTTTGATATTCGCAAGAAGTGTGAAAAAGTTATAGCCCTAATATACATATATCCCTTCCACCTGTGGTGAAGTGTTTAATTTAGAGTTAACTAAAATTGGAGATGCGACCAAATATTGTCATTTTAATGACAACTGAAATTTATAATTGCTCTGTTGTTGGTTCGGAGAGAGTTTTTTACTGAAATTAAGAAAAAATTTCTGCAAATAACTTTTCAAGCATCTTTTATTTTAGAAGAATGAAAAATAATCTTTTATTTTTTTTTTAACAAATATAATTAACTCGTATTTGCGTTGTAATTTTTTGTACTTCAATTACAAAACAAAGATTTTTTCTCTTACTTTTTCATTCCTTTCAGTAAATATTGATATATCAACCCTTATGTATATTTTATATAATGACGTAATAAATATACAACTTGTCTTTCTTTTATTGAAGCACTTCCTTTTTAATTTTTTCCTCCTTTTTGTGTGTTATTAATTTGAATTTCATTATAAATAATTGTATTCTCTATACCGCTTTTTATTTACACATTTTTTATATAAAATATTTCTTTGTGCTTGCAGGGTTAACTCAAAATACATACCATCAGTTTTGTTTGAAGCAGAATAATAGAAAAAAAGGAAAGAGGAAATCTGACACCCACACCACAATTACTTTGAAAACATTAACACAGTTATACACACATTCAGAATTTGCTTACTTTTGACAATTGTGTAGCAAAAGCATTAACGTCACGAATACCACCACACTACGCCAACACCAGCATAGCCATCATCATCTGCAGCAGCACCGTCACCAACACCATCACCATCACCAAAAGCGGCAGCAACACAAACATCATCAGTAACCACGACAACGACCAGTCTCACTACTCCAACATCATCAATACCACAAACACAACTAGCACAACTACTACGGCGCCAACTGTAACAACATCCCAAATTGACAACCCCCAATAGACTCTAGCAAGGAACAAAAAAGAAGCAAGAGCAAATAGCTCAGCATAGAGACAAAATGAAACATTATCGCCACCATAATCAACTTGCAACATCATCATCAGTATGTACATTTATAGTGGTGGCATTGGCCTCATTGTCTATGTTGCCACATTTAGCATACGGCACAACAGAAGTACAAGAGACACCATTAGCTCTGCCAGTTGGTGAACAGACACAGCCGACAACATCGTCACAGGGTGAAATCTGGGAAGAAGATGATCATGAGATTTTAATACGCAATGAACGTGGCACAAAGAATGATGGTAAGTAAAGCTCAAGTTCTTGTTGAATCAACGAGTGAGTAGAACATCAACGTCAAATTACGTAAACGAGTGAATAAATAATATTTTCTTTCTTTTCACTTAAACAAATTTGTATGTGTATGTGTGTGTAACAAATGTTCACTCTAGTCAGTCAGTCCTCTTGAATTCCAAACGACTACAAGAGTCAATGTCTGTGTAAGTTTTTTTTTTTTTATTTAAATGTACAAAGTCTATTTGACTGACTATAAATGGCAATTTATAAAAGTCGTGGCAAAACGGTTAAATTTTTTTTTTTACAAAATACAAGAATTGGATAAATATTTCATGCAGACATCAACTTGAAAATGTCAAATGGAAAATACTACTAAAAATTTTTCTATTGCACAAAAGAATTATTTTAATTAGGGGAGAATAAGTTAAACGGAATGTATCCAACACAATTTATTATATTTGGTTAAATGTGCAAAAACTAGAAGGCTGGCTTATTTAAAAATTTTCTTAAGCTTCAATTTATAAAAACGCCAATTTTAAATTATATGGAGCCAATACTGACTATTTTAATTCTGTAAAAAGTGAAATTTTATGTAAGTTTCCACATCTACACAGAAAAAAATCTCGCCAATTTTTTTTTCAATTAAACCATTAATCAAAAATAAAATCAGTTTTAATTAAAAATTTTATCAAGCTGCAGAAAATATTCAGCCTTGTTCCAGTTGTCGTCATCGACATTGTGTCACTTTAATCTATTACAAAAAACGACACTGTCGATTACGACAACGACAACCGGTATAAGGCTGATTGTTAATATCAAAAAATATTCAATTGACACTATTAATTTATATACTGTTGAAAATTTAGATAATTTTTAATTAATATCAAACATTCATTTGTCCATATCAAAATCGAGGGGTCTCTATAGATATGTTTATTCCAGCGACTGGACAATATGGAATATCACTACAAAATTTGTCAAAAATAGAAAAGGTACCACAAGTACCATTTTTTCCGTTTTTACATCAAAAAAAAAGTACTCTTTATGTAAATCTGGGCCATATACTATCTTAATACAAAATTTTTCGAAAAGAGAAAAAGTACCAAAGTCTAAAGAGTACAAGCTTATCCTCATTGTACGCCCTCAGAAAGGTTATAATCTGTATACATATGAAATCTATCGAAAAGATAAAATGTACCAATTTTTACCCCTTGAAAAGCACAAATTTTATCCATTAAAAAGTACTCTATTTTTTATCCTGACCACATGCAATTTGCATACCACTTTTATCAAAAAGAGAAAGAGTACCAAAAGTAAGGGTTTTTCCGTTTTTACATCATAAAAACTTCGCTATATTCTAATCTGGGCCATATACTTTCTCTATACCAAATTTTTCGTAAAAAGAAAAAGTACCAAATGTTAAATAGTACCAAGAGAACCAGCTTTACCTCATTTTAGACCCCCCAACATACACTGTATGTTAATATTGACTTTAATCTGTATGTGTATCAAATTTGATAAAAAGAGAAATCGTGCTAATTTTTTCCCCTTTTTGACCCCTTACAAAGTATAAATTTTTTTCCTTAAAAGGTACCTTATACTTTCATCCTGACCACATGCAATTTGCATATCAATTTTATTAAAAAGGAGAAAAAGTACCAAAGTACCAATTTTTCAATCGATTCTACTGTTAAAAAGTACCCCCTATTTGAATTTTTCGAAAAGATAAAAAGTACCAAAGGTAAAAGAGTACCAGCTTTTCTTCATTTTAGGCCCCCAGAAAGTACACTGTATTCAAAGCTGTATGTATATTAAATTTATTAAAAAAACTACAAGTTTTATCCCATTTTTACCCCTAAAATAGTACCAATTTTATCCTTTAAAAAGTACCCTATATTTTAATCCTAACCATATGCCATCTGAGAACCAAATTTATCACAAAATAAAAAGTACCAATTTTTTCACGATTTTTCTCTTTAAAAGTACCCTGTATTTAATTTCTGGGCAAATGCTATTAATCTACCAAATTTAATCCAAATCCATTAAGCCGTTCTGGCTGGATTGAGCCACAAACTAACAAACATCCAAACATACAAGCTTTCACATTTATTAAATAAGTAGGATTTAAAGAAAACTAACTATTAAATGTGTGATGCTCCCGCATCTTAAAGCAACACCACAGCCGGCCATGTCTCCAGCCAACTGCCGAGAATAATGAATCACATGTTCAAAGAAAAGGTTTTAAATAACAGAGAAAAAAAAGAATAACGCTCAACCATAAAACTGCCATCAAAAGCTGAAATAGTGACAGCAACACAATATAAAGAAAATCAGAGACAACAACAACGTTAAACTAAAAAAAAAAAATCTTAAGCGGAAATAGGAAATGGCCAACACATAAAAGTTAATTTTTAGTCTGCACAGTAGAAATAAAAGATAAATTATATGCAATAAACCTTAAATTGTAAAATTTATAGATGCTGCAAGGCCATAAAATATAAAAAGAAATACTTTTATATGGATGTCTAAAGGATAATAGAAACAAAATAAAAAAAGTGAATTTAATGGGTGGCTACAAAATTAAGTAATTCTAGGAAAAACTTTATTAATTGACTTAAATTAATTTTCGTTTGAATATTAAAACCAAAAATTTTTGTCTTAATTTTTCTTTACAGGACTTTCTTGTCGTTATGGCAAAAATCCATGGACTGAATGCGACACCAAAACTAACACTCGCTCAAGAACGTTGACCCTTAAGAAGGGTGATCCAGCCTGCGATCAAACACGAACCATTCAAAAGAAATGCAAGAAAGGTTAGCAATTAAATCTAATTGAATTATATATAAACAACAAATTTTTTCACTAGGATAAAGGGAAGTGACGTTTTGGAGAAAAGTGAGCTTTTGTGAGAAAAGCGCCTTTTTGTGAAGAATGTGACTTTTTGTGAAAAATTTTATTTATATGTGAGAAATGTGACTTTTTGTCCAGTGTTTTCATACGGGATTTCCCAAAACAAAAATTCCGGTATTCCGCACATATTGCAGAAAAAAAAAATCCCGGGGAAATTTTTGCGGGAACTCCCGGGATTTCTAATTTAATTATGGCAACTTTACTGCTGATACAATTGTAAATAAGTTTAATTTAGAAAAAGATGTAAGATAAAATCCGATAAGTATGACAGTGATTAATGTGTTTTGCTCTGAAATTTCAAACTAGTAAAAGAAGAGGAGTAAAAATGTAAACCATTTTAAAGTTTTTTAAAGATCCAGTTTTATGTTATGAAATAGAAAAAAAGTTGTTCCCACTTGCTACAAAAAATTTAATGATTGAAAACAAAAACAAATTTTAGTTTTTTATAATTGTTTTCAATATAAATATACGTAAGATATGTTCTTGTCGACACTGTGTGTGGGTCAGGCAGTAAAGGAGGTTTTTAATTCAGCATTTTTCATGGAAAACGCTAATTCGATTCAAAGAAACACATTTTCTGTAAAGGATGTAGTGAGAAAATTATTATTTTTTTTACTTTAAAGGCGAACATCCGTAGGAAGGGAAAGTGTTTTCTCACTGCCTGGACTCTTCTTCATTAAAACTTGAAATATGAAGTCAAACAATTCTGAAAATTCTTATTCTACACTGAAATGTTATTTTCAAAGTTTTGTTTTTAACTTATTCAATAGTTTTTATGAATTATTATTTTCTTCTTATTCATATAAATTGAATTTGCACCGTTTTATATTAAGCAGGAATTCTGGAAAATTAAATAAATAAATCCCGCTTTCCTGGGAAATGAAAAAGTAAAGGAAAAGACAAACTCGATTTTTGAGTAACTTTTTGATAATGAGTTTTTGTGAGTAAAAGTGGCTTTTTGTGAGAAAGTGATCTTTTTGTGCCATAAAGTGACTTTTTGTGAAAAAAGTGCGTTTTTGTGAAAAGGTGACTTTTTGTGAAAAAAGGTAACTTTGTCAAAAATATGACTTTTTGTGGAAAAAGTGTCTTTTTTTTAAAAAAAAGTGCCTTTTTGTAAAGAAAGTGACTTTGTGAAAAAAGTGACTTTGTGAAAAAAGAGACTTTTATGTAAAGAGTTCTTTTTGAAATAATGTATATAAAAAATACCTTTTGGTGAAAAAGTTATTTTTTTGTAATATAAAGTAACTGTTTTGTTAAAAAAAAGAATAATATTTTTTAACCCTAGAAAGATAATCTGCTTGAATAAGTTGCTGTGCACTTCAGACATTTCATATATAAACATATTTTAAATTTTAGTATTTTTATTTAATATAAATGGGTAAATTAAAATCCATATTAGTTTGCTCTTACAAAATCAAAAAATATGATATGATTACACAGGTCAACAGCAAAAAAGGGCTTGAATAACCACTATATAGATTTGATGCATCATGGCTACCTAAGAACAAAAATGGTTATTTGTCAATATTTTGAGACATTTCTCCACTTATATTGTCATAACTCAAAAACAACTTGTCCGATTTTATTAAATTAAATTTAAAAAAATTATGATCTATGAATTATGAATTATCTTTAAATGATGTATACATATGTTTTTAATGCGATCAATAGTTTCAAAGTTATGAAACAAATTGTAAGCCGAAAAATAAAAAAATTGGTAAAAAATTTTTTTTTTTTGGAAGAAAAAAATCTGCAAAAAATCGAAAACGGCAAAAAGTATTAAATTTTATTTATTTGTAGTGAAGCTACATATCATGTGAATTAAAGTAGATATGGCTCATGGATCGATGCATGCTTAACGTTTTTATTTACAATTAATGGAAAGTATCGCATATTTATAAGCACTGTATAAGAGCAACATGCTGCCAACATACACAAACATGTTGCTCTACACAAATTTGCGATAAAAAATGTTAAAACGAAGTACTTTCAGTTTATCGGAAATTAAAAACTAATTTATCCATGGATTTTCATGAAACAAAATTTATTTTATTTCTATTATATGCAGCTTTTTGAAAAAATAATTAAAGTAAAGGATTAAAAAAAAAATATTATGTAATAAAAAGCTAAAACTTTGTGATTTTTAGCTCTGCACAAATTTGCGATAAAAAAAGGTCAAAACTGGGTACTTTCAGTTTATCGGTAATAAAACAGGAATTATTTCACGGATTTTCTTTGATTTGCTTTGAGCTTAAGTACTAAAACTGGTAAGTATTTGTTGATTTAAATTTTCTTATGAATTTTTTGAATTCAAAAATTTTATGAAAAACAAGTTAGAGTGTAATTTTCGGCTGTGCCGAATCTTTGATACCCTCCACCGATAATTTGAATATTTCAGGAGTAATCTTTATGATGTCTATTTATTATTAATTTATCTTTATAAAAACAGACATCAGCATTAAAATTGGTTGCGGCTTAGACCTATATTAAATTATTGACCGACAAATTCTATTATGATAGCATTATTTATTACAGTTTTAGGCGTACATAACCATTTTCCGGGAGTAGGGTTTATATGGGGCCTAGTGTTAATTATCGACCGATCTTCATGGAATTTTACAGCGTCATTTCTAAACCTAAAAAAATGTGACGTGCCTAATTCTATTGTGATAGCATTAATAATTACGGTTTAAGGCGTACTAAACTGTTTTCCGGGTTTATATGGGGCCTAGGGTAAATTATGGACCGATCTTCATGAAATCTCACAGTGTCATTTTTAGTCTTGGAAAACTGTGCCATGCCAAATTTTGTTATGATAGCGTTATTAATTACGGTTTTAGGCGTACTAAACTGTTTTCCGGGAGTAGGCTTAGGCCTAGGGTATATTATGGACCGATCTTCATGTGTGTTTCACAGTGTGATTTCCAGTCAAATAAAATGATCATTTGCAAAATTTCATATCATTTCGTGCATTGTTCAATCATTTATGTTAGTTTTTGTAACAAAATTATCAATTTTTTAAAGTGGTTGGTCCACATTTTGATTCATAGCTCTGATCCTACTGAACCGATTTGGCTGGATTTCAATCCCAAACTGCTTAGGATAACTATAAGCAATTTGACACCCAGTTTTTTTTATTTCTTTTGAGTTTTTCGAAAGTGAGCGTGTTTTTAACAGACGGACAGACAGACGGACATGGCTTAATCGACTTAGAAATAATCAAGGAGCCAGCATATATATACTTTATGGGGTCTGAGGTGAATAATAAAAAAGTTTCACACGGAATGACAAACTAAGTATACCCTCTTCACAACTTATTGGGGTGGAGGGTATAAAAAAAAAATATTTTTTTTGCTACTTCGGCCTCAATAGCTCCAAAAGTAATGGCTAAATTAAAACATGATATTAGAGAAACTTAAATCTGGCGTAATCGAAAATGTTTTGACGAATTGCATAACAAAATCGGGTACGACATTCCAAAGTGACGACAAGTTGTATGGAGCAGCGTCTTCAAAAATCTCAAATTTTAGAAAAAAAATTTAAAAAAAACCTTACCATATTTAATAATTTTAAAAAATTATGATGAAAAAAATATAGTGGTTATTCAAGCCTTTAAAATTTGTTCGATTTTGCTGCCTTGTGTTATCTTTTTAGAGTTAAATCAGGTTTTTTATGAAAAAATGTTTTTTGTGAATTAGTAAACCACTTTTTTTGAAAAGGAAGTTTTCTTGTAAAACAAGTGATTTTGTAAGAAAAGAAAACTTTTTGCTTGACCTACTCTTCGTGAGAAAATGAACGTGTTAAAAGAAAAGTGCCTAACTTTTGGAAAAAAAAGTTTGAAAAATTTTTTCGGCAATTAAAGTTTGACAGATATGTTTCACTTAAAACAAAAAAAAAATTTAATTAATTCTAATAACAAGAATTTATCCATGTCAAATTTAATTTTCTTTGCTTTTTTTTCTTTTAAAAGCAAAACATTATTTTTTGAATCCTTTTCAATCAGATTTCTGTTCTGTTCCTTTTATTATAATTTTCCTCAATTTCTTGTGCAGCTGTTGTTCCAAAAGTCATAATTATGCAAAACGGTATTCAAGCTGATTGCTATAGGTCGTTTTCGGTTTATTTTCCTATTTTAATGCAGCACTCAGAGCAGTCTTATTTAGCTCGCATTATCACACATTTTTGGTTGAGAAATTTTTTGAAAAGTTGGTTTTTTTGATGTACTTCTTATAATTACTTTTATTCCATTCTTGAGGACATTGTTAAATTTTAAATTCTTATGGAACAATTTTAATTAATTTTAGCCCACCTTGTGCACTTGTTCTCTTAACATTTTTTGTTTGTTAAATTTCGTTTCCGTCATTTTCCTGTTGACGTGTTAAATTGTAAAGCAGTCGTGACTACCATTTAAAAACTGTGAATAGAAATTAAAATGCTTAAAAAACTGAATTAACAGAATTCGTGTTTTTGAATGAAAAAATATTATGGGAACAGTTGTTTGAGAAATAAAACAAAAAATTACGTTGCATTTTTATGCTGCAATAACTACAACAAATGTAATCACTACGTGTGTTTTGATTGCATTTACAAACTGTTGAAAACAAAACCAAATCATAGTAATATTTTTTTTTTTTTATAAAACTGAAAAAGTAGGGAGTCCCTTGCTTAAAATGATATTCTAAAGATTAGTAATTTTTTAAAAGAAAACTAAATTTTTCTTCGTTACTTTTTTTTTGTAAGAAAAAAAGTTTTTTGAAACAAACAAAACTTTCTCTAAAAAGAGAATTTTTTGTGTAAAAAGTGATTTTTTTTTTGTGAAAAAAGTTACTTTTTGTGGAAAACGTGAAATTTTCGTGCAAAACGGTAAATAATGAATTTTGTGTTTAAAGTTACTTTTTGTGTAAAAAGTGAGGCTTTCTGATTTAAAAGTGAGACTTTTTGTGTAAAAAGTAAGACTTTTTGTGTAAAAAGTGAAATTTTTTGTGTAAAAAGTGAGTCTTTTTGTGTAAAAAGTGAAACTTTTTGTGTAAAAAGTGAGACTTTTTGTGTAAAAAGTGAGACTTTTTGTGTAAAAAGTGAATCTTTTATTGTAAAAAATGAGAATTTTTGTGTAAAAAGTGAACCTTTTTGTGAAAAAAGGAAAGGTTTTGTGTTAAAAATGAGAATTTTGGTGTAAAAGTGAAAGTTTTTGTGAAAAAAAGAAACTTTTTGTGTAAAAAGTGAAATTTTTTGTGTAAAAAGTGAGACTTTTTGTGTAAAAAGTGAAACTTTTTGTGTAAAAAGTGAGACTTTTTGTGTAAAAAGTGAGACTTTTTGTGTAAAAAGTGAAACTTTTTGTGTAAAAAGTGAGACTTTTTGTGTAAAAAGTGAATCTTTTATTGTAAAAAATGAGAATTTTTGTGTAAAAAGTGAACCTTTTTGTGAAAAAAGGAAAGGTTTTGTGTTAAAAATGAGAATTTTGGTGTAAAAGTGAAAGTTTTTGTGAAAAAAAGAAACTTTTTGTGTGAAAAGTGAGACTTTTTGTGTAAAAAGTGGGACTTTTTGTGTTAAAAGCGAATGTTTTGTGTAAAGAGAAACTTTTTGTGTTAAAAGTGAAACTTTTTGTAAAAAAAAAGAAAAACTTTTTGTGTAAAAAGTGAGACTTTTTGTGTAAAAAGTGAAACTTTTTGTGTAAAAAGTGAGACTTTTTGTGTAAAAAGTGAATCTTTTATTGTAAAAAATGAGAATTTTTGTGTAAAAAGTGAACCTTTTTGTGAAAAAAGGAAAGGTTTTGTGTTAAAAATGAGAATTTTGGTGTAAAAGTGAAAGTTTTTGTGAAAAAAAGAAACTTTTTGTGTGAAAAGTGAGACTTTTTGTGTAAAAAGTGGGACTTTTTGTGTTAAAAGCGAATGTTTTGTGTAAAGAGAAACTTTTTGTGTTAAAAGTGAAACTTTTTGTAAAAAAAAAGAAAAACTTTTTGTGTAAAAAGTGAGACTTTTTGTGTAAAAAGTGTAACTTTTTGTGTAAAAATTGAACCCTTTAAATATTTTTTAAAAAATTAATCTTTGTGTGTAAAAATTAGATTTTTTTGTGAAAAAAGAAGCATTAAGTGTAAAAAATTTTACTTTTTGTGTAAATAAGTGTCCTTTCATAGAAAAAAGTCAAGTTACAAAAAAAATTACTTTTAATAGAAATAAAATCGCATATTTTTAGGTGTCTCCTAATAAATATTTGAACTTTACTATAAATAAATTGCCTTTTGCACAGAATTGTATTTACAAAGCTGTAAAACTAAATACGTTTGAATACGTGCTTTGATTTGTAATTTTTCCGTTCGTATGAATAAAACGCTTTTTATAAATTAAAAAAAAAATGTATGTGAACAATTTAATTACTTGTTATTCTTTTATAAATAACATTAAATTTTAAATTGATTAAAGTTTTTGTAACTGTAACATAAATTTTAAAATTAAGATATATTTTTTCATTTTTTAATTTAATGGCATTTAAAAATTAAAGTCCTATGCAATATTAGCCAAATTTTGTTTTTTTTTCTTTTCTCTTTTATTGTTTTTTCAATGAACAAATGTTTTGCAAGACAAATTGTTAACCCTTTGATGACGAAGAATTTTACGCTGGCAATTTTTAAAATTTTATTTGCGGATTCTTACTCGGAATGGCAACATTTCAAGACTAAAGTGCTGTCAATTTTTTAAAACTGTTACTCCTTTTGTGAGAAAAATCATGGGACATATGTGTCCCATTCGTCGTCACAGATACAAATTGGGAAACAAATGCACTATGCGTTTCAGTTGCTGATCGTTTGTTTGCTGATCGTTTGTTTCAGTTGCTGATAGTTTGCATGACCATGATTTTTGCTTATTTACATTGCGAAACACACAAACACGATTCAACTATCCAACGGTTTGCATACCGCGATTTGTGCGTAAATTCGTGTTTTTAGTTGCGCTTTGAAAATATATAATTTAATTATTGGTAACAATAAATGTAGGTTTTTTTCTTAATGAGTTGACTGCGTCACCTAATATAGCCAAAAAAATCCGAAGGGTTAGCGATAGTGAGGAGGTCCCATCTGATTGAAAAGCCTTCAATTAAGTTTGTGAGTTCTTCGCACTAACAAAGTTCATAATTCACCAAAACGGAACTTTGTTGTGAGCAGAAAGGTGAGGAATTATATTTTCTATCATTCAATAAGAGTTGAAACTATTTTTTGGGATGATTATAGCAATGAGTATCCACAGATTTCCAGAAATAAGATTGTACTGGTCTACGACGGAAATATATTCACTACCGTTTATTTCCAAGGTTAAGTATCGAGACTGTTTTGAAAAAATTCCACGAGGATCCGTTAAACGGTCAAAATTGGGGGCGGTATCAAATTAAAATGGACATAACCAAGCAAGAATAAAAAGAGAGTCAGTAAGCGATGTCTTGTTTGCACAAAAAATGGAATCAAAAGTCAAACAAACACAATTTGTTCGCACTAACAAAGTTCATAATTCACCAAAACGGAACTTTATTGTGAGCAGAAAGGTGAGGAATTATATTTTCTATCATTCAATAAGAGTTGAAACTATTTTTTGGGATGATTATAGCAATGAGTATCCACAGATTTCCAGAAATAAGATTGTACTGGTCTACGGCGGAAATATATTCACTACCGTTTATTTCCAAGGTTAAGAATCGAGACTGTTTTGAAAAAATTCCACGAGGATCCGTTAAACGGTCAAAATTGGGGGCGGTTTCAAATTAAAATGGACATTACCAAACAATAATAAAAGGAGAGTCAGTAAGCGATGTCTTGTTTGCACAAAAAATGGAATCAAAAGTCAAACAAACACAATTTGTTACGCATGCGAAAAACCAATGGGCTTTACTGAGAACAAAATTTATTTTTAAATTTACTAAATTCGATTTTGATTTAGTTTATATGAAATAATTAAAAAAATTAAAAATTCTGTATTCCCAAAAATTACTATTTATGGGATCTCATAAAATAAAATAAATTTTTCTTTTTTATGTTTTTACTGAATTGTTTATGATTTCTTTGTTTTTTAATGGTAACAAATTAAATAAAATCAAAAAACAAAGAATAAAAATTCGACTTTATTTTCACCTTTGAAGACGAGTGGGACACATATGTGCCATCATACTTTCAGATCCATCGCGAAAACTATAGAACCAATTACAAATACGTTAATCAATAAATTTTCAAAACGAATTATTGCATATAATACTACAAATTTATCCAACAGTAATAACACTATGCAACAAGCAAACATTACCTGAATAACCACTTTATTTTTTTGATCCGCTGTAGTCACATTACTGCAAAAAACATAATTTTTTAAAATTCCATGGTAAAGTTTTTTTTAAAAATTTTTTTTCTAAAATTTGAGATTTTTGAAGAGGCTGCTCCATACATCTTATCGTAACTTTGGAACGAGGTACCCGATTTTGTTATGCAATCCGGCAAAACATTTTAAATTACGCCAGATTCAAGTTTATCTCATATCATTTTTTAATTTAGCCATTATTTTTTGAGTTATTGAGGCCGAAGTGGCAAAAAAATAATTTTTTTTGTTTTTTTATAAAATTTTTGAATTCAAAAAATTCATAAAAAATTTAAATCAACAAATACTTACCAGTTTTAGTACTTAAGCTCAAAGCTGCATGTATTAGAAGTAAAATAAATTTTATTTCATGAAAATCCATGGAATAATTTCTGTTTTATTACCGATAAACTGAAAGTACCTAGTATTGACCGCAAATTTGTGCAGAGCTAAAAATCACAAAGTTTTTACCTTTTTATTACACAATATTTTTTTTTAATCCTTTACTTTAATAATTTTTTCAAAAAGCTGCATATAATAGAAATGAAATAAATTTTGTTTCATGAAAATCCATGGATAAATTTGTTTTTAATTCCCGATAAACTGAAAGTACTTCGTTTTAAAATTTTTTATCGCAAATTTGTGTAGAGCAACATGTTTATTTTATGTTTGCAACATGTTGATCGACACAAATTTGCGATAAAAAAATGTCAAAACTAGGTACCACAGCGGATCAAAAAAATATAGTGGTTATTCAGGTAAAAAAAAAAACTTCCCATTTGTTGCATAGTGTAATTAGGGTCCGAGATATTAGCAAACTTCTGTGGCAAAAAAATAAATTCGAATTTCTGACTTTTTAAGTAACCCTTAAGCCCTGTTGACACAACAAAATCTTATCGTTAGCACGAGTACTGGAGAAAGCATTTGTTTTTTTATCGAACAACGCGAATTAGATCAAAATCCAATCGAAAATGTATATGAAATGACGAAAAAACTAAATAGGACATATGTGCCCCATTCGTCGTCAAAGGGTTAAAGTAAACACAGTCGGGCATGATTAACTAAAATTTCCAGTGTGCGCTGAATTTCACTCTAAATTGTTGTTATAGGACAATTCGCTATTCCCATATACTTCATACTCTACATATTAAAAATGTTTTCATCCTCTATTTTCATGTGGAAAGTATAGAGAAAATATTCTCTATTCTTGGCATCTGTTAGAAGATTTTTAAGCAGATAAATTTCTCATCAAACTCTACCACGTTCTTCTTTTACTAAGGCTTTGAGGATGTTTTGAATAAGCTTGTACTTTGTTTCGCATCAGATGTACTAATTACGACATTTTTGTATTTCATGGAATTCATAACTTGCGATTGATGTTAATTCGCCTTAGAATTTCGTTAGTGGGAACTCCGTCTTTCCATGGGATTTTCAATACTCTCATATGTATCCACGTTTCAAATACTTCTAATCTTTTTTCGTCCACCTTTTTAACTGTCCATACTTCGATTCTCCAGATTAAACGAGTTTTTAAACCAATACTGATGTCGTGCCTAGTCAACAGTTCGCTCACAATGTACGAACACGTTCAATATTTTAATATAGCCTTTTTTAGCCCGTCCCAAAACTGATAAAAAGTTTAGCAGCTTTTGGTTTACAGTTAACATTGTATTGAAATGTTCTTCCCAACTTATTTCAAGTAAATAAAAAAGAGGTATTTAAACTTTAAAATATCGAGGGTTTACATTCAAAAAGTGTTATCTGAAAAATCACAATTTTATAGGTTTTTCGTTAACTAAAGGAGTAATTACTAAACTTTGTTTTAAAATGTTAATTAAAAAAATTACGTACACTATTAGTTAATCTATAAAAACAAATTTTCGAAATAGTTTCAGATAGCACTATTTAAATATCAGCTCTAGATATACTATGTATCATTATTTCTAACTTTTCCTGCAACGCAATAAACCTAGTATTTACACGTGAAAGATCATTTCTTGAAAGTCGTAACACACTCACACTTTTTCACTAACACACACATAATTTTTGTACTTTTAGCCAATCGGTTGTTTCTTCGATTTTTCGAAGATAATACGTATACTATACTTTCAAGAAAGTACTTTCCAGGAAATATAGAAAGTTAATGATACACACTTACATATATCAAAGAAATTAATATGTCTTACTAACATAAAAAAAAAATGAAACAAAATTTTAAAAATCTTGGAAAATTTCAAGCCTTATCTTTCATATTTACAACGAAGCAAACCTTTTTTACTTAACATTCTTAACATACGGGTTTTTCTTAAACAAATAACAATACAATACGGACAACAAAAACAGAATACATATGCCAAACTTGTACTTAAAACTAAACCCCATAAAGTATGCTAAAAAAATTCTAACAGCCAAACGATATTCAAATTCTAACACATTTGTATGTATGTATGTGTGTTACATAAAACTAACATTCTGAAAATGCAAATACGGGGGAATAATGTTTATCGCTTGAAAATAGAAAAAACAAACAAAAGAGAATACTAAAGAGTATAAAGAGAACAAGAGCAGAAACGTTAAATTCTATGGCCGCCGTCTGATTAAAAACGAAAATGGTGGTCGGTCAGATTACAAATATAAAAAGTTTGCATTCCAAACAAGTATAATGGATTTGACTTTTTTTTTATCAAAATATGTGTCGCAGGAATAAAATAAAAAATAGAGAAGATTTTTTTGTGTTCGTTTTATTGGGAGCTGTCCTGTAACTGGCTGTGGATGGCTTATCGCGTCTGAATATATTAACATAACAATTTATAGCAGAAACATTTAGTATGACTTCTTTTATAGCCCAGATAGTTGACTGAATTTTTATTTCTTTTTTTTTTATTGTTTTCCGCCTTTCTTTTCTATGGCAAAATGTTACTGACTATGACATGACGGAATTTAAAAAAAAGAAAAAGAAAAAAATTAAGACAAATCTGAAAAAAATTATTTTCATGTGTCTGTTATGGCATTTAGTAATGTGCAACTATAAATGCATGTTTTTATTTGTTCGTTTGAATGTGTGACACTAGACGACTGCCTGGTTTGTTTTCCAAAATGGAAGAAATAAAGAAAAAAAAAACAGATTCATAAGGATAACTTTATCCTTATTTTTTTAAGTTTGCAGTCATTCGTATTGTTATTTCGATAAGTTTTTAAAATGTTGTAAAATGCAAATTGACTTAAACGAATTTATTTGAACAAATTTTAAGTTAAAAAAAAACAGCCATAAAAAACTGTGAAGAATTTGCATAAAACATAGTTTTGAAATGTCATTATAATGACAAAATAATATTAAAAATTTCGATTTCGTAGAATAAATAAATAGAAAAGTAATGATGGGTTTATTACTTCAAAAATAAATTTATAAGATATTGAACATATTTTTAAACAAATATATATATTCAAAGTTTTTCGGGGGATTTAAAAAATTAATAAACAAGGTTTCGTTTAAATGTGCTTCATTCCCATTTCATACTATTGATAAAATAAAATTTATTGTTGATGGGATAAGCTATTTCTTACGCATTTCACTGGTTGCTTAGGCCAGATCATCAGGAAACTTCATCCAAAGATTTTAGAAAAACTAAAGATATTATACAAATAAAACTGTTAAGTGATTAAGAATTATAAGCAACAGTTTTACTTGCAACAATATCAAAGCTTAAACAAACACAACAACAATAAACAGTGAGTAAACAATGTGATCTGATCAAAACTCAGTAATTTATTGGTGAGTGGGGAGAGAAGAATAGCCTCCCACCAATAAACTGAGACCTTCTGAAAAAAAAAACTTTTATAGTGTGAACTCCGACTCGCGAAATCAATAATTTTAAAGATGTTTTTTTTTTACATTAAATTCTCTAATCGGGATAAATGTATCCTAACGTTGCTTTCTTAATACAACAAGCTTGCCTGCTGGGCTTTCAATTAAGTAGAAAAACTAAAGAAGCAGTAGCTCTCAGGAGGAAGGATATATTCTGCACTGGTTATCGGAGATAAAGCGTTTTAAAGATAACATGAGGAATAAAATCGTTGATTTATGCTTCGCAACATCAAGTTGCGTGTGGGGCTTACATAGTTAAGAAAAAAAGTATAGCAATAACGTTAGCATCAATGGTGAACGGTTGAGATTCGTCATTACCAGTTATTTGGTCCCCAATAAATAGCGCACCATATTTACAACAGTTTAAGAAAGTCCTTTTTTTAACTGGTCCACTGAATTCGACACTTTAATCGTAGAGATAACGGTTTTGTTAAAATTTTTTGGACTAACATTTAGTAGCTAGTTTTTGCAAACGCAAAGCGAATTAAAAAATTACATCAAAAAGTGATGATAAATTTTACACCCAGATACAGCGTCGGTATCCAATTTGCAAATAAAATAAAAGGTTTTCGTTTATAGATTATTTATTTGTTTTAAATCAAAATAAGTCATTTGGATTCAGCCTAAAGCCTAGTACTCCGTTCAAATTTGTGAAAAATGATTAGCAACATTTATTATTCCACACGAAAATTTTGGCATGTATCAATGTTACCTATCTTGGGAGTTCGTACAATTTGACGTTTTAATTCCTGTAAAGTATGCGACATTGTTTTGCGTATGTTAACAAATCCCACATGTATTTTTCTAAAATCTATTTTTTTAAATAAAAAAGAAAGTCAATATGGATAAAAAACTGTTACCGGTTGTGTTATATTAATTTTTTATTTCTTATTAAATAATCAGTTCATATTTTTTTGCTTTTGCTTAAAATTCCACGTGAAATAAGTGCAGCTTACATTATTTCGCAGTTGTAAAAAAATGTTGCCAAAAACATTTCGGAACTTTTTCACAAAAAGAACAGAGTACAACTCTATCAACATTATTTCATAGATATTCCGCACAAGTTTTTTTCATATGCGTTTTGACAGCATTTCACGTGAAATGTTGAACAGAGTACCAGTCTTAAGAGATAATTTACAGCTTTTTGCCAAACTTGTGTGCCATTTTTATTCGACTTGAGCGTGAATGGAAAATATTGTATTTTCGAGCATTATTTAAAAACAGCGGGGGGTTGTTTAATGGCCTCGTCGCTAGCTCATATAAAGTACATTAGACAGACTCAAAAAAGTTGGTGATTAACCCCCCTAAAAACTAACTTTGAAAGGTTTTATGAAGACTCCCAAAATATTTTGGCTCTAGCGATAATCTCCGTTAGTTAAACCGCGTCAAAAAGAATCCAAAAATTGTATATTACAAGAATAAAAAGTTTGGTAAATTTTTTTTTGTCCACTGAGTGGCCAAATATAATAGATATTTAGGAGTTCTTCGATTCTGCATTAAAACATTTCAAATATCTAACCACAGACTCGAGATAGCGGGAAGTTTATTTCAGTTTTTTAATGCTTTTTTTTAATGAAATTTAAATAAAAAAATTTACCAAACTTTTTATTCTTGTAAAATTCTATTTTTGGACCTTTTTATGACGCAGTTTAGCTCTCGGGAGCTTATCGCTGGAGCCCAAATATTTTGGGAATCAGCATAAAAAATGTCAAAGTTAATCTTCAGGGGCGTACAACTTTAACTTTTTTTTCCCCATGTAAGGTGAGTCGGTCTAAAGTACATACATACGTTTCTTATAAAAAAAAATTCGTGAAACCAAGGAACTTTTAGACTTGGCAACTCTTGTAACGTACAAATTACGTCATCTAACGGAAAATCATATGCAAGATATTAAGCTGGGATCACACGATTGCCGCAATGCACCAATTTTCATACATTTTAATACCCCAATCGTGTGACTGCACAACCAATTGGCTCATGTACCAATCAAGGACAATATTGTGCTTACTTTTACCAATTAAATGCAACCCTGGTGCGGCAATCGTGGGACTGTTTTCTATGCAACCGCGCGTCAATAAAAATTACAAAAATGCACCAATATTTATTGTGTTCTTGTGCGGCAATCAAACAACACAATACGCACCAATATTTTACTTTTTTTTAATAAATCTACTTTTTTGTGTTTCTTTTAGTAGGTAATGAAGACAAATATTTATTTATTTATTATGCATTTTAATTATTGCTATTACCAAAATATGTATGTATGTATGTTCACAAGCATATTTAGCTGTTGAGTGCGAATATTTTTATTTAAGTTTCTAAGCGAACCTTAACATACGAAATTGTTGAACAGACTTAATTTTTGGAATTTCTTAAAAAATTTAAATAAAAATATTCAACAAAAATTTGTTTAAGTACATACATATCTGATACATATTTAATTTTATTTAATTAACAAACCAACAAGAACTTTCAAACAAATAAAAAAGCTACCACAACAGCTGTTTTCGCAGTTGTCAAGTAAGAACAATCGTGTGACTGTGCTGCGGCAATTGTTGTAACCATTTCGCTTTGTACCAACTAGCGGCAATTAAATTTGCTTAAAACAGGGCAATCGTGTGATTTCAGAATATTTTATTGATGCAATTTCATTATTGTACGTCAATAAAACATAATAAAAATTGTGTCATATTGGTGCATTTGCGGCAATCGTGTGATCCCAGCTTTAGAATTAGGATTTTATCGGCCATATAAAGAGTGTTCCATTATTACATCTTTACTTTAACCTAACAGGTAGGATGAACCTTAATTTACTTTATCGCACACTTTAGGTTAAAGTAAAGTTTTAATAACGGAACACTTTTTATAAGGCCCGTTAAAGACTACTTTTAGCTGTCGGTAACTAGTGAAAACGGGCCTAAGACATGTTTTTTATTTGTAGACGAATTCGGTAGAGAAAAAGAAAAGTAGAAAAAAAACATTTATTTATTTTTATTTATTTATTCTAATATTTATTATAATTAAAATTACAATAAATTATACAATTTAAGCACTAGCATCTAAGGCTATCGGCCCTCGTTATATAAAATATAAGCTAAATAAATTTAGATTTAGATATAATTGTGTAACTTAATACACTTTAAAAAATACACTTTAAAAAATTGTCAACATTTTCTTCTGATGTATTAGTTAGTAGATTTATGATATTTTTGTTTTACTTAAACGTGTGGTGTATAATGCTTGGCAGTCAGCAAGAATATGGGGGACTATTAAAATTGAGGTGTTGCAAAAAGTATACATAGGTTGGGGACAGAGAAAGCCACCGAGCACGAGTACAGACAGGTATGAATACCAACAAGTATGAACATAAATAAGTTTGTATAGCAACCGGTATGAGTATGAACAAACAGGCATGCGTATGGATATTAGTATGAATGCGTATGAGTATAGGCATGTATCGATGAGTATTGACAAAAAGCTTCAACAACTCGTATGGTTATTGCAAAGCAAGCAGTGTAGCCAGGACCTGAAAATTTTTGATACAGCAAAGATAATTTTATTTTAAGTGTTTTCCAAAACCAGCAAAACAAATATAGCACTGATTAAATAAGAATTAATTAATTTATGTAAAAGCTACATTAAAACATAAATATTTTCTAATATTATAAAATAATGCACAATAATAAAATATAATCTTTTCTACGAAAGGGGTCTTTTATAAAAAGAAGGCTATCAACTATTTTGGAATCTATTCTGTTTCTTTTTTCATGTTTCTAGCTAAAGAGAAAACTCGTTTTGGTGCCGTGCTGCAGGAATTTATATGATTCTTAATTTTTATATAGACAACCGTGGATATCTTGTGGAGTTGTTTTTCCACCATAGCGTTATGTTGTAGTCTTCTGTAAGGCTAACATTTTCGTTGGCATACAGATCGACTTTAGCCTTTAAATTTTAGACGTCTTAAAAATGCAACTGCCAACAGATAAACATTTCAAAGTCATACTATGTATAAATGAATTTACCTGTGATATCTCATTTCTTAATTACGAATATTTGATTTATATTTTTTTTTTGTGCTCGGCAACTTTTTGTGTTTTTATTAAGAACGATTCAAATAAAACGACGTATTTTAATTTGCATCCATTTTGTCATTTCTTCAGATTTTCTTAAAAATAGTTTTTTCTATTTATATAAGAACGCAGATCTTTATATTTCGAAGATTTTTGTAAAGTCAACAATTCTTTTTCAATAAAATTTTGCTGCATTTTACTAAAACGATTTTGAAAAAAAGGATTTATAACTGATTCAGCAATAAAAAAAAAAATTCTGGCAACACTAATGAAAAAAATTTATAAATAAAAAATGTTTGAAGTCAATGATATACCTATGGGTGTATGTGGCTATATGCGAGCATGAAATACAATAAGTATGATAGCATTCATGAATGAGATCAAATGCGCAGGGATATACACAAGTATGAGAATAAATAGATACGAGTACGCACAGGTATTGAAAATTTTCGATACGTGCTAGAGTACTTTAATTTTTTTTATACCCATTGTCTTTCTCTGGTTGGGGATCCCTGGATATCAAATATTGACGTGTTAATCTGTAGCCCGTTTCTGTATATCTCACATCGTAAAACTCTTCGCATGAAACGTGTGAATTGCAACAAAAATAGTGTGAAATGAAACAAAAAATGGTTTTTATCACACAAGTGTTTCTGTATCTTTTTTTTGCGAGAATTATCTGTCATTTAAATAATTTTCCAGCAATTATTGGAAGGATGCGAGAAAAAGTGTTTCTATAACAATATTTTGCTAAAAGTTTCTTTCAAGAACTGTCAAAATAAGTCGCATTTGCAATTGGTGGCGAGAAAAACAAAATGTAGATATTTTGAATTTAAAATATGTTTATATACTATTTTTTTTTAAATAAATAAAAAAATAGAAGGAATATAAATGATAAATGCATAATTTATATGATGAAAATAAACAAAAAACAATTGTTATATTTTGTTATTTTAAATTTTTGTTAGCCTTTTCTTGTTTTGGTTTTAATCAGTGCTGCCAGATAAATTTGTGTCAAAATCGTCAATTTCCTGAGAAAAAAATAAAAAAGATCGTCTTTTTTGTTTTAAAAATCGTGCAATTTAAAATCAATTTTAAACAAATTTGTTTCGACTTTTATTAAAAAATAATCAAACAAAAACATAGTTAAAGTTCATGGGTATTTAATAATTATTATTTAATAATTGAGATATAAATCTTTAATTTACCTATTCCTATATCAAAATCAAAAATATTTTATATATTTGTTGTTGCCTTCTACAGACATTCATATTATTTTTTTTTCAATTTTCAACGCCACAAAATAGAAGTGTTTGAAATTTAAATATTCAAGATGAATTTCTATAGAAAGTAACAACAATATTATAAAATATTTTTGATTTTGTTTTTGCTTTCGTCACTTTTTTAGAAAAAATCATCAAAACGTCACTTTGTTAATATGGGAACAAAAAATCGTCAAGATGACGATAACTCGTCAAATCTGGCAGCCCTGTTTTTATTATATTTATTTCTTTTGTTGACGTTTCGCTTTTATTTGACACTTAAGTACTGGAAATATTCCAGTATAAACAGAATTTGTTGTGTCTGTTTTCGCATTCAAATACAGAAACACTTTTATCTCATAAATCGAGAAACGATGGAATTTTTTGTTTCACACTTCATGTAAGAAATTTTACGATGCGAGAAATACAGAAACGAGCTACTGGTGTGTGTAACGCGGAGTCTGGTGTAACATTTATTTTTATGACAGTTGGTAGAAGTTGGAAGAGTTATAGGAGTTTTGCTTGGATTTATTTGTTTATAAAGATGGTTATATCTGCCCCATTGCTTAAGAATAGCGGAATTAATATTTTGAAGTATTTTCCTTGTTAAAAAAAATGTGGAACGCTTCACGATTTTGCGTGTCATCCTTGCGCAGGGGCCATGCTAGTCTTCACTGTATCGGTCCAATTGTTGTATATGTTCTGCCGAAGCAAGAAAAAAACATAATTTCTGTTCTTCGTGCTTTTTCAAATTCTCTTTTACTGCCACTTAAAATTTTGCTATTGTATTTTATATTCGTTTCCAACAAAAAACGACACACAGTACTTTGTTCCATATACAAAAGTAAGGGGAAACAATGTTGTTCCAATGTTTAAAAAAATTACTGTACTGTATTCGTATCCAAATAAACTACATGTAGGAAAAACCTCTTTTTATCTTAAATACGTTTCGCCGCTGCTAGAGTTCGCTAAACTTGTCCTAATTTTTAATAAAATTTTACACGAAAAATTAAACCTCATTCATCTACTAGGAAAAAATTATTAAAAATTTATTTTAAAGAAGTACCACAATTTTCAAGTTAGTATTTGGTAAGAAAGACATTCTTCTTTGATATGAGCCCACACTTTTTTTAAAGTATGTCTTAGTAATGCTCCGGATGAATTTTAAAAAAGTGTTTCCGTAACTAAAAATAAAGTAAAAACAATTTTTGATGGACGTTAAATAAACCAAGTGTCCCTCATTAAAAATCAAAAGAGAAACTAACCACATTTTAGTTCTAACTTAGAGATATATGATCTTTTTTAGAGGCCCAAAACGTATTTATTATTTTTTATAATTTAGTACTGTAGATTAAAAGCTATTAATATTTTTCTGTACGATAAATGTATCCTATTTTCATTGTACTGTGTTTAAAAATTAACGTTCTAAAGAAATTAACTTCAGGAAAATCTCTACCGCTATTAGACATTATTATATAGCCGTAAAAAAATACAGGTTGTGTTTGCAAAAATATGAAAATCGTCAATATTTACTTTAAATTTAAAAAAAAAACTGAGTGCACCGTTTTTTCAGTTAATATTGATGTAAAGAAAAAAATTTACCACATTTTGAGTTTAAGTGTAATTTTTTGTGCTTTTTCCGCAACACCAAATTGTATTTGTTTTTTATATTTTTGTATGAAATTTTTTAATTATGAAATATTTAAATTGTTTGTATTATTGAAAATTTATGTATGTACATTAGGGCGGGTCGATTTTTTTTTTAAATCGTATAGCAAAAACGTAATCTACATCAAATTCTAAGAAAATTCTCCAAAGAAACCACGGGTCTAAAATAAAATCCTAATCCGCGCCTCTCGTCTTGAAAACTTATATGCCCGCCCTTTGGCAAAAAAAAAAAATTTTTTTTGAAAAAAAAGCTTTTTCCAAAAAGAAATCGAATTTTCTGAATAAAATTGTTTAGTAAGGTAGTGGTTTTGCTCTTTATATTTTTCTACACTCAAAATCTTTTTACATTAAAAAAATATTCCCCCAAGTAAAAAAGTTTGTAAATAATTTTGTATCTAATATTTTTATAAGGAACATAGATAAAAAAATATCCTTTCATAAAAAGTACCAAATTCATACTCGTAATTTTTTGAAAAAGTTTCGAATGTGGTATAAACTTTACTTCTAAGTTTATTGGTGCAAAAGATAGATGGGGTGACAAAAAAGTATCAAAATTCAGGTTTACCCCTCTTTTTCCTAAAAGAGCCAGACACCTCTGCGCTTATTTTTAGGAGATATAAATTATCGAATTTACCAGTTTTTACCCCCAAAACATTCGAATTTCCTAAAATCCCGTCTTAGTGGACCGATTTGGGGGAGAAACCCACCTCCGGTCCAAATTTCAAGTTTTTAGCTTCAGGCGTCAGTAACGTTACAATTTTATGTATATGAATAAAATTATATACAAACTTTTTTACTTGGGTGAATTTTTTTTTAATGTAAAAAAATGTTAAGTGTAGAAAAATATAAAGTGCAAAAGAACTACTTTACTAAACAATTTTATTCAGAAAATTCGATTTCTTTTTGGCTATATTTTCAAAAAAAAATTTTTTTTTTTGCCAAAGGCGGGCATATAAATGTTTAAGTTGAGAGGCGCGGATTAGGATTTTATTTTAGACCCATAGTTTCTTCGGAGAGTTCTCTTAGAATTTGATGTAGATTACGCTTTTGCTATACGATTTTTCATTTTTTTTTTTCATCCATACAAATCGACCCGGCCTAATGTACATATAATCCTTAAAATATATACTTTGAACTGTTAATTTCTTATGAGATCTAGTGTTCCAGAAAAATGTATTAGAGTGGGTCGAATTTTCAACAAAAAATCTTAGGAGCATCACACAGCTGTGTATTTAAAAACACTTCAAAATACTTTAATAATTATTAGCTATTATTGAATATTAAATAAATTAAATAAAGAAATGAAAGATTATCAATAACAATTTTAATTAATTTTCATGTTGTAAAATTCCTTTCTTCATAAAAATAATTTAATGAAAATAAAATTTGATTTGAAAAAGGATATATGGGAGGTACATGAATCCTTTGACGGAAACTTGAAATTTTGTTTATTATTATCATATATTCCTCAATGCTAAATATTTTAAGTCTGGGTCAACTCCTTCTATTTTTGCACAATTTTATTCTACATCAAAGTATTGTGCGACATGTCCTTAAAGTCGTCATGGTAATTTTAAAAGATTTCGTTAGCAGCTTTGTAAGAAAATTAAAAAAAACATGTTTCAAAAATCATCGCATAAATGGCATAGGCGCTATTGTGTTTATAGCTAGCTTATTTATGAATTAATTTTTTTTAAATTTCACTTCTAGTATTGTACTGAGTTTATTTTAGGTGAAAGTGAAAAAAACAAGTAATTATATTGTAGTAAAACTTCAAAATATAAAGTTTAACGGTGAAAAATTAGAGGCTGTGTCGTGGTTTTTTGTTCATTTCTCTGATATTTTCGGACCGATCTAGATGAATTTCAATAGCAAACTATTATTTTTGGGACTACGGAAAAGCCATTTTAACATACACAGAACCGACAAACTGACGTTCGGACAGATGTACATCAAGTAAAAATTATAAACGAAATGGGTAATTTATATAAAAAAAGAATTCATATATACCGTATCCACCAGACTTCAAGGATATAAAAATGGAAATTAAAAAAACACTTTAAATTTCAGGTCGGAGATCAAAAATTTTTTTTAGTTATTTTAAAGTTATTTGATCCAGGTTTTTTCTCGATACAGCATTTTTAATAAAAAAAAAATTAAAAGTCTGGTCTTATATGCATTTTATATTCATAATCAACACTACCACCGTAAACTTTTTGTAGGAAATAGAGCAGTAAAACTTTTGATATTTCATCTTAATCGATACTTTAGAAAATTTACAATTTTTTTAAGGGTTATCTACACAAACGACCATCCATTTTCGGATCACAAAATGTATGAAATTTAATGAAAGTATGGTAGCACCTGTTACGTTAATAAGTCGCACACCTAGTTCAAAAGTGACAACTCAAAATACTTAATTTTTCAGAAATCGAAAAAAACTTTTTTTAACTTAATAGTTTAAAACATATCTTTGGGCCATTTAGTAGAAAATCCATACAAATTATGATCTAAATGATCTAATAAACTTTGCTTAGTTGTGTCATTTTTGATGACGTATTATTTGCAAAGTTATCGAATTATTTTGAGTTATGTCACTTTAGCTGAATTATTTTTGACACTTTTGCAAATTTTAAACTGACACAAGTCTAATTAATATAAACTCCAACAAAGATTTGTTTTATTAAAAGTGTCACAATTCGAATTAAGACTATTTAGACACTTCTATGACTTGCAACTTTATACCAATTTAAACATAAAGAAAGACATAAACGTTTTTAAATAACAGTTTACAACAACAAAATACACAAATATTTTTTTTTTATAGATAAACAAGTGTATTGTGCATAGTTTAAGCATATAAACCGGAAAAATGAAAATTTTGAGTTAAGTCACTTTTGAACTATGTGTGCGAAGTGTCTTTATGTGACAGAATAGGAAAAACCGTTCTCAAAATAAAATAGATTTTATTTCAAGACTGCTTTCTAAGACAAATATGTATGTCAAATTGTATGGGAAATGTGGTTTGACGCAGTTCTGTTTGAACTCTAACGCTTTTATTTACTGCCTGTTCATCTATTTCCGAACGAAGTCTTCGTTTTAAACCGATGAACAGAAAATTAGTTTATTTGAAATTAATTCAGTTAAAGCAGGCTCAAATTTAACCTTTGATCTTTTTTAATCTTTATTTAAAATAAATTACATCTTTTTTTTTTATTTATCGCTTAAAAACTATTTTTTTAATTAAAATTTTACCATATTCAATCTGCAAACAATTAGCAAATTAATTTTTTTAATTCATCTGACTATTAAAGCAAGCAATATTAATTAAGCACAAGTTAAATATTTAATAAAATTTTTATTTTTATTTCCAGCATGCCGTTATGAAAAGGGCTCCTGGTCTGAATGTGCTACTGGTCAAATGACACGGGCTGATAAATTGAAGGCAACCAGTGATCCATCGTGTGAAGCAACACGTGTCATCAAGAAAAACTGCAAACCAGGCAAATCCAAGGACAAGACTGCCAAGGAACAACGCAAAAATAAAGATAAAGGTAAGTAAGCAACTGCGTGTGAATCAGGCAGTCAGCCAGTTATTGAATCAGTGGATGAGGTAAAAACTAAATGAGATATGCCAGGTTGCCCAATAAGCTGGTCTGGGGGTAATTATGTGAATTTTTATAAATTACCAAAAGAAAGAGAAAGAAAAAACACTGTAAATGATAAAAGCTTATGGCGGCCGCTAGTTAATATTCACTGGCTTAAGGACAAGCATTTAATTGTGTGCAAAAATTAAAGAGAGCAAAGAAAATGAAATTAAAATTCTTGGAAATCTTCGTGTTTCTCCCAAAACTTTGTCTACTGTTTATCCTGTGCCTGCCAGTGAACGTTTTAAGTTGCTTAAGGAAAATATTAATTTAGATTGTCTATTAAATGTACTACAGTTGTTAATGGCTTTGGGTTTTCTTTTTTTGGTTTTTTTAGTTATATTAAGAGCTTTGTACATTTTGCTGTGGGTCTAAAAAGAAAAATAACAGAATTGTGGGAGAGTTACTAATGATGGTATGATGGCTTTAATATTTTCAATTAATTTAAATGGAAATTTGTTAAAATAATAGAAAGAGGGAAATATGTAATAACGATATTATAATCACAAAAACTTTTTCGAAAATTTTTTTGCTATTCTGTTTAGCAAATTGTAAATTAAAAATAATTTTTTCAGGTTTTTCAGCTAAAAATATCTCTTTTCACACAATCAAAAATATATATGGAAATCACTTCCCAGGAAAGCGGTAAAAAATTTCGAATTTTTCTTTATCCCAAAAAAATTTATGCTCTACAAAATATGTACATATCGAACTTGTTCAACAATACTGTATTAACTCAAAATTTAGAAAGTTTTAGTAAAAGCAAAACAATTTTTTATTTTAAATTAAAGGCATACGAAAAAGGATTTCGAAACAAACCGTTTCATTAAAAAAAAAGCCAAAATACACGATATTTTTACAGCGGTTAGATACGAATATAACTTGTCAATTTTTCCAAAGTGAAAAAATAAATAATTTTAGTTACTACTCTATTGTTAAACAAATGCGATATGAATATAGAAATAACTTTTACTTTTAAAAGATTGTTTGTTAACCATTAAATTTTGTTAGTAAAAATTTCAAATAATTTTGAAAATTGGCTAAAAAATAGGGTATTCATTCGGTTAACCGTCAATCGGTTAACCGATTAATTAGTACCCGATTAATTGATCGGTTAATTTCAAATTGGTTTTTTTCGATTAACGATTAAACCGGTTAATTTCAGTCGATTAACCGATTAACCGCTGTAATCAAATTTTCAATTTTTTGTAGTATTATAACATATTTCTTTGTGTTTTTAATTATTTGTTTCGTATCGTATACAAAAGGTATGTGTTTAGAAAATATTTTTTTATAAAAACAAAGGTGTTCTGTGATCTTCATTTCAACCCATTTTCCGCCGGCCGATTTCAATGTTCAATCAACAGGAATGTGGCAAAAAATAGGTTAAATGTTTGATTGCCACCTTTTTTTGTTTCACAAACTTTTTATATGTATGTGTTTAATTATTTGTTTCTTCTCATATCAGTCTTTTAACAAAATTAACCGAAACAACTAGAAGTCAAAAGTTTTGTCAAGCTTTGTCAAAATAAAAGAAAAGAATCGCTTTACTCCAAAACATTTAAACCAAATTACTTTTCTAAAATACTATTTTATAAGATCTCCTTTAATTATTGAAATAACTAATAAAATTATCTCATTCCAATTTTTTTATAAATACATACTTGGGGGATTCACAAGGTAGTCATAAAGTTGTAAAGTCTTATGTCTTTAAATAATTACTAGAAATATATATCGAAGGATTAATATCAAACCGGCTAGATCCACTTTTTATGTAAATTGAGATTTTGATGCCGTGTAGTAGAGAAAGATACGCCTCGTCGACCAGCATGTAGTTTTTCTTCTATTTAAGTCTTGAAGTGTGTAAAACTAATAGTAAATATTTTAATTTTCTATCAAAAAATAAAAAGTTTTTGGTCTCTCCTGTGAAATGTGCTGAAAGGAAGTTAGCAGGTTTGCATATGAAGCCGACGATATGACTGTTGTTGGCTACCGCTTATAATTTATATATCTACTGTGCAGTTATGACGAATCAATGAGCGCAGCATTAACATTTTTGCCTTGTGAATCCCCCAATTATGTATTATGTAATTGAAAAATGCATATTACATATTTATGAATTGTTTTTTTGTTTGCTCGTTTTAGTTCAAGAATTTTAATGTTTGGTATGTTATTGTTTTTTTTACTAATAAACTCCAAATAAAAAATAATTAATGCATTTCTATATATTGAAATTACTTAATTTATGAAACAAACTTTATTAATCGGTTAACCGATCAAAAACAAAATTAACCGATTATTGACCGATTAAACCAAAACCTCGGTTAATTAATCGAGCGATTAGCCGATTAAAGCAAAAGGTCAATTAAATGAATACCCTACTAAAAAACCAGGAGTTTCATAGAAAATTTTTCAAAATAAACAAAAATTGTACTTTCAAAAATGTTTTTATAGGGCGATTTCAAAAGCGTCAGTGCCAAAGCAACTATTGAAAAGCTTCGCATTCTAAAATGCAACCGTGTTAACGTGCCAAAGTGCAACAAAAAGTTTATTGATGCGTACGCAATAAGCATTAGATAGAAAGCTTAAGACTTCCGATGTTGAATGGGATTGGTCTCCGCAGTTCTGACAGCGCTTAATACCTAAACATTTTTCTGAATAGTACACTGAGAAAATTACCGCCAATTTTTGTTTTTTTCTTCAATTAAACCATTAATCAAAATTGAAATCAGTTTTGATTAAAAATGTAATCAAGTGACTTAAATGTTTACTTTTATCAAAAACATTACTGTAGAAAATGTTGTAAATTTCACAAAATATTTAATTATCAATTAAACGTTTTAAGCACTTGAGTAAACGTTTAATTCACTTGATTAAATTTTTAATTAAAACTGATTTTATTTATAATTAATGCTTTAATGAGTGAAACATTTTGGAGAAATTTTTGTGTGTTTTCACCAAAATTTTTTTAATTAAATCAAGAAATGCTGTTTCAAACAATTTTTTTAATTCAAAGTTATTTACGGGAAAACAAAATTTATTGTTTTAATTTATTGTATTTAAATTGTTCCAAATAATTTGGCTTAATTGAAAATAAAAATTATAATATGTGTGTGTATATTTGCAAATATGAAAACATACACACAAACTTCAAAATATTTTAAAGTTTCAAACAATTTTTTAATTGTTTCAATTAACTGTGTTAATTGAAAAAAATATTTGTTTACGTTTTATTTAGCCTCTTTTGCTGGTGGTCACATTTCAATTAAACCTATTGATTGAAATGATTTTTTTTTTTTTGAGTTGTGAAAACTTAAATAAATGATTTAGAACACTGAAAAAATAATTTCAATTCGTTGAGTATCGACAGAAAGAATTAGAATTAAAATGGCTTTCGAATCGAAAAAGTATTCGATAACGACTACCAGAATTAGCCCCCTAATAATATCGTTTTCATTATCTATAAAGATTGACTTCTAATACGACTGACAGAATCTGCCCCCAGTTTTAAATCGTTTCGTTTTCGAAATCGATTTCCATTCATTCAAGCTTGGTTCAAGCAAGTCTGTTGTAGTTTAAATGTACAATATGTATTGCAAGGTTTTTTAGTGTAAACCACTGTGGAACAGAAATAGCTTAAAACACAATCTAGATTTTTTTGCTAAAAACCGCAAGAAAACAATCTTTACTACAAAATGACCTGCTACAAAGTACCCATGAATTGTGACATGTTACAATAAATTATTTATTCTTACCGAACTAGAACAATTTGGCCGATTACTTTTGATTATTTTGAAAAAAATTATTCTAAACTTTCAGACGCCGTTGTAGTTTTTTTTTCTCTATATCATTTTAAACATAGATATTTTTTGGCAAGTCAAAACAATTTATTTTATCAACTATTATTTTCTTAACAAATGCATTTGCCAGTTAGTTGTATTTTCTTTTTTTAGGAAATACTTTCTTCCTCTTTAAGAAATGACAGCAAACTTTTCATTTCAAACTTTTTTCTTTTGTCCTCAATAGTTCTGTGAGCTTAAAAAAGAAAAACATCCTTAATCAGTTGACAGCAACTAAAAAACCTACAATGTTGTGTTTTTTGTTTAACTTTTTGTGAAAATAAACTTTTTTTGTAACAAAAAAAAAAAAATTCAAACAAAAATAGGAATAAATAATTAAACCATGCCCCCACCGTAACAAGAAATTAATTAAAGTTGTTCTTTGTACATTGAATGAGGTTTTTAAAAGAAATACTCTTAAAACTTCTACCAACGACAATGCAATACATTTTCAATTAAATAGTTTTCTTTTGAAAATGGTCAAGCAAATAAACAAATACTCTTAGCAACCAAATTCAATTATAACAGGAAATAAAATGGCAAGTTTAACATCAAATAATCTTTGAAAGAAAACTTTTAGTGCTTCCTTTACAATTGACCACTACATTGCGCAGTATTCAATATCTAAACATAAGAAGAAATTTATTTGCTATTTTTAGAACCGAACTAGAACTGAACTACAGCTAAACTAGAACTTAACTTAAGCTGAACTAGAACTAACCTAGAACTGAACTGAATTGGAACCGAATTGAACTGACCTTTAACTAGGATTAACCTTAAACTGAACTTAACTTTTTTTTACTAAACTAGAACTACTCTAAAACTGAACTAGAACTGACCAAGGTAAGATGATGTTCCTTGGGCAGCCATCAAGAAAACAGCTCACTTGGGTCCTTCAGTGACCTTTTTGTGATACTCAGCTCCAATGCCCATCCAACAGAGCATTTTCTCAATAGGCACCGCTGCAGAATTAAACCAATTCGTCTTCCAGCATATGGCCTCCGTGACTGCGCCTTAAGAACGCCGGCTGGTATGCATCACTTTTTCGAGCATACCTGGTCTTATTTCGTCAAAAGTGCGTCGACCGTTGTCTTCTAAATGATCAACAGTTGGCAGTTTATCAGCATGGACCGGAAATTTGACATACCAATACAAAAAATAGTCCAAAGATGTCAAATCCGACAAACGAATTGGCCAATTTACAGGTCCATTACTTGAAATATTTTGTCAGAAAACGTTTGGCTCAACAAAGTGATAATTTCACGCGCTGTATGACGCTGTATCGTCTAGTTGGAACGATTTCTCCTCCAAAAGATTTGCAATGAGGAATAAAATAAAACACGCATCATTTGTCTGTAGCGTTCGCCATTCACGGTAATATTGGCACCGGTTTCGTATTTAAAGACAATAGGCCGATGAGGTCTTAGGAATGTAAACCATACCAAACACTAATTTTCTTAGGTTGTAATGGAGTATCAAGAGTATTATGAGGATTGTGTTCTCTCCAAAAACGACAATTCGGCTTGATTACATACAAGTTAAGACCGAAATGAGTTTCGACGCTGAAGATTATTTGGCGATAAAAAATCTAGTTCAACTTCCAAATCTCAGCCAATTCACCGTACACAATCGCAATTGCAGCAGTTGGATATTATATGGATGTAGGTCAAGATCTTTTCTCAAAACTTTCCAAGTAAAGGACGGGAGATAGTCGGTTTCTGAAAACGGCGTTGGATCCAAAAAAGCTTTATAAAATACATAACTGAAATTTAACTCATAGAATAAATTCGAAAAATAAAAAATGTTGAATATAATATAAAGTAACCTACGAAAGGAAATAATTCCCAGTTTCTATTTGATGAATATTATCCAAAAGAGTAAATGTGGTCATGAATCGATCCATAGTATTGCGTATTAGCTGCTCAGAGCTATATATTTGACAAATAGAACGCGAATTTAAAAGAAAATTTCAACGATTTGTAAATATTGTTTTGGTATGCGGCCTGGAACAGAATTAAGAAGTTGTAGTAGATATTTCGAATTTTGCGCTCCAACATTAATTGGAACGACTACTACAAATTCTTGAATCTGTCGTTTTTAACTTTTGACATCTTGCAGCGCTATTCGCAATGCTGTACTACAGCGACTATTCTTTTCCAGCTTTGCATGGTGATTTGCCAAAGTTTATTGAAAAAATTCAAGCAGACTTCTTTAGTATGCCAACTAGTTTAACAGTTATCCCTATCAGAAGTTCTTTATGTTTAAAAAAACACCCTTTATCTTAAAAAAATCATTTAAACAGAAAATGGTATTGACCAAGGCGAATTCATTTTTGAGGTGGCGTTGAAAGCACAACCACAAAGCATACAGAGAAGAAAAAAGTGACGTATGAAGAATGCCGAAATCATTTGCGAGGGCAGCTTTCGAAGAAAGAGAAAGAAAACGTTTTTTGGTAGTGAAGTGGCAATGTGTAAAAACAGGCCGCTACTATAAACACAAACTGCTTAATCAAAACAAAAAAAGAAAAAAGGGCAGCTTTCGAAGAAAAAGACAGAAAAAAACACAATATTTTCTGTCTCGTGACGCCTCTGTGTGCTCTGTGGCACAACTGTGCTACTTTTTTGTCGTAGTTCGAGAGAGAAATGTCAAAAGTTGTTTATGTTTTTAACGTATCGACCAACGAAATCACCAAATAAAATACAATAATGTATTTTTGGTGTTGTACTTGTTGTAGTATCCCCACCACCGCTTAAATGAACTCGCCTTGGTATTGACCAAGAACTAATGGCGATTTCTTTTCTGAGAAAAATGTTGCATTAATGTTACATGTTCTACATTTTGTGTTCGTTTGTACAAAAAATACAACTGTGGGAAAAATTTTCAAGTTCTTTTGTGAAAATGTTGATGAAAAACATGCAAAACATCTTACATGTTTTACCCTTACTTTTACTAAAGGGTTCATACTGCCCTGTTTTACAACTTTGGTACTTGCTACTTTGTTTGTACAACCAATATTTTATTTTGTTTGTCATAATATTTTAAAAGTTTTGTCAAAAGAATTCTACATCTAAATATTCTTCGACGGCATACTCCATTTTGAATTAAATCGTTTTTTTATTTTGGTGGAAAATTCTATGTATTTATTATCGTTTTAAATTTGTTCAAGCAATAAGTGATGTCAATGTCTGTTTCCAAACCGTAAAGTAAGTGTGCAGCAAATAGTCGAATAGTTTTAAAAATCGCTAATGAACTACATTAATAATAAAAGTGTAATAGTTGTAAATAAAGGCAGCTAATTCTCTTCGATTGAAGTTGTACAACATGTAACACTTCGAGTGATTATAGGTAACATGAAAAAGTGTTACATGCATATACTGTAGCATTTTTTTCTCAGAATAGAAATCGCCATAAGATAGAATTTACATAGAGCCTTAGCTAAAACGAAAACTAGAACCTCATTAGCGCAAAGACAGATCTAACTGTATGAGGAGAAACAAAAATGTCAACAACTTGAAACTTCCTTATTTATCTTTTTTTTCTTTTTTGCCTCTCTTTTCAGGTGCCCGCAAAGGTCGTGCCTAAATTTCTTATTAAGTCTTAACTACAAGACACCCAGCGACATATTTCTGTTTAAAAAATAAAAAATTAAATTTTTAACAAGAAAAGATCAATATGAATAATAAATAAAACAACCTTAAACATATAAGTTAAAAAAAATTATTGATAAAAAAAACAAGCAACAAAACATTTATTAAGTAAAATTAAGAAAAACCAAAAATACAACTTATACAAAAATAAAGCAAAAAAAAAAAAAATAAAAATCTTATAAAATTTTAAAATAAACAAGAAGAAAAAAACTTAAAACAAAACAAATAGTTGATGTAATAATTATTACTCAAAAATAAATTATTAAATAAAAAGAAATGAAAACAAACCCCTTTCCAAGCAAAAACAAAATAATAGTTTTAAAAATTATTTATATTTAACACAAAAATACATACATATTTCTACTTAACCTCCCAAATTAAAAAAAAAACAACTCCTGATAAACACAAGCCATCTCTAAACCCAAATCAGTACTTAGTTGGCTGATATCGTAAATTCCTAACAGATCCTTAATCCTTTCAAACCGTAAAACAGTCGAAGACCTAAATGTTTTTGGTTTTTCTTTTTTTTCTAGACAAGAGTTGAGACACAATACGATACTACTAAATACTAATAAAACAAATAAATAAGAACAAAAATAAGACAAAACAAAACAAGAAAAATATTAATTATACATAAATACTTGATTAAATGAAATAATTCAAAAACATAAAAAAATAAATATTATATACATTAAAAGTTGCTATAAAAAAACAAAGAAAAAAATGAATAAAAGAAAAACGAAAAGAAAGGAAAAGTAAAATAAAGAATTATTTCTTAAAAAAATAAATAAAATATTAAATATTTGGTACACAAAAAATTACCAGAAAACTTCAAAACAGCCCCATTCTGGAAAAAGGAACAAAAATGGCTTATTAAAAACCTCCATCAATTTAATTTTAAATAAATGCCACTTTTTTCAGCACTGGGACTTCTTATTTAATACAAAGGTCCGTTGCTTTAGGACTTTTTCTTAACAAAAAGCTCTTTTCAGGCAAAAAGAAAATATTTGAAACAAAAACATTTTTTGCGAAAAGAATTAAGAAATTCTCTAAACACTATATTTTTTTTTAACAGTTCTCCCACATTTTTCCAGAATGGGCCTGTTTTTTTTTTACTTTAACATTAACATGACATTTTATTACATCTACATACTTGGTAATTTATACAATTACAAAAAAAAAATATTTAAAAAAATCAGTATAATTGAAAAAAATATAAGACATGATCAAAAATTATTAAAAAAAAATCCCCAAAATAAAAAAAAAAGATTTAAATAAAAAACCAAACATTTTCTTATAAATTTATATGTTTTAAGATATTAACAAGTAAAATAAAAACAAAAACAAAAAAAAAAAAAAAAAAAAAAAAAATTAAAACTTACAAAACAAACAATTATATGATTATTATTATTAGTTGTATCCTTAAACTGATCAATAAAAATTAAAAAGTTTAAAACAAAAACTCCAACAATCAAATTTCTATTGGAAAGATGTGCAAAGTAAGTTAACTGAAAGCAAACGGGCCTAAGCACAGATACACAGATATCGTAAGTTTACAGTGCTCTCAACAACGGATTAATAATGAAGCCCGAAAAAATTTTTTTAATCGCAAATTTCTTTTTATTCAAAAGTTCACTTACATCCAGGGCTGCCAGACTTGGGGATTTATCCCCAAAGTTGGGGATTTCATGCGAGCAAAAAGGACAAAGAATGTCATTTTGGGATTGGGGATTTTTTGGAGATTTAAGAAAAAAATTCGGGGATTTTACACATTCTTAATATAAATATTTTCCCGTTTTTATGATTAACGCTTACTTTTCTTCGTTTCGTATGTTAAATATCAAAAAAAAGGAGCAAAACTTTTATCTTGCTCTTACCAACAGTTAATACGGTATAAAGGGGTCCTAATTAAGATTACCGTTTTTGATGAGTGTGTAAAAATACTAAATAAACTCATGTTATTATTCTTGAGTGAGTGTTTTAAAAAAGAATTAAAAAAAGAATTTAATACCGTTAACAACACGTACAATTTTAGATTTTTTTAAAGACAATTTTTAAGCCAATATGTCTTCCCCAAAATAAGTAAATATGGAAGACAATAAAATAAAATTATGGAAAAAGAAGTACTAAATAAATGACTAAATGAATGAATGTATTTTTATTGTTGATTTAAAGGATGGCTAAAACCAATTGAACAAGCTCCAAATTCTTATAAATTGGCTCATTCCTCTTTAAGAACAGCATATTGTTCTGCTGGTAATTCCTTACTGGAATCGCATAAAATGGATTTAAGAAACATGCCGAAACCAGGCGCTACAAACAAAATAAAAAAAAATGTTTTTACTAAAATTTTTATTTGGGGATTTTTGGTGATTTCTTTATTATAATTTTTCTTATTAGTTTTAAAAAAAAATTTTAAATTTGGTCCGAAACAAAAACAAAAAAAAAAAATATTAACTTTTTAAGGTTTTGGGGATTTTATTATTTTTTGGGGACAAGGAAAAAAGTACCTGGCTGCCCTACTTACATCTGAAATTATTTGGGGGATATAAGCATCGCGGCTATTCTTTCCGAAGCGCATTATGGACTTGGCACACAGCACGAACAATGTTGGCCTCTTAGGCGTTGCCAATTGTTGCTGGTTTATCAACATTAACGAGTGACCCTATAGAAAATAATCAAGAGATGTTAAGTCGTTAAGTCGCCAGATCTTAGAAGTGAATTCCTCGAAATCAAAATTTCAATAAGTCGTTGGCTGCGTTAGTCTTAGGGCAAGTAGCGACATCCTGTTGAAACCGCATCTCGCCCGGGTAAATGTAATGCGTATGTTCAAATAGAAAATCCTTGACCATGGTACCGTAGCGATCTTCATGGGCCATAACGCGAGCTCTGGATTTTGAAGAAAAAAGGTACAATAATGTTAATAATGTCACCAACGTATGCGCCGGAACAAACGGTACATTTTTCCGGCTAAAACTGTGGATTGGTGTCGCTCCATATGAGTCAATTTTGCTTATTATCAAGCCCGTTTAGACCAAAATAAGCCCTGTCTTTGGGTTTAATTTAGTGATAAAACATCGTTGATTGAGTTAAAAGTAAATTTGAATAATTTTGTAGAGTTGTTTAAGGGTAAAGCCAATGATATCCTAGTTTATGCTAATCATAAATGTCAAAGTGTTTGCCCAGGATCATACTCTGACATAGCCCCCCTCCTGAGACTGGCTCTTTTGTAGACATCTATCTCAGTGGACATGCGAAAGAGAATCTACGAAAAGATTCACGCTTATAGCGGTCGATATTTCAATGTAAAAATTGCTGCTACCGATCGTTTATTGTTGTCTCTGAACTTCTTTAATACCACCGGCTTGTTGGCACTGATCAATAAACACTCGACAGGATTATTTCTTTATAGAACTTGGACATAAAAAAGTCGATGGATTGTGGGTGGCACCGTCCGATTGAAACCACATCTAGTAAGACCGATGTCAATTGACTAATGAAATATACTTTTAATTTACTTTATTTTTACTTACTGAATATGTGTTATTAAAGCCTTAAAGTAAGTACCCAATAAAAAATTGAGCTACAAATTCATCAGAGGCCTGATTCTGGCAGTACTTTCTCGATTCGAAAGCAATTTAATATCTAATTATTTCAGTCAATACTGATCGAATCGGAATTTATTTTCAGTGTTATAAAGCATTAGTTTGAGTATCGACTAACATAAAATTGCTTTCGAATCGAGAAAGTACTCGATCACGACTGCCAGAATTAGTTTGAGTATCGACTAACATAAAATTGCTTTCGAATCGAGAAAGTACTCGATCACGACTGCCAGAATTAGGCCCCAGGTTTGTAATGAAGAAATGTAATTAAACCATGTTCTAGAAAATGAATTTGAGTGAAATTTTAATCGAACAAACTTTGAAAACTTTCCTGTGTTGAAAGTTCAAAAAAATATTCCGTTTTATATACCTCACTAGCTTACCCTCATTAAAATAAAATATGTTATTTGTTTTAAATACAGATCTCGTGCATTGTTTTCGAAGATATTTGTACCAAGTTTGAATACCCCTAGGGCCCGTTCATCGATAACGAATGAAAACTTCGTTCGCTTAAATTAGATTTAATTAATAATTATAAAATGTTACTTGTATTGAAGTTGCCTTTATCTACAATAAGTTTCTTACAGATATTGTTCATTTATAAACAAGCTATTTGTTCCAAATTTGTAATTGGAAGCTGCAGCCGTTCTCGAGACATACCGAAATCTACACTGAAAGAAAAATGCTTCATATATTTAATGAATTGTTTCATAAAAAAAATTTTCATTGGTTAAATGAACATTTTTATTGTCTAAATGAAATTTCATAGTTATAATGAAGTATTTTCGTTAAGATCGCTTCATTGGATTTCGTAATTACGTTAAAAATTTTCATTGAATATATGAAAACTTAAGTTTGTCTAAGTTAGCCAAAAAAAATTTAATTGGTAACATAAAAAAAAACAATATACTAACATAACTATATTTATAAATTAATACAAAATTATAGTTTCCTTAAAAAAATGTTTAATTGTTAATAAAAAAATGTAAGATTTAATTATTTCATACATCTAATGTAATATGCCATTAAATTTATGAAATCAAAAATTTTTTTATAAAAGCAACATATTTCAATAACTGAAAAAAAATTTTTTTTTAACATTCAAATAACTCTATAGTCTCAGTAATTAAAAGTATTAAAATATTTCGAAATAGCATGCCTTCATAAACTTAAATTTTCATTATGACAATGAAAAATGTCATTATAGTAATGAAACAAAAACTTTCAATCCATAAATACGTATGTTTTTAGTTTTCTTTAATATGTACATACCTAAATACATATAGTATGTACTAAGTATTACTTAGTAATGAAGTAAGTAATGAACAAATAAATGTTTCCTTAGAAAAAACAAACCCTTATTTTAAACTGTTGTCAACCAAATTATGTATACGAAAAAGCTTGTTCTCTCTTTATGTGGTCTTTTTTTTTATTATGCGTTAGCAAAAAAAAAAATCAACGTTGTTATTGTTGTTGTGGACAATTAATTCTCATATTTATGCTCTTTATTGAGTAATGGCAAAAAACATAGTTTTTTATTTAAAAACTACACTGCACTGTTGCGGGATCGACAAGCGAAAAGCTTCACAGGATTAAAAAAAATAAAATAAAAAAAAATATTATCAAAAAGTAATTTCAATTTTTGGGAATACAAAATTTTAATTTCAAAAGATTTTGTTATTCGTGCTTAATTCCCAGTTTTTATTATTGATAAAAACACTTGAAATTTATTGTTGATGGGATAAGCTATTCTTTATGGATAAAGTTTCCTGATGATCTGGCCTAAGCAACCAGTGAAATGCGCATAGGAATAGCTTATCCCATCAACAATAAATTTCAAGTGTTTTTATCAATAATAAATACTGGGAATTAAGCACGAATAACAAAATCTTTTGAAATTAAAATTTTGTATTCCCAAAAATTGAAATTACTTTTTGATAATAAACAGGCAAGTGCACGGCCTAAAAAAACACTTAATTGACAACATCTTTTGTAAGTTGTTGTTTGTTTTTATTTTGTTTTTCTTAACCTACTTACAACTACAATTAATGTTGAGAGAATTTCAACTAATTGTAGTGGGGAATGTAAGATGAGATAAACCCACTGTTTATTGTTGATGTGTTTTGTTTAAACTTTGATATTGTTACAAGTAGAACTGTTGCTATAAGTCTTATACGCTTAACAGTTTTATTTGGTTTAATATCTTTAGTTTTTCCAAAATCTTTATGGATGAAGTTTCCTGATGATCTGGCCTAAGCAACCAGTGAAATGCGCATAGATATAGTTTATCCCATCAACAATAAATTTCAAGTGTTTTTATCAATAATAAAAACTGGGAATTAAGCACGAATAACAAAATCTTTTGAAAATAAAAAAAAATATTTTAAAAAAATATATGTATAAAAAAAAATTTTATTTACTTTTTTGAAAGTATTTATCCAATGAATAACATTCATAGATCGAATGTAATATTCCATTAAATACATTTTAATAAAACAGGTTTCATGAATCCAACGAAGCGCTGCCAAGGTTCCTTTTTATTGCAATTTTTCATGGGATTAATGTCAAAATTCATTGGTATTATGAAGAAAATTCTTTCAGTGTAGTTTCCGCCACGCCGACTTCTCCAATTCCGCACACTTCTTCGATAACTATTCTAATTGTACCAAATTTGGGCAATTTTACAGTTCTTAAAGATATACGAGATTTTATTTTGTACCCAGCCCACGTATCTACTAGCGCCCACTTTTTGACTGATGTTTCATTTAGATTACCAAGCTATTTGTTCCAACCTTGCTGTTATCGTTCTCTAGATATACTGAAACCTCTTTTGCCTTTGAATGCGGGGTAGCTTGCCCACTTATCCACTCCCACCTTCTTTTTGACGGGTGTTTTGTGTTAATAACCTAGTTCATATACTACTAGTTCATATACTACTTCCGAAAAAGGCTTTTATTGTCATAAATGTATAAATGTTGGTATTAACATACAGATTGTACTATGCGATGACATCCTGGTAGTTCCAAAATTAGCCGGAGGTCCCATATAAACCCCATCCTAAAATCTCATATAGATGAAGATATCTAATAAATATTCGGCACAAAGAACTTTTGCATGACATAATTTTGTTAAGGCGGGTCCATGATTGCCCATGGGACCCAAATGGGTACACTAGCAAAAATTGTTTTTATGTACCGTATATACCGACCATACTATCTTACTTGTTTTATATATAGATACTTATCTTAACCAGATCTACTTTTAAAATCAGGAAAATCCACGTTTGTTTTTACAAAAATTTAGTTTAAAATCTTCATCGATACCATACCATCTCCCTTACGGAAGGCATGCATTTTATATAGCATATAAAAACTGGTAAGTGTAATGATCAGGCCACTCTTTTGTTACAGCTATTATAAACGTAGAGCTTTGCAAAATTAGAAATTTATTGGGTAGTAAAATCCTACAACTTATACTTACAATTGTATAAAATTGCAAAAAAAGCTAAAAAAGGGCTTTACGAAACCAGTCTCGCAAATTCGTCCACTGCAACGAATGGCAATTTTAAGCGATTTCGTGAGGGCGTTTAATATATTATCCATTAAGTGTAAAGTAGCGATTTTTTTATCTAATAAAAATTAAAATGAACTCATGACACCACCAGCAGAGTAATAACACCAAGCGGCTAGTTTTAGGCCCTCATTATATAAAACGCAACGCCAAAGAATAACATTGCAAGCAAAACAAAGTTGTAATATTTTTAATTAGGCTTAAGTTCATTAAATTTAATTTTTTTTAAATTATTTTTATGAAGAAAGGAATTTTACAACATGAAAATTAATTAAAATTGTTATTGATAATCTTTCATTCTTGACCGTGGCCGGGATTCGAACCGCGGCCGGCAGGTTACCATGACATGTTTCGATCGCAACCACTCGATCTTCTCAAAAAAAAAAAAAAAAAAAAAAAAAAAAAAAAACAGAAGTAAGGAAGAACATGTAAAATCAATTAAATTGGATAATCATTCAAAAAAGCAAACTTCGATATACCAAAGGTTAAAATACAATTTGGTTTAAGGATTGATGTTTGACGTCAGCAGTCGTCGATGGCTGCGAGTGTAAAACAGCAAATCCATTTGAGAAGATCGAGTGGTTGCGATCGAAACATGTCATGGTAACCTGCCGGCCGCGGTTCGAATCCCGGCCACGGTCAAGAATGAAAGATTATCACTAACAATTTTAATTAATTTTAATGTTGTAAAATTCCTGTCTTCATAAAAATAATTTAAGTAAAATGAAATTTAATGAACTTAAGCCTAATTAAAAATATTACAAATTTGGATTAAAAACCATAAAAAATTTACACAAAATAACCACAATACTAATTATAGTTATAAATATTTTGTACTTTTGTTGTTGCTTTCGTAGAAATTCATGTATTGTTTTAAAATGTTCAACGCCACAAGTTATGAGGCGTTTGAAATTTTAAAAGGCAATGTGAATTTCTGTCGATTTTTGTTAACGTGTTTTGTGTATTGCAACATAATAAAACGGCCATCTATTAAAAATAACTTACCTCATTTCTTATCATAAACTCAAATACTACTTATTTTTTTACACGCATTAATCACTTTAATTTATTTGCCATTATTAAAATAAAACAAAATATTCTTTAAATCACCCATATCCTTTACATTGAAAGGGCCAAATTTATTGCAACCCTTCTTAACAAACGGATGTTCTTCGCATATATACCCCAATTTATTGGTACAGGGATAGTCATGCCATTGAAAATCGGTCCACATCAAAATACAATCTTCATTCTTGGTTGTGTCAGCTGGTTGGCCGGGTCCCCAATTCGTAAAGGAAAAAGGTTCACCAGTAGACCCCCATTCAAAACGTAAATGTACAGCATTATCGTGCCCAGAAATCCAAACTGGTGGACATGAGGCTAAGAAATATTTACAACTTTATGCAACAATCATTTTTATACTAAATATGTGGAAATCTTACTGTATAATCTTTTAAGTAAATCGTCAATTTGCTGATGTTTGGCATAAGTATCAATTGCAATTAAGGACATGTTTTTGCGGGCACAATCACTCCAGGCCTCAAACCAATTGTACTACAAATTCAAGATTTAATTTTATTTATTTAATTTTATGATAAAGTTGAATAGTTTATTTTATTAATTTTTTTACCTTCATTGAAGTTTCAATATAAAATTTACTGCCATCTTCACTTTCACGCCATTTTCGTTCGGGCACACTTTGTGCCAGATTTATTAGGAATAATATACAAACTAAACACCTCATAGCGACTTTTGCTAATGTTAAAAAATTTACAAGTTTTAGAGTTTTATAGAATATTTTTCTTTTATATTTATATGCATACATAAGTTTAATTTGTTTCAGTAAATTTACTGATAATATTTATTATAATTAAAAAAAAAAAAATTCAACGCCAAATTTTATTAGGGGCATTCATTTTTATTTTATAAATTTATCAAATGAAAAATATGTGCTAAATTTTGCGTTTTTTAAGCCCCAGTTAGCTGACAGTAACAGTAACGTAACAGTACAGAAAAAAGTAAGAAAAATCCATTTCCTACAAATTAACACGTTACGGTTAAGTTAAATCTTACTGCTAACTTTAGAACGATTGACAATTTTGTTGTTTCATTAAATTTTGTTTATTAAAAAATTAGCTTGAAATATAAAAAAACCAAAAAATCCCTGAAGAAGCTATCCATTGAGATAGCGTAATATTGGATAAATTTAAAATAAATATTCTTTATATAAAACGGACCTTGAGCTTAAGAAATTATTGAACTAATCCTTTTAAATAAGCAATTTATGATTTTCTTGTAAGGCAAATTTAGATAGTACAGTCTATCTTCTGTCATTGTTGGTCTGAACCATGTTTTAATTCGACGAAGGGTGGAAAATGACCTCTCGCTCGTAGCATTTCTGACGAGCGTTAAAACGAAAATATTTTTCTTAGATTTGGGTAGATATCTTCATCACAGTTTATTAAAGCATCTGCAACGTTATCTAAAAGATTTTCACATATTTTCCATATTTGTTGCCAATGCAACAGTTCAGACCCAGTTTAGATGTTAGTAGGTGTTTATTTCTTTTATCAAATAGAATCAGCTCATCAGCTAGTTGTGTTTTTTTTTGTATCTGTATATGGCTTGATTACACTTTGAGGTAAAAGTTTAGGTATGTTTTATACATTTAGGATATCTATTGGGAAATGTGTTTTGAGATCTTCTAAAATAAATTCAATAAGAGGAATGTTACATCACAACTCGGTAGTAATCTTCAACATTTTGGATGTGATTATTTCGTTCGAATCTTGTCTTTTCGATTGAGACCTCGATTTGATCGCAAATAACTTTAACTTTTTCAAAAATCGCTTTAAATTGTTCTTCGGCTTTATTTCTTTTCTCTTCAAGACACATGATTAAAGTTTTGATAAGGCTTGATCCTTTTTGAAGAAATATATCCTGCTTTTGTAAAATGATACTTATCGGCTGTGTTAAAATCACTCCTATCGCGAATGTTATGAGAATATGATATATGGGAGCAAACCTTTATTCCTATCCCCAACAAAGCGGTATCGCAAATATTTTGGGAGTAAAAATCTCTATGGTCAATTATTTCTCAGTGCTTTATAAACAATTGTGTATAACTTGTCAGTGCTTGTATTGTGAAATAAAATTATACAAAGTAAAATGCATACTAAAAAAATATATAAAAAAATAATGAATAGTGTTTATCTTCATTTTCTTTATTAACACTCCTTCAATTAAAGGAAAAAGCAATTTAATTTAGTCCAACCTAAGAGTGCAAATTAAAATTTACATGTTCACTTCTCGTTCACATTAACACTTGTTGGGAATTTATTTAGTAAAAAAATTCGCGGGAGTAAACATTGGCGATTACAAATTTTTTAAGTTTGGGCATTCAATCCCAAAAAATTTGTTATGGGAGTCATTCACAATACGAAATAAAAAAATATGGGAATATTTTCATGGGAGAATTTGTTTGCGATAGGGGTGAACAAGTATCACACTTAATATGTATATTCCGCAAATAAGCTCAAAAGTACTAAGTTAGTTTCTTAATATAAAGTTAGAGATACTACCTTTCCATTCAGATATTTTTTCCAAAGCTTCTACTATATGATGTACACTTGTTGCAATTGAGTCGTAACGGTCCACCCATCTTGCCTCGCATAATGTAGAGTTTGGCTCCCAAATACTTTGCTAAACTGCGTTTCGCTTGGGATGATTATATTTACAAAATTTTGTCGTTTCTTTAACAAATGATTTTGTATTAATGGCACTTTATTGCTTTAAGAAATTGAGTTGTTTGATTTATGGGAATAGCAAGACGTTTGTTTCGCATTTGTTGCAGCTCTATTTTCTGCTGACATCAGAGGACACCCATCTGTTCCAGCTCCTACACAATTTTTTAGGTCAAGACCAAAATTTGTCAAAGCTTTAAAAACTATTGACGATAGTGCCTTCGCAAAAATTGACACACCAGCGTTTACAACAAAGCCAATAAATTTCTCCCTAAAAACTTTTTGTTGTATGTTGAAATATTTTTAAGATAAGGAAATCTGTCTTTTAGCCGACAAATACGTGCTTTCGTCAAAAATTATCGAATAGAATTTTGATTCATTTAAAACATATATACATAAAAATTGCATATACTAAGGGTTTATTCATAATTCAACCGCACGCATTATCAAGTTAAACGTTTAGTCTTTGTTTTTTTTTTATATGGGACGTTTATTTATTATATTAATTAATAACAAATTCCACTACAAATAAACAAATAGTGCGATATTATCTCTCTACACACGGGTCCATAATCGAACACTCTAGAATATATTATAATACATTTTCGTTTGTTTTTTACAACTTATTATACACTGAAAGAATTTTCTTCACAAATCCAATGGATTTTGACATTAATCCAATGCAAAATTACATTAAAATTCAACCTATGTAACGTTTCATTGGATTAATGAAGAATGTTACATTAGCCCACTATTACTGAAATGTTTCATAAAATCGATACAAATTTTCATTAAATTTCTGATTAAATTAAGTAATTTTTATGACCATATATTTATTTATGTTTATTTATTTCAGCCATTTTAATGTGCGTTTTGAGTTGTTGTGATTTTTTTCCTGTTTCAAATCATCAAGTTATATTAATTTTATTTCGTATATATATTTATGTTACATCATGTTCTGTTCTACTTGTATAAACTTACCTTTTAGTAAATTGTTTTTAATTAATTTTCCAGCCCGGGACGACCTTTATATTGCTTCTTTCCATTTTGCTGGCTTGTACAACTACGTAAATTTAGTATATTTAAATTAACAATTAAAGAAAAAAGAATGTGAGAATTGTTTGCTCTTGTTTTTTCTTTCTCGTTGTATGTTTTTTACTAACTTTTTTACTTTTACTAACATTTAGCTAAATTCAATGTTTTTTTATTGTTATGAATTTTTTCATTGATGTTATGACACATTGATATTTACAATTTTTTTCATATATTTTCATGTCTATCGCTTAAAATGGAATTAAAAATACGTTACAGCAGTTATAGAAAGAAAATATTTTCTAGTTATAAGTTTTTTGAAGTTAGAGAACTTAATCTAATTTTCATTGATTAAGTGACATTTTTCACGGAAAATATGAAGTTACACTTTTTTCATTATCTGAAAAATATTTGAATACATTAATTAATAGTTCATTTAAATATTAAAAAACCTATTGAAATAATGTATAAAAATTAGTTGAATTTTTCTTTTGAAAGATTACGAAACTCAATTTCGTAGTGGTAATGAAATTGTTTCATTATTTTTGTAAATTTTCATTCCCGTAATCGGGAATACCGATCGGTATCGGTATATTAAGAGGTGTTTCTAGGACAAATATTTTAAGGTGTTACAAACATCAGCACAAACGCGAAATGCCCTCTCCACTATTATGGTGTGAGTATTAAAACGTAAACACCTTAATTAATTATCATGTAGGCCGCGCATGCATTTTTAAAAAAGCGCGAAAGTATTTTTTATTTCAATTTAGATGGCGCGCGTCATCTTGCGTAACGTGCAATGCATCATATCAATATAGTTTCCCGTTACTTTAGCGATAAAAAAAATAATAATAACTTCAGAAAAAACTGGTCTAGTTTAAAACTAGTTTATGTGAATACTTTATCACTACGCAAACTTTTTTCAGAAATAGTTCAAACGTTTTTTTTATAAAACGTTTAGTTAAAAAAAAAAAAACTATTTTAGAAATATGTTCTCTTAATAATATTTTTTTATTGTGATTTCTGTGCCATTATTAAAATAGTTAAAGAATTAAAAATAGCCTTTTAGAAACGTTCTCGAACTAGTTTAGTTATTTACTTACCCCCGTATTCATAAACGATTATTAAATTTAACAAACGTTTATTAAGGACAATTTTCATAGTAAATTTGTTCTTTAAAGTTAATTAAAAAAATTTTTATGAAAACAGGCATAAGTTTTTAATTTAATATTTGAATACTCTTTAAAATTTTAACTGCCGTATTCATAAAAAAAACAAGTTTGAAATGTGTTTTAAGGCAAAATTTTCATACAAATTCTTCTTAAAATGCATTTCAAATCCATTTTAATTTTTGATGAATACGGCAGTAAATATTTATAAAATTAAAAAGATAATAATAAACAAAAATTGGAAGCTTAAAAGTTCAAATGTAACTACCAGTCGTAATGATTATCCCTAATAATTTTATCTTAATAAGTAAGAAATTTTTGTTTTTCGCAAAAAAAAAAATTCCCCAAGCACAATTTCAAAATAAGATTATTTTTGAGCTGCGGTTTTTTAAATAACAAATTTTTTAAGACTTCAGCTTTCACCACAAAATGCGATAAATATTTATGTGTATACATGTAAAAAATTAAAAGAAATAAATAAACTAATAAAGTAGCCTAAAGTTTTTAAATGGATTGTTTCCACACTCTGTCTACGCAATATCATTTGGTACATATGCCTTTTTTAAACTGGAAATGAAGTCTATAAAAATTAGTAGATACCGGTCCAACAAGCTCTAACCCGAATGAACTATTTTTATAAGGCTCTAAGAAAATTCGAAAGTCACTGAAGAAAATTTACCATATATGAAAAAATATAAACAAATTAAAATTGCGTTTTTTTAATTGAGAAAAAAAAATAAAATTTATTTTAAGTTCTTTTGTAATACAAAGTTTATTTGCACATTATAGTTAAATAATAATTATAAATAAAAAAAAAACAAGAAATAATATGTTCATAGAATTTTCGGCAATTATTGACGTATTTCAAAAGAAATAATTAATATACAGTGCCGCACATAAATATTGGAACAAGGAGCTTTTTTAATTTCACGGTAATTTTAGGAGCATTATAAATATCATATTGTTGGAAAAATATTAAATATTAATTAGTTCATATTATTATTTAAACATTAAAAAGAAAATGCATCCAAAAATCTGCATAAAATAAATTTTTGGAGGGAATTTGCCCAAAAAAATGCACAATTATGCAGCACAAAACTATTGGCACACTCAAACTGTTATTTGATTTGTTCCTTATTTTGTTTATGGTTTGGCAACTTAGTTAAGAAAATACCTGTTAAATTTAGCCAGTCACCGTAATCTAGCAGCTTTTGCAGTTAATGTGACAGTTTGCTAAGAAAGTTTTAAAAATTAGTCTACAAAATTATAAAATGAGTCCAAAACAAAAAGAGACTAGCACATCTTAGCGCAAAATAATACTGCACCTGCACAATCAAGGCACATCGTACGCTGAAATTGGTAAAATAATGGACAGAAGCCGGTTCACAATTCGATGTATTGTAAATCGTTTTAAAGGGCAGTCAAACTTAAAAAATGTTAAAAGAACAGGTCGGCCCAGAATATTAAGTGATCGCGTGCGTAACCAAATAGTGCGGAAAATTAAAATAAACCCCAAAAAACATCAACAGAGTTTGCCGCTGAAGTTAAGGAAGACCTTGGGAAAGACATTCAACCCTTGACGGTCAGAAGAGTGCTGTACGAGGCAAATTACAATGCTCGGTTTGCTAGACGTAAGCCACTTATTTCTGATATTAACCAAATGAAGCGTTTAGCCTACGCAAAACGATACATAAGCAACCCTACCAGCTACTGCGATCAAGTACCCTTCCCGGATGAGAGTAAATTTAATATTTTCCGCTCTGATGGACGAACGACCGTATGGAGAAAACCTAATACGGCATATGAAAAATCAAATCTTGCGCCAACTGTAAAACATGGTGGGGGAGGAGTTATGGTGTGGGGCTGCATGTCTACTTCGGGTGTTGGAGAGTTGCTTTTCATAGATGGCATTATGGACAAAACGGTTTATTTAAATATTTTAAAGGAAAATGTAAAACAAAACGCTGAAGAGTTAAAACTACCAAGCAGTTTTACATTTCAACGAGATAACGACCCGCAGCATTGAACCAATAACGTACGTATGTGGCATCCCAATAAAAAATTTTATCATTTTGCGAAGCACTAAAGGTACATTTAAAAAAATAAGCGCACAATTATGCGCTACGCAATAAGACATACAGAAATGCAGTAAAGTAACAACTTTTATAAAAAAAAATAACATTTCAAGTGCTACGGCATTCCCTTACTACGAAGCAGGTTTGTAAGGGAGAATACTAAAAAATAACTGTATCAAAACATTCAGTGTGTAAAGCTAATCGTTTCATCCAACAATTTTTATATGCGCTGAATAATGCGCTTTATGTGTCAAAAATGTATTGCTTCAAAGTGGGAACTCGCCATATAAAATTCATGTCTTCCGTAAGCGCAATGGTAAGCGAAACTTTTATGTTTCTCCCTTACAAACCTGCTTCGTTGGAAGCTCCATTTTTTACTGGGTTATATAAACCATCGCACATGCCCTACCCCATCCCCCACAATCTTCAGACCTCATCCCGATAGAGCATTTGTGGGAAGAACTCGATAGACGTGTGAAAAAGAGGCCAAATTCTAATTAATCTGACCTAAAGAAGGCATTGATAGAAGAATGGCGATAAATTGGCGAGGGAATAACGAAAAAGTTGGTGCATTCCATGCCAAAACGTTAAGATGCAGTTATTAAGCAAAAAGGTTTGCCAACAAAGTATTAAATGTGGTATACCATATAAAAATGCGAGATATAGATAAGGTGTGCCAATAGTTTTGTGCAGTAGAATTGCTATTATTTTTTGTTAAATAAAGGGTGGTTAAATTTCAAGGGCCGATGTTGATTTTGAATAAAACACAAACTATTTAGGAAATTATTGTAATTTTATTTTATTATGATATATTGGTATTACTCAATTACGTATGGAACAAAATATCGGTCAAATGGGCGCCGCAACCACGGCGGCACACCTCCATCCGATGGTCCAAATTTTCGATGACCCTGAGGCATAATGGAGGTTCTATGCCGTTAATGTGCCGAATTATCTCATCCTTTAGCTCTTGAATTGTTGCTGGCTTATCGACGTACACCTTTTCTTTCAAATAACCCCAAAGAAAAAAGTCCAACGGTGTCAAATCACATGATCTTGGCGGCCAATTGACATCGCCATTACGTGAGATAACACGGCCATTGAATTTGTTGCGCAAAAGAGCCATTGTTTCGTTAGCTGTGTGGCAAGTGGCACCGTCCTGCTGAAACCACATATCGTCCACATCCATATCTTCCAATTCGGGCCATAAAAAGTTCGTTATCATCTCACGATAGCGAACACCATTCACAGTAACTGCCTGACCGGCCTCATTTTGGAAAAAATACGGCCCGATGATGCCGCCAGCCCATAAACCGCACCAAACAGTCACTCTTTGTGGGTGCATTGGTTTTTCGACAATCACTCTTGGATTATTATTCGCCCAAATGCGGAAATTCTGCTTATCGACAAATCCACTGAGGTGAAAATGTGCCTCATCACTGAAGATGATTTTCTTCGAAATTTATCATCCATTTTCATAATAAGTCTGGATAACTTTAACACGTTGTTGGATTGTGTATCTCTCCATGGTTCAAATTGAGTAAGTCTGAAATAGAGAAATGTCAAATAAAATTCGGAAAAAACTTGGCGTTTAGGTGTGGTTCACATTCAACATCGGCCCTTACAATTTAACCAACATTTATGTTGCAAATACTTAATAAAATTGAATTTTAATTAAAGAAATATTTGCATTACTTAATAAACTGAAAAAATGTTTATGGGAGACCATTTTTCCACTTGTGCAATGTTCCAATTCGCCGTGCAGCGGGCATAAACATAAAAATTTGTGTTGTGCCAATAAGTATGTGCGGCACTATATATAATTATTAATTTATATAAATATGGTTTGATCTCTTATTTTGTTCCAATAGAGGTAAAATTGATGTTAATGTTCACTTAAGTCTGACTGGTTGCATCCGCGATAATTTATAATTAATAATTCATTGTTTATTTTTATTTTGTTTAAGGTTTTCATTTAATGTTCTTTGTTACTCTAAAACATTTCAAAATATAGAGCTATAACATATTAATGGCCGTTTTCTCATTACACGATTATCTTTTTTCCTAACGAAGAACTGCACATTAAAGAAATTTGATTTTCTCAATGTCTCATTTGCTTATATCCTGTCGCAAAGCTAAAGCTTCGTACAGACGATGGTCAGATCTTACAATATTGTAAGCAGGCGTTGCCAACAGCAATATTTTTCTGACAATGGTGTGATTGTCAGATGCATTAATTTTGCACTTCTGCAAATACAAATGAGCTTACAATGTTCACACAGTTGTAAGACATTTTAGCCAATTTTAATGCCATTTAAGCAACGCTGCTTACCAATATTGTAAGATCTGATCATCGTCTGTACGAAGCTTAACCAGCACTCATCTGCCAATTATTTATTTTCCTTTTATTTGCCGTACAGATAAATTCAATCAGCTGACTCTCAACTTTTACATGTATTTTGAGAGGTGTTGCCAGCTGAAAACAAAGTTTTTTGTCGGTATATTGGGAAACCCAAAATCGTTAACGGACAGTTTATCGGTCTAATAAATTTATGTTGACATTAACTAACAGACAGTTTGTCGGTACATTCAGAAAATGGCCATAAATGTATTAGAATTAACAGATTTATGCTTTTTTTGTCTGTGATCTGGAAATCTTGGGCCAAATTTGTTGCACCCGCGATGGCAATTTGAACCTTCCTCCTGGCTCTTAAAATATCATATAAAAATTTTTGTTAATTAATATAAAGTAAAAATATTTAAATGTAGTCTTTTAAAGACTTTTTTAATTAAAAATGTTTTTTATTTAATTAGCTTGAACTAAAACCGGTATCTAAATGTTGCATCCGCGATAATGGGATGTCACTAGTGTAATTGATTTGTAATCAAGTGACAAAATCCACTTAATACCTATAACAAGTTATTTATAAATGAAATTTGTGATTACATTAATTGTAAAAGAATATATTTTAATTACAAATAACATGTTAATTAGATGGAATTGAAATGTAATTCACGGCCTCCAGTTATGAAAATTATATTACAACCTGCGGTAATTGTTAGAAACTTCTTTACCTATTTTTAAAAGTAACCCTCGTAGTTTAATTTTATTATTTCTATTGAATAAATAAAACGAAACTTATTCTAAAATAAAAAAATAATACATACATTCATGCATATGTATTTATAACAGAACACGTTATGCCTTGTTACTTTTTGAAATAACTCTTGTTATTGTTTCGGACTCTAAAAACAAATACAATAACAAGTTTGCATGTTGTGTGTGCATGTGAGAAGATTTTCCTTGTTATTTAAAATTGTATGCAGTTTTTTGTTCCAACACACACATACTCACGCACACAGAAGTTAAACGTATACTCGTTTCATACACTGTTGATGCCAGAAAATAAAATGACTTTTATTGTTGTTGCATTCATTGTATATGTGTTGTTAATATTTGCAATTGGTATAGTTGTTGCCGCTGTCGTTTTATATTTACGCCTCAAAACCATAGTCCAGTTTTGTATTGTATAAACAAATCCCTACACACAAACACAACACACACTCACACACATTCTGCATATATTAACAAATACATAAATATGGAGTACACAAAACCCCATTCAAAGACTCTTTTGAACATACACACAGAAATTATTTAAAAGTTACTCACATTGAATCCTGCAATGCCTGTGGTCTATTTTAGTTGCTTCCATTTTATTTCCTTTATATTCATACTTTTTTGTTGGAGATGTTGTTGTGGTTGCTCCTGTAACGGTCCTTTTCAGCAACAATAGAAACTGTGAACTAAAAGTATGAAACATAAAAGAGAAAAAAACCAACATGGCCGTTTCCGTTTGTACAACAGTAGTGTACTTTTTTTTAGTTTCGGTTCTGTTTTTCCATAAAATGAATTTTATTTCATTGAAAACTTTGTTGTTTGATTATTTTTTGCTTTTTTTTCGAAACAATAAAGTGTTTGAATAAAGCCAGAGAAAAATTTTTCATTTCTTTTTTTTGCAAAAAATATATTCAGAATTGGGTTCATTATTGTTAACGCCAATTTACATGTCTGGTTTATATTGCATTAAAGTGCATTGTTTATACACGAATGTCGTGGTATAAGTGATGGCTGGGTAAAAAAATATTTTCCACTCAATAAAACAATGAAAGATAAAAGCTAAATTAATGAGACTAGCATTTCCAGATCGGGCTAAAAGTATGTTGAAATAGATTTTATGAAAATCACAAATACTTAAATGGTATTTTCTTTTCTAGAAAATAATAATGCACTATAATTGTGTAATATATTTATTAGGTTACAGGCACCCTTACAACGTGTTACATATTTCTAAATTACAATGGAACAAAACAATAGCTACGTTTTACACTCATTACCAGGGAAACCATAAATATGCAATTGCATGTTTTTTCTTGTGCCACCAATGAAGGCACAAACAATATATTAATCGATTTGTTAGTGCATATTTTACCGTTTGCAGCATTTTCGTGCATAATTTAGTTAAACGAGCATTTTTTAAGTTAATAGCGCATTATTTTGCTTTTTAAAGCCATATTTTGGTACAAGTTCAATTTTTTTAGATGTATACAAGAGCTTTCGCAGCAAATAAACTTTTTTTTGTTTTTTTTCCAAATTCTAGTGAACATATGGCTTTTTTGTTTTAAATATGTATCTGTATACCCAACGTGTTGATTCAATTTCGCCATCTACGTTTTATTTGTACTCTTAAATTTTAAAGCTGGGATCACACGATTGCCGCAATATGACACAATTTTTATTGTGCTTTATTGCATAAATTGCATAAATAAAATATTCTGAAATCACACGGATGCCCTGTTTTAAACAAATTTAATTGTCGCTAGTTGGTACAAAGCGAAATGGTTACAACAATTGCCGCAGCACAGTCACACGATTGTTCTTACTTGACAACTGCGAAAACAGCTGTTGTGGTAGCTTTTTTATTTGTTTGAAAGTTCTTGTTGGCTTGTTCATTAAATAAAATTAAATATGTATCATATATGTATGTATGTATGTACTTAAACAAATTTTTGTTGAAAAGTTTTATTTAAATTTTTTAAGAAATTCCAAAAATTAAGTCAGTCCAACAATTTCGTATGTTATCTTATAAAAATCTTAAAAAAAATATTCGCACTGAATAGCTAAATATGCTTGTGAACATACATACATATATTGTTAATAGCAATAATTATAAATAAATACATATTTATCTACATTACCTACTAAAAGAAACACAAAAAAGTAAATTTATTAAAAAAAGGCAAATATTGGCGCGTATTGTGTTGTGTGGTTGCCGCACAAGAACACAATAAAAAATGGTGCATTTTTGTTATTTTTATTGACGCGCGGTTGCATAGCAAACAGTCACACGATTGCCGCACCAGGGTTGAATTTGATTGGTAAAAGTAAGCACAATATTGCCCTTCATTGGCACATGAGCCAATTGGTTGTTCAGTCACACGATTGGGGTATTAAAAAGTATGAAAATTGGTGCATTGTGGCAATCGTGTGATACCAGCTTAAGACAAAGCAGGTTGTCAATAAAGATAAATCTTATGCGATGTGTATAATACATAGAAATCGATACCAATCTTTTTGTATACCGATCGTCTCAGAATCACTCTTTAAAGTTATCTAACGATGTCCATCCGTCCGTCTGGCTGGTTGTCTGCCTATGTTTCAATTTTGTAGATAATTTGATCAAATATGGACGAAGTCTATCATTTCACATACTCCCCACAAAAACTTCTTTCCAAATTAAACTCTTAGTGTCCGTGAACCATCTAATTATGTTGGTATTTAAATTAAATTCGCCCCAAAAATATTTTACTGCAACATAAATAATTTTCGAATCCGTTGACATTTGCCCAAAGCTCCCATCCTTAAATGGATTTAACTTCCTTTTAAATGGGAACATTAATTAACAACTTAGCGAAAATACCTAAAATCCCTTTAAGACAAAAAACCCTATGGATGTTAATATCTAGATTATATTCGGAGCAAATAACTCCTATATGAGTTTTTAACTTCTATGTGCTTAAGCTATAATATTTTTAGGTTTTTTTTTTAAATTCTGTTATTAAATTGTTGAATATTATTTCTTCAAATGAGCAATGGTTTTTTTATGGCATATATTTAACAATTTTCAGGGCATATTTTTCAGTTTTTACTGCATATTTAATGCGTTTTTTTGGGCATATTTCTGGTTTTCCTGCTTATTACTAATCTGTATTTAGCGTGTTAAATATTGAATGCAAAGTTTTTACTAATAAGCGATATTTACCACGGTTGTAGCGATTTTCAACCAAAAATTTTGTTTACTGTATTTTTAAAAATTACATATAAATTTAAAAATGAATTTATATGATATCATTTTCTTTACAATATTCATCAAATATGAAATAAAAATGTTAAGTTAATAAACGTTAAACGTTAAAATGGATTTTTATTTTTTTTTCCAAATGTATCTTTTTGGGAAAAAGTGTATCTTTTTGAAAACCAAAATGTATCTTTCTCGAAATTTCACTGGCAACACTTATAGCAGTATCAAAAGAAAAATAAAAATCTTCAGGTTGATAGGTTCGTTCAACCGATTAAGAATAATTCGATTAATCGATCAAACAAAACTAAGCTCTTGTTCGAATAATTAAAAAATCGCGATTTTCGAAAAACGAATAAATCGATTAATGTCGATTAATCGAAAATTTTTTTTATTTATAAATAAATTAAATAAAAGCTTAGAATTTTATTTATGCTCATACGTTTTTAGTGATTTTATGCAAAATGTAGGGAAGTTAAAAAAAATTGTTCCCTAGCCCTGATTGTAATTAATCTCAATGCTTATTAAGCAAAAACCCTGTTAAGTACTCATAGTAATTCAAAAATGTATTTTATGTTCTTATTGAACAAATCTTTGAAAAACAATTGTATCAACTGTCTTTTTTTAAAATCAAACGTTAAGAAAATTTTCAAGAAAGGGGATTTTTCAATTTCGGGTGAAAAACTTAGAAGTAAACTAAAAGCTAATATGAAAAATTGATTCACATATCGATGGCTTAATATAAAAAAGGCGAAACTCGATGTTTTTTAAAAAGCTTTTTTTGTTTATTCTGATAGCTAATGAATGCCACATGCATCTTGAAATTTTGTAGTTTAGCTGAAGATGATAGGACTGCCAACGCCAAAGTAATATCGGATTATTAAGGTTTTAATGGTTTTACGATGTCTTTAAGTAATAAAACGATATGGAGTTGAGATGAAAAATTTTTACGTATAAAAAAAAAAATTATAGCGAATTTGAAAAAAAAATAAAGAAGAAAATGGAAGAATTTCCATAGTTGTAGATAAATGGACGGATGTAACTTATTTAAAATACGTAATTTTTTTAAAAATAACATTTTTCTTCGTAGTTCTCATCGATTAATCGAATAATTTTATAGATTTAATCGTCTGATATAACGAACAAAAACAATTATTTAAATTATTCGAACAAAGTTGAAATGCGAATAATTGACAACTCTAGTTTATGGACTGTACATGATACTCGTCGACGCATTAACGCATGCTATGTACTTCAACCTTTATTGTCAATGTTGCAACATCTAGGATAGCTTGCGACCAGTTAATTTTTATTTTTCAGAATCTTCATATTAACAATAAGCAAATCGGTGTCAAATTAGCTGAGATGTAAATCAAACTCATTTAAGTGTCTTTAGTAATAATCATGCTAGAATAAGTACAACACACAGAAAAAAATACCAATGTAAAATTAACATGGAAAAATGTTGATTGAGAATCATAGTAAATTTCTGCAAAAGTATGCCCTTTTTTTAAATTTATCATTATTTCATAATAATTTTAAATAAACTAACCTTAAATCATGTTTAGTTAATATTATTCACTGTTAAAATAAAAAAAAAAAAAATATTAATATATAAATAAATATGGATTCAATATTGAATCCATAAAAACCAGTTTTATATTAAAATCAAAAGTGTATCTTGTTAAATTAACATGCATTCATACTTAAGTATGTACATTTTTTATTTTCATTCTTAAAATATGTTATAAAAAGAGGACAATTCCCGTATTCTTTTAATTAAAATTAGTTACTTAAATAGTGCATCAAGTTTTCAAAGTATATTGATGACGAAATCCATATCGGGCGATGCTGATGCTTGTGTTGACAAAGGAGAACTCAAAATAAGTGAAACATGTGTTACAGGGGTAAGTGTATTGAATTATTCTTAAATAAATGCATATGTTGTCTCTGAGGCTTCTTCACACTGTTATAACACACTCAAACCAATTTGATTCTACATGAAATTCACGTTGTTTCAACTTGAAATAACTTTCATTCAACGTGATTCGGATTGTTATTTCAATATAAATTACATTTTGCTTTAACTTTACTGCTATGTTAAATTAACATGAATTATAGTTATTTTAAAAGAAAAAAAATGTTGTTCGCAGTTATTGTAAAACCAGGTTGAATTAACATGAAAAACGTATGAAGCAAAATCACCACCGAAAAATTTTAAATTAACCTTGTTTTCTACGTTTTTAACTTGATTTTTTTCTGTGTGAAGGTATAGTCATTAAAAATGTTGTTCTCAATTTTAAAACCAATATAGCTTCAAACAAAAGAAAATTAGGAACAATATATAAACAAGCGTCAAAATTCAAATGAATTTATTTGACATTACAGGGGTAAATTATTCTAGCATGGTAATAATGATTTTTAAAACTAAAAGGTGTTTCATTACACTAGCCAACAAGGCTTTGCACAGGAGCAACCAAATATCTTTCCTTGGGTAATATGGTAGGAAGAATACGAATCTGTAATTGGTTTTTCTCGATCACGTCAGGTTTTCGAGATACAAAAAATGATTTTATTCGTTTCATACAAAAAAATCTGTAGGTTATTTTAAAAACAATGAATTTTCAAAAGTCATTAGTATTTTGTTGGTTCACGTATTAGAGTCCAGCAAAAGTCTCCCAGCATGCTTTTTTTTAAATTCTTGATAAATTCTGTCAACTTTCGTTAAATCTTTTTTTTTTTTTCTTTTTTTTTTTTGAAAAAATCTAAATGCGAATGAAGTATTTGCGAAACATTGTCGGTGTTCACGGTTGGTCCAAGTTTCTGACTGCAAAACCAAAATAATGTTAAGATGCATATTTTAATGATTCTGATATTGCATATCCTTTTTTTCCAATCAAATATTTACCACACACAAAACAAAAATAGCTTGAATCAGTAACACACGATCTCCCTGACATGCTTAAACGCTACTATTATGACGATTTAGAATGAATATGGGCTTCTGTCAAATAAATAATTGTGAAATTGTAGTGTCAGTATTGTCTTTTCCACAGAATTGCCAGCATGCGACAAAACGTGATGGCTCAATTTTGATGCCAGATTCGCACCCTGATTAGTTAAAAAACATGCTTCGTTTCTGCAGCAAATTTTTTTCCCCAAATTTGTAGACCAGTAATATTAAAGCAAGATTTAAATCAACTAAAACATTGACAAATTTTGGCAGCTTTATTAGCTTTATCTGTGCCCATGTTCTGTAACTCTCGTGTCGAGAAACTTTTCGATTGAAATGTGTGAAATAGAACAAAAATGCCGTATATTGAAACAAACAGCTGTTTTTCTCACTAAACTGTGTCTGTAACTTTTTTTGGCGAGTACAAGCTGTCACGCAAGGAAATTACTCGCCAATTTACAGAAAAAGTGTGTCTGTAACATTTTGGTGAGAAAAGTTCCCGCTTTGGACTGTCAAAAAAACTCACGAATAAAAATGGGGCGAGAAAAAAATTTTAACACTAAAAAACAACTAAAAATGCAAATTGCAAAGAATAATAATAATAAAATTATGTTCTTGGCCCTTTTTTTATTGTTTAATTATTTTTTTTTACCATTTTTATAAAATATACGAATTTTTTCAAAGCTCGTTTACAAACAACAAACATTAAAGTCGCACTTTACATTATTTGGCATGGCCGACGGTTGTATTTTCGCCGCCGTCGTTGAAAATTTTTCAATTTTAGTAAATTTTGGTCGCCGTTAACTATATGTGTGACTGGCGTCCTCAACGTCTGCAATGTCACATCGGCTTCGAGTGCAATGTTATGACTTTTATAACGTAACGACGTAATCTCTTTTGATAGTTTTCGACATAAGTTACAGACACACTTTTTTCTCACTTTTCGAGAAACGATGGAATATTTTGTTTCACATCTTTTCGATGCGAGAAGTTCTCACTAAAGTTACAGAACATGGGTACTGTGTTAATAATTAAAAAAAAAATTTCATTATTGTCGTTAAGTCGTTAAATGAACTTTGAATGTGACTTTGGTCAATCCTAAAGAATTTGCTCTTAAACAAACCCAATACGTTTCAGATACACAAGTACCCAATTTTTAGCGTAGTAAAGTAAGTGTATTTCCTTTATAAAAAAATTCTTTCTGCTACTTCCTTTTTTTTTCGCATTATTTGAATGTACTTGAAAGTCGTTTAAGGAAAAAGAAATTTGTTTGTTTAATTAGGCATTTTAATGATAATATAATTGGTATGAACTCAAAACCTTTTAAATGAATCAAGTGGCTGTTTTGATTCCAATATGAGGGAATATTTTAATTTACTACTTTTAATAATGAATTTTTATCCCCTGATACATAAAAAATATTTCGATTTATAAAAAGTTTTTCAGACTAATTTTCATTTAAATTTTGTTTTATAAACCTAAAATATTTTAAACGAATCAGACCTTCACTAATCGTGTTTTCCTTTCTATAATAAAATGTGACATTTTATTTAAAAAAAATGCAATTTAGAGTCTGTTTCTTAAAAATTTTGCTCCCGAAATAGGTGGTTTGTTTTAATCTAGAAAACTCATCCTTTTCAGGAGCAAAATTTTAAAGAAACAGATACCAAATTGCATTTTTTTAAATAAAATGTCACATTTTTTTGTAGAAAAGAAAACACCATAATTTAATTGTGTTGTTTTGAATCTACATTTTGAAATTATTTTCAAATTTGAATTAAATTTTTTTTTTATTACATGTAGTTTTTGGTAAAAATCTGAAATGTCACTACTTGTAACTGTAGGCTGGGTAAGGTTAGGTTCAGTGGGCAGTAGACACGAGGACAGCTTACTTGGTCCCTTATAGGCTGACCAGAGTCAGCTAGTGTTCACCAGATTATTCTCCAGACGTCACTGCTGCCTCAAAACATTTCGACTCTCTGTAGAAAGGGGAGATCTAGAGACTAGTTCCATATTAGATATAGGAAACGTGCACGTCGATTCTGGTCTCCCAAAATGCCTCCTCCTTATAACCCCAAGAAGAAGTGAAAACCTGTTTCCTCCTCCTCTTCATCATACCCACTTCGCATGGGTCCCTATCAACCAGTGACCCTTAATGACCAATGTTGCCATCCTAATCCGATCCCTACCAAACCCAAGTAGCGTGCGGGTTTTTCCCCTGTCATTGCCAGGCCATAGAGTCCTGGGCTTCGGGCAGGTATTCTAACTCTGTAATTTCTCTTTTGATGAGATAAGATGTAATTGGAAAAGCGTTTTCGTTTAGAACTACTAGTTATTTTGTAGTCAAAAACAATTACTTGTAATCAAATATTATGAGCATAATATATGGTAAAATTTTTAACTGAATATTTATAATTGTTACCGATTACAATAACGTAAACAACTACAACTGCATGTTGCTACAATCAAGTAAAATAAATTGTAATTGTTACCTTAACTTGTCAATTACAATTACTTTTAATTAATATATTCAATAAAACTACTCGCGATTATGCACCCAACAAATACTTGTAATTGGGTTTATTACTACAAATGAATTTCATTACTATAACTAGTAGTTGTGCACCTAATTACAATTACTTTTAAATGCGAATTTAATTTAAAAGTAATCCTCCTATCAGAAAATGCTATAAATTTTGCGATTGGCCCCTAATGTCAGTTCTGTTTTGACATTTGTGTAGTAAACACATGCGAAATACACGTTCAGCTGTTAGCTGCTGACTGCCAATCGCGTCTAACATACGCTCAAGCCATCCTTAATCACTACCAACAGGAGGATGATTTTTCATCAAAAATAATCATGAGTGATGAGGCCCATTTCCATCTTAGCGGGTACGAAAATAAGCAAAATTTACGCTTCTGGGGCACTGAAAATCAGCGTGTAACCCACGAAGAGCCATTACACCCGCTCAAAGTCACTGTATGGTGTGCTGTTTTCGCTGGAGGAGTCATCGGACCTTTTTTCTTCGAAGGCGTCGCGTGCCAAACGGTTACTGTGAATGGTGAGCGCTACAGAGCAATGATCAACGAGTTCTTTTTGCCGCAACTTGATGAATTGGGATTAGAAAACAACCGATATGCTGAAGGATGTATTTCCCGGGCGCCTAATCTCCCGTTTTGGCGATTTGCACTGGCCAGCAAGATCGCCTGATTTGACCGCTCCAGACTTTTTTTGTGGGGCTTTTTGAAGTCGCGGGTTTATGTCAACAAGCCTCAGACTCTTGCAGCTATAAAAGACAATATCCGTCAAGAATGTGAGGACCTATCGCCGGAAGTTTTGGCCAAAGTGATGGAAAATGCCAAAAAAAAGGGCTCAAATGACAATCAACTGTGGCGGCGGCCATTTACATGACATAATATTCTCGACTTGATGTAAAAAAAATTAAAAGACCAAATAAAAATAATCCACAAGAAGAATCAAAGTTTTTCATTTTTTTTTTTAAATTACAGCCAAAAAACATCGGAAGGTTATTTTTGCGCCACCTTGTACTAGCAATTGCACAATCAATTACAATTATGTGTAATTGTGTATTCTACTAAAATAGCTTTATATTAGCAAATCAATTAGAACACTTAAAAGCGAAATCAATCCATTCGTACTTCAATCAATCCGAAGCTGTATTAGTAGTACAGTGAGTACTGATTTTCTTGAATCAAGTACAGAAAGATTGATTCAAGTAAAGTACGGATTTTCAATCGCGAAATGCTTAACTTGTCCATATTCAATCCCGAACTCGTACTTCAAATAATCCGAAAATGAGATGAATTTAAGGAAAACTAAGATTAAATCAATTTTAAAATGCGCTTAATTCAAGTATTATAAAGTTGATTTACTCCCGAATTCGTACTTGAAATAATCCGAAAGTGAAATTGGATTGATTCTAACCTAAAACGCTAACCCCAGAGACGGAAGGTGAATATTATTATGATTGATTTACATACCCGTTTTACACGTTACAGAATGTTATTTATAAAAGACCAATATCATGCCTGACATCGTTTCTACTTTAAAAATTTTATTAACATAATTTACTTGGGGACTTCTAGGCAGAAATTTTTCGGGGGGCAAACAGTGGGCCCGACTGATATCTTTGATCTTCCACCAGGCAAGGTAATGGGCTTTATACGCGGCCTAAACTTGACATGGTGAGACTTATGGGCTGCACAAAAGATCCTTTGGGTCGGGGTGCACATGGCCTTCACGTGTATACTACAACTACTACATAATTTACTAAATATCAACTAAATTGGAATTTTTACTTCTCATGCTACTTTTTAAACATTGTTCTGTTATTTTTATTTTTTCCAGACAAAACAAGCAAATCGTTTTTTACCTTCTTGGGTGGTGTTGTTGTAGTTTCTACAACAAACGTTGAGAAGCACACACGTATGCACGCATATAAAATGCAATTCTGAGTAATGAGACAAATAAGTTATATGAGATAAAATCGCTCACTTTGTAATTTTACTCTCAGAATGGCACTACCAACGAAAACTTTAATCTTATTTTTTACTTGATTTAAGAATTTGGTGCTTATTTCAAGAAAGTCCCAGATTGATTTTCGAAATAAATCCCATTCATGATTGTTTTAAGTACGTTTTAGTGTTACTCGTACTTAAAATTTAAAGTTCAACTCGTACTTAAAGTAAATATACAAAACTAAATTTATCCCGAGTGTTTTTCTTTCTGTGTATAATCTATTTAAAATACTTGTGATTAATCACACTGTGCTCGAAATTGACACCTTTTTTAGACAAGCCGGGCACATGGCGTTTTAGCATAATTCGGGTACGCTGAATTCAATGGTGCCCACCGTTGTTTTTAGGTTAGCTCTTGTTTTTAAGATACATATACCGTTATTTCGAAAATGGAGGAGGTTGCACAACATATATTCGCGTAACTCAAAAACGGTTTAGTTTGTTAAAATTACTAAAAAAAACCGAAATATGAGCAGTCGTTTTAGAAACATAATTTGGAAAATAAATAATTTTTTTTATCAAAATTTCAAAATTTTTGTTTTTTAAAAATTCATAAAAAATTGGAAAATGCAGCTAGGCTTCTAATTTTTTGCAGACATAGAAAAAACGAAGCTGCAAACAAAACAAGCCATAAATGAATAAAATCTGTTACCAACTTTTATTCACAAATGTGGAAAAATTTTAATTAATTTAAGAATTTCACAAAACACAATATTTGTATGGGAGCCCTCCTAAAAAGTGAAGATAAGGGGCAAGTATGTATCGAGAAAATGTTAAGGACAAAAAACTAATTGAGGTCGGTCATACATTTTATCTTACTCGGGGCGACTCCTAGGCATTTATGGGACTTTTTTCAATATGTTTCTAGTCTACATTGAACATTTTGTATGGAAGCTCCCTTAAAGAATGGAGATAGAGGGTAGGTGTATGTTAGAAATAAATGATTATGATGAAAAATAAAGTGGGGTTGGTAACACATTTGACCCATGTAGGGGCATCCGAGGCACTGCACTTTGTCTGAAGACTTTAAGAGGAACGGATTTTCCTAGTACATGGGACAGAGAATCTTTTAAGAATTAAATGGTTGAAATTCTTAAATTTGGCTAATGCAGCGCCTAGGATGCCCCTTAATGGGTTTTTTTTAAAGTAATTTCGATAAACTTAACCGTTTATGAGTTACGGGAATATATGTTGTGCAACATCCTCCATTTTCGAAATAACGGTATATCTCGAAAACAAGAGCTTACCTAAAAAAACGGTGAGCACCATTGGATTCAGCGTACCCGAATTATGCTAAAACGAAATGTGCCTAGCTTGTCTAATTTTGCAACTAATTTTGTCTAATTTTGCAACATAGTGTCAATTAAAAATTACTAGAATAACTTATGGTGTTTTCTTTACTACAAAAATATGTGACATTTTATTTTAAAAAAATGCAATTTGGTGTCTGTTTCTTAAAAATTTTGCTCCCGAAAAGGATGAGTTTTTTAGAATAAAACAAGTCACGCTTTTCGGGAGTAAAATTTTTAAGAAACAGACACCAAATTGCATTTTTTTAAAATAAAATGTCACATTTTTTTGTAGAAAAGAAAACACCCTCAAACTTGTTTGTATTAACTTACAACTGTGTAGAAGGTAACAAATACTCATAATTGTTTCATCAAATACAGTAACTTGAATTTGAGAAATTGTTAAAAACTTAATTATATTTCAAACATCCCAGATCTGAGTAATAATAATTTAAAAAAAAATTACAAAAATTACCTGTAAATGATTTTTTGAATTCTTTTATTTCAAAAACATGAACTTTGTAATCACTCTGTAAGGAAAGTTGACATTCCTAACCTTACTTTTGCCATAAGCTATTAAATTTAAAACAAATAAAGTTTATTGAATTTCCATTTTTTTTTTTGTCTTAATATTTCAGTCGATTTTAAATTAAAGTGTTTCAAATAATGTTAATTAATTATTTATAATCAATTTGTATGTTAATAATTCATGCAGTAATAATTTAATAATATGACATTATCTATTTGATTTATTTATTTTTTGTAATTTTTATTTATTTTTTTAATTTTTTTTTTTTTTTTTTTTGAGAAACATAAACATCAATTTCAATTTATGAAATTAATGTGAAAATAATCATCATTTATATGTTCCAATTAAAATTAATGTTAAAACATTTGTATTTATGTGCGCGCGTGTGTGCGTGAGTTAGTTTTTAAGTCCTTTTTTTAAACAATAAATCTGTCTGTGTAAATAAATTAAATTTCTATTGGTTTTTTTATTTTGTATTATGTTCAAATACTAAATAATTTATTATTGTTCATAATAAATTTGTTTAGAAAATAAATTTAATTATTTATTTTATTATTTTTTCACTTCAAATTAATTTTATCTAATTAATATTAATTGAAAGTCTATGTGCTTGTGTGTTAAATAAAATTATTAGCTTTAGAAAAAAATAAATCAAATAATTAAATGACCTAGAGCAGATGGCAATGATTAAAGTGTCAATGGGGTTATTTATTTGAGCCAAAATCTTCCAATGGGCATACATTTGTTGTAAATAGTGCTGCAAAAAAAATGTATTAAGACTTTTAAAGGGCAATGAAAGAAAATAAAAAAAAATTAATTAGAATTTTTAAAAGTTTTGGGATCAGTCATTTTGCCCATAAGTGCATTTAAGGGTTAATCTCAATTTTTGTTCTGTCTTCTCTTCGTATGGCTAAAGGGAATTTTTTTCTCCAGTTTCATGAAAATAGGCTTACAAATATATATAGAAATTACAAATATATCAATATTTGACATTTGAGGTTAATGATTTTAGGGTTCATGTTTTCCGAGTTTAGTAAAACCTTCAGTGTATACTCAATCACCCTTATTCCATTTAACGTCGTCGTCATCGTCATCAATTGAATATCAAAATCAATTTTATCGACATCGTCATCAATTCGATACAAAACTTGTATGCCATAACAGCAATGTAACGATGTCGATTGTTTATCGTTTTTTTTAAGAACATCTCTAATAAGTTTTTATTAAAAATGTGCAATTTGATGTTCGTTTCTTATTAATGTTGTGCTCTCAAAGAGGGTAGCTTGATTTATTCTAAAAAAATCACCCTTACTAATGCCATAAGGTATTGATTACACTTTTTGCCCCGTATAAATCGACAGTGTTGATTGTGCCCTGTAAAAAACAGAACGGTACGACGATTGCCGAAAAGAGCAACAAAAAATTACGCGAAAATTGCAAACATTCGGAAAATTTGCAAAAATAGCGAAAATTCGCGAAATTCTTTTTTATTTAAAACAAGCCATAAAATGGACTTAAAGTCACCAAAAACATAAGAATGGCAAAAATTCCATAAAAATGGCAAAATTAGTGGAAATTCGCAAAAATTTGATAAAAGCGGCATGAAAGAAAAATTTAATATGTATTAAAAATCGTTAAAACTGTAAAGAATCAGAAAACTTACAGGAAAAATTGCTTCTATCGCGAACATGGCTAAAATTCGGGAATTTGCGGTAATTTAGCGATTTTCATGGAATTTTTGCTATTCCTTATAGTTTTAGGAACTTTTAATCAATTTTTTGGCTTGTTTGGAATACATAAAATTTTCGCGAATTTTCGCTATTTTTGCAAATTTTTGCAATTTTCCCGAAACTTTGTTGCTATTTTTTCATTTTTTTAATTCAACATTATTATTTTTGAAAAATAAAAAAGAAAAAAACTGTTTCGACACCAATAAGACTGACGACAAAAACAGAGTCAATTTAAATCGATGCCAACGTTAACGTTGCGTACGGCATACCAAAAATACATCGACGCTTATCGATAAAACTTGATATTGACAATGGGCATACCGATTTGCAACAATCGACACAAAACAATATCGTTTTGTATTGATAACGCTAAATGGAATAAGGGTGAATATATAATATAGGCTGTAATAGTCTGACTAGGTTTTACTTAAAATTCCCTAAAGTAAGGAAATTAAGCTCATTCGCAAAATATGGCCAAAAAATGCATTTTTTTCTCCCGAAAATCGCAAAATTTAAATCGCAGGTACGAAAAAACTATGAGAGGTATTAACATAATTTTTTCATATTTTTATTCCCTATTATATCCTCAACTAATCCCAATGTGATAATCAACAATTTAGTGTTATTAAAACTAATTCATTTTTCAAGTTGTTGGCTTAAGAATTTTACATTTTTGATGTTTTCATTTTTTTTATTTTTTTTAATTATGAATACTTGTTTTGTTTAATAAATATATTTGTTTTTATGGCTGATATAAACCTTTAATAATGAGTGCTTAATTCTATTAAAAGTCCACGAAAAGTTTAGGTTACATGTATTTGGGCTATCATTAAAAATATAAAGAGATAGCATGGTAAGGGTGGGTAAAGATAGGGTGGACTCATAACATCTGTCTACTCTAGGTAATCTATTTCACAAGTTGATTAGTTTTTTTTTCCTTCCCCCCCTTTCTTTTGGTTAAATTCGACGCCAATCTAAATAGATATATACTACTTTAATATAATTTATTTTGTAACTGGTTTGGTCTGCCTAGAGAGAGAAAAGAACACCCCCCATTTTCCCTGAGCATGGCTGGTATTAGAAGGTAGTAGAACTCTGAAGTGGTAAGATTCCGGCGGCCGTTAAAAATTTGAAAATGGAGTTTGGAAACTGCCGTTAAAAAAATTATTATTATTTTGTTTGGAAATATCTGCGAATAGGTTAAAGGTATCCTACGAAAACAAAAACTCATATTCAAGTAAAAAATAGGGTTTAGCTCTTATTCAAATATATCTAAAAAATATGTCAATTGTTTACCTACATTTCTTGTTAAATTGACCTGGGACACGTTAATGGCCTTAGAAAATTTGAAATGCGCATAGGAATAGCTTATCCCATCAACAATAAATTTCAGTGTTTTTATCAAGAATACAAATTGGGAATTAAGCACGAATATTAAAATCTTTTATATTAATAACTTTAAAATTTTTTAACCAAATTTTGTTTCCTGCATCTCACTAGACCGATAATTACGTACGCATTTCGTTTCTTTTGCCTTTAATTGCAAAAGTAATTATTTACTGGCTAAATTTTTGCATTAAAAAAATATTACTAACGTTTTAAAAACGCACAAAAATTATTTCATCAAAACTAAATTTGCTTAATTTTATTTAAACTTGGAATGTATTTATTCACTCTCGATGCGAGTAAAACAAATTTTTTTCATTCAGCTGAGGAAATAAGACGAGTTTTTTTTTATTAGCACAGTACATGCATATAAGCGAGTTTTTATAAATGCATTTCTCGTTTAAAATTACAAAAATTCTGAAACGCTTTTTAGCGATAAATGCTGTATTTATATTTAAAACATGGATCTGTAAGAGTAACAACACTTTAAAAGTTCTCAATGAATTTAAACCTTTTATTTAATGTGTCTTTCGGTAAATCTTTAAAGCATGATACTGATTCCTTATCGTCTTGTGTAAGGTTTAACATTTCATATAAAGGTATAACTATCGAAATCGATATCTGTTACATCCCCTGAAATGTCTAATGTGGTTTCATAAAAACATTATTACTAATCAGATTATTCATCATAACATGTTCGGAGGCAACCATAATATGGTTGCAGCTTCTTAATGGAGGACAAATTTAACTATAATATTGTTGCTATTACTCTATGAACGCTATGATGAACGGCGGACATATTCTATACTATAGATAGAGTAGAATGGATAAGGAATTCAATGACAACTGCAGAAATTATCATGACGAGGAGAAAGGAAAAACTTTGTATCATTTTCTGTCTTAATGTCCGAGAATTCAGGTTATAATTGAGGTTATAAGTGATAAACCACTGTTTATCTGTTTGGACGATCTATTTAGAATAGAACTAAGGTTGCTTCTTCTTTTCATAATAAAAACGAATATGGAGTAGCAGCTCTTTAGGATGGCACTGGCGCTCGGTATCACAAAGGGAACACTAAAGTAAATTGTTTGGATGGCTGTGAAAGAAACCTAACAATGGCTCCAGAGTCTAGACATTTTTGTAACAACAGCTTTGGAAATCTTTTTAATATTATAAATGTGAAAGTTTGAATGCTTGGATGCTTGTTGGCTTGTGGCTTAGAGGGAAATCGGGGGAAAATTGATTTGTTACTTTTTGTCTTTTAATTTGTTGTGCAAATTACACAGGTCAGGATAAATATATAGGGTACTTTTTGATAAATAAAATTGGTACTTTTTAATTTGTTGACAGATAAAAACGGGGTTAAATTAGTACTTTTACTCTTTCGGAAAGATTTGGTATACATACAGATTAAGGCCTACATTAACATGCAGTGTACTTTCTGGGGGCTTAAAACAAGGAAAGCTGGTATTTTTTGGTACTTTTTTTCTTTTCGAAAAATTTGGTGTAGGGAAGGCATATAGCCCTGACTAAAATAAAGGGTACCGGTATATACATCCTTGGACACTCGTTGCATTTAAAATGGACAGTTGAATGTCGCTTTTTCAATAGTATCGAGTGCTTAAAACTTAAACATATTTATGTGTTGGCGAATTATATTAATTCCTATTATTTTGTTAATAGAAATATGGCCGAGATTCAAATAGAGTGTAATTTTTAATAGGTAATGCGGGGGAAAAGTGTTAATCTTTTTGATCTTGATCTTTTTGATGAATTTGGTATGCAGATTGCATATGATTTGGATTTTTAAATAGGGTATTTATTAAAGGCTAAAATTGATACTTAATAAAGGATAAAAACGGGATAAAATTTGTTCATTTTTCTTTTCGATAAATTTGATATGCATACAGATTATCGCCTAAAATGAGAAAAAGCTGGTACCCTTGTTACACTTTTACCTTTGGTGCTGTTTCTCTTGTTAAACAAATTGGTATAGAGATAGAATATGGCACCGATTAAAATAAAGGGCACTTTTAATGATTTAAAAATGGAATATATTGGTACTTGTGACACTTTTCATCTTTTTAATACACAGAAAAAAATAAAATTTCAATTAAAAAATTTGTGATATTAATTAAAAAATTAATTAAATTTGCACCAGTAAACAAATTAATAGTATCAATTAAACCAGTTAATAGTATTAATTAAACTTTTAATTCACTTGATTAAACGTTTAATTTACTTGATTTAATTTTTATTGAAAACTGATTTTATTTTTGATTATAGCTTTAATTGGTGAAAATATTTGGAGAATTTTTTCTGTGTAACCTCTATGCTTTCATATTGACAGTTAAGTGTCGGTTTCTCAAGAGTATCGAGTTCTCAAAACTTATATGAATGTGTGTGTTGGCGAAAAATAATAATTGATAATATTTTGTTTATAAAATATTTTAACATAAAATAAGTATAGTTAGATGTAAAACTACTTAAAATTTCTGTATATTTGCTAAAATCTTGCTCTAATTTTCGAAAACACGGGTTAAAGGTAGTAATAAATATATATATATATACGTTGTTATTCATAGATATTTATATTCCTTGAAATTAAATCCAACTAATATTTTATAGTAAAGAATATATTTTTCTTTTCTATTATTTTAAATCCTTTTTTATTATTCTACACAAGAGTTGTTGGTATCTCTATTTAACACATTTTATGTTTTTTTTTTTTTTTTTTTGTTAATTTCTTTATAGGGGACAACTTGAATACTTGAATAAACAATTATAATTTCGTTTCTTAATGACTTTTCATGAACTTAATCTGTTCGAGAATACTTTCAAAACATAAACATTTAGATGACAGCCAACACAACCGAACAAGAACCCCAACCAACTGTAACAAAAACAAACATTTTGTAATTGAGAACGTGTTTTATCGTTGATCATAAAGTACACATATTCGTAAAAATGTACAAGGAATACACACACATGAGTTCATCTATCCCAACTCTTTAAAAATGGCAGTATGTACTTTTCAGCGGGAAAAATAAGCAGTAAAGAGGCCTTCTTAAAGGCTTTTTTGCAGACATAAGGCCTCCTAGCCGCATTCAAACTTTATTTCTTATTTAGACGGTATGTCATTGAAGACCAAGGCCTAACCTTTTCGCATACACTTCGAAGGTTCCTAGAAGGACAAAAAGAAAACAAGTATGAAATAACTTTAATCACAGCATAACTTTTGTTGCTAATAATGCGAAGTGAATAAATTAATAACTGTTAATGTTAAGAATTTTTTAAACATTAGAGAAGTAATTTTTATACATTCCCGAATCTAAGAGGGTGATTTTGACGGGCCTTATCTTAAAATTAAAATGAATTTGAATAATATTTTATTAAAGATATTTAAAAAAAAAGTTTTTCAAAGAAGTCAGAGTGGTTTTTTTGGGAATTACCTTCTACAAGGACTGTCTGTATAGCCCTGGGTCAAGCTTGATCGGTGGTTCCTATTATTGACTAGTTGTGCGATGTCAAAACGGAGTCACTCTCGACTCTAAGTGCAACACGCCTAGTTCTGGGTGTGCTACCACGTTAACCAAACAACCAGAGTGGAATGAGTAAAAGTTCATTGAGAATGCATTCTTCTTGTCTGCTTGCTAAGACTGAGTTCTTCTTGTCTGCTTGCTAAGATGACACAACAATTTATTTAAAGCCCGACCGTAATGTGCACGGGCTTGCTTAAGTAACTGTGCGAATACATGCAAATCACATTTGTCAAACCATGTTGAACTTAAGGACACTTTTCATGTAGTCTTATGAAACCCTCATTTGCTTAAGCAAAGTGCGAAACTCAATACAAACTCCACGCGGAATCGGATGTTTTTAATTTTGTTTTTTTTTTTATTAATGAATTTAAAGATCTTTTCGTTAGTTTTGATTCTAGTTCGGTCTTATTCTATTTGACTTTTTTGACTACTTTTTGAAATAAATAAAACTTTGTTAAACCTAACCCTACGTTTCCACATGCAAGCAATTACTTGCAAGTAGTGTATACGTATTATCAACGAAAAATCGAGGAAACAGCCGATTGGCTGAAAGTACAACAATTGTGTGAATGTTAGTGAAAAAGTGTGAGTGTATTGAGTTTTTCGAACTTGTACTTGCATGTGGAAACGGGGGGTAAGGTAGATTCATTAATTACCACCATGTTTTTTTGTAATCTTTAGACTAAAAAATATGTTCACGATTGTGGTATCCATTACTACAGAAGATTGACTAAAATCAAAACTCTCTCAAAACGAAATGCAACAACAAAGTCAGTAGTTTCTTCCTTACACAATAATAAAGTTATTTTTTTTTTGATAGCTGAGTTATTTTGTTCTCTCTCTTTCGATTTAAATCAATATTCTATGCCCAAAACCACTAATTCGAATACACATAACTCAAAAAGAAGTATTTGATCTACGTCTAAAGACAGACCTGAGACAAAACCATTAAATAAGCTCATTCATTGACAACATTTTTACACTACACCAATTCAATGGAAATACGACTTTATTGCATGACCAGTAACTTAATCACTTTGAATACACTATTTTCAGTACCACATTATTTTTTTGTGAAAGTACACAGAAAAAATTATTGCTGAATTATTTTCAAACAAACGCTTGTTTGAAATTTTTTTTAATTTCTACAAATTTTTTTACTGATTCAATTAATATTTTTGTTTGATTTTTATTTTAGCCAACAAAAATGTTGACAACTATTCAAAAATATAATAAACGCGTTATTGGCTTCTAGTTTTCATAATTTTGTATGAAATATTTAACGCTCTTTATTGTTATCGTGTTTTTGCATTTTTTTATTTGACCGTAAGCAACACTTCTTTATGTGACATATAAGAACAACAAAAAAAACACATAGTCTATTTTTGGACGCTTTGAAAAGGTACAACTATAAGAAAGATGATAAAATATTGTGGCGAGGTTTGTAGTAAAAAACAACAAAAACAATAATAGGTAATAAACGTTTCACTCTTTTTAAACAACAACAAGAAACAAAATAAATTTTTTGTTGGTTTCAAAGTTGGTAAAAAAGAATGAAAAACAAAATCCCGTATTCAATTTTTTAAAAATGTTTAGTTAAATACCTACATCAGATAAAAGAAATAAAATGATGACGAAAAACATGTCGAGTCGGTCTGCTGCCAAGGAAAGGATACAGAACAGTGAGTGAAGAAGAAAAACATTGTGTGAACAAACAAGACTTGGTGCAAAAATTATTCCAACAAAAAAACGTGTCTCAAAGCCAGCCGGCGCCGCTCTGCTCTGCCTTCATCTACTTCTACAGTGCTTGCTTGTGTGCGCGTCATTGCTTGCGCAAAAACTTTTTTGTTTGATTCAGCAAAATTATTTGTTTGAAATTTATATGATTTTCAGTAAACTATTTGTTTGATTCAGTTAAATTATTTGTTTGAAAAAATCAGTGTTTTTTTTCAATAAACGAAATGCAAATAAATTGTTTGAATATGCGAATTTGTTTGTAGGACCGATTTCAGACAAAAAATGTTTTGATTCTACAAATTTTTTGTTTGAATTGGAAAAATAATTTTTTCTGTGTAGTGCAGTAGTATTTAAATACCACTGACATGTATGAAATTAAATGTTCTACTTTTGAATTATTTTTAACAAACATTCGTATTGCGTTATCACTGAACATGAATAATGCACTATTATTGCATTATCACTGTTAAAACTTTGCTTAAACAGAAATTTATCTGTAGTTGATAAAAGATATAAGGCAGTTAATATGCAGCTAATATATTTAAGCTTAACAAACATTCATGTGTTTTCCACTAATTATTAAATAAGTATACTATACAAACATAAGATAGATAAGCAATCTTCATTATAGAAAAACAAGTAAGAGTGCTATATTCGGCTATGCCGAATCTTATATACCCTTCACCATGATGAGATAAGAACAAAAAGTTATATACATAAATAACGTTCTTTAAATAGGTATAAATAAATATTAATTGAGCAACGCCAACTTTTCATTTCGTCATGCCGAAGATTATAAAAAAAACAAAAAATTTATATATGTACCTAAGCCCGTTTCCTCTTTTGCCAAAGTTGATGTTTGAAATTCGTTTTAATCTTAAAATCGTTTTTTAGAACATAAAAAAATTAAATAAAAAAATGAAAAAAAATTATTTTTGGGGTTCGAACTGGCAATATCATCAGTCTCAGGAGAGAACTTAACAACTCGGCTACGAATGCTTTTACTGAAGAAGCGTTAAATTAAAATATATTGAGTCTATGAGTTTATTTCTTTATTTGAGCGGCATATCAGATACATGCATTAATGTGTATGTGGATGCGTAAAATTAAACACATTACAAATAAAATCCACCACTTGTAGTGAAGAATATAAAAAAACAACAAAAAACCACATTACCGACACTATATTACCATAGCCACTGTATGACCGTAGATACCAAAATTTTGTTGGTTTGTATAGCATGTTTATGTAGTTTTGGTAATACAGTGTTGGTTTGGTAATGTCACATCTAATTGGACCTTTAAAGGAAAAAATTTGAGGCAGTCGTGGTTTTTTACTTATATCTCAGCCATTTATGGACCGATCTTGCTGAATTTCAATAGCAAACAATTCCGGACCATATGTGACATAAATGTATTATAACCAAGCCCCCATCATATATGGGGTCTTCGGAAAATCCATTTCAATGGACAGATGGACATCGTTAAATCAACTTCGCTTCTCATAAGGACCCAGAATATATATACTTTATAGGGTCTAACATCAATATTACAGAAATTACAAACGGAATGACAAACTTATATATGTATACCCTATACGCCACCTGTGGTGAAGGGTATAATAATATCAATAAACACACAAACGGAGATCACTTATGGCCAATTTTCAGGATTGATATAAAAACACATTTATGTTTAAAATCGTTTTAAATACAAAATTCTCTTCTTCACTAAATACTTAAATCAAACTTAATTCATACACTTAATTTTAACTTAAGTTTCTATTGTAATATTTAAGCAAGGTGGCCTCAATTTCACGACAATACAACAACAAGAGCCAAAGCAATACCAATCAGCTGGTTTTTGAGACCATCTTGTTAATAATTATACTTTTTTATGATATTTTTTTGTATTTAGTAGTGCTACCATACTTTTATCTTATTTAAATAAGACTTTTAAAATAAAACTCAAAAAATCAATCTGTATTTAAATACGATTTAAGTTTTTATGAAAATTAACTTAATTTAGATTTAATTACTATCCTGAAAATTGGGCATTAATCACTTAAATAAATTGTAAATAACCAACTTAAGTAAAACTTGAATTTTTTTTTTTTTTTTTTTTTGATCATAGAAAACAAATAAGCAGGTATCGTAAAAATAATAGTATATTAATCATAAAAATCAAAACATAATTGTTTTAAGGTTGGCAACCCTTAAGTGAAACGTCAAAATTTTCCAGCTCTCCTGCAGAATCTTTTTAAATAAAATTAATTGAAAAAATATTTATTAAAAGTTTTTAATAAAAATATACAAGTTAATTTTTTTTTTTTGTATGGGATGACAATAATAATTAATTCTCTTTAAGATGGGACGTCGGATAGGGGGAAGGTAAACCTGCTACGGGCTAAGTCTTTAAAAATAAGTTTTAATTATAACAACTCAAGGAAAGTTATTATCATTACAGTGGGGGTTGATAAATAAAAGAAGATATGAATTTGTTGCTTTTATTTTACCTGTCCTACGTAGGGAATTGGGATGCTCACCTGTAAAGATTTTTGGTAAACCTGGAAATGGTCTACTAATGATTGGATCTCCTCCAATTTGTTTTGTATTTAAATTTAAATCTTTTTAAAAGAGTGCTACAAAGTGTCTTTTTTTAACAAGAGTTCAAAAGACAAGATCTTATTTTCAAGTATTTTTACATTCCGTAACACTTCGTTCGCTTTTACAGAATTGAAACAGTTTCATGTTCGCAACAAATTTCCCAATATGGCCTTAATTTCAATATTGTCAATTTAACTATTCTAATTTATGCAACTTTAATCAGAATTAACGTTATGTCGGGAAAATATTATTAGATAAAATTTTTATAAAAAGCATAGTTGGGGGTAGCGCACTAAATATTGATTTAAATCAGCAGTCTACTATCACTAAATAAAACTGCAAAGAAATTACTTTGCACTCTTTTTTGCCAGCTTTAGTGATGATTGTTATTTTTTTAACTACTACTAAAACAATTTTGTGATAGTGCAAATTCTTTTACCTATCACTAAACGCAGATTGAATGCAAAAATGCACTCAATTCCAAAAGTGCAAAATTTGGGCTTGCAATCAAAAAAGCTGCATATAAATATTGTATCACTAAAATTTAAAAACCATAACTTTGTATGTGCATGGTTTTTTTTTTTTTTTTTTGAAGGATATGCATAAGCAAAGAATTAAACAAAATGAAATTTTGTCAATAACGGTATAATTATTGGCTTAAATCAAGAAAAAACAAGTTTTTGATTTGAAATTTAGTGCAACAATTTTAGTTGCACTCAAATGAGTGAAGAAAAAAAAGTTGAAATAAACTGATGATGATCGCTTTTTTTTAAATCAAACTATTTTTTTTGAGTGCAAAATTTTTTAAGATCACTATCACTCATGTTTAGTGAGGCTGCAAATTTTCAATTCATCACCCAACATCAAAAAAAAAAAATGATTGCAATATTTTTGCAGTGTGAGTTGAAACTGCAAAATGAGTGCACTACCCCCATCTATGATAAAAAGAGAGATTTTACTTGTTTTGTTTTTAAGTGGCCAAAGTAGTTTGGATACAAGTATTTATATAAAGCGAGTGATAAAGAATTCAAAATATTGTTTAAAATCCCTAAATCAAATCATCGTAGTTTGGAAAAAAAAAAATAATATTAATAAAAAAAAAACTGTGGCCAATGCAAATTAGTGAAGTAGAAGACGGATTTATTAGGTGTGACAAATGTGAATAAACATTACATGTAGTTTGCTGCTCTAAATATCAATTTTTATTCCAGCATGAGAAGGAACAATGTAGATATTTAGCCAGAAAAATACTGGTTGGTATTTACTTTAAACTATATATCAATATATAATAATATATCAAGCTATCGAACTAAATAGTTCATTTTAATTCATTTTTATAATTGTTTAAAACTAGTTGTTTTATTTACAGTATAAAAACTAATAAATGCAAAATGAATTTGACAATTTTTCTCAATATTTTTTCATACTAAGTTATTAATTTGTAGTGTGTATTTTTAGTTCAGAATAAAGGCTCAGTTAGCCAGGAGTAACAGCAACGTTGCAAATCATCTGCTTTATCTATATTTTCTAAGCACTTACTCTTGGAACCAGAGAGAGAGCTAGAAGATTGTATTATGTATTTTCTTGTTAGTGCCCATTTAGACAGGGAAACATCTGGAAGGGAAACATTTTGTTTGTTAGCAAATTACGGGTGGGGAAGAGAGAATGGTTTTTGTGTTCGGTACTCGGCGACACGCTTTGTTCTCATTTTCTTTGTTGACATTTACCTTGCTTTTTGAGAAAAAAACAACAATATTAACAGAATGTTTCCGGCAACATGTTCGCCTGTGTGACCGAGAATGAAAAAACAAAAGAGAATTCCAGATGTTTTCCTTCCAAATGTTCGCTCGTCTAAACTCGGACTTACACAATGTTTCAATGCACTGAAGAATTTGATGTAATTAACTAAATAATTTCAATAAAAAGAAAACGGGAATTTTCCTTCTTTTTATTTATTTTTAAAATATGAAAATAATTTGTTAACTATAAAACCAATCAAAAATGTACGTTTTTATTCTTGTAGTGTTGTTACGCAGATCGCTTCGTAGAAATACATACTAGTTTTCAACGTAGAACAGCTGATGAAGTTTATTTAAATATATATTTTATTTCTTTATATTGATATATTTGTTTATATATATATTTAGCTGGTGAGGCCTAACTTCATTTGTGAAAAAATTTTTTATTTCATTTTGAAAAATTTTGCATTTTTATTTTCACAAATGGAGTTAGGCCTCACCAGCTAAATATATATACACAAATATAGCAATATAAACAAAAGAAAGTGGCCAAAAATAAAGAAAAACATATATGTTATTTCTTTTTTAAGAATATACATATACATACATTTTTATAATTAATAACACAGGACAACACACCAAAAGTTTCCTGACTTTTTTCAATTGTTTTAGGTTAAATTGAAAGTGCAGCGTTTGTTTTAATGATAAACTGCTATGTTCTGGAAATCAAAATCACGTTAAACTGAAATCGACGAAGATTTTCAATTGACTTTTTGTTAAAATTAACGTAGCTTTTCCTGGTTTCAAAAGTAGTCTGAGTAGAGGAAAGTGGTCCTCAAAGTATGAGGTATATAAAAGGAAATATTTAAATGAACTTTGAACACGGGAGAGTTTTTATGCCTGATAGTGACATTTAATATTTGCATAATTTACACCATTTTTTGTATTATACGCCTAATATTTCACGAACGACCCTTAAAATACTTTTAAGATAATTTTTAATAGCTCAAAATTCTCTTTTATTTAAGTATAGTCATATTGATGACTATATCAGGATATAAAACTTTTTTTGCAAGGATATTCAAAATTATATTTTTTTTAGTTTAGTCCCTAAAACGTTGAAAAATTAAATTTTTTCGCAATTTTTCAATGCATGCACAGACTAGACATTCCACTGAACTAATCTTATTAAAAAAATTTTAAATCCATTAAAAGGGTCCTGAAATATTTAAAAACCAACTTCACGTTTTATCTAGTTTTTTACATGTTTTAAACAGTACAAAACATAACAATCATCAGACAATCCCGCCAGACCATTGCTGTCGCAAATTTAAGAGTGGATCAATTTCCACTTGACCACTGTCATAAAGATAGAGTGCAGACATACCGGCTGTATGTATGTCTTGATTGAAAATATTAATTTTAAAATATTTACAGCTAGAGGCCGTAACACACACACTATCCCACAAAGTCTTATGTATTTTTCAAAAATACTTCCCTGATCTAATTATTCTTTGAACATTTTTTAAAAACAATAACAACTTATCATGACAGGGTTGCATTTTCGTTAATTACTAAAGACTTTGTGGGATTAAGCAGGTATTAGAAAAGGGTTTTCAGTTTTGCCTTTTGAGGATTTAAAGTCATTAATGTTTTTTAAATTTCGAAGGAAAGGCTAATTACATCTGGCAACTTTGCAAATATTCAGGTACGAGAAAAGGATCATTGGTGTTTCCTTAAAGTCATTAATATTTTTGAAAATGCAAATTATTTTATCGAGCCCTAACCGCGAAGATAACGTAAGCGACATAATTTTCAATTTTGTTTTTTTTTTTTAATAAATGACTTTATTGGCAACACTTGCATTATCTGAGACAATGGCATGGTCACTTAACATAGCGTCTTTACCTGACAATTTTTTGTCATAACAAACGTCAAACTTCATATTAAAAGAACGCTGACAAAAATTTTCGAGTTTTTTTATATAGACTTTGACGTTTGGTATGACAAAAAATTGTCAGTTGAAGACGCTATGTATATATATATATATATGTCCTTTATTTATTTAAATACAATATAGATACAGCGATGTAACATAAAAATACTTAAATAAATTGTTCACGAAGAACATAGGGCGTCAAATTTGTTGACGTTTCTGTAATCATACGATTTTAGGAAGATTGACTGATTAGGCCAAAGCCTCCGGTCCTAGAGTTGGGGCTGCTAACACCGCTAGGCCGGTTTAATACAGGTGAGTTTGAGTGACTAAATGTTATCAGTTGTCACCTATGTACGGTACTGTTACAATTTTTTAAGCAAGAACCATTTTATCGTAAGCGAAAAATTTCATACAAAATTTATATGAATTTTTGGCGCTTACGTTATTTTCGCGGTTTGGGGTCGATATAACTATTATTTAAGTGTCTTTCTGGAGTGAGATTTATATGAGCGTATGGTCCAATGTGGACCGATTGTAATAAAATTCAGTGTAATATGTATTTAATGTTCATACAAGAGTTCTTCTGGCTTAATTTCATCGTTACATCTGTTTTAGCTGGCCATGTATAAGCGTTTAATTGGTTTCCGGAAGGTCATTTGAATGGGAGGTACCCGTAGTGGGCTGATTTACGTCCAAATCAACAATGTTCGCTTTTGCTAAAAAATTACAATATAATCAAATTTCATAGCATTCAGTTGAAAATTGCGACCTGTACTTTGTTTACAAGAATGCATTTATACTACAACACCAACATTTATGGGTGGTAAAGAGTAGGGAGATCAGTTTTGAGTCAGAAAAATTATTTAAGCTCCCCATAAACAAAACAAAATGGTTACGTACTTCAAAATGGTATTAATTATTTTACGAAATATTAGGAAATTCCTAAAGTTCTATGCCAACAAACATTAAATGTATGTAACATGTAGCCCATTTTTAAATACATATAATATAAAAGAGATTTCAAAAGGGGTGAAAACATATACAATCTCCATTGAAATTAAAGCTTAGCAACCATTTTAACAAAACTGTTTATTTCATAAAAATTCCTTTTGAAAATAAGAAGTTATAAGCAATTCAATTTTAAAAAATTTATTACAAAATCATACTTTTCAGCCAGATAATTAAAAGGTGCATATGAAATCACTCAGTTTATAGGGAAAATGTTTACGTAGAGAATTGAATTTAAGGATTCTGAGTTTCTCAGGTGTTTATCTTAATACGAGTATTTCAAATTAAAAATTTGCGGAAAAACAGACTTTTGACCACTTTTTCAAAAATAGCAAAACTGTGGCTGACTTCCAAAACTTCAATTGCTTTTTATTAAAACAAAGTATAATGGTTCATAACGCCGCAGTACAATGCAAACCCTTCCAAAACGTCGCAGCTAAGTATTAGTAACGCAGCAAATAAGAAATCAGAGTATTGGTTTGAAAGTTGATGCTTTGTGACATTTAACCAGTGTTGCCAATTTAGCCATTTAGTGGCTAGATTTAGCCATTTTTCACCCTGTTTAGCCATTAAAAAATGAGTTTAGCCATTAGCCATTTTTCAAATTGTTTAGCCATAAAATTTTTTTGCCGTTTTTATTTTAAAGGAATAATTTTTATTTTATTATAAAAATTTATAAAAGTAAAACAAACATTTTTGACAATTAAAACGCCTTTAATTTAAATCACAACTTTTACAAATGTTGAAAATCGCTATAAACGATGATGATGAAACATCTTTCAAAATAAAGGAACAGTATTCCAATACTAAATTTATAAAATGGATCACCACAAACATTAGTGTTTCTTTCTGGTTGCAAGTATTTCAGTAAAGAGATGCAGGCAGCAACAAAATTTTTTTAGAAATTTCTGGATTGACTATAAAGTTGCTATCACTTTCATGGTCTAATGCTAAAGTAGAGAGGGTATTAAGCCAAGTAAACATCGTTAAAAGTAATTTGAGAAATTGGTTACATTTAGCAACCGTATGTATGTTCAGACCTAACAAATATTTGACAATAAAATCCAAAAAAAGCGTTTCCAGTAAATTGATCAAACTTAATCTTTATTTTTAACAATTTCTATTTATTTACAAAACTTTAATTTTAAAATGATCATTGTATAATGTAATTTATAAACTGTTAAATAATGTTTGCCGTAGCCAAACATTTTGCAAAAGCAAACAATTCTTTAAGAAAACAAGTGGTCACGTGTAGGACGTCAAATATTTAATAGGTGTGAACATAGCTTTAGCCAACCTTTACGTATACCGATTGACTCTGAATCACTTTCTGAGTCGAATTAACGATGCTTGCCCGGCTGGCTGGCTGGCTGTCCATGCACACCTTGTGAGCAAAGTACAGGTCGCAAATTTAAAGATAATTTAATAAAATTTGGTACATAGGTTATAATGTGGTGTACGGTATCATCTAGTAAGGGTTGACCGACTATACTTTTTTACTTGTTTTTAATTGTAGATCTGGACTCATAATGTTGGGTAAATGTTGTCGTGATTATGATTTTCCTTCAAATTATTTAAAACTAATAGGCAAGAGTGATTCCTATGAGATGAGCAATAACGACGAATTTTTCGATGATTTAATTTTTTAAATACATATCTATCAAAATATTAATTTACGTTTATTCTTATTTAAGAAATTGATCTTAACTTACAATTTCATCGTAAACAACTTTAAATGAATTATTTCTGTTTTGTTATAGAATTTTAATGTGTTTTTACTTAAAAAAAAGTTTAGCCATTTTTTAGCCCATTTTTAGCCATTTTTTAGCCATTTTTTTCCGTAAATTTAGCCATTTTTCGTCACTAAGTTTTGGCAACAATGCATTTAACATATAGTTTGCAAGCAATACAGATTTATTTTAAATATTATGCATTGCATCACTTACATTTCAAAACGTTTAAATAAACAAAACACATAGTTGCATTGTTTCGGTTCTTTGTACATGTACATGTTAATATACAGTAGTAAAGTTGTGTACAAAGTTTGTATTAGTATGTTTTGGAAGTCAGCCTGTAAGTCGGTTATTTCTAAAAATATTAGAACTATAGAATGCCACCACTCACAGTCATTGACAGTCTTTACTGCTGAAAAACAAAAAAATCTAAAAACTTTTGTCTTCTTTAAGCACAAATGTTTTGTTATAGAAGATTTCTAAATAAATAAAATAATAAAACTAATACTGAAAAAAAAGACAGAAACAAAAAAAAAATAAAAAATAAATAAAACAAGATAAGAAACAAAAAACGTATGCATAAATTTTGAAAATTGAAGACAACAAAAAAAAATACAAATAAATAAAAATCACATGAGAAAAATTATTAAGGAAATAGAAATGTGAAACCTAAAAAGAAAGAAAAAAAAAAACGGAAAGTAAAATCAAATACAATAATAATACGAAAACTATTCCCCAACTAAAAATGAAATATTCATTTTTCAAACACATGGAAGATATGAAAAAAAACCGAACAAAAATGATATAATCGAAATAAAATACATACACATTGGGCTTAAGTATATATTTTTTACGTTAAAATCTTGTTAAATAAGGACTGATGTAAGGCAAATTGTTAAGTTATAAAGTGGTGAGAAGAAGAAGGAATCACAATCGAGATGTATTTTATAAATTAGAAAGTTTTATACACTTAATTTGGTCTGCAATTTTATCTGATCCAATTGGAAGAGCGCTCAAACTCAAGGACCGTTACGGTTTAAGGTTTATTTTACAAATTACTTTTTAATAATTATTTCCTGAATTTATTGTTCCCTTAGAAAGTAAAAGTTATGTTCTGAGTTTTCTTAATTCTTTAAAAATAAATGTTATTTCTAGAGTTTTATTTATTTCTCAAATTATAAAAACTTTTTTCAAGTTTTATTTATTCCTCAGGAACAAGGCGAATTTACACCAGGTGATCTTATCTTGCTACGTAAGCAACAGCTGATAACTAACCTTGTGTCAAAATGGTATACCGTTCTAGTGGTTCTGGGGAATCTTTACTAAATTCTATAATTTTCGCTTAAAATTATGAAATTAAAAACTTTTTTAAGTTATTACATTTCAAAACACACAATTTAAAATAGAAAACAAAATGAAATATTTGCTTGAATTTTTGACACAACGTTAAAATATTTTACAGTGTTGTAAAACGTTTTCAAAATAAGACCACCTTGTTTGAATTCGCCTTGCTCAGAAAATAAAAATTATTTTTTGAATTTTACTTTTGCTTAGAAAAAAACACTTACTTTTTGAATTTTATTTTCTTGCTTGCAAAAACAAAGTAATATTCTGCGCTAAAACAATACTAATACTAGCTGCCAGTGTTGCCAATTTAGCCATTTAGTGGCTAGATTTAGCCATTTTTCACCCTGTTTAGCCATTAAAAATTGAGTTTAGCCATTAGCCATTTTTTTTAGCCATTTTTCAACTTGTTTAGCCATAAAATTATTTTTTGCCGTTTTTCTTTTAAAAGAATAATTTTTATTTTATTATAAAAATGTATAAAAGTAAAATAAACATTTTTAACAGTAAAAACGCCTTTAAATTAAATCACAACTTTTACAATGTTGAAAATCGCTAAGGAAAACTATTCCAATATTAAATTTATAAAATGGATCAACACAAACGTCGGTGTTTCTTTCTGGTTGCAAGGATTTCAATAAAGAGATGCAGGCGGCAACAAATATTTTTTAGAAATTTCAGAATTGACTATGAAGTTGCTCTCATTTCCATGGTCTAATGCTTAAGTAGAGAGGGTATTTAGCCAAGTAAATATCGTTAAAAGTAATTTGAGAAATAGGTTACATTTAGCAACCGTTAATTCGATTTTATCAATTAGGTAAATATTTTTACCATAACAATAAAATATTTATAGCAACACCACAATAGTAGAGAAGGTACTATGCGCTTGTGTTGATGTTTGCAACACCTTAAAATATTGGTCCTAAGCCCAACTTTTCGTATACCGATTGACTCAGAATCACTTTCTGAGTCGAATTAACGATGTTTGTCCGGCTGGCTGGCTGTCCATGTAAACTTGTGCAAAAAGTACAGGTCGCAATTTTGGAGATTATTTGATAAAATTTGGTATAGTTGGGGTTGACCGACTATACTTTCTTACTTGTATTTTATTGTAGATCTGGACTTAAAAGGTAGGGTAAATATTGTCGTGATTATGATTTACGTTTAAATTATTTAATTCCTATGAGATGAACAATAACGAATTTATCGATGATTTAATTTTTTAAATATCTATCAAAATATTAATTTACGTTTATTCTTATTTATCAAGTTGATCTTAACTTACAATTTCATCGTAAACAACTTTAAATGAATTATTTCTGTTTTGTTATTGAATTTTAATGTGTTTTATTAAAAAAAGCTTTTAGCCATTTTTTAGCCCATTTTTAGCCATTTTTTAGCAATTTTTTTCCGTAAATTTAGCCATTTTTGGTCACCAAGTTTTGGCAACACTGCTAGCTGCGTTCGAGAAAACAAAAGTTTTTACTATTTTTTCCTTACCTTTACTGCATTTTACGAAATTGCGTTCGAGTACACAAAATGCAGTAAATGAGAACACAAATTGAGAGCGAAAAGTGGCAGTTCTTGTCTGAGTATTTATAAATTTTTACTGCAGAAATTTTTGCAGTAAAATTTAGTAAAACAAAAAAAACATATGTTTCAAAAGTAACACAAAAAAAATGCTTACAAATTGTGAAAAAATTGTTAAATAAACGAAAATTGGAAATAAAAATTAAGCAAAAACAAAATGTGAATAAATATTAATTAATTAAACTTGTTTGTGAATCATTTACTTGGCTAAATACCAACATTTGAAACTTTTTTTGTTGTTAATTTTTTAGAGTTGTAAAAGTGTTAAGTACTTGGGTACTTGTAAAAGTGTTAAGTACTTGGGTACTTAAGAAATCAATAGCAAAAAATTATTCATGTTCTTTTGAATAAATTAACCCGCCACAAATTAGTAACATCATATAAAATAAAAAAACGAACAAATATGAAAGATTATATAAAATAATTTGTTTGTATTTTCCAAAAATGTTTGTGTTATAAAAAGTATTTGATCGAGTACCGATAAGAAAACGAGTTAAGTAGTCAAAAGTGTTAACATTTTTCAACACTTCAATTATTTGTCATCAGCTGTTGCCTTTATTTTACGAATTTTAACAAAATTTGCGTTCGCGTACTTTTTTGGACAGCAGCTTTTTGTGAGAGCAAATTTTACAATTTTCTCATTTACTGTATTTTACTGTAAACGTACTCAAACGCACCTACAATTTGTTATACGAGAAGTGCCTCACCCACTTCTCGAATTCCGCTCATATTTTTAAAGAGGTTGTGTATTAATAAACCAGCTTTGTCTATAAAACGAAATTAACTTTAAATTAGCCCCAACCGCAAAAAAATGTTAGCGACATCATTTTCGATTTTCGTTTTTTTTTTTTTAACAAATAACTTTATTGGAAACACTTGCATCATCTCCTTAAATTTCACGGTCACATAAGGTATCGTTACGAATTTATAGCAAGAACAATATTATCGTAAGCGACAAATATCATACCAAATCTATATATAAATCGTCAAAGGCAAAACAGTTAAGAACACTTTCCTCCTTTGTATGTCAACCGATTTGAGCAAAATATACACCATTTGAAAGGTATTTACTACCAGAAGTGCACAATATATATTTTATTAAAATCTGTTGAATAATTTTAGAGTTATAAGCGTTCAAATTTGCTACTAACACAAATACAAAAAATTTGTTTTTTTCAAATATCAAATAATAAAAAAAATAGGGTGGTCGATTATACGACATTTTTCAGAAACCGGTTTTCGAATATTTTGTCTATATAAATCTTATATAAAAACCACACAGGCTAAACAGTTAAGAACACTTCTTTCTTTGTTTGTCAATCGAACCTCTATGGGAAAAAAGTTTCAAAAAGGGGAAATACGGGAAATTAAATTTTTTTCTTTTACTTTTCCGTGCTTCATGTGATAACTTTAAAATTCTCTATAATATTGAACTTAGAAACATCATATTATAGGTGTAGGTTACTGAGAAAATGCGAACCTTTAAGACGAAAAATGTTGGTACTTTTTGTTTTTCATCTGGTACATTTGAATTTTTGTAATATTCGACCTACAGATATAAAAATAAGCATGCATGGTCCTGAGGGAATAAGAATGTATAAGAGGGAGCTTTTTGGTACTTTTTCGTTATACATCTGGTACTTTAATTAATTTTTGGTAATATTAGACATAGAAACATAAAATTAAACATGCAGTGTCCTGAGTGGATGGCAATCTATAAAGGAGACTTCTTGATTCTTTTTGTTTTTCAATTGATATTTTCTGATATTTTTTATATTGAACTTACAAAATTAAATTAACTCACGTAGAAGATAAAATATGAACCGGAGGTTGGTCCCTCGCCAAATCGATCCACTAAGACGAAAAAATAAATGCTAGAAACATGTAAATTCATATATACTTAGATGAACTATGTTTTCTACATATTTACATAAAAATTTATGGTCGAATTTTGACCATTAGGCGAACACTAGTTTATATAAAACAAAACAAAAACAAGTTATAGTGATATGATCATATATATTATTTCTAATGCACTTTTTTTGTCGGTTACAAATATCTCCCATTTGAGAGCTTATTTCTAACACTAATGACGAAAAATAATTACAAATTGAAAAAATTAATATTTTCATTGATAAAACAGGGGTGTTGTGGAAATCGAAAACGCAAAACGCAAGAATTTTAAACGTCGTTTTTTATTAAGATTTCTGTGATAAACGAATTTTTTGACAAATATTTCTCTGTTAAACGGAATTTCACAATAAAAATTAAAAAAAATTGGATTAAAAGTGTGTTAAAAACAATTTCCAAATTCTTGCGTTTTGCGTTTTCGATTTCCAGAACACCCCTGAATTATATTTTATATAGATCTGCATGATAATACTGTTGTCATTATGATTATGATGAATTTCATTTAAAAATCGAGATAAAACTGAAATTTTGAACCCGACCCCCTCAGATATCGATGAAATTTTGTTCATAGCTAAATTTGATCAATACAAACAAACTCTCATTTTTAGAAATGACTGTTTTGCGATTTTTTGGGCGTGACACAGTGGGAACGTTTTCGAAAAAACGCGAAAATGGTCGAAAAGAGCTCCATTTAAACTACAATAACTCAGAATCGGCTAAACCGATTTCCATGATCTTGGTATCATTAAAAAGATATTTTAACAGGCTTTATGACACGTTTAAAAAAAAAAAAAGAAATACACTGTAAAAAAATTTTTAACAAAAAAAAATTTTAACTGACGAAAAAACCAAAAAGATCAAGGGTTTTTTTACAGTGTATTAATTTTTTAGAAAGGTTTATCCTTCATCTAAACCATATCAAAAAATAAAAATGGGTTCTTTTTTAGTTTTTTTTATATAATTTTTTAAGTAGTGTCACTTCTAGTAATTGCCCTTATATTTTATAACAAAAAAAATTTTAGGTACCGAAAAACCAAAAAAGATCAAGGATTTTTTACAGTGTATTACTTTTTTAGAAAGGTATTTCCTTCACCTATAACATATCCAAAAAGTAAAATGGGTTCTTTTTTATTTTTTTTTTAAATAATTTTTTAAGTAGTGTCACTTCTAGTAATTGCCCTTATATTTTATAAAAAAAAAAATTTAGGTAACGAAAAACCAAAAAAGATCAAGGATTTTTTACAGTGTATTACTTTTTTAGAAAGGTATTTCCTTCACCTATAACATATCCAAAAAGTAAAATGGGTTCTTTTTTATATTTTTTTTTAAATAATTTTTTAAGTAGTGTCACTTCTAGTAATTGCCCTTATATTTTATAAAAAAAAAAAAAATTTAGGTAACGAAAAACCAAAAAAGATCAAGGATTTTTTACAGTGTATTACTTTTTTAGAAAGGTATTTCCTTCACCTATAACATATCCAAAAAGTAAAATGGGTTCTTTTTTATTTTTTTTTTAAATAATTTTTTAAGTAGTGTCACTTCTAGTAATACGTACCGAAAGTCTTTTTTGAACTTTTTCACGTAAGTTTCCTTGTTTAACAGTAATTGAATCTTGCGATCCAGGCATCATTCGGCTAATTTCATCATCTTCATAAAATAACTTGACTGTGCTTAGAGTTTCGGTTGGTAAACTACGTCTGCTCATTTTAAAAAGATTGATATCTGCAAACTTCGTTTTATTCCTTTGGATATCTTTACTTTTTTTGATACAATCGTGAGATATGTCATCCCCAAAACGATCTTTAATTTCTGCGTGACTCATATTGATTGGTAAGAGAGATAAAAGTTTTTGCTTTTCCAAAAGATTTAAGCTGTTCTCTATTTGATATTTGATGTTTTCCAAAATTTCTTCGTAAATGGCTTTGACGTTTTCAAGTTGCGCTGACAAATCAGATAATGGATCAGCTCCAAGTGAATCTGCTATATTTTCGAAAATTTGCAGTGATTTTCTATTTCTGTATGCATCTTGTTTCATATATTTCCTTTTAAGAGGCGACATTTGGTTTGGTAGATGAGGAATAATATGATCATTTATATTTTCAATGACTTCCGTCCTTTCGATGATTGCATTACAAGAATGAAGTTCATTCAATTCTTCGCTTACTTCATCGCTGGGCGTTGTTGGTAAATAATTTGAGACTTCATTCTGCTCCACGTTGGATTCATTACGACTGCGCGCTTTTCTCAGTGTATTCCGGCAAGTTTCGCAAATACGGCTACAATGAATGTTGGCGACAGCTTGAAAATATTCAATTATATTTGCAGCCTCGTTTTCACTTATTTTACGAAGCGAAGCGCAACACTTATTAGATATTTTTATGCATCTGTACTTATTGTTTGAATTCATATTCACTCAAATTTTTAAAATATACGCGTAAAAATTGTAATGGTATATCTTGGCTTCTCGAAACTGTTTATAATTATGAATTATGAATTTTTTGTTCTATATATATTTCTCTTTATTATGGGTAAAGTAATAAATGTTTATGACAAAATAGCAAATTATTATGAAGAATACATTGATTTTTTTATTCAGAATTTTGCGGAATTACTAGAAGTGACACTACTTAAAAAATTATTTAAAAAAAAATATAAAAAAGAACCCATTTTACTTTTTGGATATGTTATAGGTGAAGGAAATACCTTTCTAAAAAAGTAATACACTGTAAAAAATCCTTGATCTTTTTTGGTTTTTCGTTACCTAATTTTTTTTTTTTTTTATAAAATATAAGGGCAATTACTAGAAGTGACACTACTTAAAAAATTATATAAAAAAAACTAAAAAAGAACCCATTTTTATTTTTTGATATGGTATAGATGAAGGATAAACCTTTCTAAAAAATTAATACACTGTAAAAAAACCCTTGATCTTTTTGGTTTTTTCGTCAGTTAAAATTTTTTTTTGTTATAAATTTTTTTTACAGTGTATTTCTGTCATAAAGCCTGTTAAAATATCTTTTTAATGATACCAAGATCATGGAAATCGGTTTAGCCGATTCTGAGTTATTGTAGTTTAAATGGAGCTCTTTTCGACCATTTTCGCGTTTTTTCGAAAACGTTCCCACTGTGTCACGCCCAAAAAATCGCAAAACAGTCATTTCTAAAAATGAGAGTTTGTTTGTATTGATCAAATTTAGCTATGAACAAAATTTCATCGATATCTGAGGGGGTCGGGTTCAATGCATCTCGATTTTTACATGAAATTCATCTTATATGTTTTTGTTCAAATGTGGTAATACAGGGTCGCTTAATAGTAATGCGGTTCTATGTTACAAAAATGACAACTAACGGTTCGAAATATTCGCACGGATCATCTAGTGTCTATTTATTATTAATTTATCTTTAAAAAAATAGACAAATGCTTTAAAATTGGTTGCGGTTTAGACCAATATTAAATTATTGACCGACAATCTTGAGTAAAATATCTTGATTCGTAACAGTTTAAGCCGAACTTAAATGATTTTCAGGTAGGGTATTTATATTGGAGCCATGGTAAGTTATGAACCAATCATCCCAAAATTCCGCAGAGTGATTTCTGGTATTAAAAACACAAATTTCAATACATTTTAAAACAGCGGGAAATTAGTTTTAGCGTTTACAGTGAATTTCAGAGGGCTGCTTAATATGGGATCTAAGGTAAATTATGGACCGTATATCACAAAATTACATGACCTTTTTTCTAGCCATATGAAGTTAAGTTGGTAGAAATTTTGCCGCAATATCTTTATCTGCTACGATTTTAGGCGTATTTAATTAATTTACCAGAGTGGGCTTTATATGGGGCCTATAGAAAATTATGGACCGATTATCACGAAATTTATTAGTGTTACTTTTAGTCCTATAAAACTGTGATGTGAGTTTTTCGAAAGTGAGCGTGTTTTCAACAGACGGACAGACAGACGGACATGGCTAAATCGACTTAGGATTACTCAAGGAGCCAGAATATATATATACTTTATGGGGTCGGAGATGAATTATAAAAAATTAGATTTTTATCGCTTACGTTATTATTTTTTATATTTTTTAGAAACACCTGTTGTTATAGATAAACGTTTTTAATCGCTGCAAATTTTGCTCGATATCCGTCCTTACATTTAAATAAACATTTACATTTAACATAAAATTGTTTCAAACATACCAACATCAACTTTAATATAATGATATAATATTACTTACTAAAGGGCTGCATGAACAACTTCATTCATGAACATACTGAAATGCTTATTCACTGAAAGTCGTGTTCGAATAAAATTGTGATTACCGAACAAACTGTTGTTTTATTCATGCTGCTATGAACACATTTCGTTTCATATCGTAAACACACAGAGGTTGTTCAATGAAACGGGCTTTGTTTCATAGTTTTCATTCTCTCTCATTTATTTTTATTAATACTCAAAAGCAATGTTGCCACTTCAGTAAATTCATATAATTATTTGCATGCGTTGCCCATGTGTAATTTAAATTTTAACACATATGTAGATATACCTATGCACATACATATATGTATAGTATACATATTTGGAATATAAACAATAAATAAAATGCAAAATATGTTTGTTTTTTTTTGCTTCTCATTTGCATTTTTGAATAATACAAATCTTTGAAACAAGGCAAGATTTAATTGTCTTGTAATGTACTGTACACGGCCCTGAAATGAAACGAACTCATAAAAAACACACACATTTTTAGGTGAAAGATGAAAAACAAAAGGAGGAATGAGTTTATGAGAAATTTAATTGTTAGTTTTGTAAGTGTCTTAGGAGTCTGACCACGTGGTTGTTTTCCATGAAGTATTTCATAATAGCTTTGATGTGTTACTATGGTGGGAAATAAATAAATCAAAATTTCCTCTTTTATACCAGGTAAGCTGCAAAATTTTCGCGACACCAGCTAGCAGTGCCTCTTCAGAACGGGTGTTTTCGTCAGCAAGAAATTTACTTTGCGAAAAATGTTGCGTCATTGGGTGGAATACAGCGTCAGTCGAACAAATTATGTTTTTACATCATAATATGAAAACGATGGATGTTGATCGTGCTGGATGATGTATATGACACTTTTTTGTCTAGAATTTATCACTTTTATTTTAACCATGAATTATCTCATTTTTTAGTTCTCATTATAATAATATCTGTAGATTGTTAAGCATTTTGAATTTATTAGCTATCTACTTTTTTCTGTTTAAGACAAAAATATTGCCGAACATTTTTTAATGTTAGTGAATGTTTTTGAAAATAAAATTAAATATCTTTAATTTTATTGAAAATTTACATTGAAAACAAAAATAAATTTGAGTTTTTATTTTAATATTAATGTATCTCTTAAACTTGTTGCATTTACCCCTCATGGTTAATTCTATTTTTTTTTTTTTAGTTTCTTGTGTTTTTATTTTTCTACAACTGGCAACACTGACATTTAAATCATACTGTTTTTTCATGAACTTATTCGAGATTTGTTCAATGGTTGTTCTGTTTCATGGTTGTTAATGTTCATATTCTCTTGTATAGGCAAATAAACTAATTTCATCTTATTCGTCTTTTAAATATCGAGTGTTCATTGCTTTCATTTCATTGAATTTCATCTTACTGAATACGAATGAAGCGAACACAAAATTATAATGAAGGTTTCATGAACATCATTATTAAGTTTCATGCAGATGTTTATTACTTACAGATCTGCAAATAGCACAAAGCTCCCCATGGTGTCAACTGGAAATAAATAAAATGAGAAATAAATAAAATGAGAAATTGAAAAATATAAAAATAAAACTGTTATAATATTGAAATGTCGTATGTTGAATAAATTTATGTATGTATATGAATTTCAGAAGAATTCATACAAATACAGACATATATGTTTATATCATGGCATAAACACAACTGCGACGGACGACGAATTCGTTTCGCAATTCGTCAAATAAGATACAATAAGTGCTTAAAGAAGACGAGCTACCACTTTTTTCCTAGACCTCTGCGTTGCTCTGGACATTTCTATAGTCCTTGGACGCGATTATAAGGCATTCAATTTTCTTTATCGTTAAATAGCAAACATTTGTATTAAAATTTCTTTGTAAATAAATATTTATTATTTGTATGTTTAACTGCCTGGCCCACAATGTCGACAAGAACATTTCCTTCGTAAATATCATAGTTGGGGGTAATGCACTAAATATTGATTAAAATCAGCATTGCACTATCACTAAATAAAACTGCAAAGAAATTAGTTTGCACTCTTTTTTGCCAGCTTTAGTGATGATTGTTACTTTTTAAACTACCACTAAAAAAATGTGCAAATTTTTTCACTATCACTAAAGGCAGATTGAATGCAAAAATCTGCACTCAATTCAAATAGTGCAAAATTTGGACTTGCAATCAAAAAAGCTGCATATAAATATTGTATCACTAAAATTTAAAAAACATAACTTTGTATGTGCATGGTTTTTGATTTTTTTTTTTTTTTTTTTTTTTGAAGGATATGCATAAGCAAAGAACGTTAAACAAAATGTAATTTTGTCAATAACGGTATAATTATTGGCTTTAATCATGAAAAAACAAGTTTTTGATTTGAAATTTAGTGCAACAATTTTAGTTGCACTCAAATGAGTGAAGGAAAAAAAGTTGCAATAAGCTAATGATTGCTTTTTTTAAATCAAACTATTTTTTTTTTTTGAGTGCAAATTTTTTTAACATCACTATCACTCATGTTTAGTGAGGCTGCAAATTTTCAATTTATCACTCAACATCAACAATATGATTGCAATATTTTTGCACTATCACTAAGTGTGAGTTTAAACTGAAAAATGAGTGCACTACACCCATCTATGGTAAATATACATATATTGAAAACGATAATAATGTTTTCAATGTAATATACGAAAGAAATGTTCTTGACGACATTGTGGGCCAGATAGTTAATTTATCAAATCAAAGTGTGACCAGATTTAACAAAAAAAAAAAAAAAAAAAAAAAAAAAAAAAAAAAAAAAAAAAAAAAAATACTAATAAAAAGAAACATAAAATAGTTTGTTGCAATATTATAGACATATACTACATAATAATTAAAAAAAAGTTATTAAATTTTTATGGAATAATCCCTTTAAAATAAAATTTTTAAAGAAAAATTAACATTTTTAACTAAAACGCTTAAGAAATTCTAATAAAAAGCGGTCACCCAATTTATTCGACGTTCGTCTGCGTATACACAACGATTTATATATGTATATTAATATACACCGATGTGTTCTATTTCTGACGACGAATATTCGTTGCGAATAATTCGTCGTTCGTCCCAGTTGCGTTTCAACTATTTTGTCTAATGTAGATATACCCAGCAGTTCGGAATATAGTAAAAACTTTGATTTTACGGTCTTCATTGCATAATGTTATTTTAAATAATCTTATACGAGGTTATTTTTCTTTACTGAATCTACTTTTATATCAGGTTAAGACCCTTGATTACTTTGATTCATATAACTTGGTCTGGTTTTTCTTAAAACTGCAGGGTATACATATGAAAATGTTTGTATTTGTGAATATTTGTACACACATAATATCCGTTAGAATATCAAAAAATTGCTCTGAACAAGAAAGAACCAAACTCTAATAAAGGAAATCATACATTTTTATATACACACACGCAAACATTTTTTTATACAAATGTATTAAAACTGCTATATAAAGCAACAGACATTATCCAACATTCGAAAATTTATTCGATTGGGGAAAATATATAAATGAGTGGGAAAAAAACAACAAATACTCAAATGTATTAAACAGTTTGAAATTTAAACAGTCAGCAATAGAATTAAAAAACAAAAAAATCGGATTTAAAAATGACGAATTGGCTCCAAACTGCAGGTTTCGATTACCAAATTGACGATAGCAAAACTGCCAAAGCGATAGCAAATATAAAAAGTTATGTGAGAAATATCGATTTTAAAAATGATTAATTAAAAAAATAAATTTACATATCTGTTCCATTCAATTCTGTTCAACGTTAGTGCTTTAAAATCGTTCCAGCTCATGTTCAACCTGGCAGCTTTTGATTGAATTTGGCGAAGCACAGAAAAAATTCTCGAAATTTTTTTTACCAAGTAAAGCATTAATCAAAAATAAAATCAGTTTTATTTAAACATTTAATCAAGTGCATTAAACGTTTAATCAATTGAATTAAACGTTTGTGCAGCCCATATATCTCACCATGTCATGCTCAGGCTACGTATAAAGCCTAAAGCATTACCCTGCCTGGTGAAAGATCATAGATATCAGTTGGGTTCATCATTTGCCTCCGAAAAATTTCCGTCTGGAAGTCCCCGTTATAAGGCCAACAAGCAGTCTCAGTTCCGCCTTCTCTAGCAAAATGAGCTTACCTGCCTTGCCACGGGACAGTGTCACAAATCTTTTAGACTGTCTTACCCAGAAGCGAACGTCCATGTGTGAAGGCGCGTGTACGAGCGCCAAGTTTGCTAAGCAATCAGCGCGTTTGTTGCCCGGGTACCAACACAAATTCAAGTCATTGTGTTTCCATAATTCATAGACGTAAAACAGTGCCTAGCCGGGACTTGACCTCCAAAGAAGAAAGTGTTCTAAAAGCCCTGGCTATCCGACTTTATAAATAATCTCAAGCCATTTGCCCTCCTTTTCAGACATTCCCCAGCGCACATCATCAATTAATCAGAATATTTACAGAATTAAACGTTTAATTGATATTTAATTTGTTTCCTGGTGCAAATTGAATTAATTTAATAATTAATATCACAAATTTTTTAATTGAAATAAATATTTATTTTTTTCTGTGTATGCCACCCATTTCTTATTATTATTATTTTCTTATGGGAGTTTGCTTTATTTCTCTCCACAGCTTTTCGTTGGATATTGTTCGAGAAGTCACCGGGTGAAGTGCAAATCCGAAACACTTATATCTTTTTAAAGCACTGATAAATTTTTCTAGTTTAAACTTTCACAAAAAGTAGGCTTTAAAAAATAATTTAATTGTCACCCACTGTACGCATGAATATAAATAAATGCAAATGCTACTAAAAATATTATTTCTTTTTAATGCCGCAAAATCTTTATTTGCAAATGCGATGATGGTTGTATAATTTTTTAACAACTAAAGTAAATACACAAAAAACATTTAAATTTAGATAGATACAATAATAAAAAAAGTATTTCCAAATTTAATTTAATACTCCCAAACCTGAAGTTACTTATGAATACTAAAGGAAGTTAGAACTTTTTAGACCTTTTTTTAAATATTATTTATCATTTCGGGAATGCTTAGAAATTTTTGCAATACTTTTAAACATTTTGCGCACAGCTGCAAAAAAAAATATCAAACTTTATGAAAAATTTTCATCTGTATATTGATAACATCAACCATATTATTGTCCCACAATAATATTCGGCAATGTTCTGGAGATTGAAATAAAGTGAAATTGTAATTGTTGGAGACTTTCAGTAAATTTTTTTTCTTAAAATTATAGTTCTGGTAAACATAACCGGACTTTAAAGTATAAAGTATACAAATTGGAGTATTTTTTATAAACTTACAAAAAGGATCGATGTCAGAATACGTTCGATTTCATTTTCGGTCATGTTTGATTTTTAGAACATGGCACATTATGATTGAATTAGTCCTTCATGAAGCTACCTCAACCATATTATGGTAGCCTGCGATCATGTTAGGGTTATTAATCTCATATATGGGGGAGTTTAGAGCTGAACCAAACCAACTCATAGAATATAATACATGTATGTATTTAAAAACTGCTGCGAAATTCCCCGCAGAGTTTAACTCTATCCAGTTCTGTAACGGGCTTAATCAAAAAGTGTTTAACAGAGAATCACTTTTTGAATTGGTCTAACGATATCAGTCCGTTAGGCTGGCAGTCAGGTTGGCTGCCCCTGTAAACCTTTTGGAATTTAGGAGATAATGTGAGGAAATTTGATACGTCAGCTCTAACTTTCACAGGGAGCAAGCCTATTGAAAATGTTGAGAATAATAACATCTTTCCCCAATACAATCATCTTTCCGGAATGGAGTCTTTGTGCCCATGAACCATCTTAAAATGTTGGTATATAGACTTAATGTGGTTCAAACTTATTCGATTACAATATAAATCATTTTGTCAGATATTATTGGAACCGGTCCATATATGACAATAGCCTTCCATACCAACACCACTTCCAAATAAAGCTTTTAATGCCGTAATCTCATTATAAATGTAGGTATTTTTAATAATTCAATATCCAGACGAATAAATCTCTTCTTTCGATTTATCATTTGTTTCATCTTCCGTATTTATAGATGTTGATAACTAGATAAAATTCGGCACAAAGATCTCTTAAATGAATTTTAACTGTGTAACATAATTTTGATCTGGCGGTGTCATGATTGTCCATGGGTCCCAAATAGGGGACGCTCTCAAATATTCGTTTCCAAAAAGTCGGCTTGACGGACTATACTTTCGTATTTGTTTTTCTTCCCCCAGGGGGTCCTGGAAGGCCTCTTAGGGGCATTGTTAAAGCAGCTTGAGGATTCCTTCCACTTGGTGTTTCATCCTCTGAGCTTAATAAATTTTCCCCTGGTTGTTTAGTCAACCTTTGCGCTTAAATGTACTGGAATTCTTCTGAATCTCATACACTTAAAAAGCATGTGAATGCTACCTTGGTTGCACAAAACTTCCAATGGACTTCAATTGGTTCAAAGTTGTATTTCAGTACCTTATTAATAATGCCACAGGAGCCAGTAGCCCCTGGTAAGTGCAAGCACCGTTGTGACTTTTGATGAGGTCGCCGTTAGTATGCTTCTTGCGAGAAATGCTTTCTCTCTTTCAGGATGATTGACTTTACGGAAGCCTTGATTTTCTGATAGAAGCTTGTTTTTTAGTAAGTTCTTCATGATTCGATGGGGGAAAGCCTTTTTTAAAAAACGTGAACTCACAAAAGGGTTGAACGAAGAGCAGCTTTTTTGACGAGCAGATACTATTTGAGTGCACTTGGTGGCTTTAACCCAACGTCGCGGGTAGGGTAACATTTACATGGAAGGCTGATGTTTCACTCTTGTGGGAAAGTTTGGCTTGTGGATGGCAGTAGGTGATATTGCTATTCAACCGAAGCTGCTGGCATTAAGAAATAGGAGTGGAGGTAAGAAAGCTCCGGCCCCTAAACAAGGGTTGGGTGTATAATTTTTAGTTACTATACACTCGAATTCCTACCTATGTGTGTTAGTGCTTTTTATTAACACACTAAGTGGTTGAGATTCACCGTAAAGTTTAGTCGTAAGACAGACATTTAATTAAATCCATATCGCAGTTACTAAATTTTCTTTGGGTATATGCAAATAAAAAATTTTCCAAACGAAAAATCAAAACGCGCAAGTTTTCTGTTTAGTATGCTTTATGGGCCACAAAAGTCATTTGTCCCCACTTTTTTTTAAATGAAGCGGGCAAGGACGTTATCATTATCGGAAAGCTGTAAAAAGCTATAATAATTTGCGTGTTCTAATGATTTGAACTATGTATGTATGTATTACGATTTCTAATTATTCGTTTCAAATGAACGGAAGTTTTTTTATACGTTATCGAAAACAAGAAATCACTTTCAAAATGGCAACTCTTTATTGCGAACAATAACTTTTCATCAAATTTCCCATTTGTTTTTAAATACAATTGTGCCATTTTTTCAAACGAGTACGAAAATCGTAATACACAGTACACTGAAAAAATTTCTTCACAGATCCAATGGATTTTGACATTAATCCAATGAAAATTGGCATTGAAATTCAACCTATGTAACGTTTCATTTGATTAATGAAGACAGTTTCATTAGCCCGCAGCTAATGAAAAGTTTCATAAAATCTATGAAAGTTTTGCATTAACTTAATGCAAGAATTTTATTAAGACTGCGACTATTTGTCATCACATTAATGAAACATTTCATTTACATAATGCACAGAAAAAAATTATTTTCATATTTGAATACGAAAATCGCATATTTGATTACAAAAATTTTTAAATTTTCTGCGATGACGATTTTTGCGGTATTGATAAAAAAGTTTGTATGTATAATTGTTAAATTTTTACTCAACAACCCAGTTTATTGAGTCAATAAAAAAAGTTGTTGCCCAAAATAATTTTTTTCAACAAAATGTTTACTTGATTTGTTAAAATAAATTGTTGAAAATGTTGAATAAATTAAACAAAATGTTAATCGAATTTTTATTTTTTTTTTATTTATTAATGATGATGTCATAAATTTTCAATTTTTTTATTTTTATAAAAACACTAAAAGTTCCTATGCGCATTTCACTGGTTGCTTAGGCCAGATCATCAGGAAACCTTTTCCAAAGACTTTGGCAAAGCTAAATATATTATTCAAATAAAACTGTAAAACAAATGAGAATTATGAGCTATTTAAAAATGGACAAGAGTTGACAAAATACTGTCTTTAATTTGATTCAAATATTTTTTTTATTGAATATTTAGAAATATTTAATTATTTAATTATTAAATTTGTTTTATTGAGTGCTATTTTGCAAAGTGTAAATTTGATAAATTTTTTCTTTGAATCAAACAAAAAGTTTGTTGACCTAAAATTTTATTTTTAACAAACTGTGTTGTTAAAAATTTTCGTGAGATATTTTTTTCTGTGTGATGAAGAGTCAAACGTTTAAAGAAATTTTTATTATTATATTAATTTTTATTTTTTTCATTGGCATAAATTCATTAAATAAATTACTTAATTTCGTTATTGTTATGACAGTCTTTGAATAGTTTAATGATTACACTGTGCATGAAATTGACACTTTTTTTTCGTGACAAGCCGGGCACATGGCGTTTTAATATAATTCGGGGAAGCTGAATCCAGTGGTGCCCGCGGTTTTTTCAGATTGGCTCTGGTTTTCGAGATATACCGTTATTTCGAAAATGGAGGAGGTTGCTCAACATATATTCGCGTAACTCAAAAATGGTTTAGTTTATTGAAATTACTAAAAAAACCGAAATTCCGCAATAAAATTTCATTTCAGAAAAGTAAAACTATTTTTCTAATATAAGTAGCCGTTATTGAAACATAATTTTTTTTTGAAAAAAAAATTAATTTTTTTATCAAAATTTCGAAATTTTTGTTTTTTAAAAATTCATACAAAATTAAAAAATGCAGCTAGGCTTCTAATTTTCTGCAGACTTATAAAAAAAGAAGCTACAAACAAAATAAGCCATAAATGATTAAAATCTGTTTGCAACTTTTGATTTTATTCACAAAAGTCGACAAATTTTTCATTAATTTAAGAATTTCCCTTAGGGAGCTCCCATACAAATATTGCGTTTTATGAAATTCTTAAATTAATTAAAATTTGTCGACTTTTGTGAATAAAATCAAAAGTTGCAAACAGATTTTAATCATTTATGGCTTGTTTTGTTTGTAGCTTCGTTTTTTATAAGTCTGCAAAAAATTAGAAGCCTAGCTGCATTTTTTAATTTTTTATGAATTTTTAAAAAACAAAAATTTCGAAATTTTGATAAAAAAATAATTTTTTTTTCAAAAAAAAATTATGTTACAATAACGACTACTCATATTAGAAAAAGAGTTTTACTTTTCTGAATTGAAATTTTATTGCGGAATTTCGGTTTTTTTAGTAATTTCAATAAACTAAACCGTTTTTGAGTTACTCGAATATATGTTGTGCAACCTCCTCCATTTTCGAAATAACGGTATATCTCGAAAACCAGAGCCAATCTGAAAAAACCGCGGGCACCACTGGATTCAGCGTCCCCGAATTATGTTAAAACGCCATGTGCCCGGCTTGTCAGTTTTTTCAACTAGCATAGTGTTATTATCGTTATTTATTTGAGCCATGTTTTCAATGGGCGTTTTGAGTTGTTGTGAATTTTATTTAGTTTTTTGTATTCCTGTTGCAAATCATCAAGTTATATAGATTTTATTTCGTTTTATTATCTAGAGGGAAGCGAACTGACACCGAAGTAGTCCCGTGATAGGTCTTTGGTGGTAGAGACCGGTTCTAGTTCTAACTCTTTATATGAATAAGACCTATCACATTTACATGGGGTTGTCATTGGAGGGGGTCAATTGACACCATTTGACCAGTCACAGGTCTATTCTCCATGAACGTACTTAGTGTTAGTTTCTAAAATGTAGTACTATTTCAATACAATGTAGTATTATTTCAATAAAACAAGTCCTAGAATTAAATTCAAGAACCAAATTTAAGGAAGTACCAAAAAATGTGTCACATCACCGGTGAAGCCTGTACTGAAATTCATTACTTTTTCTGCTTTTTTGTTCTTCATAAACCAGTTAAGGGATTGGTTCTTCTTTCACTGGTCATGAATCCTTTCTTTTTGTACTTGTTCTTTTTTCACAAATCCCAGGACTAGTCTGCTGAACCAATTGACACAAATTTCCCGCAGGGATTCTTGCTGTTACATCATGTGGTGTTTTACTTTTATAAGCTAACCTTTAAGTAAATTGTATTTCATTAATGTTCCAGCCTGCGATGACGTCCATCAGCATCTTTCCATTTACGTGTTTGCATCACTATGAAAACTTTGTGTATTTAAATTAACAATTTAAGAAAAAAGAATGTAAGAATTGTTTGCTCTTGTTTTTCTTTCTCGTTGTTTGTTTTTGAACGTAATTAAGTTTTTTCATTGTCAAATTTTCATGTCTATTGCCAAAAATTTAATTTAAAAAATCGTTTATACAACAGGTTAAGCAAGAAAATATTTTCTAGTTATAAGAATTTTGAATTTAGAAAACATTATTTGTATTCATTGTAGTTTTTTTTCCCGGACTTTTTCGATTCCCCGTAAAGCGGGAATTTGTTTTAAATAATCCATGTAAATAATACAAAGTAAATTTTGGTATTAATTAATGAAAAAAAAACGCTTATAAAAAAAGGTAAGGAAGCTTGTTTACAAAGAAAGTAAGTGAAATGGTTCAATACTAAAAAATTAATTGAAATAGGAACTTGAATTATTATTACCTTACGCCTTTATTCCCTATTATTATGCTTTTATTCAGCATTATTATGCTCTGGATACAAGATAAAAAGATAACATAAACATAACAATTTAATTCATAAAACAATAATAAAACAAAATAAAAATTAAGGTACTCAAGATATGAAATCAAAAAGTTAATTAATAAAATAGATAAAATACTTAAAAGAAATATATAACATTTTTTAATGGCTTAGGAAATAACTTTCTGACACACTCAAAGCGCTTTGTAAGTCGTCAAAAAGTTTATTCCTGATTTTATTTACTAATTATCATGTTTCCAAAAAATTTCGTTCATTTTTTACCGAGGTTGGACAAATAGTTAAAAGTGCACCGTTGTAGCCTGCTTCGGATTCACAATCAGAAGCAATTTTTTCTTTTTTATAAACAACGTATGTCAAGTCAAATGTATGTCAAGGTTGATGCAAAAATAGCATCAACCGGACTGCTTCTTACAAACCTTTTCATTTCAATAGGTCCATTTGTAATCTTTAGGACAATGTGTTTTTCAAGTTGTATGTTGTAGTATCTTACACGAGTTTCCAAAATTTTATTTTATTTCGGTTTCCCCGCACTTCACGTGTTTATCACGTAATAAACATATCGCTCCTTCATTGCATCATAGTCATATCTCAAAATTTTAAGTAACTTTAGCAAAGTTTTCCTTTATACCTTCTCGTATTATATCTCAAACTGAACCGAAGTTATAGCAAAATATATCTTTAAATCGGTACATTTTTAAAACTTTAATCGCATTTTGCCAAGATCGTTTGTTTTTGTAGATATGACTATGTTGCAATAAAGGAGCGATATGTTTAGGTATCTCCTATTTTTAAGACTTGGTCATGGACAATGAAACTTTACTGCCTGCATCTTATTTTGAATTAATGTACTTTATTAACTCTTCATTGCCCATTCTGCTTTTAGTAGATTTATTGCATCAGGAGACATTGATTTAAATACATGTACTCACTTCTTGTAATTGATCTAATCCACAACCCATCAACAGATGCTAATTTTTAGAGAATTGAAAACTCAATTTCAAAGTATAAATAGCCATTTGCTGAAATTATGAGGAATTTTTTATTTCCCGGGATCCCGCAAGAAAAATCCCGGGAAAACGGGAAATAAAATAATTTAAATTCCCGTCCCGGGAAATCCCGGGAAAACCCCTAGTATTCATTGATTTAGTGGCATTTTTCATTAAAAATATGAAGTTTTCTATTCTTCATTAATAAAAAAAAAATTTAATATTTTAATTAACAGTTATTTTAAAATTTAAACAAATCTATTGAAATAATGTAAAAGCAACTAGTTGAACTTTTATTTTAAATGAGATATTAAATTTTAAATAATCCAATGAAAAATATTAACGAAATTACGAAACTCAATTTCGAAGTGTTTATGAAATCGTTTCAATAAGTTTATAAAATTTCATTCCCATAATGAAAGTTTTCATTGATCAAAGAAAAAATTTAATGAAATTAATGCATTTGATTTATGAAGCACAATTCTTTCAGTGTACAAATTGCTTCAGTCAAAAAACGAGGTAAGCCTTTCGTTGTAACAACAGCACTGTAGTGCACCACGAACTTAAGGAAATATTTGGGAACATTTTATTTCAAGTAGATATGGTCCAGTCAACTGGCCGAACAACCCAGCCAATTTTTACGACATAAAAGCTAGCAATAATGTTCCAATCTCTTACAAATGCAAAGAAAACTGAGAGTACTCAAATAAACTTTAATGTAATGAAACAGTGCAAGCTCGGTAACCGCGACTGTCCATTATCGCGTCGGTCCTGTTATTGTGACAGCCGAATTTTTAACATTAACAGCTCTATATTCCATCAGTTAACAAAAAAAAAATGTTTTTTTTACGTTTTTTATTTTGTTTCTTCTGTTTTTGTCTTAACATAACGGGGAATTTCGCTAGTTTTTGTTTAGATATAATTAATTTTATCTGGGTTGTATTTTCAGTGCATTATTAAAATTAATGAGAAATAAGACACTAAATTCAGCCGTTTTTTTAAAGAACAATTTGCAAAAAGCAAACGAGCGAAAACAGAGCGTGCAGTGTATTTCTCGACTCTTAAAGCAGAATGCTACGATACCCAAATGTTTCTCTAGCCCCCATTTGCGAATCCCTGCTTCAAATCAACCGTTTATTTATTTACATATAAAATTACACAAATGCAGCATACAGGAAATAGTAAGAGTATAAGAAATATAATAATATTGTCTGAATAACGCATGACAAATTTTTTTTTTGCTCAGAAAAAATTTTTTTGTTTCCTTTTAAAAGCAGAAAGGTCCTCTTTATTAAAATATACCTTGAAGCTTTAAAACTGTATATAAAGGTAAGTATGGTATTGATTTCAAAGATTTCCGTAAAAAAAGATTTTTTTTTTTTACATTAAAAAACAGCCTTAAACCGTTTATTATATTTTTGTTTACCTTTCTTTTTGCTTTTGCAAAAGAAAACAGATTTCAGTTTTGGTCCTTGTGTTTTCAATTTAACAGCAAAAATCTATGCGGAAGTTTTGAGGTTATTTTAAAGCAAATTAAAAAGAAAAGAATGATTTACGTGTGCTTGGTTAAAAGGATTTAAACAAACTATTTATTTGAATACGGAAATGATAACGAAGTATTTTAATATTTTTTTTTGCATTTTTTTCAAAAGAAAGCTAAAGGTGTTAACAAAGTTTAAATAAAGACTAAAATATATGAAGAATATATTAAAAAAATGGTCCCATATCTGCTTATGTGACCAACCTCTTTTATACAAAACAATTTCCTAAACATACCTGCTGCTTATATTTACCCCTAAAGGGCTCCCATGCAAATAATGCGGTTTATTTAAATTCTTAAATTTGAACATAAACTTGCATAACTCTTAAACTTATGGAGATCCCATATTAAAACTTTAACAATAAATTTAGGACACTAATTTTGTCAAAAAAAAATAAAAGAAAAAAATGCGTCCAAGTTAGAAAAATATAAATTTAAATTGGTCACTTCCGGTATATCAATGCTACAAATATGGATTATTATTTCGTATTTTTTAAACATATTCCAATTCAAAACCTTAACAGTATTATAAGTATGAAATAGGCTTATTTCGGATTAAAAAACAAAATGGGTCTAAGTTACAAATATTGGAATTCAAAATGATCACGTTTTAAGTGATCGGTTTTTAAACTTTTAAAGTATAATAAGGACCTCTAGGCTATCTTTGCAAAAAAAAAATTTAAAAAAGTTAAAAAAATTTTCAAATTATGGCGATTACTTTTCTGAGAAATATGTTGCAATAATGTTCCATGTTCTTCCTTCTTTTGTTCGTTTGTACAAAACATACAACTGTGAGAAAACTGTTCAAGTTCTTTTGTGAATATGTTGATAAACGCATGCAAAACATGTTGCATATTTCACCCTGAAGGGCATAATAAACCACAAAAATGGCTTGGCAAACATGTAAAAATTTTACGTTTGTACAAATATTTTGAGTTGTTACCTGGGGTGTTTGCTGTTTGTACAAACATTTGAAGCAATGTTTGTAGAAATATTCAAACTTTTTGTGGCGTCTTATGCGCCCCATACACGGTTCAATTCAGTTGTCAACTGAGTCTTTCAACTCAGTTGACAACTTCATCAACTGAATTGAAAGATTTTAAATTTATTTTAAAATTTAATGAAATAAAAGACAATTTTTAAAATACTTAACTACAAAAATTAATTTTGACAGCTAATCAAGAGACTCGAGCACACACAGTACAATCGAATTGAAAGACTTAGGAGTCAACTTGAAAAAATCAAAATCTTTTGATTTTCCTTCAACCAACTCGACAACCGTCAAACTAATCATTTGACAAAGCCATACACGCTTTGATTTGGAGAACAACCGACTCAGTTGACAATTGAATTGAATCGTGTATGGTCTGCTTAATGCTAAATTTTAGCGAAAACTTTGCAGCGTGAAGAGGTTGAAAAAAAGCATTAAAATAATTTTAAATAGTAGACTAAATTTTTTTAGCAGTTTTGTTTGCCACAAAACAGCTCGTTGTTTAAATCACTTTTTACTTTCAGTAATTCTTTACCTTTATTTTATATTTTTTCTCCTTTTAAAGCAAAAAGCAACAAAATTGCCGCAGCACTATCGGCGTCTGCATTCATTAAAAACAAAACAAAAATAAAAAATTAATGTTTGTCGGAGTATATTTGTGTTGTTTATTTGCAAGCACCAAACGGTAACAATGTGTGTGTTTGCCAAACATTTTGTGTGGGTTTATTATGCCCTTTCCTGTTACTTTAGGAGTTCATACTGCCCTGTGTTACAACTTTGGTATTTGCTACTTTGTTTGTACAACCAATGTTTTATTTTGTTTGTCATAATTTTGTGAAAAGATTGTATTTTAAAACAAAATATAAAAACATTTATATAATAAAATAAAAAAAGTCTATTGGGGGATTCACAAGGTGTGCTATCAAGACATTTTGTCATAATGTCTTAATAATATTTTTCAGTTGTTTAAAAAAATATTGTTGTGTTTCAAACAAAATAAAAATATAACTGCCTGTTTGAAGATGCCGAACGTCAACGTTCGCATAGAAACTTATGTTTTAAAACAAAAACGAAATTCTAACATTTGTTTGCGTTTTAAATGTAATTTTCTATGCGAACATTAACGTTCGCCAGCCTAATGCTGTGTTCATTGATTCTTAATAACTGCCCCCACAGCAGTCATATAAATTTCATGTCATTATTTTAAGACATATGACTTTACAACTTTATGACTACCTTGTGAATGCCCCATATGTATATTAGTATCGTTTTAATTTTCCCAAGTCATTAGTGATGTCAATACTGTTTCCAAACCGTATCAACGTGCATAAACCGCTCAAACACCTTTAAAAATCACTCATGAATTACATAAATGATAAAAGTGTAATAGTTGTAAAACAAAGCAGCTAGTTGTGTTCTATTGAAGTTGCACAACATTTAACCCTTTAACATTAGACGGTGTTACATATTTATATTGTCACATATTTTCTTCAAAAAATAAATCGCAATTAAATTAGCCATTTCCTTTTTTGGCAGATTTTTCTATGAGTATACCAAATGATTTCCTATAAGACTTATAATTTTTTTTTTTTTTTTGTTTCATTTGTTTCTACTTCGAAACTATAATTTACTCAATAACGTTTCAGAGCCATTGAAATTATGTGTAGAGGTTTGCCACCAAAGCCGTGGCGAGCATTTGGCCAATAATTGTCATAGATCCTTCCATCATAATAGAAAATATTAGGACAATTCTCTGAAAACTTTTTGTTTTATAAACAATTAACATCGTGCGTTTTGGTTGGACCACCCTTTATATGTTTGATTAATTTTAATGTTTCTTTTAAACATATTAAATTAAAATTGCTTATCAAATAATATATATGTAATGGGCTGGATCAGGGATTAAGTGGCGCCGCGGGTGTTTTTCATGATCTATCTAATGCATTTGGTATTGTAGATCATGAAATAGTGTTGGAGAAACTTCGATATTACGGAATAATGGGCAGAGAATTAAACCTTTTTAGTAAATACATGAAAAATAGAAGACAACTTTGGTATTTGCTACTTTGTTTGTACAACCAATGTTTTATTTTGTTTGCCATAATTTTGTGAAAAGATTGTATTTTAAAACAAAATATAAAAACATTAATATAATAAAATAAAAAAAGTCTATTGGGGGATTCACAAGGTGTGCTATCAAGACATTTTGTCATAACGTCTTAATAATATTTTTCAGTTGTTTAAAAAAATATTGTTGTGTTTCAAACAAAATAAAAATGTAACTGCCTGTTTGAAGATTCCGAACGTCAACGTTCGCATAGAAACTTATGTTTTAAAACAAAAACAAAATTCTAACATTTGTTTGCGTTTTAAATGTAATTTTCTATGCGAACATTAACGTTCGACAGCCTAATGCTGTGTTCATTGATTCTTAATAACTGTCCCCACAGCAGTCATATAAATTTCCTGTCATTTTAAGACATATGACTTTACAACTTTATGACTACCTTGTGAATGCCCCATATGTATATTAGTATCGTTTTAATTTTCCCAAGTCATTAGTGATGTCAATACTGTTTCCAAACCGTATCAACGTGCATAAACCGCTCAAACACCTTTAAAAATCACTCATGAATTACATAAATGATAAAAGTGTAATAGTTGTAAAACAAAGCAGCTAGTTGTGTTCTATTGAAGTTGCACAACATTTAACCCTTTAACATTAGACGGTGTTACATATTTATATTGTAACATATTTTCTTCAAAAAACAAATCGCAATTAAATTAGCCATTTCCTTTTTTGGCAGATGAACATTTTTTTTCATTGCACTTTTTTATTGATTTTATATTTTTTTTAGAAAATTTTGTAGGCTTGAAATTTTATATGAACGATGCAGTCAAAATTATTAAAAATAATTTGGTAGAGTTAAGAGTCTAAACACAATGTAACGATAATTTACTGCGGTGCGATTTTTCATACGATTTTGAAGTAAAAAACCGCAGTGCGGAACGGCATAAAATTAAAATCTATTTTATTTTCATTGCGGACTTTCTTTCTCTCTCAACAAGGCGAATTTAATTTGCCTTGTCTCCCAATTTTTAATACTAGTTCTCTTTTTGATGTTGCCATAGTTTTTGAATAATTGGCTATGTTCACAACATTATTGAAAACAAACAACATGATAAAAATGTATGCACAAATAAATTAATAAAAATTTAAACAAAAAATGACAACTATTTCCGTCGCCGTCTTTCGTTGTATAAGAGTCTAAACACAATGTTTGCGGTGCGGTGCGATTTCTCGTTGTGGGAGAGAAAAATAAACATAATACAACGGAAGACGGCGACGGAAATAGTTGTCATTTTTTGTTCAAATTTTATTAATTTATTTGTGCGGAACGGCTTAAAATTAAAATCTATTTTATTTTCATTGCGAACTTTCTTTCTCTCTCAACAAAGCGAATTTAATTCGCCTTGTCTCTCAATTTTTGATACTAGTTCTTTTTCTGATCTTGCCATAGTTTTTGAATAATTGGCTATATTCACAACATTATTGAAAACAAACAACATGATAAAAATGTATGCACAAATAAATAATTAAAAATATAAACAAAAAATGACAACTATTTCCGTCGCCGTCTTCCGTTGTATTATGTTTATTTTTCTCTCCCGCAACGAGAAATCGCACCGCACCGCAAACATTGTGTTTAGACTCTATGTTTATTTTTCTCTCCCGCAACGAGAAATCGGACCGTACCGCAAACATTGTGTTTAGACTCTAAAGGAGTGTTAGTTTTCAAAGTCGGAAGAAATAACTTTTTTTATATGACAAATATCAAACGAATAACAAAATATGCTAACTTTCGGACACTCCTGCAGTCAAACTGGGCTGTACATTCCCTGCGGGAAATTTGTGTCAATTGGTCCTACAGACTGGTCCTGAGAATAGAACAAGTACGAAAAGAAAGAACTCATGACAAGTGAAAGAAGAACCAATCATTTGACTGGCTTGTGAAGAACTAAAAGGTAGAAAAAGTAATGAATTACAGTTTAGTCTTCACTGGTGGTGTGACACATTTTTTGGGACGTTCTAAAATTTGGTTCTTGAATTTAATTCTAGGACTTGTTTTATTGAAATAATACTACATTTTATTGAAATAATAGTACATTGTAGCAACTGACACTAAATACGTTCATTAAGAATAAATGTGTGGCTGGTCAAATGGTGTCAATTGACCCCCTCCAATGACAGCCCCATGTAAAAGTGATAGGTCTTATTCATATAAAGTGTTAGAACTAGAACCGGTCTCTTCCACCAAAGACCTATCATGGGACTACTTTGGTGTCAGTTCGCTTCCCTCTAAGGTTGTTATCAAAATTTTTAATAATGTACATGTTTTGGATTGTTAGCTCGAATATTGCATCAATATTTTTTAAAAATCCAAAAAAAAAAAACAAAAAAATTGAAGTTTTGTGCGAAATTTACCTCTGTGCATGGTTTTAAGCATTTAAACTTATTTTAATTTCTTAAACTAAAATACTTTTTACAATAAATATTTTAAATATTTTATTTTCCTTCATGGATTCTATGACTTGCTGTCTCTTTTGCTTCTTAAAAAAACTCCCCGTTAAAGAAAAAAAATAAATATTTTTCTTTATAAATCCTTAAACTGACAATACCATCACGTACATGTTAACTTGTTAAAGATACATGCAAACTATGCATTTAAGCCAAACGCATACAGACGCACAAAATCAGGACCACAAACAGAAATAGAGAGAGAAAAAAACGTGGGGAATTATCTGCTCAAGTTGAAAAACGCAATCAGTGCAAGTTATATAGAGAAAAAGTGTATAGCGAGTACTTAAAAGGATAAACTTTATAGAAAAATATTAACTTTAACGATTTGTGGTAACAACTTTTCAATGAAAATCTACAGTCTACAGATTTACATAAAACTTTTTATCTAATAAAAAAAGACTTTGAAGATTTGATACTTGTTTTTAAAGGTTTAAGTTTTTAAAGTAACAACACAAAAAACGATTATTTTACTAAAGTCACTATTAGTACTATTAGCACGACAGTTATCCGTTTTATTAAGTACCCTCAATTCCCCACTATGAGGTGCTTTGATGGGGGAATTTAAGCATGTCCCTGAACTTGTTATTGCATACGACCCTGTTCTAACTCTTTCTTTTTGTTAAAGATATAGGGTGAACCTAATCAGTGCCCATGTTCTGTAACTACCGCGTCGAGAAACTTTTCGATTGAAATGTGAGAAAAGAAACAAAAATGCCATAAACTGAAAAACAAATGTTTTTCTCACATTAATGCGTGTGTAACATATATAAGTTCCCGTAGTTCCTATATGGAGCTTAGGGCCATGTAACATTGTTGGCGAGTAATAGCTGTGACGCAAGGAAATTACTCGCCAACTCACTGAAAAATTTTGTCTGTACAATTTCTGTGAGAAAGTTGCCACTTTGAACTGTCAAATAAACTCATGAATAAAAACGGGGCCGAAAATATTTGTATAAAATATATGTACGAACATTTTGGAAGCTCGTTTGCAAACAACACACATTAAAGTCGCACTTTGCATTATTTGGATTTGCCGAAGGTTGTATTTTCGCCGCCGTCTTAAAAATTTTTTCAATTTTAGTAAATTTTGGTCGCCGTCAACGATATGTTTGATTGGCGTTCTCAACGTCTACAACTTCACATCGGCTTCGAATCGAATGTTATGACATTTACAACGTAACGATGTAATCTCTTCTAATAGTTTTCGACATGAGTTAAGGCAGAGTTAGCCGAACGTCCACGTCCCCTAACGGAACGTCTGGTTCGTTTTGTTATTTGCAAACAATGTAAATGCTTACCGAATTTAAATGTCACGTTGACGGAACGTCTCGATCTGTATAAAACAGATTTTCATGCCGTTGTTACGTGACAGTTGTAAGGCAGTGATGGGCTGCTTGTATGTTTAATTGAATGTGGGTATTTGTGCTCTTTTTTTTTGGAACTTTTTTCAGTAAAGCTATGGAATTGAGACAAAACAACTTAAAATACAACATATTTCCATAAAACCAAATATATTTATGTTTAGATGTAAAAAAAAAATTTAAATACACATACAATGGAAATGTGAAACAAGTAAAAGGCTTTAAATATTATCAAAACCTCGTTTGGTGCGTACACCACAATACAATATATGTATGCTAAAAATATATATGCTAAAATTATTAAAACTACCATTAAATTGATCAAAAAAGAATCAGAAAATTGTATCACAAATGATTCTTTTAGGGGATTCATCGGTAGGGTACCATTTTCTCACAACGGGAGTATCAGTTTTGATTGAAAAATGAGCTCATATACGGATATTTTGCAATTGAAGCTGATTCATAAATGATAAGATTATGATACTAAATGCTAGCTGGGATAATATAAATATAAATTATTAATGTTTTTTACATACACAAAATACTGTTTTAATACCATTTAAATCACTTGGTACTTTTTCTGCACAGCGGTCACCATTTAAACATTTTTGATTCCCATCACTGTGTGTTTTGTTTTATGTTTACTATTGCTTTTTGTTTATGTATGGGAAACACATATAACACATTTTTAAATGTTGTATAAGTGCACCAACGTGCTTACAGTACGGTGCGGTACATTACGGGTACAGCAACGTTCGCCTAACTGGGCCTTAACAGACACACTTTTTTCTCACTTTCAAAGAAATGATTGAATATTTTGTTTGCTGACAAGCCAAATGGCTTAGCAGAATCTATCTGTACATTTATCAAAATTAATGAATTAATACAAAATACATACATGTTGATGCGAGAAGTTCTCACCAAAGTTACAGAACATGGTTACAGATCGTCTAATGTTAAGCATGTTTACTTTTTTTCATAGGTGATTTCTTGAAAACTTATAACGAATGCATACAATGATCGAATTTTTCAATTCTGGGGGTTGAGTCTCATTTTGTGATAAATTGAGGTAAAAAAATACTTTTCATTTTAGTTTTCAAGAATACTTTTGACTTTATTCTTCCATAAATGCTGTAAATGTGTTGCAATGAAACTTTTGCAACTTTGTTAAGACAATTTGTAAACAAATTTCAAACCAGAAACATTAAAAACAAAATATGTCGGGATTAATAATTTTATTTGAATTATCGCAAAAAAAATTTTATAGGAATATTAATAAAATTTAAAAATTAATAAAAATTTAAAATAAGTTAATAAAAGCCATAAATAAAACTTAATACTTTAAGCCAATTTAAACTACAACGAAATGTAGTACTTACGAGATTTCTAGCCAAATCTAGTTGTTTTTTACTAGATCTTCCATACAAAACAAAATCTATTCCGTGACTAGATTTCGACGAAATCTACTCAAAATCTAGTAGTACTTAAGCTTCGTACAGGCGATGGTCAGATCTTACAATGTTGTCATCTGGCACCATTGTCAGATGCATTAATTTAACACATCTGCCAAATGAAAATAGCGTACAATGTTCACACAGTTGCAAGACATTTTTAGTCAATTTTAATGACAACATTGTAAGATTTGACCACCGTCTGTGCGAAGCTTTAGTGATGCATATATGGTTTTTTTTCATATAGCACTAAAAAATACTTCGCTGCACAAGAAAAAAATGACATTTTAATAAAAAACAAAACAAAAACTATTAAAATTGTTGAGGAAGTTGAAAGTGCTGCTTCACACTCTTCAAGTTCTAGCCGACAAGTCTTCAGTTTTTAGGAGAGAGAGGAAAAGAAATGGCATTCTCTCTTCCCTTCTCTCCGAAAAGCTCAAGACTTGACGGCTAAAACTTGAAGAGTGTGAACCAGCACTAAAAAAAGAAAAATAATATTGATTAAATTATGATGTTTATTATAAATAAAAAGTACAGTGCGAGCTCAATTTTCGCAACTGGAAAAAATTTGGCTTGTTGCAATTTCCGAAAAGCTGCATTGATTGACCACTTTTTTTATACTTAAGGACACCGCATTTTTTAATAAAAAACTTAAAAAAAAAATCTTAAATCTTACATAGTAGAATACATAGATGGGGGTAGTGCACTCATTTTGCAGTTTCAACTCACACTGCAAAAATATTGCAATCATTTTGTTGATGTTGAGTGATAAATTTAAAATTTGCTGCCTCACTAAGCATGAGTGAAAGTGATGTTAAAAAATTTTGCACCTCAAAAAAAATATTTTGATTTAAAAAAAATAAACAAACATCAGCTTATTGCAACTTTTTTTTTCTTCACTCATTTGAGTGTAACTTAAATTGTTGCACTAATTTAAAAATTAAAAACTTGTTTTTTCATGATTAAAGCCAATAATTATACTGTTGTTGACAAAATTTCATTTTGTTTAATGTTCTTTACTTATGCATATCCTGAAAAAAATTAAAAGCCACATACAAAGTTACATTTTTTAAATTTAAATGAGACAATATTTGTATGCAGCTCTTTTGATTGCATCTCCAAATTTTGCACTATTGGAATTGAGTGCAGGTTTTTGCATTCAATCTGTGTTTAGAGATAGTGAAAAAATTTGCTAAATTTGTGGTAGTTAAAAAAATAACAATCATCACTAAAGCTGGTAAAAAAAATGCAAGCTAATTTTTTTGCAGTTTTATTTAGTTATAGTGCACTGCTGATTTAAATCAACTATGGTAGAATAAAACCGAAAACTAACTGTAAAAATTGGTCTTAATCATGACTCAGTGCCGAAGCAAGCCACTATCTTAAAAGTAATGGAATCATCCAATTATTTTAACCAATTTACGCTTCTGAGTAAGGCCGTGTGCGCTTATAAAGTATGATAGTGTGACCTTCAAATTAAATTCAGTGAACAATTTTTTTGACAAGTCCCTCTGACTGGCAAATGAAAATTTTCATAAAATAACAGATTCTTTGCAATCAGATTTGCATTTTCTTGCAAAGTGATAGTAGTGTGGTATTAAAAACTGATTTTGCCGACATTTGTCTTTTATGTCGAATAGAATTCTGTTAGATTTGCGAGTGAATGAATCCTTCGATTGTGTAGGATAGTGAATCCCAGCCTTAATAAGTAGCAGTCAAACGTTTTTGTGACAGCACTAACGGGTGATACATGTTATTGAAATAAAAATTTTAAGCTAAATATTATAATTAGTATTGTGGTTATTTTGTTGAACTATTTATGGTTTTTAATCCAAATTTTTAATATTTTTAATTAGGCTTAAGTTCATTAAATTCAATTTTCATTAAATTATTTTTATGAAGAAAACTTCGATCTACCAAAGGTTAAAATACAATTTGGTTTAAGGATTGATGTTTGACTATTGACGTCAGCAGCCTTCGATGGCTGCGAGTGTAAAACGGCAAATCCATTTGAGAAGATCGAGTGGTTGCGATCGAAACATGTCATGGTAACCTGCCGGCCGCGGTTCGAATCCCGGCCACGGTCAAAAATGAAAGATTATCAATAACAATTTTAATTAATTTTCATGTTGTAAAACACCTTTCTTCATAAAAATAATTTAATGAAAATTGAATTTAATGAACTTAAGCCTAATTAAAAATATTAAAAATTTGGATTAAAAACCATAAATAGTTCAACAAAATAACCACAATACTAATTATTGTTAAAAGCTAAGGCACGAGCTCTATGTGTTCATTTGTCCTTCAAGTTGTGCTGAAAAAGGTCAACAAGAAAAAGAAAGACAAAAATGAAAAAACAAAAAATGTACTTTGGACTTCAAGAAAAATTCTTGACAAAAGTACGAAAAAACAGAAGTAAGGAAGAACATGTAAAATCAATTAAAATAGATAATCATTCAAAAAAGCAAACTTCGATCTACCAAAGGTTAAAATACAATTTGGTTTAAGGATTGATGTTTGACTATTGACGTCAGCAGCCTTCGATGGCTGCGAGTGTAAAACGGCAAATCCATTTGAGAAGATCGAGTGGTTGCGATCGAAACATGTCATGGTAACCTGCCGGCCGCGGTTCGAATCCCGGCCACGGTCAAAAATGAAAGATTATCAATAACAATTTTAATTAATTTTCATGTTGTAAAACACCTTTCTTCATAAAAATAATTTAATGAAAATTGAATTTAATGAACTTAAGCCTAATTAAAAATATTAAAAATTTGGATTAAAAACCATAAATAGTTCAACAAAATAACCACAATACTAATTATTGTTAAAAGCTAAGGCACGAGCTCTATGTGTTCATTTGTCCTTCAAGTTGTGCTGAAAAAGGTCAACAAGAAAAAGAAAGACAAAAATGAAAAAACAAAAAATGTACTTTGGACTTCAAGAAAAATTCTTGACAAAAGTACGAAAAAACAGAAGTAAGGAAGAACATGTAAAATCAATTAAAATAGATAATCATTCAAAAAAGCAAACTTCGATCTACCAAAGGTTAAAATACAATTTGGTTTAAGGATTGATGTTTGACTATTGACGTCAGCAGCCTTCGATGGCTGCGAGTGTAAAACGGCAAATCCATTTGAGAAGATCGAGTGGTTGCGATCGAAACATGTCATGGTAACCTGCCGGCCGCGGTTCGAATCCCGGCCACGGTCAAAAATGAAAGATTATCAATAACAATTTTAATTAATTTTCATGTTGTAAAACACCTTTCTTCATAAAAATAATTTAATGAAAATTGAATTTAATGAACTTAAGCCTAATTAAAAATATTAAAAATTTGGATTAAATATTATAACTTTAATAATAAAAGGGATCTGAACAAGAAATCCAAAAGAAAGAAAATTTGTAATGAAGAAAAAAAAATAATGTTGCACTTATTGAGACTATATTTTGAAAATAGTTTAGATTGTAATGTAAAAATATTGCCTGTTGCGGTAATTGGGGTGTTGCGATAATCTGGGGTTACGAAAATTGAGCTCGCACTGTATTTCCTTTTGTGTATGTACCTACATACATTGCGAAAAAAAATTTTAGTCAGTTGTTTTGTTTTAAAAACCAAATCTTGCTAATGCCAAAATAGTATTATGTAAACGCACTTGATTTTGAGGAAGATTTCCCTAGGGGAAAGGGAACTAACACCAAACTTATAACGGGACAGTTCTAAAGTGGAAGGGGCCGGTTCTAGTTCTAACACTTTATATGAAGGGGACTTGTCACTTTCACATGACGATGTCCTAGGAGGGGGTTAATTGGCACCTTTTTGACACTTTGGGACAGGTCACAAAAATAATCTACATGGATACATTAGATTTTGGTTAAAATAATGCCTGTAGCAGATATTGGCCCGTGTGAACCATATTAATATGATCGCTCCTCTTCATATAGGGTAATATCAGATAGAATCAACCACTACCAGCATAAAATACAGTCACATGACTAGTTTTGCGTCAATTGCCTCTCCTTCATAGTAATTTACTTCAAACACATTATCACCAGTTAAGTGATATGTCTTGTTTTCACCTATCACGTTTTGTAATAAAATTTTATTCACTGGTCACGGGATAAGTACTTTAAGAAAAATTGACAAAAATTTCCCGCAGGGCTATTATAAAAATAAAAAATTTATTCAAATTCTTTCTGATTTTCACTGGCGCGCTTGCATCTTGCTACATTTTTTATGCTTTTCACTTAAAAATAATAATTTGTATAAGAAATCTTTTCAAATAAAAAGTTTTTGACAATGCCTGTGAAACGCCATACTGTGAAACGATAAAACATTTTTGTTTCGTTTTTCTTTTTTTTTTTTTTGTTTATATGAAAATATTTTGACATTTGTTTTAATTTTTTCACTAAAGCCTAGTACTCTGTTCGAACTTGTGAAATATGTTGAGCAACATTGATTATTTCACACGAAAATTTTGTCATGTATCACTTAACGTTTTTATTAGTTACAAGTATACAACATTATTTTTGAAGGTAAACAAAATCCATAGTTGGGGGTAGTGCACTAAATATTAATTTAAATCAACATTGCACTCTCACTAAATAAAACTGCAAAAAAAAAAATAGTTTAGTGATAATTGATAGTTTTTCACAAGAATTAAAAAAATTAATTGGTATTGAACATTTTTCACTGTGACTAACTGTATGTAATGCATAAAATCTGCAATCAATTCAAATATGTAGTTCAAAATTTAAACTTGCAATCAAAAAGCAGTAGAAAAACATAATAATATCAATAAAATATCTATAAAAATATCACTAATTTAAAAAAAAATTATTTTTGTATGTGCATGGCTTTCTGATGATATGCATAAGCATAGGAAATTAAACTAAATGAAATTCTGTCAATAACATTACAATCATGTATAGTGAGATTCCTAATTTTCAATTCATCACTCAACATCAACAAAATTATTGCAATCATTTTGAACTAGTGCACTACCCCCATCTATAACAAAAACCATGTGTTTTGATAATTCTAATTAAAAAAAGTAAAACAATTTTATTTTAATAATTTTCTAAAGTAAAAAACAAAAAAAACTTAATTTCATTATAAATTTTTGCACTTTTCTACATTTTTCTTTTTGAAACGCTTGCTATAAACCCCACTTCACAAATACAAAACAAAAAATTACAAAAAATGATTAGCTGTTGCTTAAAATGCCGTGCGAAATAATATGAGCTACACTTGTTTCGCAAGGAAAATAAAAATGTTGCTAGAAACATTTCGCATGTTTTACGTAATATACCTGGGGTTTACACGTAAAAGTACTTTCGTGCAAGTAGACTATAGGTATTATCAACGAAAAATTTAAGAAACAGCCGATTGGCTGAAAGTACAAAAATTATGTGTGCGTTAGTAAAAAAGTGTGAGTGTATTGCAACTTTCAAGAAATTTACTTTCATGTGTAAATGCTAGGATAAATAGAGTACAACTCTATCAACATTTTTTCGTTTGTATTTCAAAGAAAATTTTTTTATATTGATTTTTAAAACATTTCGCACGAAATACTGAACAGAGTACCAGGCTTAAATGCGAAACAAAAGTATTATGAAAATCTGAAAAAACTTTTTATTTTACCGTTTCCAAGAACGAGAATTGAGCCCTTGGTCAACGACTAATTTTAATGACGTAGCGAAAAAATCGTCAATTTAATTTAATATCAGTGTTCAATTGCACATGTGTTTCAGATAACAAAAAGATTTATTTTAGGAAAAACACTATCTTTCGTTAACACTAAGGATGGTCATAACTACATAGACTTTACCTGCTGTGTACACTGAGGATAGTCATAAATACATAAATAAGATAAGCAGATGGTAAACAGATAATTAACTTATTCCAGGAATTTGTTTAACAAGATTTATGATATGATCAGTTTGTTCAGTTTTAAGCAGGGTTTAAAACTGCTTGGCTATTCTTAATATTTTTGTAATTGCTTTAATTTACTTAGAAAAAGAAGACAGTAAAAGCAGAAAGCAAACGCAGAAAAAAGGAGAGTAAATAATTTACTTAGACCCCTTTTAGACAGGCAAAGTTTACTATGCAAATTCTTGAGTTTAAGAAGGGAGTGGGAAAGAGAATAACGGGGAGGATATACTTTGATGTCCAAACAAATTCGTTTTGTTTTTTTTTCGTTGTTTCTATCTGAAGTTGGCTGCAATAACAAACAAACAAAAAATTGTCAGATTAAACTTTATGTGTCTACACACAAAACAAAGTTTAAAAGAGCATTCAACAAACTTTGTCAAAGTAAACTTTGCCTGTCTAAAAGGGGACTTATTCTCTCAATGTGTTTGTTCTCAGCAACCACGAGGCTTGCTAGTTTAGCACTTTTTTCTTACTTAGCACTTGGAATTTCGAAAAAAGTGCACATTTTTATAATTATTTAGAATTTTTAGCACTTTTTCTTAGATCCCAAAACTACTTAAAAACTCACATAACACAGGCCAACACTCAATTTGCTTCTTTAAATTTATCAACTGATTCTAGTTAATTTTGGTGCGCTGAATTCAAATCAGTTTGTCTCTATCAGCTCTAGTTTTCATGATATAGCTTTTTTTATACCCTCCACTTATGACCTCCATTTATGACCGTCTGTTAGTTTTTTCAAAAAATTTTTTCATCAAAATTTCTAATTTACAGTTATGGTAGTTGCCAAAAAAAACATTTTTTCCGTAACAAAATTAATTTTGTCGGGCTGTGTAATCAATTCAATTCAAGTAAAGTATAAATTATTAAAGTGTATCAAGAAAACTACATTAATATTAGGCAGATAACTTTTGACAATTTTTGCAAATAGGAAAAATGCCATAGCATAGTAAAAAGTATTAAGACGCATTCATTTTTTTTTTTTTTTTTGCGAAATAGTATAAAAATTTCCACACCAAACGCTTTATTGCTTTATCATTGAATTTTAAGTTTTTGTGTAAAAATGTTTAAAAAAGTTATGCAAGTGTGACCTGCAATACTAATACGAATTGTTTCAAGCTTTTAAATACCTTTAAAAATTATTATTTTCTAGGGAGATCGAAGGGATAGAATTCGACCGGTTTTAACCGGTTATTTTAGTTTTGCCCAAGTCGAATATTTTAAAATGTCCATTTTTCGAATATCGAATAAACCGGTTACTTTTGCAATGTATAATTTATATACGTCTTCCATACTTTTGTTACAAATATACCCGTAGTTTAAGTATTTTTCTAATTGAATATTGGGCAAACTTAAACTTTTTATGAAGAATGTCAAAACAAAATGTAACAAAAGTCAAAAAACATTATGAGCAATGTAAATACAAATCGCTTATGTAAGCGTGTGTTCTTGTAACACAAACCAAACTCCAATTCAAAATACTACAAAAAAAATGTTCAGCTTAAAAAGTAATTAGCAATGTGATACTATTCTAAATACCATATACATATATGTTTGTAAAGATGTCATCTCTGGTGATAATATCGAACTGATTTAAAGGACAATGGCGCTGAAAGGGCCCTAAAATGATAAGCTGCAAAGGTTTTTCAACGTCACGACTTTTTGATAACCTTTAATTAGTCCACAAGCTTGACATAAATATACGCCAAGTAAAGCTTGATTCTGTTCCAAGTACATACATAGTTCTTAAGAGACTGCAAATAATACTTAACTATAATATGCTGCCAAAAATGAATGAAAAACCCTTAGGTAGTTCTAGCATATCTTCATGCTTAAAACTACAACATACCGGCGGAATCAACGATATCTGAAAATTCATCAGTTTTATTTATGTATTAAAACACCAAGAATTTTCAACAAAATTGAAGGAATCAATTTATTTGGTTTAATATCTTTAGTTTTTCGGAAATCTTATTGAATAAAGTTTCCTGACGATCTGGCCTGAACAACCAGTGAAATGCTCATAGGAACAGCTTATCTTATCAACAATAAATTTCAGTGTTTTTATCAAGAATAAAAATTGGGAATTGAGCACGAATAACAAAATCTTTTGAATCAAACAATGTCATGGAAGGTTTTTAATTGTGATCGACGAATTGACAGATATTTCAAACAAAAAGCATGTTCATATTACTCAGGGGTGTTACGGAAATCGAAAACGAAACACGAAAGTATTTTAAATGTCGTTTTTTAATAAGATTTCTGTAATAAAAAAATTTTATGACAATTATTATACAAATATTGCTTCATTAAACACAATTCTTTAACAAAAATTGTAAAAATTAGATTAAAAGTTTATTAAAAAGAACTTCCAAATTCTTTTGTTTTAAGTTTTCGATTTCCATGACACCCCTGACTATTCGTTTCTAAAATGCTGACACAAAATAATTTTAAATAAATAATCCTGGCTAAGAGGTTTTGTTTGTATCTACAGATTCATATAGACATGATTAGCCACCAACAAATTAAAACTCATTTAAAATAAATTTTTGAGAATATCTCAAATAATAAATTTATTAAATTCCAACAATTTTTTAAAACCAATGTTTTTAAAAATTCTACAGCTATGTTCACACCTATTAGTTTTCTTAAGAATTGTTTTCCTTTGCAAAACGGCTAGAGCAAACATTTTTTAACAGTTTCTAAATTACATTATACAATTATGATCTTACGAATAAAGTTTAGTAAATAAATAGAAATTATAAAAAATAAAGCTTAAGTTTGATCAATTTACTGGCCACGCTTTTTTTTTTTTTTTTTTTTGATTTTATCGTCAAATATTTGTTAGGTATAAACATACCTAAAAGTCATATCTTTATATTTTGTTGGTTCCTTACCTTTGTGAATTATTTTGTTTTTATTAAAATTAACATTTTATTATAAAAACTAATTTTATTTTTGTATTCGAATTACAACCGGTTAACCAGTTATTTTTAAAATGCTTAACCGAAAACCGGTTTTTTTTTAAATAGCAGCTATTCGGAATATTCAAAATGAATACTCGTTTCAGTTTTAAAAATTAAAATTCACTTATTTTAAAAATAGAAATACAAAACTTTAAAGGAAAACAAAAAATTGGTTATTTTTCAGTTGAAAAAAAGTAACCAATATTGAAAAAAACACAAGTAGGAACACATTGAAAAATAGGTAGCTAATTTTGGTTTAAAGAGACCAAGACGGCAACGCTGCTTACAGCAACAATAACTTTTTTGTCAAATGCTTGTCCAGCCGGCGAATTCAACTTGTACGTGTGCTGGACGTAATATTCGCCGTCATATATAAATTATTTGATTTTCCATCCATCATCGTCGGTGTCACACATACAAACACATTTTCACTAATACTACCACAATGCTTTATGAGTGTTTTGATCAATGTATTTAGGCCTTAAAAGGGCACAAAGCGAGATTAAACCAGTTATTTACTCTCTCTTTCTATGTGTTTTTGCTTTTGCTGTGTCCCCTTTATTTATTGAACAGAGGAGAAAAGAGAATAGCGTGGGTGTACATACCAAGAATGATAAAATAAAGATTACGCCAACAAGCTTAAAATTTTAAAATGTTCTGCGCATGTTGGCCCTGTGACGTCACACATTCTGTGTTTCTATTGGCTAATAATTTGCAGCTGTCGAACTGTAATGTTTATGAGTAAACACAACAGTGGGACAAATTATAATTTTTCTCTTCAAATTATTTTGTAGTTAAAAATTAACTTTTCTTTTTATTTATATTTTTTATTTATATTTATTCCATTTAATAAAAATTATCTATGTAACAATAAAAGACAAAACACTTTCATTTTGAATTTCAAATTGAGTTGGAATTTCATTTTCAATACTGCTGTCAATGATCGGAACTGCTCCCGGTTTCAACTTTGGTGCACGCCGATTGCTAAATCCTATTCATAATTATGAAGCAGTGAACTGCAACAATTAAATATATGTTGACTTACCCATTTCAAATATCAAATTTCTTTCAAAATCCTCCTCTTTGAAATGTAAGGCACAAATTCTATCATTTTTAACATCTATGGGTTTGCATCGATTGCAAAACATAACCCAAAGCTTTCTTTGTCCTGCATCTTTGGGAAATTTGTAAAACGATACATCTATGGCAAAAAATATATTAGTTCCATTAAAAATATCCAAAATTTAATTTTTTTCTCACTTGTTTTTTTACTGCTGCTTTGCTTACATTTGCCCACTGCACACTTCATGTTTATATTTATTGTTGTTTTTTTTTTGTTCGTTTTTCTTTTTTCAACAATTACAAGGTTACCAACTATCACATAATACATACATTTTTTCGCAAGAAATTTTAAATCTAACACATGAAATATTCTTGGTAACCCTTTGAATGGCCCTTCTACGTCACATAACGGGAAATCATGCGCATGTCGTAATCTTTATTTTATCATTCTTGGTACATACTATGCTGTACTCGCAATTTCGTTTTGTTTTTCGTTCGTAGTTTATACCTGAAGTTCGCTGCAAACTTTATGTTTATATGTATGTAGCGCTGCCAGAAAGTTTGGTAAAAAAAATCATCATTTGCCGAAAAAATGCATATTTTGAAGAGAAAAATCTACAACTTGTTTTTCTAATCAAATTCTTTACAACAAGGGCAAAAAAGTAAAAATTATTAATTTAATATAAAAAAATACTTCTTCCCAGCAAAAAAACTTTGAAGTTGTTCAAGAAGAGGGAATATTTTCATAATTACTTTAATACTTATTTAATTAAATGAATTTAAAATACATTCCTGATCGCATGTAAAATTACATGCAATATTCCCATGCAACTCTTATGTATTAATTAATTAATTAGGACTTAAAAGGGTCGAATATTTTATGCAACTAAAATTAATTGTTGAGTCAGATTTATTTAATTTATAGGTACATTTAATTTTAATACTTAATAGTTTCTTAAAAAAAAGGCGAAAATTGGTTTGGCAACTAAGTTGATTTAAGAATACGCATTTGCTGTTTGTAAATTCTAAGAAGAAATTTATACCTATAAAACCTGTATAACTAATTAACTTTTATTTGTTTATTATGAATAATTTTGTATCAATATCACATTTAAAAATTATTTTCAATATCTTTTAATGTTTGAAGCTGTTTTTTTTTATAAAAATAAAATAAGGATTATTATTTTGATTTTTGAGCTTTTAAAAAATGGAAAGTTTAACGCCCGTATTCATAAAAATATTTAAAATTTATTAAAGGTTTAAAGAACAAATTTACTATGAAAATTATCCTTAATAAACATTTGTTAAATTTAATAATGGTCTGTGAATACGGGGGTAAAACTTTAATGAAAATGTAATAAAAAATTCAAAAATTCAAAAACCGATATATTGGTCAACAAAATGCAAAACAACAGGTTGATTGCCGCCGGATTTGTGAAAGTGCAAAAAACTAACGTTGTAATCAACCTATCCCTCCAATACTAATTATTTTGATTTATTATTTTAACTTTTCTTTAAAATATATACGTGTATATTTTTAAACAAAAATTTCAATGATTTTTAATTTTTTCTAATTTTTCTTCTTTTTTACATTCACTGGAACTGATAGCATGAAACATTTCTCACATGAGATTCACGATTGCTTTTTTTCCTTCAAGGGGAATGAAAATTTCATGGGAACAAAAATTCCACTTTTTATTCACGATAGGCGTAATTGAGCATTGAACTACTTTAATTCGCACTCATTCAAATGAATATTTCAGATCAATAAAAAATCCTAATTCTTCCCAGAACTTTTCATGACGAGCCGTTTAACTAATGCGAACCCATTCTCGCCACTGACACGCTAATGTTATTTATTACTTCTCTTGCATGTCTTTTTTGCCAGATTATTATCTATTATTATGTATAATAATGAGCTGAATTAAATTTAAATTGCTTTCAGTTATATTTTCCGCGCAAATTTTTCTAAAAATACATTATAAATCCATTTAATTTCTGATAAATAAGACTGTAAAAAAGTCCATCTAAATAAAGAAGTTTCATTGAAAGTTATTATATTCTAATATTAGTGATTTATAAATTTTGGGCAAGAAGATTTTAGTTTGGGAAGTATGAAGCCTATACGTTTGATGAAATCTTAAGGTTTCTTAATTTAATATTTTATTTTTGGCTTAAATCTAGTTTACCGAAGCAGCTCCAAATAAAAAAAGTACCTAGGGGGATAGAAAATTGAAAAATAAGAAGAACAAATTAAATAAAAATATTGGTGCAAACGCTTAGTTTTCGAGTTATGGACGTGCTTAGTTTTCATAGAAATATGTGATTTGGTTGAAGTGCAGCTTAAAGGGCTACGAAAAAAAATATAAAAAAATATGCGCCCGATTCAGAAGAAAAAAAAAAAACCAAAATTAAAATTTAAGGGGGCTGAGGCCCGTGGGCCACTGGAACCAAATAACTGCCCCGCCCACTTAGTGATATGTGTGGGTACTCACAGTAAAGGTAATTTGCTAACGATTGCAAATATGTATTTTGTATTCGCATATTATTTTCCTCTTTAGGTTAATTTAAGTATTTTTTAGGTGCAGAAAAGTTTTAGTTAGCGAGGCCGGTGTTTGTTATACCGTAGAGAAGAAATTCTTTGCGTCCGGCCGAAGGCATGAAGTTGTTGTTTGCGACATTGGTGTTTGTTATTTTATAAAATTTGTATTACATTTATTTAAATAAATTATACACTTAGTACACAAAAACTGTAATGTGAGCTTAAGAGTTAAAAGTTTTAAAATATATTCTATACATCCAGAAAGATCTAGTCAACACCTTCAAAATGATACCAATATTGGCCATATACCTTTAGAAATGTAGTGGAAAAATTACATAACCCGAAAACTAAGCGTTTGCGCAAATTTTTTTTTTTAATTTTTACTTCTTATTTTTCCATTTTCTATCAAAAAAAGGTACGTTTTTATTTGGAGCTGCGTCGGTAAACTAGATTTGTTCCATATTTTTTGATATCAATAATATAGAAGATATTTTGAGAAAATTCTATTTTAAAAAACTCATTGAAGAAATATGGATTTTTCTAAATTAATTCTTAATGGAATAGTTATTAAAATAATGTTGGAACATCTTTTAAAAGATATTCTTAAGCACTAATATTATATACAGTCAAATACCAATAATTCGTACCCCGATAAATTTTGGTCCCCTCGCAAATTCGTAATTTTTTTTTTCAAATAAAATTTTCTTTACCTCTTATAAATCGTAATTGTTTGCTAATTACCACTTAAAATTCGTAATAAAAAACATCAGAAACATGAACAGAATTTGATTTTGCTTGTGTGTGTGTTTATTTTCTTAAGATCAGTTTTTTACATGAATAATTTTTATATATAATTTGTATATATTTTATTTTTAACAATTGTTTTTTTATGTTTTTTATCGTTTTAGTATTTAGAAACCCCGCTAAATCGAAAACCTCTATAATTCGTAAGAAATGGCCGGTCCCTTGCGATTACGAATTATCGGGATTTTACTGTATATACTTTGTTTAAAAATGATCATAAATCTAAAAGGTGAAATTTTCAAGCTAAAAGCTTCTTAAGTTCCATTAGTTTTACCTTTTGGTACTAAACACTTGATTTTTTTGTTCTTTAAAATATGAAACTTTATAATAAATCGGTTTTTCTTTTCACAAATAATTTTTTTCATCGATATTAACTTAAAGTAAATCATACACAGAAAAAATTCTCCAAAATTTTTCATCAATTAATGCTATAATCAAAAATAAAATCAGTGAATTAAACATTTAATCAGGTGAATTAAATGTTTAATTAATACTATTAACTGGTTTAACTGATACTATTAATTTGTTTACTGGTGCAAATTTAATTAATATCACAAATTTTTTAATTGAAATCCATTTTTATTTTTTTCTGTGTTGTTTTTAAAAATAAAAATTCATCATTTGAGAAAAAAAATCCTTAAATGGTTTTTATGTATGTCAAAAAATAATCAAAAATATGATAAAATCATCATTCTGGCAACGCTGTTTATATATTATATTCAAACAAAAGAAAACTTTGTTAAATTAAACTTTGTGTGTCTAAACACAAAACAAAAGTTTAAAGAGAATTCAACAAAGTGTGTCAAAGTAAACTTTGCCTGTCTAAAAGGGGACTAATTATCTATCAGAGAGTTAGTGCCAGTTCACACACGTCAAGTTTGACTCGTCAAGTCTTGAGATTTTAGGAGAAAGGCCGAACAAATGACATTCTTTTTTCCTTTCTCTCCTTAAAGCGAGTCAAACTTGACGCGTGTGAACCGGCACTTAAGTAAACATTCAGACAGAATGCGTCAGCGTTGCCGGAATGAAGATGTTATCTTATTTTTGAAGATTTTTTTTTTTAACTAAAGATTTTTTTTTTTATTTTTTATTTTTAGAAATATGGAATATTAACTTTAAGTTTGAACATACATAATTTTTTTCAGTTTTTTAAACAGTCAATTTTTAAAAATATCAGGTCTTGTATCAGATTGTTGTCTGTTGGGTTTTCACACTTTTTACCACATTGTCTAGCATACACAAGAATGCATCATTATTTCTGGGCATACAAAATATTAAAAAAGCATCTTTAATTAGTGGTTGTTCCGTTCGGGAATATTAATGAAAAAAAAAAAAAAAATTATGAAAAGAAAAAAAGTTCATGTATATAGTACCAAAAGGAAAACCCAATTGAACTTAATAAACTTTTAGTTTGAAAATTCCATATTCCATGTTTATGATAATTTTTAAACAAACTATATATATACATATATATATATATAAGTTCTTAAGAATATCATTTAAAAGGTGTACCAAGATTATTTTAATAACTATGCAGTTTTCTCAAAATACATTCGATATTACGGTATCAAAAAATATAACTGGGCTATTCACAAGGTGTGCTATCATGTCATATCGTCATAATGTCCTAAATAATGTTTTACAATTGTTTAAAAAAAATACTGTTGTGTTTGAAACAAAATAAAAATTTTAATGCTGTGTTCATTATTTCGTCGCAACTGTACATTAGAAATCTAAATTATAAGCGCTTGCCCACATCAGTCATATATATTTCTTGTAATTATTTTAAGACATATGACTTTACAACTTTATGACTACCTTGTGAATAGCCCAAATATTAAATTGAGAAACCTTAAAGCGGCTCAAACAATTGCAATAAAACAACAAGACTTTTGATTTTTATTGCACTACGAAAAGAAAGTGAAATGTGTTGGCATCATTGTACAATGCTGTTTATTGAATGAAAGTTGAGCAATATTTAAATTGAAACCATTGTGCGACTTATTGCATAGTAAAGGAAAAAATGGAAATAATATGGCGAATATCATATACAATAATATTGCAAGTGTATAGGCCGCTTAAGATTTTATATGATGTATGAGCTTTATAGCTCCCAAACTAAAATCTTTTTGCCCAAAATTTATATATCTCTAATTTTAGAATTTAATAACTTTCAAACTTCTTTATTTAGATGGACTTTTTTACGTTCTTATTTATTAGAAGTTAAATGGATTTAAAATGTTATTTTAGAAAAAAATTTATGTAAAATATAATAAAACATACAATTTACACCTACAATCTATTTTTGTATAAATACGGCAATTATGTTTGTATTTTAATTTAAATAGTTTTCATAATAAGAAGTATGTTCTAAAATATTTTTATTTTTTTGCACTTGTTATAAAAGTTTGAAGATTTTTCTCTTCAAAATAAATTTTTTTCGCCAAATGAAGATTTTACTTCCAATCTTCTGGCAACGCTGGTACTTACAAAGTTGCAATCGGCAAACTCAGGGCGTGGCGTTTTCTCTTTTTTTATTACGTCCTCGTGCACACACATTGAATAGAATCGAACAACATTAACAAAAACATATCCCAACAAACACAAAGTCAAACCCTTGATATGAAATGACTTTATCAGTTGACATAAAACACAATTCTCAAACGTTTTTCAATTGTTTGATTTTAACATTATAATTGATAATGATTTTAAAATAAACTTATGACATCAAATGTTTTATCAATTTGATGTCAAATTGGTATGAAATGTTAAATTCAAATCAAAACTTAGCTTGGCAATGCTAAAGCGAAAATATATGTAAACATTAAACATGGCGATTAAAGTTTAATTTTTAATTCGTAGTTAAATGTGTTTTACAAGTGAACGATTTATTTCTTGTGAAAAATAAAAATTATTTCTGAGTAACTTTAATGATTATCTGCCTGTTTAACGATTTCGAGCGTTAACGTTCGCTTAGAAAATTATAATACGTAAAACAAAATTCGAAAATTTGTTTTTGTTTTAATTGTTATTTTCTATGCGAACTAGAGTTTCTACGCGGGAAAGAATTCCCGGGAATCCCGGGATATTTTTTTTAATAATTCCCGGGAAGTTTTTTCCGGGAATTTGAAATTAAATTTTTTGAAATTTTAATTTGTTATCATCGTTAAAATAAAAAACGAGCAATAAAAAAATATTCTTTACTAAAAACTTCCTACGCCAATAAATCAACGTAGACGTAAATGAAGTAGAAAATTAAAATATACACCATGTTACACCATCACTAACACCAGAACCATCAACAGATTCTAAAAAAAAATAAATGTAAAGAAAATACAACAGCCTGAACAAATCTTAAAAAAAGAATTTGACGTCTATGAAGTCACGGGTAACAGGCCAACAAATTTTTAATACATACACGTGACCTTCTCCGAGAAAAGGGACCTAGTGTGTGGAAATAAAGGTTTGAGAAAAACGCATTTGAAGTTTCATAATTTAAATGTTTTTCTCATTTTTATCGATTTTCCCAAGTTCGTTGTGTACATTTTTATGGGGTTAATAAGTTTGTATCAGAAATCTAACCCATTTCATCTTATTTTACGTCCTTTTAGGTACCAGAATGCACTCTTAAGTCCAAACCCGTTTTTTGACACACTAGGTCCCTTTGCTCGGAGAAGGTTACACATATATAATATGCATGTACATATGAATGTAACAATTTGTTTTGGTTTTCTGTAAAATAATTAAGCTAATATTTTGAAACTGTTGTATATGTGTATGGTTGTATATTCTTTTAAAATAGTAAAAACTTTTGTCTTGAACTCATTTATTGAAATAATTGTTTTATTCAAAGAATACCGGGATTCCCGGGAATAAGATTTTTTTTGTTTTGTTTCCCGGGAACAGAAAAAGTCCAGGAAATTAGAAACCCTAATGCGAACGTATGTATGAATACGAATTTAAAAAATAAAACGTGAAAGTGAAGAAATTATAAGTTTGTTGTATGATCGCGGTGCTACAATCCTCAAAATAAAAGGGAGCCAGGTATTTCGTCATTCCAAGAATTAGAGAACGGAAAGAACATTATTTAATCCTTTAGCTATGATGCCAAATGTTTATCTCAGAGTTTAACTAGATAAATAATGAGTTTAAATTACAAAATAAAGTATTTTTATTTATGTTCCACTTTGTATTACAGTAGACGGCCACAAATTAGAGCTTTCAGTTATTCGAACGTGCAGAAATTAGAATCAGTGCTTGCAATACATTAAACGCTTTAAAATTCGAATTTATAGTTCTAATTTCAGAGCGTTTTTTTTTTTTTGTTATTTGAACACAAGAAATCCGCAATTTAGTTTTATTCTGTTTGAACATATAAAACTAAAAAGGGGAATTACCAAATTTTAGATGTGTTTCCTTATTTGTTGTTTTTTTGTCGCATTTATATATATTTGTGGCTATTTTATTTGTGAAATTCGAAACATGTGTACATATTTTAGAAGTCTCTTTAAAAAAGTGAAAGTGTATCATTCGAAATGTGAAATAAACGTAAAAAACACTTTATCATTGGAAACGAAGGTCAAAATATTAGAAAAGCTTGACAAAGGGTTTGAAGGGAATATTAATATTACGACATCATTAATCAGCTATATCAAATCACATAGAACAGCAATATTAAATGCTGTTTTCAACACATATCAGCAAGCAAGCAATAAATCTTTGCACAACACTGAATATTTCGTTTTTTTGTTTTTATCAAATAAAATTGAATTAAAAAAAATTTAAGTAATTTTTATTCGAAATATAAACGTCTAGAAATTAGAACAATTCAGAAATTAGAATTGCCTCAAAAACAAAGCGGTTCTAATTTGCGAGCGTCTACTGTATAATCCACATTTGCAAAACATTTGAGAATTACGTTTGAAAGCAAGTTGAAAATAAAGGCATTTTTTCAATTTGAAAATAATTTAACCTTTTTGTTGAGAATGCTATGATTTTCAAATCATTATCAAACGATTGTCGTTTGCGAGAGCGTTTGATTTTAAATCATTTTCAGTTTAAAATCAAACCTCCGTGTTTGTTGGGATGTAGAATTCATACAACGCATACAATCGAGAAATGTACTAGTATAGGTTTCCGATCGCAATTATAAAGTGACCGCAGTTCGACAAGAACAAAAAAAAAACGACATGTACTCTGTTGGTAGAAATGGTAAGTTAAATTGTCAAAATAAGCTAATTCGCCTTTGTTTATTTGATCAACTACGGCAAATTCGCCTTAGAACATGGCGGCTCCATACGTTGTCAACTAATTATTTTCAAAACACGCCAACATTAAGAAAAACGTGTATATTTTAAAATATATGTACAGGGGTGTCATAGAAACCAATCTTATCGGTATTGGATTTGAAACCGACAAAAAAAATACGTTGGTGTCATGAAATCCAATGTTGTCGGTTTTTTGTTCGAACTAAAATTATTGTCGGTTTTAGGTGTCACAGAAACCAATGATATCGGTTTTTTATTGAAAATAAACCAAGCAGCTTACAGCTCTTGTTTTTTTTATTGGAAATAAATATAGTTGTTAAAAGCTTAATTTTTTATTTAATTTTTTACAACAGTTAGTTGTTTTCTACAGATAGAAGTAAATAAAATTGATAAATTGGTGAAATAATATTTTTTGCATGTTCCCGGTAGTCTCCGGCAGCGGGCTGCTGCAAATTTGCAAAAGTCTTCTTCTCACTTTTTCTGCTAACAGCAAATATGCAACAACAGCAGTTGTCATTTTACTTATTTATAACGTTAAACAACAAATTTGATTTTATTTTTAATAAATTCGCTGTATACCAACATACATACATATTTTTACAAAACAATAAAATTACACAAATTAAAACAGCAAATGCAACGCAAGTAATACAACGATGGCATTTATTTTATATGTTTACTTTATTACCACTTCTTATTTTCTTTTCTATAATTAAAACACAGGTTTTAACAATATTTTAGCGCAAAAATCCTAATTTACAAAATTTTCAAACAAAAATTGCATTTAAAGATGTAAACACATGAGCCAAAACATTAAACAGCTGATTCGAATATCGGTTTTATTTGTATTCGAAAATAACAAATCCGACTTGTTTTCATGACACCAAATGAAACCAATATTGGTTTGCAAAACCGACAATGAGCAAAACCGACTTGGATTCTATGACACCCCTGGTATTATCTGTTTTTTGAACGTTAACGTTCTTCCTCATAAACAATTTATATGAAAAAAACTTACATAATTGTAAAAATATGTATCACATTAAATTTTATACAAACGTTTATGTTCGAAATTGTTAAACAGGCTGTAATAATTTTATATTTAGTCCTTCTCTTCCGAAAATTCATAAAAATGTACATATTGACATTGAAAAAAATAATAATAAACCATAACAATAGTCGAGCCTAGTTTTAACCCTTATTTATAACAAAATAACTTAGATTTATAAAAGGCTAATAAAAATCGTTATATAGGAAATTTGTTTTATAACACTAAAAAATTTTATAAATGAGGCCTTAAGTTTTTTAGAGAAAATAAAAAGAAATTAGCTAAAATAGGAAGACAGGTTTACAATTTCGGTAAAATTTTAGTTTGTTAGAATTTAAAGTTGTTTCAGCGTTCCATCTGAGCGCAAATCTGCATTTTGTAAAAAAATTAAGTAATTGACCCCTTTTTTCATTAAAAGTGGTGCCTAATTTTCAGTTTATTTACAATTTAGTGACAAAGCAAAACTGGTAGAAATTAAAATTTTCAAAAAGCAGTAATCACACAAACACAAATTTAAAAGTTTTACGGCACATCTGTTGCTTCAAAGCTTTTAACTGTTCTCTTACTACATTGTAAACAAAATTAAACGTTGTGCACTACATTCAATAAAAAGGGCTAAATTTCTTTGGATTATATGAAGCTATGTACATTAGCGTGGCCGTTAGTTGTATGGAGAACTTTTTTTTTTTTATTTCTTATACTCTCCCCCTCCAAATCGGTTCAGTTTTATGTAAAAAAAAATACAAAAAAATTTCGTAGCGATAAGTTGTGTTTTAGGGAGGGCGTCCGCCCCTCAAAGTTTGCCATCAAGCCATTTATTCAAATGTAATTTGTTTGCATATGACTATCTTCTAAAAACAACATTTTACAAGAATATGATATATGGCAATATTTTAGCTCTTCTAGTCAACAACATAAGCCTCTAAGAAAGTTTTTTGCTAAGACTAATATCTTAGAAAATAATTAAGAAAACACCAACAAAATACCAAACATTTTATATACGTTTTATATAAATAAAAAGGCGATTTAATGTCAAGTAACACAATTTTGAAATCGATGTCTTCCGATTTGGATGAAATTTACACCAAGGTTAGTCCTATTAGATAGTAGCTTACACACAAATTTTCAACAAGATCGGTCAAAATGTTTCAGAGGTAGAGGGGGTCAAAGTTTTCCATACAGGTGTTCTTTCTCATCCATGTAATTTATTACCTATTGGTGTTAGCAAAATTTGTCCCAAGTAGCTTAGATAGCTATTTAATCAATCTTTTTTAAAAATATTTTTTTGTTTTTTTTAAAAAATTTTTTAATTATTTTTTTTAAATTTAAAACTTTTATTTTTATTTTTTTTAGCCAAGTGTTAAATTTAAAAAAAAAAAAATTTTAAAAAATTTTTAAAAAAACAAAAACAATTTTTTTAAAAAGTTTGATCAAAAAGCTATCTAAGCTACTTGGGACAAATTTTGCTTACACCAATAGGTAATAAGTTACATGGATGAGAAAGAACACCTGTATGGCCAAAATGTCAAACTTTGACCCCCTCTAACTCAGAAACTTTTTGACCGATCTTGTTGAAAATTTGTGTCTAAGGTACTATCTAACAGTACTAAAATTGGTGTAAATTTCATTTAAATCGAAAGACATTTATTTCAAAATTGGATCACTTGACATTAAATCCCCCTTTTATATATATAAATCGTATATAAAATGTTTGGTATTTTGTTTTTATTTTCTTAATTATTTTCTAAAATATTAATTTCAGCAAAAAACTTTCTTAGAGGCTTATGTTGTTGACTAGAAGAGCTAAAATATTGCCATATATCATATTCTTGTAAAATGTTGTTTTTAGAAGATAGTCATACGCAAACAAATTACATTTGAATAAATGGCTTGATGGCAAACTTTGAGGGACGGACGCCCCCCCTAAAACACAACTTATTGCTACGAAATTTTTTTGTATTTTTTTTTACATAAAACTGAACCGATTTAGGGGGGGAGAATAGAAGAAATCAAAATAAAAAAAATAACGGCCACCCTAATGTACATACTACTGGCAAAAAAAAAAAACCAGACCGTTATTGTATTTTTTATGAAACCCTAAAAATAAAAAACTTAAAATTGTATGTTCTTGGGTGCAACTAAAATGATATCTCTGGAATTAATAAGCAAATTTAGTAACAATTGGGCTATTCACAAGGTGTGCTATCAAGTCATATCGTCATAATGTCTTAAATAATATTTTAAAATTTTTTTAAAAAAAATATTGTTGTGTTTGACACAAAATAAAAATGTTAATGCTGTGTTCATTATTTCGTCGTAACTGTACATTAGAAATCTAAATTATAAGCGCTTGCCCACATTAGTGATATATTTTTCTTGAAATTATTTTAAGACATATGACTTTACAACTTTATGACTACCATGTGAGTAGCCAATATGTTTGCACAAGACAATTTTGTCGAATTTCGGATTTTTTTTTACTGAATAGAGAAACCCCTTCTGAAGTTATGCTACAATATGTGGTGAAAGTGTCTTTATTTATTACAAAATTCAGATTTGAGCTCAGCGTTCCAGATAACTAGATGAATTTCTAACAATCGAAAATTTTATCGTAATTTTTAAATCTGATAAAAAATTTTTGCCTTCCTATTTTCGTTAATTTCTTAAGGCCTTATATATAAAAATTTTTTTAGGGCTATAAAACATATAGAATATAAAACGATTTAATTAGCCTTCTATAAATCTAAATTATTTTGTTATAAATAAGGGGTAAAACTAGGATAGACTTTGGTTATAATTTATTTTTATTTTTCTTTTTCAACAGTCAATATCTACATTTTTACGAATTTTCGGAAGAGAAGAACTAAATATAAAATTATTACTGCCTGTTTATCAATTTCGAACGTTCGTATAAAATTTAATGAGAAAAATATTGTTAAAACTATGTACACCAGTAAGTGTTTTTCATAGAAAATTTCTATGCGGACGAACGTTAACGTTAAAAATTGTTTTAAAGATATTATATATTTAAAATTTACGCGTTTTTCTCTATTTTGTCGTGTTTTGAAAATAATTAGTTGACAACGTATAGCGCCGCCATGTTCTAAGGCGAATTTGCGTATTTGATCAAATAAACAAAGGCGAATTAGCTTATTTTGACAATTTAACATACCATTTCTACCAACAAAATACATGTCGAAATTTATTTTTGTCGAACTGCGGTCTTCTTTTGTCTTTTTTTGTCTCTTATCAACCCCTTTGTTCGTATCACATAACAACAACAAAAAGACAAGTAATGTTCAAATTTATTAAATAAAATCAGTTTGAAAATTACACTCAACAAGGAAACACTCTTATTTAAACTAGTCTTTCCAAATCTTAAAAAAATTATTAAAATAGTGTGCTGGTTATTCATAGAATAGAATCAAATCAGGCAAAAGCTAAAATATTTTTAAAAAAAAGTTGCTTTGTGCTGCTAATTCTTTAAACAATTTGAATTAAATCAGACAATTTTTACCACATTAAAAAATAATAAATATAAATATATAAAAAAAAAATAAAGAAGAATGAATATTTTTACCAAACAAATGGCAATACAAAAAAATATTAGAGCCATTGGGTTGGACATTGAATTAGGTAGAAAAGAGCAATTACAACCTCAATTGGAGAAATTAAATAATCTGTGGGAAGAGTTTTCCCTCAACCATGAGAAAATTCTGCAAGAACATGATTCAATAGATGAAGATTATTTTAGAAAGAATATGTTTTACCATCTGAAGCCAGAAGTAGAGAAAACATCTGAAACTATTAAAAGCATACTGGAGTCTCAAGCAAAGAGAGCACTAAGGAAGCTTGAAAAAGAAGTAGTCAAACAGAGTCAAACAGCGGAAAACACCGACGAACAACAACAAATACATCCTGACATGAAATCGATGGTTGAAAAAGAAGTAGTCTTGTGGTTGACTGAATTTCCTCCAACAGTTGCAGCGGAAAATATTGACAAACAACAACAAATGCAACCTAGCATGAAAGCGAAAGCATTGATGTTTGAGTTTGAAAGATGCATACGAAGTCTGAAACAACAATTCGAGGAAATTGATCAAATTGACGATAAGTTTATGTTAGAAGAAGCTAAGGAAACATGGCAAAAACAGCATGATAATATAAGCGATATATACATGAAACTTTGTGTGGATCATTTGGTAAATGATGAAAAAATCATCGAATGCAAGGAAGAAATTGAAAATCAACATCGAGTTGCAAAAAGAAAATTGCTACAAAAGTTGAATGAATTGACTGAAGTGAAAAAAGCAGTCAGATTAAATAAAATTAAGATACCTTCTTTTAATGGGAACATAGAAGAATGGTTGTCTTTTCATGATTTGTTCAAAAGATTAGTGCATAAGAACAAAAACCTATCTGACGTAGAAAAAATGTACCAGCTTAAATCTTTACTAAGAAATGAGGCTTTAAATATAATTAAACATCTGCCTGTATCTGAGTCCAATTATGCAGCAGCTTGGGAGTTACTGAATCAACGATTTGACAACAGGCGAATGCTATTCCAGTCACTCATAGACAGAATAATACAGCAGCCAAATGTGAGCAGCAACAACGCCGCGATGATGAAGTCGTTGCACGACGTCACAAATGAATGCATGCAGGGGCTAAGAGCGATGAGATGCAACATTGAAGGAGCAGACGCAGTCATAGCTCGTATAGTCATTCAAAAGTTAGATAACGAAGGATTGATATTATATGAGCAGCATACGAAAAAATCCAAAGAAATTCAAGTACTGTCTGATGTTCTAGAATTTCTTGAAGAGCAGTATCAAAGCCTAGAATTTGCGACAAGTAGAAGACCTGATAATTTTAACCACAACAGCTCTAATGAGAAGCAGATGAAACAAACAAACGCAATGACAGTATCAACAGATAACGAATCCTGCTTATATTGTGCAAAAGGTGGTCATACAACAGAATTTTGTAGAGAATTTCTTGCACTGGAAGTTGAAGATCGCCTTGAGTGGGCCAAAATAACAAAGACATGTGTTCAGTGCCTTACTCATAAATTCACTTACAACTGTTTAAGCAAGTCAACATGCGCTACCTGTGGGATGGCACATCACAATATACTACACATACCATCAGTTTCTACAAGTGTGACAAGAACCTATGATTTAACGCCTACCGCACAAGTACGTATGCTGACGGAAAAGGGAGAAAGTATCGCATTAAAGGTATCGATTGATCATGAGTCAAAGACAATTTACATTGATGAAGAATAAGGAGATCGATTATTCGAATAGTTGCTTTCGGTTATGAATTTAAGAAATAACAATGTTTTATTCAAATAAATATATGTAATTAAAAAAAAAACTTTATTAAAATATAAACAAAACAATTCACAAACGTAAGGAACCAAAAAATACATAATTTAAAGAATTTGGTTTTTTAAAATTTATAGGAATTTATTAAATTTTATATTTGAGATTTTCTTCTAATTTTATTAAAAAAGTTTTAATTTTTTGGTGGTTCAGTATGTCTTTGTGCCTTAATTGCTGCTAATACCAAATCATCGGTAGAAAGCAGAGACCGTAACAGTTATTCCTTTTTTCATTAAAGTCAGATGAAAACCGCTATTTTATGATTCTAATTTTTTTAAACAAAAAAACAAGTATTTTATGACTTTTATTTTTTCGATTAAAAAATAACAGTTATTTTTGGATTTTTATACAGTAGTTTCCGCTTAAATGATTTCCCCTTTTAAATGCGCAAAATGTGCTGGCACATAATTACATGAACAAAATTCCGCTAAAATGCGTCCCCGTTTTAATGATTCATTATTTTTGTCCGATATTACATAAATTTGAACAAAATAAATCGCTTAAATGCGTAACCAAAAAACTTGCTTTTTTTTAAATATCCGGCAAGGCTTTTATAAAATAAAGCTTCGTACAGACGATGGTCAGATCTTACAATATTGGTAAGCAGCGTTGCTTAAATTGCATTAAAATTGGCTAAAATGTCTTACAACTGTGTAAACATTGTTAGCTCATTTGTATTTGCAGAAGTGCAAAATTAATGCATCTGACAATCGCACCATTGTCAGAAAAATATGTATTGCTGTTGGCAACGCCTGCTTACAATATTGTAAGATCTGACCATCGTCTGTACGAAGCTTTAGTAAACGTATTTTTGTACTTATATGTACGACAACACAAATATTTAAAACGGCAGTTGAAGTAAAAAAGTAAATTTCTTAACAAAAAAAATTGTATTAAGTATTAATAAATTGTCGAGCTTGAGGTCCTTTTTTTAAAACTTTAAATCTTTGTTCGAACAAATACTTCGGCACTTCTTTGAGTGCCTTCTTCAGGGTTTTGTTTTTCTTTTCTAAAGCTTCGAACAGACGATTGTCAGATCTAACAATATTGTAAGCAGGCGTTGCCAACAGCAATATTTTTCTGACAATGGTGCGATTGTCAGATGCATTAATTTTGCACTTCTGCAAATACAAATGAGCTCACAATGTTCACACAGTTGTAAGACATTTTAGCCAATTTGAATGCAATTTAAGCAACGCTGCTTACCAATATTGTAAGATCTGACCATCGTCTGAACGAAGCTTTACTTTATAAATTTACAAATTGTAAGAAGTGGTTCGAATAAACATTTAAAGTTTAAAAAAGAAGACCTAAAGCTCCACAATTTATTAATACATGAAAATAATAAAGGTCGAATAAAGAACATATTATACTATTTCTATTTTCAATAAATATGTTTGTGCAAATTTATTTATGTAAGAATGTTAATTGAATTAGTTTTAGTTTTAATATTATATTTAATTTCGTATGAGAACTAAGTATATTTAATTTTATTTTCCTTTACAACTAAAAAAGTACTTGGGCATGTTCGTAAATGCAGCACTGCGCTGCATCAGAAAAGCAAACTTTTTTTAATGCCGATAAAAAAAATTATTAATATGATCTGTTTTATTGTGTATTATTTTTGTATAGTATTTGACAATTTTTTGGTCCACATCTACTTCACTGATATTTATATAACCATTTGAAATCACTAATGCAGCGCAGTGATGCATTTACGAACATGCCCCTTTTAAATGATTATTGAGTTTTAAGCGAGGTTTTCATAAATGCGTTATCCGGGTTATCGGTTAAATGATTCCCCGTTTAAATGCGTAGAAACCTGAACATTTTTCGATGCGCACTTAAGCGAAAACTACTGTATTTTCGAACAAAAATAAAAGTTATTCTCTAAAGAAATGTACGTGTTTAAATAATTTAGTTGACTTTAAATATTTATTTTAATGTTCATAAGAAGTCCCAATGAAGATTATACATTAAAATAAACATTTGAAGTCAACTAAATTATCATTACACGTACATTTCTTTAGACAATAATAACTTATATTATATTCTGAAACAGGAAAAAAAAAATTTACCACTCCCCCTAATACAGCCCTTTTGGTTTTTTATATTAAGATAACGTTGCCATTTAAAGTCTGATATCATCATATCCCATATCGTTATCATTATCTAAATAAATAAACCTTTTATTCGAGAGCGTGACTGATATAAATTTTGTTGGTTTGTATTGAATTCTACCTGGTTTAATGTAATATGTATGTTAAAGGCAAAATAGGGGCTTAATTTGGAGGCGTGTCATAAAAGTAAGCATATTAAAAGCTATACATACTAAGTTTAAGAAGGACTTTCGTGGTAAGTAAAAAAAAATTGGACATTCGCGGGAAGGATCCGAGATGGCACCCAGAATTGTATGTGGGATTAAGTCACCAGTGCCAAAATTTAAGCTACTTTAAATGACAGCGCTACTTATAAAAACCCATATATATATTGCCATATTTTTAATTCTAGGGGGTTGACTGACACACTTTTTTTTGTATTGGGGTCGACCCGGTCTAATCAGTGTTGCCAAAAGTTGTTTTTTTCATATTGCATTGTATACGATTTAAAAGAACTATACACAGAAAGAAAAACACTCGGGCTAAATTAAGTTTTTTATGATTAATTTAAGTACGAGTCGTACTCAAAAATTCAAGTACGAATAACAACAAAACGTACTCAACGTAACCCCTCCGGCTTACGCATGTTTTGATTATCTATACACATTAAACAAAGGTCTGGCCAGAGTCTTGTGTACCACGAAGGGTTAAAAAGTAAGTTTGAAATCTTGCTTCTCATTTAGTTTATATTTTTAGTCAAATACGTACAAAAGATTTCTAAAGTAAAAACCATATCGGGCATGATGTTGGTGTTTTATCATTGTGAAAGGTGTAAAACGGGTATGTAAATAATCATATAACTTTTTCTTTCTTATTTTTTTTTTTTTCAAGCACGATGCTAAAGTTCGGCCTAAATGGCTAAATTCGGCCGAACCGAAGCCTAACTCAACTTATCCAAATTTACAAAAATAAAAAAAAACTTTAAAATTTGTAATATAAACTAATTTATTAACCAGAAAACCGTAGTTATTTTTAAAAAATTTTCCTTTTCGAGAATTTCTTCATTATTTTCTTCCACTGCAATGTGAGAAATTAAGTCTTGCATTTAATATATAGAAACTTTAACTTGTTTTCTTCTTTTTCCATCCGATATTGCTTGTTGCTTGTTTACTAGGGTATTCATTCGGTTAACCGTCAATCGGTTAACCGATTAATTACTACCCGATCACAATTTTAGAAGAGCAAATGTTAAAGCTGTAGATTGCAGTAATGAACAAACTAATTTAAGATATGAAAAAAGTATTTCTAATACTGATAAATATGTTTGCCAAAGGCAAGATACCAATAAGTTTTGGTGGTTAAAAAAATAAGCAATGCCTATTGCTTTCACTTCTTTGTTTTTTACTTTTATTGACCTTTTAACACATCAAAATATTGAAGTAATGTTTTTAAGAAAATTTTTCATTACAGAATATTATATATATTCTTCATTTGAAGTAAAAACGTCACTGACAAAAATCTATTTAAAATATAAAATTATTGTATATATATTATACTTGAGAGCTCTGAAAAGAGACTGTGTATATTTGTAAATACTTATAATTACTAACTAGTGTTTATTATAGTTCTATTAATTTTTCCAATATTGCAAATAAATAAACAAATTTAAAAAAAAAAAAAAAAAAACTGATCGGTTAATTTCAAATTGGGTTTTTTTTCGATTTACGATTAAACCGGTTAATATCAGTCGATTAACCGATTAACCGATGTAATAAAATTTTTAATTTTTTGTAGTATTATAACATATGTTTTTGTGTTTTTAATTATTTGTTTCGTCTCATATACAAAAGGTATGTGTTTAGAAAATATTTTTTTCATAAAAACAAAGGTGTTCTGTGATCTTCATTTCAACCCATTTTCCGCCGACCGATTTCAATGTTCAATCAACAGGAATGTGGCGAAAAATAGGTTAAAAGATTAAGATTTAATTGTCTAAATGCCGCCAGTACAATTACTAGAACAAGAAGTACTAGTGCTAACGGGGTTAGAGTTTTTATTTAAAAATACTAGTGCATATGAGTACCGCTACTTGATGTTGTACAAAATTCCAGTACATATTATTTTTTTTTTTTTGATGCTGCTTCTTAAATTTGATTTAAAATGCAAAATGCTATTGCAAATAGCACCCAATGTGGTCCAAGTGTACTAGTACACGTCTAGAACCAATAGTACTAGTGATGTTCCAAGCACACTCTATGCTAATTTGAGCATAACGATAGTATAGAAAAGTTTACAGTTGAGAACTAGTACTGGTTATTTTTGTACTAGTTTGGTACCCTACAAGAAATGCATAACCAAAACTAAAAAAATTACTAACCCACTTGCAACAATATTACATTAGTTGTTCCACTCTAACATTTATGTAAGAATAGTACAACTAACATTTTCAAATAATGCCAATATTTTAAAATATTTTTGTCATACGCGTGTAAAAATTTGTGAATTTCTTAAATTTAATATTTGCTATTAGTATTAAAGAAAAAAATCAGTTAAATTAATTATATAATTTAACTTAAGTAGTGAAATAAAAATGTTTATAAAAAAAGTGACACCGCCAAATAGCTGTAATCAGAATGCTAGTGGTAAAGGAGGACGTACTGATGGTGGCTTCATAGGACGTGGTGGTGGATTCTAAGGAAACAACATAGGTCATGGAAAGGAGTGGTCGTCCAACAGGTAGCCGCCATGCGGATGGTGGATTTGACCAGGATAATCGTTGAGGATTTGCCAGTGGTAATAAGGGAACAAATTATGTTATTAAAAACGCTGATAACTTTTTAAGTATGTATTTAATTTTTTGGGCACAATTAATTGGTCACACGTACGCTTACCTCCATTTCCAGACCCATGCAAGAAGTGGAACGTCATAAAGCAGCCACAGAAATAACGATACGATATTTAATTAAAAATAAAAATTAAAAAAAATGTAATGTATTTTATGAAGGTTAGTACTAACTAATATTTACGTTATGAGTAATTAGTTAGTGCTAACCAATTTTTACGTTAAGACTAACTAGTTAGCGTTAACCACTATTTAGGTTATCATTGACTAATTAAAAGAAGCAGAGTAAGCAGTACAGATATATGTTCCGTAGTAGAGCGGAATTCATTAGTTAGAAAGAGAGGCAAAATCACATGTACACAAGAGTTTCGGTTAATTTATTCATTTTGCTCTTAATAAACTAATAGAAACTTTAACCAATATATTGGTCAACACTACCGGTCATATAACTAGTAAAATGACCAGTAGTCTGTCTTCTTGTAGGGTACTAATTAGCTACTAGTTCAATCTCCTGCAGGGTTGTTTCTTCTCATATCAGTATTTTAACAAAATTAACCGAAACAACTAGAAGTGTTAAACATTTTTGAAAATTAAAACAGGACTCTAAAGGCATAATGGAATATTTTATATGTTTAGAGAAATCCTGAAAAAGGACTGAAAAATAAGATATTGATCTACGATAAGTGAAAGAATTTTTTCGAAGTCAAGTTTTGTCAAAATAAAAGAAAATAATCGCTTTACTCCAAAACATTTAAACCTAATTACTTTTCTAAAAGATTATTTTATAAGATCTACTTTAACTTTTGAAATAACTAATAAAATTATTTCAGTCTATTTTTTTATAAATTCACAAGGTAGTCATAAAGTGGTAGTCATGTCTTTAAATAATTACTAGAAATATATATCGTAGGATTAATATGCAAACCGGCTAAATCCACTTTTTATGTAAATTGAGATTTTGATGCCGTGTGATAGAGAAAGATACGCCTCGTCGACCAGCATGTAGTTTTTCTTTTATTTAAGTCCTTAAGTGTGCAAAACTAATTGTATTTTAATTTTCTATCAAGCTGCAAATAGAAAAAATAAAAAGTTTTTGATCTCTCCTGTGAAATGTGCTGAAAGGAAGTTAGCAGGTTTGCATATGAAGCCGACGATATGACTGTTGTGGGCTACCGCTTATAATCTATATATCTACTGTGCAGTTATGACGAATCAATGAGCGCAGCATTAAAATTTTTACCTTGTGAATCCTCCAATTATGTTTTACATAATTGAAAAATGCATATTAAATATTTATGAATCTTTTTTTTTTTTTTTTTGTTTGCTCGTTTTAGTTCAAGAATCTTAATGTTTGGTATGTTATTGTTTTTTACTAATAAACTCCAAATAATAAATAACTAATGCATTTCTATATATTGAAATTACTTAATTAATGAAAAAAAACTTTATTATATTAATCGGTTAACCGCTCAAAAATAAAATTAAACCAAAACCTCGGTTAATTAATCAAGCGATTAACCGATTAAAGCAAAAGGTCGATTAAATGAATACCCTATTGTTTACCTTTAATAAGAAAATATAATTTACCCCAACCGAATTTCTGATAAAATGTTTTACTTGATTATTTGTGCATTATTTTGTAACATTTGCATAAAATGGTGTAAAAAAGTTCGTTTGTTTCGCGATTTTTGAAATTTAGGTAAGGAAAAACACTATCTTGGGTTTACACTAGACTTAACCTGCTGTATACACTTAGGATAGTCATAAATAAGAAAAGCAGATGGTAAACAGATAATTAACTTATACCTGAAAATTATATTACTAGATTTAAAATTGGATTTGTGTTTTAAGTACTGTTAAGATTTATTAAATAAAAATAGTATGAAAACTGTGCTCAACAAGGAAGCGTCCTTATTTATATTGGTCATTCGAAACCTTAAAAGAATTATTTAAATATTGTGCGGGTTATTCATAGAATAATATTAAAACAAAAATTTTAAAAATAAAATCTATATATAAATCGGCAAAGGCAAAACAGTTAAGAACACTTTTCTCCTCTGTATGTCAGCCGATTTGAACAAAATATACACCATTTGAAAGATATTTACTTACAGAAGTGCACAATATACATTTTCTTAAAATCTGTTCAATACTTTCAGAGTAATAAGCGTTCAAATTTGCTACTAACACAAATACAAAAAATTTGTTTTTTCAATTATCAAATAATAAAAAATAGGGTTTTCGATTATTCGATTTTTTTTAGAAACCGGTTTTCGAATATACCCACAATATAAATCTTATATATAAATCGACACAGGCAAACCAGTTAAATATACTATATTTTCTTCGTATTAAAAAAAAATATGGCCGAATTTCGACCATTAGGCAAACACTCGTATATATAAATATACATACATATAAATATATAGAAAAAAAAATAAGCTAAAATGTCTGAAAGTAGATTGGAACTTTATACCAGACAAAATGAAATAGGAAAGACAATTACAAGTATTTTACTGAGCACTAACCGCCAAGCAGTACAAAATGTAGTATCTACGTTGCAGGAAATAATTGATCTGTGGAAGGAGTTTTTCCTTAACCATGAGAAACTTCTGCAAGAACATGGTTCACAAATTGACGATTATTTTGGAAATAGAACTTTTGCCCGTGTGGAGTCAGAAGCAAAACAAATATCTGAAATGTTTAACTTCATATGGGTGCCAGATTCTCACGCAGGTCATCAATCAGCCGAAACACTTAAACAAGTTGAAAAAGAAGAAGTCAAAAAGAATATGGCGGAATTCTCTTCAAAAATAGCGGCGGAAAACACCGACAAAGAACAACAAATACAACCTAGCATGAAAGCGAAAGCATTGCTGTTTGAGTTTGAAAGATGCATACGAAGGCTGAAAAAACAATTCGAGGAAGTTGATCAAATTGACGATAAATTCATGTTAGAAGAAGCTAAGGAAAAATGGCAAAAACAGCATGATAATATAAGCGATATCTACATGAAACTTTGTGTGGATCATTTGGTAAATGATGAAAAAATCATCGAATGCAAGGAAGAAATTGAAAATCAACATCAACTTGCAGAAAGAAAATTGCTACAAAAGTTGAATACATTGACTGAAGTGAAAAAAGTAGTCAGACTAAATGAAATAAGGATACCTCCTTTTAATGGGAACATAGAAGAATGGTTGTCTTTTCACAATATGTTCAAAGAGTTTGTGCATGAGAACAAAACTCTGTCCGACATAGAAAAAATGTACCAGCTTAAATCTTTACTAAGGAATGAGGCATTAAATATAATTAAACATCTGCCTGTATCTGAGTCCAATTATGCAGCAGCGTGGGAGTTACTGAATCAACGATTTGACAACAGGCGAATGCTATTCCAGTCACTCATAGACAGAATAATACAGCAGCCAAATGTGAGCAGCAACAACGCCGCGATGATGAAATCGTTGCACGACGTCACAAATGAATGCATGCAGGGGCTAAGAGCGATGAAATGCAACATTGAAGGAGCAGACGCAGTCATAGCTCGTATAGTCATCCAAAAGTTAGACAACGAAGGATTGATATTATATGAGCAGCATACGAAAAAATCCAAAGAAATTCAAGTACTGTCTGATGTTCTAGAATTTCTTGAAGAGCAGTATCAAAGCCTAGAATTTGCGACAAGTAGAAGACCTGATAATTTTAACCACAACAGCTCTAATGAGAAGCAGATGCAACAAACAAACGCAGTGACAGTATCAACTGATGAAGAATTTTGCTTATGTTACTAAATTTTCGAGCTTAAGGTCCTTTTTGTTATAAAAAACTTTTAATGTTTATTTTAAAACCAATATTTCGGCTCTTCCTTGAGTGCCTTCTTCGGGGTTTTTTCCTTAATTTATAAATTTTTTAACAAATTATAAACAATTTAACAATAACTGACAAATTAAAAAAAATTTTTAATTCAAAAACAAAAAAATATTTTTCAAATCAAACTTGATCTATTACAATATAAATAAATTTTTAACTTCCGTTTCTATTTTTATAAATTAAGTGTCTATAATTTTGTGCTTCATTTTCAGTGTCTGAGTCTAAGTTCATACGGCTCTTTCTTTACTGAAAAGATTGCTACTTTATAGGCGAGAGAGACGAGGGGTATGTACTCGTTTCTTTTCCACTCGCCCCTCTCGCCTATAAAGTAGCAATCTTTTCAGTAAAGAAAGAGCCGTATGAACTTAGACTGACTTAAAATTAATTCTTGAAATTGTCGGAACCTTTATAATTTGTAACATTTCTAACATAAATCTACGTTTATAATTATTTTCTGTGTTTAAAACAGTTGTATTTTCAAACTTGAAAAGATAAATAATAATTTAGTTCAGGAACTTTTTAACAATGATATAATTACAATAACGGAAAGGAATAAACTTAAAACTAATACGGCAATGGCACCCAGGCTATACGGTCTTCCAAAAATTCATAAAATGGATTTTCCATTGAGGCCAATATGTTCAATGATAAATTCTCCATCATATGAACTTTGTAAATATATAACAAGAATTCTTAACAAAATTACTAAAAATTCAAAATATAATGTTAAGGATTCTCTTCAATTTAAAGACAGAATTAGGAATATTACATTAGATAATAATGAGAGGTTAATTTCACTTGATGTAGTTTCATTGTTTCCTAGCATTCCAATAGACTTAGCTATAAATATAGTAGATGAAAAATGGAATATAATAAGGGAACATACGAATATGGAGAAGGACTTATTCTTACGTATTCTTAAATTTTGTATAATAGATAGTAGATATTTTCAATTAAATAATCATATATATAACCAAATGAAAGGACTTCCAATGGGTTCTCCAGCTTCTCCAATTGTAGCAGATGTAGTTATGGAAAGGTTATTAGATATATGTGTTGAAAAATTAATTATAAAACCGAAGATCTTGACAAAATATGTTGACGATTTGTTTTGTATAATTTCTGAATCAGGAATAGAGCAAATGTTAGATATTTTTAACTCTTTTCATTCAGATATTAAATTTACAATTGAAAGGGAATCTAATTCAAGAATATCATATTTGGACACTTTGATAATTAAAAGAGGAAATAGGGTATTAATAGATTGGTATCAAAAACCAACATCTTCTGGTAGAATTATTAATTATTTCTCGAAACATCCAAAGAGAATAATTATTAATACAGCTAAAAATTTTATAGAAAGAGTTCTAAAAATAAGTGATTCAGAATTTCATAGAGATAATAAAATGAAGATTTCAGGTATTTTAACTGATAACAGTTTTCCTAAACAATTAATAACAGATTTATTAATACAACATAATAATTGTAGAATAAAAAACCCAAATAGTATTACAGATCAAAGGATTTATAAGTCGGTAACATATATACCTAAATTTTCAGAAAGATTAGAAAAATCAAATATATATGATAGCAAAATATACAAAATAGCGCATAAATCTTTTAACACAGTAGGTAAACTATTTACTAAAATGAAAGACAAAATAAAGAAGATGGATATGTCAAATATTGTTTATAAAATACCATGTAAGGGTAATGTTAGTGGACAGTGTAATAAGGTTTATATAGGTACAACAAAAAATAAACTGAAAACTAGGATAGCAGGACATAAATCAGATCAAAAATATAGAAATATATCACAAAAAACAGCTTTATCAACTCATTGTGCTAATCTGAATCATTATCCAGATTTTGAAAATACAACTGTTTTAAACACAGAAAATAATTATAAACGTAGATTTATGTTAGAAATGTTACAAATTATAAAGGTTCCGACAATTTCAAGAATTAATTTTAAGTCAGACACTGAAAATGTAGCACAAAATTATAGACACTTAATTTATAAAAATAGAAACGGAAGTTAAAAATTTATTTATATTGTAATAGATCAAGTTTGATTTGAAAAATATTTTTTTGTTTTTGAAAAAAAAATTTTTTTTAATTTGTCAGTTATTGTTAAATTGTTTATAATTTGTTAAAAAATTTATAAATTAAGGAAAAAACCCTGAAGAAGGCACTCAAGGAAGTGCCGAAATATTGGTTTTAAAATAAACATTAAAAGTTTTTTATAACAAAAAGGACCTTAAGCTCGAAAATTTAGTAATATTTGAAATATTAAAGGTCGAACAAAATACATATTATAAAGAATTTTGCTTATATTGTGAAAAAGGTGGTCATGCAACAGAATCTTGTAGGCAATTTCTTGCACTGGAAGTTCAAAATCGCCTTTTGTGGGCGAAAATAACAAAGACATGTGTTTAGTGCCTTACTCATAAATTCACTTACAACTGTTTAAGGAAGTCAACATGCGCTACCTGTGGGATGGCACATCACAAAATACTACACATACCATCAGAGTCTACAAGTGTGACAAGAACCAATAACGATGTTTTATTACCTACCGCACAAGTAAGTACGGTAAAGGAAAATGAATGGATTTCACAATTTAAGATATATAAATAAAATATAAAATATCAAATTAAAAAAACTTTATTTGAAAAAAAAAAACAAAACAATTTACGAAGGTAAGAAACCAATAAAATACATAATTATTACTTAAGGTATGGTCAGACCTAGGTTAGGTTAGGTTAGTTTAGTTTAGGAAGAATAATGCGCCCAAAGGCATACCTCCACTCGGCGACCAATGCGGTCTATTGTGAATCCATTCAATATAGAGGAGGAAGAAAAAGACAAGTAAAGAAGAAAAGAATTGACAGGTAGATTTAAAATAGAAAGTAGACAATAGAAAAAAACAAAACTAACTCTACAGGCCCCTTTTCGGAAATAACTGTCCTATTTCCTTGACGATCCCCAGGTGATCGACTGAAGTACATCCAGCGATACACCCCATTTCGTCGTGAAATCTATCTCCAAGCCGTTTCTGCCTGAGACCCTGTCTCCTAGGAAAGTAGCTTAGCTCCTCAGCATATTCGCATAATCTGTAGAACTCCGGTATGGTATTGTCACATTTACTCGTAAAAGCCCTAACAGAACAATGATAGGGTCCTGAAACCACTCCTGTCAAATCCTATATTCATATCCATAATGCCCTAGACACTCGGTGATCCGTTTTGTCCCTCCAGGACCGGTTTACGGTATCGTGAATTTTTCCCGTATTACCTAATAGTAGTGGTATAAGGAGCTCGTCCGCCACCTCATTACCATCCACCTTGCAGTGTCCGGGTACCCAACACAGTCCTGCCGGAATACCACCATGTGTCTCTCAGAGCATTACTACCAGTGCGACCTGGCACGAGCGCACCATATAGTTTGTCAATGCTATGAGCGTAGCCTGACTATCGACGTAAATTGCCACCACGACCCCGTCGCCCACCAGATCGCTCAGATCTCAACCTAGAAGACACTGCACTCATCCGGGAGTTTGAATGATCTTTTCCGTCCGTGCCAGCAATAAAAACACCGACACCAGTGTCATCTTGGACCCGTCCGTGTAAAGTTTCAGACCTAACAGAAAATTTATCAAATTTTAACTTTATTTTTAACAATTTCTATTAATTTACTAAATTTAATTTTAATAATGAAATTAAATCAAGCACAGTGGATAACGTTGCGACAGTAAATGTTATTTTATCACATTGAAATTGAAGAAGTGTACTTCAATATGGATCCATTTTCAAAATCTATTACCAGATCAGAAGATATAATAAGAACAATGGGAGTCAATTGTGCAAAACTAGAGACAAACGAAAATCAATGCAATCACGTTCTCGATATAATGGAACGTATTCCCTTGAGAAGTAGAGGGAAGTAAAATAGCGCCGCTAGACCTCATAGGGTCAAGACAGTGTTGCTAGGTTATTTTTCTTTGCTTCCAACCAAAAAAATTTCAAATTTTTTTTTAAAGTTTCTTGAATATTTTTAAATAGAATTCTAAAAACTAAATTATAAAGAGCTTAAAGAAAGACTGGAACATATGGATGTGTCCGAAGCTAAAAGGCTTTACTCCACAAAATAAATAATAAATTAGTAAATTAGTGATTCTTGAAAAAATAATAATTAAGACTCCTTTCACAAGTCTCTTGCGCAACTCTTGGTTTGTAGACGTTAGCGCCCAGCAAAAACTTTGCTTACAAAGTAAGCAGAAAAATAATGAGAATTTGACGAGCCGTCTACTTACTTTTCTACTAGAAAAGGTACTTATTTTTGTTCGAGATGTCCCAAAAGTAATCCTTTATAATTTAGCCTATTATAATCTAAAAAATAATATGTTTTTTTTATACTTAAAATTTTTATAAAAACATATATTGTTACACAAAGTCAATAAAGTAAAACTTTTTTTATTTTTTTTTAATTTTTTTTTTTGTTTTTTTTTAATTATTTTATTTTTATTTTTTCTTATTCTATTTTACTTTATTTTATTTTTTATTTTTTTTTTCTGTCTCTGGCGGGATTTGATCCCGCAACCTCGGTGCTGATAGACTAGCTCTCTACCAGCTACTAACTTGCCGAGTCTGAAAGGGGTCATAAAAACACACGAAGCGTACTAATTCATACTACAGCAATATATTATGGCTTAATTTTGTTATGTATATTTTCCTATTATCTGGCTGGTAGCTTCTAAAATGATACACAAATAAGATTCAAACCATATACCGGTTTTTCATATTTTTTAATGGACATTTTTTTAATAATAGAAAAACAAATAAATTTTTTAAGAGTTTGCAACTGATTAGACAGAAACAAGCAATAACAAAACTGAAATATCTTTTCAAAAAGCTTTAAGCTTCGTTCTCAATCAATAAAACATTTACACTTGGTGTTCATAATAAAGCAACAATTTCTTTTGCAACCACACACATTTTGCGTTAAAAAACCGTTTGCAAATTTTAGCTACAACAATATTATGCATTTATTATTATTTTTTACAACATTTTGCTAAAATTTTCATTCAAAACTAAATAAAATTATTCTAAACGTTAGAAACAATTTCATACAAATTTCTAGTTAACTCAGCTTTAGTTACATTTTTAAAAAAATTTTAGTTAGATTTTTGTTCTAAAAATAAAGGAATATTTATGAAATACTTTGGGAAGAAAAAACGAAATTGTTTCTCTGATTGTGAACAAAGCTTTACTTTGTAAATTTAACTTTTTTTTAAATTCCCCTAAACTAAGAAAAACTGACACTTGAATTAGCAGGAAACAATTTTACAATGTTGATACTAAATTATCTATGGTACATTTAGTTTTTATATATATTCAAAGATGGTAGGTAATTTAGGTATTTTCAAGTGAAGTCTAGAGATTTTTAGACGAGCATAACAGGAATCTAGTGATTTTTTCTCTACCAAAAAAAAGCTGCAAAATAAAGTACTATTAAGTGATTGTTTTTATGGACAAAAAAATATTTAAACCCTCTAACACACCTTAAATATTAATTTGTGCTCCCTAAATGTTTCCTCTAAGAATTTGCCCCTAATGAAAAAATTTCCCCCTGAGGGAGAAAAAGAAGCAGCTTCGAGTTCAATTTCACTCGATTTTCAAAAATAAAAAATTGGTTCAAAAAATAAAAGAAATATAATAAAAAAAAATTATTTAAAAAAATATGAGCTAAAATCGGGTGTATAACCATTAAGCTAACTTGACGGGACAGATTGCAAAAAAAAAAAAAAACTAAAAAATTATTAATGGGTCCCGCCTGCTACTAAAGGCTAGTTTACACTATCACTCAACTCTTAAGGCCCAACCATACTATGCACAACTTTGCTTAGCCTATGTATTTAATGTATTTAAAAAAAAACAAAATAAAAAAACATTTGAGTCCGTACGGAATGTGCGATTAGATTCGCACCTTACTTAAGCAAATGACAGTTTCATTAAACTTAACAAAAAGTTTTCTTAAGTTCAATATGGTTTGCCTCATATAAAGGCCGTTATACACTATCCCACAAAGTCTTTAGTAATTTACGAAAATGCAGCCCTATTATGATAAGTTGTTATTGTTTTTTCGAAATGTTCAAAGAATAATTAGATCAGGGAAGCATACGAAGAAAAATACGTAAGACTTTGTGGGATAGTGTGTAACGGCCTTAATAAACATGTATTCGCACATTTGCTTAAGCCAACTTAAGCACATTATGGTTGGGCCTTTACGTATTCCAAAATACTTTGTGAGATAGAAATGTAATGAGTGTTATTGCGACCAGGGTTGTCAGATTGATTTTGACCTTTTTTGCGAAATTCAATGTCAAAAATCGCCAAAGACTTTGTTTCTCAGTTTTTGACAATTAAATACATAGTTTAAGAATTATTAAAAATATTTTTTTTAAAATTCTAAAAAATAAAATTGTTCATCAGTATCGCTAAAATACGCCAAAAATTTAAAAAAGTCGCCATGATATATGTTTTGTTTAATATTTATTTAGAGCACAGTAAAAATAGTTAGTGAACAGAAAAAAGTACGATGTTTACTATTAAACAGTTTATAGTAGTCTACTTAGAGCAACAAAAAAAGAATTTTTGCAGTTAGTATTAAACAAATATTGTATAAGTATATTTCCCCAGAATGGTCTACCAGGACGAACAAATAAAGTGTTGATAATCATCTTCTTTTATATTGTTTATTATTATAAAAAAAGTCTATGTTGTTATAAAAAAAATGGTTTCATAGCATATCTCAGCTGTTTTACTTGAGGAAAATGCGCTGGAAACAGGAAAATTTTATATTTTCTTATATTTTCTACTTCTAAAGACATTTTTATATACTTATTTTACATGCAGCAAATAAGTTATGTTTGCACTCTTTCTTCACAATCTCTCCATTACAATCAATTGTAAAAAGAGTATTTGGTTTTTTTGTTAAGGAAATTTGAAGATATTTATGGGAAAAATCATAGTAATAAAAATAAAAAATAAACATGGAAAAATCGTACGTTCGCCATCCGTACGTTCGCGACGGGTACATAAGCCAATTATACAAAAACCAAGAGAGATATTTTATTTTGTAAATACTGGATGGAGACCTACATTAATACACTTTTAAAATAAATTAATCACTTTTGAATATTATGTTCCATTACGCAGATTTTTAAATTTCTCTACTGTCAGCCAAAGAAGACTTCTATTTTGCATACGTTCGTGACATGTTTATAACTATTATTATGAAAACTTAAACTCGATGAAATCCATCTTTTGCACTAAACATAGAGCTACCCAAATGCTATCATATCGCAGAAAAATGCTAGGAAAAGTTTTGTTTTCTATATTATTTGTACATCAAAAGCGTACGAACGTACGTTCGTGACCCCTGGAAATGCACATATATATTTGTATATAAGTTGCAGTTATCTAAAATGCTTCACTGGCAAGACTCCCTATTTGTCTTCTTTTTTGGAATGCATTGTGAGAGAATTACATTTATTAAATTAAGGTACAAAAGATGTGCAACATTTACTGTTTACATTCATATAATTTAAGCCTCGTAATAACGCGTCTAGAAGTTCGTAATGCATTCTACTTCGAAGGCGACTTTTTGCGAAGTTCATAATTTCAACACAGGCAATACTTGTTGTAATTACCTGCATATAAAGTACAGCCAAAGCAAGTTCCCTTAAATGGTACGTACCTGCCGTATCCATGTAGCTATAAAATATATAAATTAGATGAAATATCATCATTAAAACCCTCTTATCGATTGTGTTTCGTAAACGTCTAAAGGTTCGTTAGGATTCATAAAAATCTTTCACAACAACGTTTTTTATCTATGATAATAAATTACCACATACATATAATGGGAAAATGTTCATAGACTTTAAATATATTCATGTTTTAAAGAATTATACATATTTATAGATTCTTTCAAAAGCACTTTTAAAAACGAAAAACATTTTTTTCGAAGATTTGTTTTTCGTTTTCGAATGAATGCCTCAAATTTCGTACATAAAAATACTAGAATTAAAATAATATTTTTTCTTTTTATTGAATATAACGAGTTTTAAAACAAATCCAAAGCTCATCAAAAATAGCAAACAAAATCGCCAACCATTTTTTTAAATCGCCAAAAAGTCGCCATGTCGCCAAAGCAAAAATTATGTCGCAAAACAAGTTTGAAAATCGCCACGTTTGGTGAGAAATCGCCACATCTGACAACCCTGATTGCGACTGTCAAAAAAATCTAATGTAACATTACAGTTTGTAGTCACACTATCACACATGAACATGCTTTTGTTAAAATGCAATCCTGATCAAATGAAAAGTATTATAAGTCGTATGGGCTGTTTTTCGTAATACTTGTCATTTTCATAACACACTGCGTTCACACTATCACACTTTTGCAAAGTGTTCGAAAATAAACCCTAAATATCGCTGCTTAGTGTTCGGTTCGGTATATTTGTGAAAAACAAAACGCTAATAGTGTTTGTGTAAAAAATCATTAAAAAAATAACCTTTCCCTGGTTGTCATCTTTCGAACAAAAAAACAATACTATTCTTATCCAACTCAACAAAAATATGAGAACATCTAACTTGTGTTTGGTTCAGCTCATTTATGTTCGTTCATTTCTGTTATGCTCGCCCTTTTGGCGGGTAAAAAACCATTAATTTTTGACAAAAACAAAATACAAAAAGCCCAACAAACACGAAGTCAAACCTTTGATATAAAATTTTTTTATTATTTGACATCAAACGCAATTCTCAAACGTTTTTCAATTGTTTGATTTTAACATTTAAATTCAAATTGATAATGATTTGAAAATTAACATTTGACATTAAATGTTTTATTAATTTGATGTCAAATTGGTATCAAATGCAGAGTTCCCAGTTTTATTTTAAGCCATATCCCCAATTTGTGATTTTTTATCCCCAAAAATCCCCAAAATAGCCATTTTCTTATCCCCAAAAATCCCCACATTTTCTTAAAAATAAAATACATAATATTATGTCAATGGAAAAATATGCATACATCGATTTATATAAATAAATCCATTTGTGTAATATAATTAAAACTAATGGTTTTTATTCTTTGAGTTCTACGTATCTATGTGTACATATGTATTGAATGTAACAAAGGTAACGTAAAAACGCAAAAGAAAAATAATTATTGGTGTTTTCTTTTCTACAAAAAAATGTGACATTTTATTTAAAAAAAAAGGAAATTTGGTGTCTGTTTCATAAAAATTTTGCTCCCGAAAAGGGTGGCTTGTTTTATTCCAAAAAACTCATCCTTTCCGGGAGCAAAATTTTTAGGAAACAGACTCCAAATTGCATTTTTTTTAAATAAAATGTCATATTTTTTCTAGAAAAGAAAACACCATATGCGTCCATACATATTTATCATTTCCAAAACTAGGGAATCCATAATCTTCTAAGTCATAAGCCAATGCAATTTTGTTTTACATGTTGTTTGTTTAAAAAGTGCATTTAACCCTCTAGTGCAAACTTTTATAATAAATGGGAATATATTATGAAAACAATTTTTTAGGGTATTTTTGGGCCACTCAATTAAAAAAAAATGTTTTAAAGCCCGTACGATGAGTCGTTTACGTTCCAGGTGAGCAAACATCTAGGAGTACAATGAGGCACCCTTGGGTACCTAGTAATAAAAACACACTTAATTTTTGAGAATTCTGTTTGTTAGTTTGTATTGAAAATAAAAAGTAATTAAACAAATTAAAAATATTTGGTTTTGTTTATGATAATCAAAAAAAACAATATTATTATTTGACCATCATAAATGAAGTTTGCACTTTGAACAAATGCGTTGTGTTCGAGATTGTTTACAATGCTTTAAGAGCTTTTAAAAGCTTTCGAAGCTTCTACAAATATTTTTCTAGACCTTTAAGCAGTAGAAATTTTGTAAAGCCTGCCTTGAGGCACTCTTAGGCATTAGAGGGTTAAGATTGTTGAATAAATTTGTCACAGCAAGCTGCATTATTTTAAAGTGTACAAACTTCTATTCTAAGAAGAGCTCCTAATAACTCATATTGTATTCTGTTGCAAATATTGATTTTGGTTGTATTCATTACAGAAAAAAGCTAGTTCAACAGAAGAAACGCTTGTTGGTACAAAAAGCATATTTAAACCTATTTCAACAAGTTCTTAAAATAGTTTAAAACCGGGAAAAGACTAAAATTTGTATCCACATATTGACCAAATCGGTCTTGCCATTGGAAAAATGATATTTAGAATAATATATTATCCCCAAAAATCCCCAGCGAAAAAAGTGCTTTTCCCCAAAAAATCCCCTGGGGATTTTTATGAAATTGTTATCCCCAATTACAAAAAAAAATCCCCAATTTGGGGATAAATCCCCAAAACTGGGAACACTGATCAAATGTTAAATTCAAATCAAAACTAAACTTGGCAATACTAAAGCGAAAAATAAATGTAAACATTACATATGGTGAATAAAGTTGAATTTTTTACTTCGTGGTTAAATGTGTTTTACAAGGGAACGAGTTATTTCTTGTGAGAAATACGAATTGAAAACAAATAAAACGGAAAAGTGAAGAAATTAAAAGTTTGTTGTGCGGTGCTACAGTCCTCAAAATAAAATTTCGTCTTTCCAAGAATTATAGGACGAAAAGAATATTTTTTAAACTGTAAGCTATGGTGCCGAATGTTTATCTTACAGTTAATTTCAGTGTTCGATAATAAACACTAAATATCGTTCCTTAGTGTTCGGTTCGGTAGATTTGTGGAAAACACAAGCGCTAATAGTGTTTGTGAAGAAAATCATTAAAAAAATAACGTTTCCATGTAAGTCATCTTTTGACACAAAAATAAAACTGTTTTTATCAAACTCAACATAAGATGTGAACATTAAATTCCGTTCGGTTTTTTTTTAAATCCACAAAATTCATTGTGTTCGGTTCGGTTTATTAATGTTCGTCTATTTTGGCTGGTAAAAAAAACTAAACCTTTTTTACAAAAACAAAATACACGTACGAAAAAAAAACGAAAAGCCAGCAAAATAATTTTACACAATACACACACAAGCTGTTCGTGGTGCAGTCGTTGCTAAAATTTATTTTTTGTTTCTTGAAAATAGTTACGAACGGTATAAAGAGTTGTCTTCGTCTACACAAACACTAAAAAATGAATATCGTTCCTGTGTGTGTGAGCAGAACGTTAAAAAAGTCCTGTTTATTGTCGAACACTGCTTTTAAATATTACTTGAGTTTTTGACATTTATTAATACAAAGATTACTAGTAGTATAAGCTAGCCTTAAACATAATTGCACAAAACTTTGGCTTTCAGATCATTTTATAGTCTGTTAAACCAAAGATGAGTTTAATTTGTTTATATTTTGTTTTTTTTTTTTTTTTTATAGCCTTCACCGAAGGTAAGAGGGTATATATAACTTTGTCATTCCTTTTGTATGTTCCAAAATATTGCTCCTGCACCCTATAAAGTATATATATTCTGGGTCCTTATGAAAAGCGAAGTTGATTTAACGATGTCCGTCTGTCCGTGTGTATGTTGAAATAGGTTTTCCGAAAACCCCAGAAATGATGTGGACTAGGTTGATGTATATTTATGTCACATATACTCCGTTTAAGTTTGCTATTGAAATTCAGCCAGATCGGTCCAAAAATGTCGGAGATATGAGCAAAAAACCACGACTGCCTCTGATTTTGCCCAAAATCCCTTGTTGTTGTTGTATTTTTTATTTCTGTATATCTTGAGAACGGCAAGAGCCAAAGTTTCCAAATTAGGTACACACATTAACGTTATCAATACACAGCATCCCACAAAATGCGGGCGGGATTGAACAAGTGGGCGTGGTACCTCCCGTACAAAAAATATCAAAAATTGTATAAAAACCTGATTTCTTGGACTCTTTAATAGAAAATATTTTCTGAAAAGTTATGACCAAAATATTAATTTTTTTTTTGAAAAATACCCATTTTCGGGAACCATATATCTTCCCGAGTCCAAGTTTTATAACCAAAATAACTGGCAAATTTCTTATTTAACACGTCGGTATATAAATCTGTCAAATCGGTTAAGAATAGCAGAGTTATGACCAAAATACTGAAATCCCAAAAATTACTGTTTTTTAAGATTAAGTTTGTTTTTATTGCCTTCACCGAAGGTCCTACACCCTATAAAGTTATGGGTCCTTATGAAAAGCGAAGTTCAAATCCAGTTGTCCGTTTGTAATTTGATAGGGGGACTGCCTCTAATTTTACCCCAAAATCCCTTGTGGTTGTTGGTTTTTTTATTTTAGTTTGATGTATATCTGAAGAACGGCAGAAGCCAAGGCCTCCAAATTGGGTACAAGCATTTTGACCCCAGAGCTATCTACCGGTTCATAATTTTATTAGGAAACTTTTTTTTGCTTTTAATATATTTTGTTAATTTCGGCCTCATCGTATTATAAATTAAAAAAATTTAAATATCACGACAATAGCGTCACCTATCGGTATTAAGCTTTAGAGAAACCTGGCTCCAGACGGCTTGGTTTCAATCGGTCTAGCGGTTCTTAAGTTTTATGAGCACATACACGGCACAAACGTTTTTATATGTATATAGATTATAAATTCAAACACGCAAAGAATTATTTACTAAGTATGGCTTGAACCAAGAAAATATTACATGATATTTGTCTAAGCAAAAATTACTTATTCTAAATATATGTGTGGCTTGGCTTAAGCAAAGTGTTTCTTTATTTAAGAAAATTTTACTAAATACGAACAAAAAAAAGTTAAAATCAAGAAATTATTTTTAGATTTTGGATTTTCTTATTTTAAGAAACGAAATTGATTACTTTAGAAAACAAACTTCTTTCCGTGAATAGAAATGTATGTTTTTTCAATGGATACAATTCGAGTAATTCAAACAGTTTAAAAAATAATCAAAAATCAACTCGATCCAATGCTGACAAGTCAGCCAGGTCCAAGAAATAATAAGTGAAATCGAAAATTTAAAGAAAGAGAATATAGAGCTACGCGGGGTTAAATTTGTCCTTAATATTATTATTAATTACAGTTTGCTAGAATTTGACACTTTCTGTGTGACAGGCGGAGCACCTTGGGTTTTAACCTACTTCGGGTACGCTGAATCCAGTCATGCTAAACGGTTTTTTTTAGGTTAGCTCTTGTTTTCGAAATATAACGTTATTTCGAAAATGGAGGAGGTTGCACAACATATAGTCGCGTAACTCAAAACGGTTTGGTTTATTGGATAAACTAAAAACCGAAATTCCGCAATAAAATTACCTTTCTGTCAGGTTAAACTCTTTTCTAGCCTACGCCATATTTGTATGGTTGAAATTCTTAAATTTGGCCCCTGCAGCGCTTGGGATGCTCCCAGACGGGTCAACTGTATGACCAGTCCCACTTTATTTTTCATCTCCATAATTTGCTTCTAACATACCCACCCGCTATCTCGATTTCTTAAGGGGGCTCCCATACAAAATTTTCAATGCAGGCTAAAAATTAATTTCAGAAAAAGTCAAATAACTGCCCAGGAATCGCCACTAGAGGATAAAATGTAGGACCGATCTTCACAAGTTTTATATTCTAAACAATTTCTCAAAATATAGATCCCTTAGGGGGGCTTCTTAAGGGGGAATTTCTTAAGTTTAATTAAAAGATTTAAATCATTTATGGCTTGTTTTGTTGTAAACTTTGTATACGTGTAGACAAAAAAAGTATATTTCTTAAACAACTGCGCATATTAGAAAAAAGTTTAACCTTGCTTAACTCTGAGAGGTTTCTCTTCATTTTGGTACATTAGGGTTTTTTTTCGTCGGATCGACGAACTTTTTTAATTAAGCATTTTATTAAAAAAAAATAAAGCATAAAAAATAAAAGTTCTTCATCTATCTCAAAATTTGATACGAATTTTAGCACTTTTTTGTGTTTTCAATTAAATTATTTTTTTAAAGCTTTCGGCATCAGCTAATGTTGTTGAGAAAAAGAGCGTAATTCGAATACACATAACAAAGTTATATGATAAAATGTAAATGTGCTTCGCCGATTCAACGAACAGTAACCATCCAGGGTTAAAGGGTTTTTTATTGCTCAGTTTCGATTCAGCGTACCCGAATTAGTTCAAAACGCCAGGTTATTCTGGCACGGTGTTATTTTTTTGTGTCATACTTATTACAGTACCGAATAGAAAAATAATTACAATGAAGAAGATAGGAAGCTTAAATGTTGCTACAAATAATTGAAAATAACTTTATGCAGTAAAAGCCAATTTTTAAAAAAAAATCCTCGTTTAATTACCCAATTCGAGTATTTGCCTTAAAAATTAAACTGCCAAAATAAAATGTCACCTAAATATCATTCGTTTAATTAAAGTAATGCAACCAAGTTTAAATGTTCATCATAAACAGGAAAACCGCAAATAAATATGCGCATATTTTCACTAAAAATGGTTAAAAAGTATGCCCCAAAAAATAAAATAGGGTTATATTTTTGTTGTTTGGCCAATATAATTGTTCACTAAATTAGATATTATTTTAGCTAATACGTTCTAAATAGGGCTTATTTGAAAGCAAAATATTCAAAAATTTTATAATTGCAATAAAAAAAAAATAACAAGTTAAAAAAAATTTAAGTGGGCTTTACCGACTTCATCATAGTATTTGAAGAGATTTTACCCTATTTGAAACCGATGGGCACTAAGGGCTAGATTACACTATTATACTTTGTATTAATACATATCAAAAACTCAAGTAATATGACAAAGTGTGATAGTGTGAGTGCAATGTGTCACGAAAATTACAAGTATTATGGAAAAGTTTGGCATCACATACGACTTCATCTTTTTTTTTTAAATTTCTAAACAATAATACTGTTCATTGGATGAGGGTTGCATTTATTTCATATGTGAGTGTTTATACTTTGTGTGATGGTGTGAACACAAACTGTCATGTTAAATTAGATTTTTTGACAGTCGCAACAAAACTCATTAGATTTCTATCTCACAAAGTATTATGGAATACGTAAGACTTGTGAGATAGTGTAATTTAGCCTTAATGGGCTCTATAAATAGGGATGAGATTTTCATGCACTAAAAAATCGAAAATATGCTCTTAAAATATGCACTAAAAGATCTTAAATAGGCACTAAAAAAATAAAAAAATGCACTTAAAATTTAAAAAATTTATAAAATTCAGTCTATTGTTATTCAAATATTTTTAAAAAACTTAAATAAAGGCATGTTCAGACCTAACAAATTTTTGACTAAAAAAACCGTGACCAATAAATTCATCAAACTTTACCTTTATCTTAAACTATTTCAATTGATTTACTAAAATAATTTGTAAGAAGATATTATTATTATGTTATTTAAAAACTGTTAAATGATGTTTGATCTATCCAAACGTTTAGCAAAAGCAAATAATTTTTTAAATAAAAGTAGTGGTTACGTATCGGACGTTAAGTATTTAATAGGTTTGAACAATCTTTATTAATTTAAATTTTTGTTTGTTTAATTAATTAAGTACTGTCTTGTTAAAATAATACTTTGTATTGTACTTGAAGAATGCCAATGCGTTTTTAAAAAATTTATTTTCAGATCCCACTTTTATTCCAGTTTAAATCACAAATATTTGAAATTTATTTTATTTTTTGAAATCCTTAATTTTTTTGCAAAACTTTTTGAATTTGTCGGGCAATTCTTCCTTCCTTATTGTTAATTTTATTTTCTGCAATATCAATTCATTTTACTTGAGTATTACGTGAACTAAACCCTGCCAATTAGTTATTGTTTCACCAATATAATCGTTATTGGAATATACAAATGCCAATTGACTTCTGATGTTATTTAAATTTAATATGCATTTCTTTTACTTTTTTAATTGCAAAATCAGCTGAATCAACAAGCTTTTCTAATATTTTTAAATTACTCAAAATTTTTTGAATAGAATTCTGAAGCATGTAGTCAGATGCCCATCTTGTTACTGCTGGCAGCGGTGGAAGGAAAAAATGCAATATTATCGACTTGGCTTCTAATTTCCTTCTAAGCCCATTGGAAGCCTTAAAGTAGTAGGATCTTTTGTCGAAATCTTGAAAATCTTGTATTTAAATCAAAAATCTAAAAGAATTTATTTATTGATCTCAATATTTTTTTTTTTTTTGGAAGTTTTATTTTATTCTATTTAAAAGTTTTGTTAAGAACATTTTTTTAATATGAAAATTTAAAAAAAAATCACTCAAAAATTTCAAAATATGCATTAATAAGCATTTAAAACCTAAATAAGCAATAATATGCATTTTAACCAAAATATGCAAAAATTAATCGATGCCATTTTAACGCAAATTTAATGATTCGGAAAGATAATTGGTCGACATCGTTCTTAGACTATCGACAAAAAACATACATGTATGAGATAATTTGTCTTAAATGGATTAATGGGAAAATCGCTAAGTTATATATTAATATTTAAGAGAATACAATAGCGAAAATATCTTCGGAATTGATATTTAAATGGAAGCTGAGTGCTAAGCGTTGAACCGATTCAACAAAATTTAATTTGCAGTAAAATATTTTGGGCCAAAATTAGTCCTAATACGAACATGATTAAATGGTTTATGGACAAAAGAAAAGAAGTTTGCGTGGGGACTACGTGATATTATAGACCGATTCTCACAATAGGTTTCGTTCTTATTACAATTAAAACGTATTTAGCAAATTTGATCAAAATATCTAAAAATTGCGCACAGGGTTTACATTAACAGACAACCAGTCAGGTGGACGGACAGGCATGATCGGTATACTAAAAATGCAACTAGATTTCTATGTATTTCACACATCAGCAAAAATTTATATAATTGCCGTTTCCTTAATTTTTGCATATATATTAGGGTGGGTCAAAATAAATGTATTTCTCTTATCGACTTTTAATAGCGTAAATATGTTGTATTTTTGTGTAATTTATATAATTAATTTATTTTTAGTGTAAGAGCCCGCGCTTGGACCTTTAATTTTGTTAAATTTTAAATATAACAACAATAGCATTGTATTGCAGAAAAGCATATTACTGTATTTTAACGACTTTTAATTTCGTGAAAATAGTGTCAGAAGCATCCATGACTTTATGCGATAAAAAATCAAGAGAAGGTTTAATACAGACGAAACTTGAATCAAGACGAGAGATGCCCAGATTTGACAGAAAACAAGATTTTGTGACCAAAAAACTATTGTATTGTTTTATGTTGTATAAGATACAAAGTTTTTCGCGTATATCTCGAAAACGCTTCTTATGAAAAATAAATGAACAAGAAAAAAAACAAAAATTTTTGAATTTTCTGCGATGACGATTTTTGCGGTATTGATAAAAAAGTTTGTATGTATAATTGTTAAATTTTTAGTCAACAACCAAATTTATTGAGTCAATAAAAAAAGTTGTTGCCCAAAATAATTTTTTTCAACAAAATGTTTACTTGATTTGTTAAAATAAATTGTTGAAAATGTTGGATAAATCAAACAAAATGTTAATCGAATCTTTATTTTTTTATTTATTAATGATGATGCCATTAATTTTCAATTTTTATATTTTTATAAAAACACTAAAATTTATTATGCGGGGATAAGAAAGTTCCTATGCGCATTTCACTGGTTGCTTAGGCCAGATCATCAAGAAACCTTTTCCAAAGACTTTGGCAAAACTAAATATATTATTCAAATAAAACTGTAAAACAAATGAGAATTAAGAGCTTTTTAAAAATGGACAAGAGTTGTGAAAATACTGTCTTTACTTTGATTCAAATATTTTTTTTATTGAACATGAAGAAATATTTAATTATTTCATTATTAAATATATTTTATTGAGTGCTATTTTGCAAAGTGTAAATTTGATAAATTTTTTCTTTGAATCAAACAAAAAGTTTGTTGACCTAAAATTTTATTTTTAAAACAAACTGTGTTGTTAAAAATTTTCTTGAGATATTTTTTTCTGTGAATGCCATATTCGTGTTGCGATATATCTTAGAAAACATATAATTTTTGAGGTTATGGCAAAAAGTTAAAAATTTAAATAAAATACTAAAATTTTAAATATGGACTTTTTAAAAAAAAAAAACTAATTCTTAGGAGCTCCAGTGCGGGCTCAAGATGTGCCCTTTTTACTTTTTTTTTGCAATTTTTTATTTGTTTTAACGTAAGACGAAAAAATATTGCTATAAGAATATACATATATGAAATTTTACTGTTTGGAATAACATGTATCTTCAACGAAAACTTGCATTGGCTTTCAATTGTAGAGTGAAAATTAAATGTAGAATATTTACCTCACTGCGGTGTTTATAATAATAACCCATAAATATTGACAATTTTGACGAGGAATTTATCTGTGAAATACAGTATTTAATACAGTCCACAAGCCAATTATATAAATTAAATGGAATGTTCAAACTAATTGAACATCTCTTTACGATAACAAACAGATTTAGTTAAGGAAAAACAATATCTTGGGTTTACACTAAGGATCGTCATAAATACATAGACTTTACCTGCTGTGTACACTGAGAATAGTCATAAATGCATAAACAAGATAAGCAGATGGTTAACAGATAATTAACTTATACCTGGAAATTGTATTACTAGATTTAAAATTTGATTTGTTCAGTTTTAAGTAATGTTAAGGTTTGCTAAATAAAAATAGTATGAAAACTGTGCTCAACAAGAAAGCATTCTTATTTATATTGGTCCTTCGAAACCTTAAACGAATTATTCAAATATTGTGCTGGTTGTTCATAGAATAAAATTAAAACAGGCAATAAATACAACATTTAAAAATAACAAATACATACATAGAAATATATAGAAACAAAATTAGTTAAAATGTCTGAAAGTAGATCAAACCTTTATACCAGACAAAATGAAATAAGAGTAACAATTAAAGAAATTTTAAGTACCACTACCTTGTGCACACGACATCAAGTACTATCTCAGTTGCAGAGAACAAAAAATCTGTGGAAGCAGTTTGCCATCAATCATGAGAAAATTCTTCAAAAACATGGTTCAAAAGATGACTATTATTTTAGAGAGAATACTTTTGCCCATGTAAAGTCAGAAGTGGAGCAAATATCTGACTCTTTCAATCAGCTGCTGTCAGATTTTGATGCAAAGGGAGGTCATCAAACAGCCGAAGCACTTAAGAAGGTTGAACAAGAATTAGTCAAAATGAATATGGCGGAATCCTCTTCAACAATAGCGGCGGAAAACAACGACAGACAACAACAAATACATCCTGACATGAAATCGAAGGTTGAAAAAGAAGTAGTCTTGTGGTTGACTGAATTTCCTCCAACAGTTGCAGCGGGAAATATTGACAAACAACAACAAATGCAACCTAGCATGAAAGCGAAAGCATTGATGTTTGAGTTTGAAAGATGCATACGAAGTCTGAAACAACAATTCGAGGAAATTGATCAAATTGACGATAAGTTTATGTTAGAAGAAGCTAAGGAAACATGGCAAAAACAGCATGATAATATAAGCGATATCTACATGAAACTTTGTGTGGATCATTTGGTAAATGATGGAAAAATCATCGAATGCAAGGAAGAAATTGAAAATCAACATCGAGTTGCAAAAAGAAAATTGCTACAAAAGTTGAATGAATTTACTGAAGTGAAAAAAGCAGTCAGATTAAACAAAATTAAGATACCTTCTTTTAATGGGAACATAGAAGAATGGTTGTCTTTTCATGATTTGTTCAAAAGATTAGTGCATAAGAACAAAAATCTATCTAACGTAGAAAAAATGTACCAGCTTAAATCTTTACTAAGAAAAGAGGCTTTAAATATAATTAAACATCTGCCTGTATCTGAGTCCAATTATGCAGCAGCTTGGGAGTTACTGAATCAACGATTTGACAACAGGCGAATGCTATTCCAGTCACTCATAGACAGAATAATACAGCAGCCAAATGTGAGCAGCAACAACGCCGCGATGATGAAATCGTTGCACGACGTCACAAAGGAATGTATGCAGGGGCTAAGAGCGATGAAATGCAACATTGAAGGAGCAGACGCAGTCATAGCTCGTATAGTCATCCAAAAGTTAGACAACGAAGGATTGATATTATATGAGCAGCATACGAAAAAATCCAAGGAAATTCAAGAACTGTCTGATGTTCTAGAATTTCTTGAAGAGCAGTATCAAGGCCTAGAATTTGCGACAAGTAGAAGACCTGATAATTTTAACCACAACAGCTCTAATAAGAAGCAAAAGCAACAAACAAATGCAATGACAGTATCAACAGATAACGAATCCTGCTTATATTGTGCAAAAGGTGGTCATACAACAGAATTTTGTAGACAATTTCTTGCACTGGAAGTTGAAGATCGCCTTGAGTGGGCGAAAATAACAAAGACATGTATTCAGTGCCTTACTCATAAATTCACTTACAACTGTTTAAGCAAGTCAACATGCGCTACCTGTGGGATGGCACATCACAATAAACTACACATACCATCAGTTTCTACAAGTGTGACAAGAACCTATGATTTAATGCCTACCGCACAAGTACGTATGCTGACGGAAAAGGGAGAAAATATCGCATTAAAGGTATCGATTGATCATGAGTCGAAGACAATTTACATTGATGAAGAATAAGGAGATCGATTATTCGAATAGTTGATATTTTGTTGCGGATTTTCAAATAAATAAAAATTAAATTATCAAAATAAAAATTTAAAAAAAAAAACTTTTTTTTTTGCATAAAAACAAAACAATCCACAAAGGTAAGGAACCAATAAAAAACATATGAGGGGCTTAAAGCACAAGGGGTTTAAGTGCCTTTTTTCTAAAATTGAGGTTACATATGAAACAAGTAGTTGAAGTTCAGAGAAGTTTAGAGTATAAGAGGTGAATGTGGGATTCTTATCCGGTAGCGAGAGATGACGAACAATTCTAGCACTTGTCATTAAAATTCCTGATTCGCTTGGAGCGCGAGGGCTGTATGAGAACTTAAATAAATATAAAAATTATTTTTTACACGGACCGAGTGCATGAATTTATGAGAAGTTCTGAGCTGAAATTGACGACTTATTGTAGCACTTGTTCTAAAAAAATCTGCTTTGCCTTATTGCACAAAGAATTTAATTTACTTTATTTTCGGGCCTTCAAAAAATGCATTAGTTACACTTTGAGAAGGATGACCCTTGAAGCCTCTCATAAAAAGGTGATATTTTGAATGAGCGAGAAAACTTCGACAAAGTAAATATAAAAGCTCGAAATGTTGGCTGAGACGTTTAGTTACTCCTACTTCCTACATAAATCAGCGTCAAACCAATAAAGTTCGAGAAATTCCAGAACCTCCAGTATGTTAGTTACTATATACCACCAATTTACCATGAACTGTTCAAACCACTTCCTCACTATAGAATGGACGAAATTCCGGAAAGAATCGAAAGCGAAGGTGAGGAAGAAGATGAGCCTGATGATGTCTTGTTATCTGATTATTACTAAAAAACTAAGAAATTTAACAAAGAACCATACAAGCTTTTCCTAATAAAATGTTATTTTAAAAATTAAGAGTATGTGGTGTTCTTATTAGGTATTACTTAAATTCTTTTCAGATTCAGGTTAATTTATTTAGAAATTTTAAAAAAAGTTAGAGCACAAGGGATATAAGCAGGGACCCGAAATAACTGTTATTTTTTTTTAAATATCCAATAGGTTATGGAAAAAATAACTAAAAAAAAATTGGTCCTGTAATAATAATTATAAATTACCCAGAAAATTATAGTTCTGCCATAAACATTATGAAAGATTATTATTTTTTTTGGTCTTTGATAACCGTTATGAAAGATTATTAATTTTTTTGGTCTTTGGTAACCATTATGAAAGATTTTTATTCTTATTGGTCTTCTATAACCATTATAAACGATTTTTATTTTTTCTGTCTTCTATAACCACGCTACAGTTGGAAATCTTAAGATATTTTTATAAAATTTCGCACACTCACTTATATTTGCACAAGGACGAACTTTTTTTTAATGATTTTGGTTAGAATCCGCAAATTTTTTGATTTCTTTCAAATATTTGGTAAATAGAAACCAATTATGCCACACAATCATGGTGCTGAGTTTAAATAAAATCGCTCCAGTTTAAGGCATATTTTCCCGATTTTTTTTTTTAAATACAAGAAATTTCGCACTAAAATTGTATTTATATACCATTGAGTAGTCGGTGCTGTTGGTGTAGTAGCTAAGATGTGGACTCTGAAACCGATAGGACCCGGATTCGATTCGAAAAAAAAACATTTTTCAAAAAGAAATAATTATTTCTTTACATCTTCAACTATCGGTTGGCTTGAGCGAACTAATGAAAGTAATTTCAAATGCAAATATTGCTAGTAATACAAATGTTAATAAAAATGATAATTTAATGAAGCTCTTTTTAGGAATGACTTTTATGAAACTGTTTCATAGATTCTATAAAATGCTTCATTACCTGACGATTTATTGTTTCTGTAAAGAGTTTCATTAATTCTATGAAGCTTTTCATAAACATTGACTGTAACGAAACCCGTTTCATAGATTTTATTAGGAGTGTCATTGGCTGAACTCCAACGAATATTTTCATAAAACTTGTGTGAAATTCGATATGGAAGACCGAAAAAAAATAAAAATCTTTTGTAATGGTTACGGAAGACCAAAAAAATTTTAAATCTTTTGTAATGGTTATGGAAGCCCATAAAAAACAAAAACAAACTATAACGGTTATCAAAGACCAAAAAAATATTGGTTATTTGTAACAGTTATTCAGAGATCAGGTTTTAAAAATTTGAGATAAATTATTATTTCAGGATTTTTTCAAATATTGGTTATAACTGTTATGTCCCTGGATATAAGTGCTACTTCCCTTACTTCAAAGGTAATTTTTGGGTATTTGTACATGTAAAAGATGGTATTTTTTAATTTTGTAAGTTTAAAAAATATCTTAGGATAGCTTTTAATTAAAAAGTAATATTCCAGATAGAATTTTACGTTTTTTATTGCAATTTAACTTTCACAGCTTTTTTCCTATTATTAAATATAAGTGCTTTAAGCCCCTCATATGTAATTATGACTTTGGTTTTAAAAATTTAAAGGAATTTATTAAATTTTATATTTGAGATTTTCCCACAATTTTTTAAAAAAAGTTTAAATTTGTTGGTAATTCAGCATGTCTACTAGAGTATTCATTTAATCGGGCTTTTGCTTTAATCGGTTACTCGCTCGATTAATTAACCAAGGTTTTGGTTTAATGGGTTAATAATCGGTTAATTTTGTTTTTGATCGGTTAACCGATTAATAAAGTTTTTTTTGTAAATTAAGTTATTTCAAGAAATAAAAATGTATATACATTTACTAGATTAAACTTGGCTTGGAAAAAGTCCTTTCACTTATCTTAGATGTTGGAGAAATCGAAAGCAACGCATAATACAGGGCCCAAATCGTCGCACTCGTGATCGCTTAACTTTGATCGAAATTTTACTTTTTGAAATCGTCCCATTCGTTATCAAAAAACTTCTATCGAAATTTGAAATGTTATTCGATAGGGAAAGAGCTTTCGTAAAAACATTTAATTGTTTTTTTACAAACAATTTACACACTTTTTGGGAATAATTATTAGCTTTCTTCAACAAATAGCTAAAATTGTAAGTATTAAACTTTTTTCAGCAATAAGAAAAAACATAATGAAATTGAGTTTTGCAATTTTTCGCAAATTTTAGTCATGTTTGCGATAGAAGCGATTTTTGTATTGTAAGTTTTTTGATTCATTACAGCTTTAACAATTTTTTATATATAGTAGACTTTGCTATTATGCCGCTGTTAGCAATTTTTTGCGAATTTCCCCTAATTTAGCAATTTTAACAGAATTTTTTCCATTGCATATACTTTTATGGACTTTTAGTCAATTTATTGGCTTGTTCGAATTATTAAAAATTTCGCGAATTTTCGCTATTTTTGTAAATTTCTTTTAACCGATTTAGCGATTTCAAATAAATTTTAGGGTTTGTTTCCAAGTTTGCAATTATTCGCGAATTCTAGCCATGTTTGGCGATAGCAGCGATTTTTTCTGAAAGTTATCTGATTCTTTACAGTTTTAACAATTTTTAATAAATACTTTTTGCAAATTTCCGCTTCGAATTTTTGCCATTCCTTGTATTTTTAGGGACTTTTAATCAATTTAATGGCTTGTTTCATATATTAAAAACTTTCGCGAATTTTCGCTATTTTTGCAATTTTTCTGAATGTGTACAATTTTTGCGAATCTCTATAGTCTTCCAGATTTTTGAAACCGATAAACCGAAGTCACATATTTTATAGGAAACTATTAACACTGTTGATTTATATACAAGCACAAAAATCTATTAGATTTATTAAACAAATTTCGATTCGAAAGCTTTCGAAAGCCGCAATCCCGTTTTTGATACGTAACGAAATTTTATTCGATACGAAAGTTTATTCGAACACGTGTGCGACGATTTGGGCCCGGAATATCTTATCTTGGATGTCTCTAAACATATAAAACCTTCCATTATGTCATAAGACTTCTTCTTATTGTTTCGGTTAATTTTGTAAAAAGATTTTTTTGTGTTACTATCGACAGTTTCTTCTGTTGTTCTGTTGTTGCATCCAACATTTTGAAAAAAAGATTATTTCCGAACTCCTTAGTTTCTGTATTTGTACTGCAATTTAAGAATGTATTGCTAGAAGGAATGATATTGTAAGAAAAAATATTTTCTAAACACATACCTTTTGTAAATTAGACGAATCAAATAATTAAAAACACAAAAATGTGTTATAAAACTACAAAATATTTAAAAATTTCGTTACATTGGTTAATCGGTTAATCGACTGAAATTAACCGGCTCAATCGTTAATCGAAAATAGACAATTTTAAATAAACCGTTCAGTTAATCAGTTAGTAATTAATCGGTTAACCGAATGAATATCCTTATGTCTTCTTAAATGCCTTAATCGGTGCTTCTACTAAACCATCACTAGTAAATCGTAATCCATGTCAAATCGACCAAGAGTGGAAGAGTGGCAAATTTTTTTTTTTTCGTTCATATGTGTTCCTTATGGGGTAGAAGGAACCATCTCAACAAATTTCATTAAAATTGAGAGGGGTCGGGTCCCACTCTTGGTCTATTTGACGCGGAATGACCCTCATATTATTAAAAAGTTACAAACAAAACCTCCCTGAGGGAAGCCTGGTTGCAAGTGTCTGAAAGTCATCAGTTTTGTCGACTATTTGGGTGACATTGTCAACGACGTGCAGTTTATTTGCCAATTTATTTGGCTTTAATACGAAAAAAAGAATATCAAGAACAACTGAGAATTTGAAAAAAGAATAAAAAAATATTGTTATGAATTCGTATTCGTACCAAAAGTGTGGACTAGATTTTCTTAAATTGACTAGTGATTCTCTGGTTCCAATGTCTACATATGTTCCCAAAAGAACTACCTAGTCAGAAGTAGATGTTTTATGACACGCACATGTTAAATGTCTATAGTAAATAACATTATCTGGGTAATAATGAGTCACTAGTATTGGTGACTGTGTCAATAGTGAGTCAGCACAGATCAGTGTTGCCAAAACTTGGTGACCAAAAATGGCTAAATTTACGGAAAAAAATGGCTAAAAGCTTTTTAAATAAAACACATTAAAATTCAATAACCAAACAGAAATAATTCATTTAAAGTGGTTAACGATGAAATTGTAAGTTAAGATCAACTTGATAAATAAGAATAAACGTAAATTAATATAATGATAGATATTTAAAAAATTAAATCATCGATAAATTCGTTATTGTTCATCTCATAGGAATTAAATAATTTAAACGTAAATCATAATCACGACAATATTTACCCTACCTTTTGAGTCCAGATCTACAATAAAATACAAGTAAGAATGTATAGACGGTCAACCCCAACTATAAGTAGGGTATCATATTCAAATTAGACCCATTGTACCAAATTTTATCAAATAATCTCCAAAATTGCGTCCTGTACTTCTTGCACAAGGTTTACATGGACAGCCAGCCAGCCAGCCGGACAAACATCGTTAATTCGACTCAGAAAGTGATTCTGAGTCAATAGGTATACGAAAAGGTGGGCTTAGGACCATTATTTTAAGGTGTTGCAAACATCAACACAAGCGCATAGTACCATCTCTACTATTGTGGTGTTGCTATAAATATTTTATTGTTATGTTAAAAATATTTACCTAATTAATAAAATCGAATTAACGGTTACTAAATGTAACCTATTTCTCAAATAACTTTAAACGATGTTTACTTGGCTAAATACCCTCTCTACTTAAGCATTAGACCATGGAAGTGAGAGCAACTTTATAGTCAATTCTGAAATTTCTTAAAAAAAATTTTGTTGCCGCCTGCATCTCTTTATTGAAATCCTTGCAACCAGAAAAAAAACACCGACGTTTGTGTTGACCCATTTTATAATTTTAATATTGGAATTGTTTTCCTTTTTTTTTGAAAGATTTTTCATGATCATAGTTTATAGCGATTTTCAACATTGTAAAAGTTGTGATTTAATTTAAAGGCGTTTTAATTGTAAAAAATGTTTACTTTACTTTTATAAATTTTTATAATAAAATAAAAATTATTTTTTTAAAAGAAAAACGGCAAAAAATAATTTTATGGCTAAACAAGTTGAAAAATGGCTAAAAAAAAATGGCTAATGGCTAAACTCATTTTTTAATGGCTAAACAGGGTGACAAAATGGCTTCATCTAGCCACTAAATGGCTAAATTGGCAACACTGGTACAGATTCACTAGCGAAATTTCCTGGAGGTCTCTTAGCCAAAAATATATAGTAGTAGTAGGAGTGATTTTCTTTATTCACAATAAATTTAATTTACAAAATTTAATTAAAATCTAACATTATTTACATAATTTGAAAAATTTATTGCAAAAAAACCGAAAGTAAATTACGACATGTTTTCCTTCAAAACGTCTGTTGATATACAATATTAAGCTTATTTAGTTTTTCAACAACACGCCAGTCGGAATTCTTAAAGAACCGAACAAGCGCACAGAAAGTGTTCAAAAGTATCCATCTCTTTTAGATTGCATAGGCTGCAAACGCTATTATCATCCAGTACACCGAATGCGTTAAAAATTAACATGATGCGACTGCAACGTACTTTCAAAATCCACGTTGTTCAAGATAAGTTTGTGTTATTTTGCCCTCTATTGTGATCAAGATATTTAAAAACTCTGGAGCATTGTTCTTGGTTTTGTAAAAGGTTCAACTGTTGTTTTTCTCTCATAGTGTTTAAAAGTTCGTTATTTCAATTAATTCACTACAGCTTTTAAGGTTGTGTACTAGACCAAGGTATGTTTAGATTGTTAATTCAAATGTATATATTTGGTTATTAACTGCTCCAGTTTCCAGCAATAGTGCGTAGTTAGGTGTAAAGCTCGAAAGATTAAAAATTATTTTCATAAAAAAGCATTGTAAAGTATCAACCTCATCGAAATATCCGCAACCCCACACTTGTGCCGCATATGATTGTATGGATATGCATACAGCTAGAAACATAAATTATGTATATGGTAGGGTATTCATTTAATCGGGTTTTTGCATTAATCGGTTAATCGCTCGATTAATTAACCGAGGTTTTGGTTTAATCGATTAATAATCGGTTAATTTTGTTTTTGATCGGTTAACCGATTAATAAAGTTTTTTCAATAAATTAAGTTATTTCAATAAATAAAAATGCAAAAGTTAATGAAAAACAACAATAACATACCAAACTTACCAATTGCTACTAAAAGGAGCAAACAAAAAAATAATTCATAAAAATGTAATATGTATTTTTTAATTAATACATAATAAATATTTATTAAAAAATAAACTCTCAGATTATTTATTATCAATAGTTTAAGTAGATCTTATAAAATAATCTTAAGAAAAATAATTTAGTTTAAATGTTCTTTCTTTTAGTTTTGAAAAAAAACTTGACTTGGAAAAAATTCTTTCACTTATCGTAGATGTTGAAGAAATCGAAAGTAACCCATAATACAGAATATCTTATTTCTCAGTCCTTTTCCTGGATTTCTCTAAACATATAAAATCTTCCATTATGCCATTAGGGTTTTGTTTTAATTTTTTTAAGTTCTTAACACTTCTAACAGTTTCGGTTAGTTCTGTTAAAAAACTGTTTGTGTTACTATCCAAAGTTTCTTCTGTTGTTACGTCATCATCTGACTGACGTGACAAAGCTCAGCCCCGAACACTCTGCAAAAAAGTTTATGTCTGAATTCCTAGAATTGCTAGATGGAAATCTATTGCAGAAAAACATATTTCTAAACACAAACCTTTTGTATATGAGACGAAACAAATAATAAAAAACACAAAAAATATTTTATAATACTACTAAAAATTAAAAACTTTGTTACATCGGTTAATCGGTTAATCGACTGAAATTAACCGGTTTAATCGTTAATCGAAAAAATCCAATTTTAAATTAACCGATCAGTTAATCGGGTAGTAATTAATCGGTTAACCGATTGACGGTTAACCGAATGAATACCCTAGTATATGGTGAGTTCAAACACAAAAAGCGCTCTATTCACCGCATATAAAAATTGTTCAATGTAACGATCAGCTCTACAGTTTTTTGTTGTTGCCGTTATACTTTAATATGCTCCCTTACAAACCTGCTCCGTAGTCAGGGAATGTCGTGGCTTTTCAAGTGCTACATACTTTTTTTAATTTTTTAAGAATTCGCTCACTTAACTCACTGCATCTCTGTATGTATGATTGCGTAGCGCTTAAATGGGAGCTTACTTTTTAAAATTTACTATTAGTGCTTTGCAAAACCAGAAAAATTTTTACTGGGATTGGAACAAACCTCAACGACATTTAATATGTATTGGACCGAGACTACAAAAAGATGTGTTTGATATATTAATCAAATTTAGAACTCACAAGTATACAACAAATGCCGATGTATAAAGGGAAAAAATTTCATAGTTAAAGTCAACTTTTAATCCTAAAATATTCAAAAATTGAGTACTTTACTTTTAAGGATATTAATTTAAAAAATCTAGCTAATTTTGATACAAATTGAATATTAAACAAGTTAGAGTGCTCTATTCGGCTTTGTCGAATCTTTGAAACCCTCCACCGACAGTTCGAATATTTCAGGAGTGATATCTGTATGATGTCTATTTATTATTAATTTATCTTTATAAAAACAGACATCAGCATTAAAATTGGTTCCGGCTTAGACCTGTTTTAAGTTATTGACCGACAATCTTGAGTAAAATATTTTGATTCGTAACAGTTAAAGCTGAACTTAAATGATTTTCAGGAGCGGGTTTTATATTGAAGTCATGGTAAGTTATGAACCAATCATCCCAGAATTCCGCAGAGGTATTCCTGGTATTAAAAAAAATAGATTTCAATACAGTGGTGAAATTAGTTTAAGCGTTTACATTGAATTTCAGAAATATGGGACCTAAGGTAAATCACAAAATTGCATAGCATTTTTTCTGGACATATGAAACTAAGTTGGTAGAAATTTTACCACAATAAATATATCTGCTACGATTTTAGGCGTTTTTAATTAATTTACCAGAGTGGGCTTTATATGGGGCCTATAGTGAATTATGGACCGATCAACACGAAATTCTTAAGTGCTATTTCTAGTCCTATAAAACTAAGGACTTTTTTTATAATATGAAAATTTAAAAAATAATCACTCAAAAATTTCAAAATATCCATTTAAGACCTAAATATGCATTTTCACCAAAATATGCAAAAATAAATCGATGCCATTTTAACGCAAATTTAATGATCCGGAAAGATAACACAGGCCAACACTCAATTTGCTTCTTTGAATTTATCAACTGATTCTAGTTAATTTTGGTGCGCTGAATTCAAATCTGTAATCAGTTTTTCTCTATCAGCTCTAGTTTTCATTTTTTTAATTTTGTCGGGCTGTGTAATTGGTCGACATCGTTCTTAGACTATCGAAAAAAAAACATATATATATATATACATATTTGAGATAATTTGTCTTAAATGGATTAATGGGAAAATCGCCAAGTTATAAATTAATATTTAAGAGAATACAATAGCGAAAATATCTTCGGAATTGATATTTAAATGGAAGCAGATTCAACAAAATTTAATTTGCAGTAAAATATTTTGGGCCAAAATTAGTCCTAATACGAACATGATTAAATGGTTTATGGACAAAAGAAAAGAAGTTTGCACGGGGACTACGTGATGTTATAGACTGATTCTGACAATAGGTTTCGTTGTTATCACAATTAAAACGTATTTAGCAAATTTGATCAAAATATCTAAAAATTGCGCACAGGGTTTACATTAACAGACAACCAGTCAGGTGGACGGACAGGCATGATCGGTATATTAAAAATGCAACTAGATTTCTATGTATTTCACACATCAGCAAAAATTTATATAATTGCCGTTTCCTTAATTTTTGCATATATATTAGGGTGGGTCAAAATAAATGTATTTCTCTTATCGACTTTTAATAGCGTAAATATGTTGTATTTTTGTGTAATTTATATAATTAATTTATTTTTAGTGTAAGAGCCCGCGCTTGGACCTTTAATTTTGTTAAATTTTAAATATAACAACAATAGCATTGTATTGCAGAAAAGCATATTACTGTATTTTAACGACTTTTAATTTCGTGAAAATAGTGTCAGAAGCATCCATGACTCTATGCGATAAAAAATCAAGAGAAGGTTTAATACAGACGAAACTTGAATCAAGACGAGAGGTGCCCAGATTTGACAGAAAACAAGATTTTGTGACCAAAAAACTATTGTATTGTTTTATGTTGTATAAGATACAAAGTTTTTCGCGTATATCTCGAAAACGCTTCTTATGAAAAATAAATGAACAAGAAAAAAAACAAAAATTTTTGAATTTTCTGCGATGACGATTTTTGCGGTATTGATAAAAAAGTTTGTATGTATAATTGTTAAATTTTTAGTCAACAACCAAATTTATTGAGTCAATAAAAAAAGTTGTTGCCCAAAATAATTTTTTTCAACAAAATGTTTACTTGATTTGTTAAAATAAATTGTTGAAAATGTTGGATAAATCAAACAAAATGTTAATCGAATCTTTATTTTTTTATTTATTAATGATGATGCCATTAATTTTCAATTTTTATATTTTTATAAAAACACTAAAATTTATTATGCGGGGATAAGAAAGTTCCTATGCGCATTTCACTGGTTGCTTAGGCCAGATCATCAAGAAACCTTTTCCAAAGACTTTGGCAAAACTAAATATATTATTCAAATAAAACTGTAAAACAAATGAGAATTAAGAGCTTTTTAAAAATGGACAAGAGTTGTGAAAATACTGTCTTTACTTTGATTCAAATATTTTTTTTATTGAACATGAAGAAATATTTAATTATTTCATTATTAAATATATTTTATTGAGTGCTATTTTGCAAAGTGTAAATTTGATAAATTTTTTCTTTGAATCAAACAAAAAGTTTGTTGACCTAAAATTTTATTTTTAAAACAAACTGTGTTGTTAAAAATTTTCTTGAGATATTTTTTTCTGTGAATGCCATATTCGTGTTGCGATATATCTTAGAAAACATATAATTTTTGAGGTTATGGCAAAAAGTTAAAAATTTAAATAAAATACTAAAATTTTAAATATGGACTTTTTAAAAAAAAAAAACTAATTCTTAGGAGCTCCAGTGCGGGCTCAAGATGTGCCCTTTTTACTTTTTTTTTGCAATTTTTTATTTGTTTTAACGTAAGACGAAAAAATATTGCTATAAGAATATACATATATGAAATTTTACTGTTTGGAATAACATGTATCTTCAACGAAAACTTGCATTGGCTTTCAATTGTAGAGTGAAAATTAAATGTAGAATATTTACCTCACTGCGGTGTTTATAATAATAACCCATAAATATTGACAATTTTGACGAGGAATTTATCTGTGAAATACAGTATTTAATACAGTCCACAAGCCAATTATATAAATTAAATGGAATGTTCAAACTAATTGAACATCTCTTTACGATAACAAACAGATTTAGTTAAGGAAAAACAATATCTTGGGTTTACACTAAGGATCGTCATAAATACATAGACTTTACCTGCTGTGTACACTGAGAATAGTCATAAATGCATAAACAAGATAAGCAGATGGTTAACAGATAATTAACTTATACCTGGAAATTGTATTACTAGATTTAAAATTTGATTTGTTCAGTTTCAAGTAATGTTAAGATTTGCTAAATAAAAATAGTATGAAAACTGTGCTCAACAAGAAAGCATCCGTATTTATATTGGTCCTTCGAAACCTTCAACGAATTATTCAAATATTGTGCTGGTTATTCATAGAATAAAATTAAAACAGGCAATAAATACAACATATAAAAATAACAAATACATACATAGAAATATATAGAAACAAAATTAGTTAAAATGTCTGAAAGTAGATCAAACCTTTATACCAGACAAAATGAAATAAGAGTAACAATTAAAGAAATTTTAAGTACTACTACCTTGTGCACACGACATCAAGTACTATCTCAGTTGCAGAGAACAAAAAATCTGTGGAAGCAGTTTGCCATCAATCATGAGAAAATTCTTCAAAAACATGGTTCAAAAGATGACTATTATTTTAGAGAGAATACTTTTGCCCATGTAAAGTCAGAAGTAGAGCAAATATCTGAAACTTTCAATCAGATGCTGTATTCTGATGCAAAGGGAGGTCATCAAGCAGCCAAGGCGGAATCCTCTTCAACAATAGCGGCGAAAAACACCGACAGACAACAACAAATGCATCCTGACATGAAATCGAAGGTTGAAAAAGAAGTAGTCTTGTGGTTGACTGAAGTTTCTCCAACAGTTGCAGCGGAAAATATTGACAAACAACAACAAATGCAACCTAGCATGAAAGCGAAAGCATTGATGTTTGAGTTTGAAAGATGCATACGAAGTCTGAAACAACAATTCGAGGAAATTGATCAAATTGACGATAAGTTTATGTTAGAAGAAGCTAAGGAAACATGGCAAAAACAGCATGATAATATAAGCGATATCTACATGAAACTTTGTGTGGATCATTTGGTAAATGATGAAAAAATCATCGAATGCAAGGAAGAAATTGAAAATCAACATCGAGTTGCAAAAAGAAAATTGCTACAAAAGTTGAATGAATTGACTGAAGTGAAAAAAGCAGTCAGATTAAATAAAATTAAGATACCTTCTTTTAATGGGAACATAGAAGAATGGTTGTCTTTTCATGATTTGTTCGAAAGATTAGTGCATAAGAACAAAAATCTATCTGACGTAGAAAAAATGTACCAGCTTAAATCTTTACTAAGAAAAGAGGCTTTAAATATAATTAACCATCTGCCTGTATCTGAGTCCAATTATGCAGCAGCTTGGGAGTTACTGAATCAACGATTTGACAACAGGCGAATGCTATTCCAGTCACTCATAGACAGAATAATACAGCAGCCAAATGTGAGCAGCAACAACGCCGCGATGATGAAATCGTTGCACGACGTCACAAATGAATGCATGCAGGGGCTAAGAGCGATGAAATGCAACATTGAAGGAGCAGACGCAGTCATAGCTCGTATAGTCATCCAAAAGTTAGACAACGAAGGATTGATATTATATGAGCAGCATACGAAAAAATCCAAAGAAATTCAAGTACTGTCTGATGTTCTAGAATTTCTTGAAGAGCAGTATCAAAGCCTAGAATTTGCGACAAGTAGAAGACCTGATAATTTTTACCACAACAGCTCTAATGAGAAGCAGATGAAACAAACAAACGCAATGACAGTATCAACAGATAACGAATCCTGCTTATATTGTGCAAAAGGTGGTCATACAACAGAATTTTGTAGACAATTGCTTGCACTGGAAGTTGAAGATCGCCTTGAGTGGGCGAAAATAACAAAGACATGTGTTCAGTGCCTTACTCATAAATTCACTTACAACTGTTTAAGCAAGTCAACATGCGCTACCTGCGGGATGGCACATCACAATATACTACACATACCATCAGTTTCTACAAGTGTGACAAGAACCTATGATTTAATGCCTACCGCACAAGTACGTATGATGACGGAAAAGGGAGAAAGTATCGCATTAAAGGTATCGATTGATCATGAGTCAAAGACAATTTACATTGATGAAGAATAAGGAGATCGATTATTCGAATAGTTGGTATTTTGTTGCGGATTTTCAAATAAATAAAAATTAAATTATCAAAATAAAAATTAAAAAAAAAAACTTTTTTTTTTGCATAAAAACAAAACAATCCACAAAGGTAAGGAACCAATAAAAAACATATGAGGGGCTTAAAGCACAAGGGGTTTAAGTGCCTTTTTTCTAAAATTGAGGTTACATATGAAACAAGTAGTTGAAGTTCAGAGAAGTTTAGAGTATAAGAGGTGAATGTGGGATTCTTATCCGGTAGCGAGAGATGACGAACAATTCTAGCACTTGTCATTAAAATTCCTGATTCGCTTGTAGCGCGAGGGCTGTATGAGAACTTAAATAAATATAAAAATTATTTTTTACACGGACCGAGTGCATGAATTTATGAGAAGTTCTGAGCTGAAATTGACGACTTATTGTAGCACTTGTTCTAAAAAAATCTGCTTTGCCTTATTGCACAAAGAATTTAATTTACTTTATTTTCGGGCCTCCAAAAAATGCATTAGTTACACTTTGAGAAGGATGACCCTTGGAGCCTCTCATAAAAAGGTGGTATTTTGAATGAGCGAGAAAACTTCGCCAAAGTAAATATAAAAGCTCGAAATGTTGGCTGAGACGTTTAGTTACTCCTACAACTTCAGCGTCAAACCAATAAAGTTCGAGAAATTCCAGAACCTCCAGTATGTTAGTTACTATATACCATCAATTTACCATGAACTGTTCAAACCACTTCCTCACTATAGAATGGACGAAATTCCGGAAAGAATCGAAAGCGAAGGTGAGGAAGAAGATGAGCCTGATGATGTCTTGTAATCTGATTATTACTAAAAAACTAAGAAATTTAACAAAGAACCATACAAGCTTTTCCTAATAAAATGTTATTTTAAAAATTAAGAGTATGTGGTGTTCTTATTAGGTATTACTTAAATTCTTTTCAGATACAGGTTCATTTATTTAGAAATTTTTAAAAAAGTTAGAGCACAAGGGGTATAAGTGCTACTTCCCTTAATTCAAAGGTAATTTTTGGGTATTTGTACATGTAAAAGATTGTATTTTTTAATTTTGTAAGTTTAAAAAATATCTTAGGATAGCTTTTAATTAAAAAGTAATATTCCAGAGAGAATTTTACGTTTTTTATTACAATTTAACTTTCACAGCTTTTTTCTTATTATTAAATATAAGTCACTTGAACCCCTTCTGCTTAAAGCCCCTCATATGTAATTATGACTTTGGTTTAAAAAATTTAAAGGAATTTATTAAATTTTATATTTGAGATTTTCTCACAATTTTTTAAAAAAAAGTTTAAATTTGTTGGTAATTCAGCATGTCTACTAGAGTATTCATTTAATCGGGCTTTTGCTTTAATCGGTTACTCGCTCGATTAATTAACCAAGGTTTTCGTTTAATGGGTTAATAATCGGTTAATTTTGTTTTTGATCGGTTAACCGATTAATAAAGTTTTTTTTGTAAATTAAGTTATTTCAAGAAATAAAAATGTATATACATTTACTAGATTAAACTTGGCTTGGAAAAAGTCCTTTCACTTATCTTAGATGTTGGAGAAATCGAAAGCAACGCATAATACAGGGCCCAAATCGTCGCACTCGTGATCGCTTAACTTTGATCGAAATTTTACTTTTTGAAATCGTCCCATTCGTTATCAAAAAACTTCTATCGAAATTTGAAATGTTATTCGATAGGGAAAGAGCTTTCGTAAAAACATTTAATTGTTTTTTTTACAAACAATTTACACACTTTTTGGGAATAATTATTAGCTTTCTTCAACAAATAGCTAAAATTGTAAGTATTAAACTTTTTTCAGCAATAAGAAAAAACATAATGAAATTTAGTTTTGCAATTTTTCGCAAATTTTGCCGCTGTTAGCAATTTTTTGCGAATTTCCCCTAATTTAGCAATTTTAACAGAATTTTTTCAATTCCTTATACTTTTATGGACTTTTAGTCAATTTTATGGCTTGTTCGAATTATTAAAAATTTCGCGAATTTTCGCTATTTTTGTAAATTTCTTTTTAACGATTTAGCGATTTCAAATAAATTTTAGGGTTTGTATTTTTAGGGACTTTTAATCAATTTAATGGCTTGTTTGATATATTAAAAACTTTCGCGAATTTTCGCTATTTTTGCAAATTTTCTGAATGTGTACAATTTTTACGAATCTCTATAGTCTTCAAGATTTTTGAAACCGATAAACCGAAGTCACATATTTTATAGGAAACTATTAACACTGTTGATTTATATACAAGCACAAAAATCTATTAAATTTATTAAACAAATTTCGATTCGAAAGCTTTCGAAAGCCGCAATCCCGTTTTTGATATGTGACGAAATTTTATTCGATACGAAAGTTTATTTGAACACGTGTGCGACGATTTGGGCCCAGAATATCTTATCTTGGATGTCTCAAAACATATAAAACCTTCCATTATGTCATTAGACTTCTTCTTATTGTTTCGGTTAATTTTGTAAAAAGATTTTTTGTGTTACTATCGACAGTTTCTTCTGTTGTTCTGTTGTTGCATCCAACATTTTGAAAAAAAGTTTATTTCCGAACTCCTTAGAGTCTGTATTTGTACTGCAATTTAAGAATGTATTGCTAGAAGGAATGATATTGTAAGAAAAAATATTTTCTAAACACATACCTTTTGTAAATTAGACGAATCAAATAATTAAAAACACAAAAATGTGTTATAAAACTACAAAATATTTAAAAATTTCGTTACATTGGTTAATCGGTTAATCGACTGAAATTAACCGGCTCAATCGTTAATCGAAAATAGGCAATTTTAAATAAACCGATCAGTTAATCAGTTAGTAGTTAATCGGTTAACCGAATGAATATCCTTATGTCTACTTAAATGCCTTAATCGGTGCTACTACTAAACCATCACTAGGAAATCGTTATCCATGTCAAATCGACCAAGAGTGGAAGAGTGGCAATTTTTTTTTTTTTCGTTCATATGTGTTCCTTATTGGGTAGAAGGAACCATCTCAACAAATTTCATTAAAATTGAGAGGGGTCGGGTCCCACTCTTGGTCTATTTGACGCGGAATGACCCTCATATTATTAAAAAGTTACAAACAAAACCTCCCTGAGGGAAGCCTGGTTGCAAGTGTCTGAAAGTCATCAGTTTTGTCGACTATTTGGGTGACATTGTCAACGACGTGCAGTTCATTTGCCAATTTATTTGGCTTTAATACGAAAAAAAGAATATCAAGAACAACTGAGAATTTGAAAAAAGAATAAAAAAATATTGTTATGAATTCGTATTCGTACCAAAAGTGTGGACTAGATTTTCTTAAATTGACTAGTGATTCTCTGGTTCCAATGTCTACATATGTTCCCAAAAGAACTACCTAGTCAGTAGTAGATGTTTTATGACACGCACATGTTAAATGTCTATAGTAAATAACATTATCTGGGTAATAATGAGCCACTAGTACTGGTGACTGCGTCAATAGTGAGTCAGTACAGATTCACTAGCGGAATTTCCTGGAGGTCTCTTAGCCAAAAATATATAGTAGTAGTAGGAGTGCTTTTCTTTATTCACAATAAATTTAATTTACAAAATTTAATTAAAATCTAACATTATTTACATAATTTGAAAAATTTATTGCAAAAAAACCGAAAGTAAATTACGACATGTTTTCCTTCAAAACGTCTGTTGATATACAATATTAAGCTTATTTAGTTTTTCAACAACACGCCAGTCGGAATTCTTAAAGAACCGAACAAGCGCACAGAAAGTGTTCAAAAGTATCCATCTCTTTTAGATTGCATAGGCTGCAAACGCTATTATCATCCAGTACACCGAATGCGTTAAAAATTAACATGATGCGACTGCAACGTACTTTCAAAATCCACGTTGTTCAAGATAAGTTTGTGTTATTTTGCCCTCTATTGTGATCAAGATATTTAAAAACTCTGGAGCATTGTTCTTGGTTTTGTAAAAGGTTCAACTGTTGTTTTTCTCTCATAGTGTTTAAAAGTTCGTTATTTCAATTAATTCACTACAGCTTTTAAGGTTGTGTACTAGACCAAGGTATGTTTAGATTGTTAATTCAAATGTATATATTTGGTTATTAACTGCTCCAGTTTCCAGCAATAGTGCGTAGTTAGGTGTAAAGCTCGAAAGATTAAAAATTATTTTCATAAAAAAGCATTGTAAAGTATCAACCTCATCGAAATATCCGCAACCCCACACTTGTGCCGCATATGATTGTATGGATATGCATACAGCTAGAAACATAAATTATGTATATGGTAGGGTATTCATTTAATCGGGTTTTTGCATTAATCGGTTAATCGCTCGATTAATTAACCGAGGTTTTGGTTTAATCGATTAATAATCGGTTAATTTTGTTTTTGATCGGTTAACCGATTAATAAAGTTTTTTCAATAAATTAAGTTATTTCAATAAATAAAAATGCAAAAGTTAATGAAAAACAACAATAACATACCAAACTTACCAATTGCTACTAAAAGGAGCAAACAAAAAAATAATTCATAAAAATGTAATATGTATTTTTTAATTAATACATAATAAATATTTATTAAAAAATAAACTCTCAGATTATTTATTATCAATAGTTTAAGTAGATCTTATAAAATAATCTTAAGAAAAATAATTTAGTTTAAATGCTAAGGGTTAAAGCGATTCTTTCTTTTAGTTTTGAAAAAAAACTTGACTTGGAAAAAATTCTTTCACTTATCGTAGATGTTGAAGAAATCGAAAGTAACCCATAATACAGAATATCTTATTTCTCAGTCCTTTTCCTGGATTTCTCTAAACATATAAAATCTTCCATTATGCCATTAGGGTTTTGTTTTAATTTTTTTAAGTTCTTAACACTTCTAACAGTTTCGGTTAGTTCTGTTAAAAAACTGTTTGTGTTACTATCCAAAGTTTCTTCTGTTGTTACGTCATCATCTGACTGACGTGACAAAGCTCAGCCCCGAACACTCTGCAAAAAAGTTTATGTCTGAATTCCTAGAATTGCTAGATGGAAATCTATTGCAGAAAAACATATTTCTAAACACAAACCTTTTGTATATGAGACGAAACAAATAATAAAAAACACAAAAAATATTTTATAATACTACTAAAAATTAAAAACTTTGTTACATCGGTTAATCGGTTAATCGACTGAAATTAACCGGTTTAATCGTTAATCGAAAAAATCCAATTTTAAATTAACCGATCAGTTAATCGGGTAGTAATTAATCGGTTAACCGATTGACGGTTAACCGAATGAATACCCTAGTATATGGTGAGTTCAAACACAAAAAGCGCTCTATTCACCGCATATAAAAATTGTTCAATGTAACGATCAGCTCTACAGTTTTTTGTTGTTGCCGTTATACTTTAATATGCTCCCTTACAAACCTGCTCCGTAGTCAGGGAATGTCGTGGCTTTTCAAGTGCTACATACTTTTTTTAATTTTTTAAGAATTCGCTCACTTAACTCACTGCATCTCTGTATGTATGATTGCGTAGCGCTTAAATGGGAGCTTACTTTTTAAAATTTACTATTAGTGCTTTGCAAAACCAGAAAAATTTTTACTGGGATTGGAACAAACCTCAACGACATTTAATATGTATTGGACCGAGACTACAAAAAGATGTGTTTGATATATTAATCAAATTTAGAACTCACAAGTATACAACAAATGCCGATGTATAAAGGGAAAAAATTTCATAGTTAAAGTCAACTTTTAATCCTAAAATATTCAAAAATTGAGTACTTTACTTTTAAGGATATTAATTTAAAAAATCTAGCTAATTTTGATACAAATTGAATATTAAACAAGTTAGAGTGCTCTATTCGGCTTTGTCGAATCTTTGAAACCCTCCACCGACAGTTCGAATATTTCAGGAGTGATATCTGTATGATGTCTATTTATTATTAATTTATCTTTATAAAAACAGACATCAGCATTAAAATTGGTTCCGGCTAAGACCTGTATTAAATTAGTGACCGACAATCTTGAGTAAAATATTTTGATTCGTAACAGTTAAAGCTGAACTTAAATGATTTTCAGGAGCGGGTTTTATATTGAAGTCATGGTAAGTTATGAACCAATCATCCCAGAATTCCGCAGAGGTATTCCTGGTATTAAAAAAAATAGATTTCAATACAGTGGTGAAATTAGTTTAAGCGTTTACATTGAATTTCAGAAATATGGGACCTAAGGTAAATCACAAAATTGCATAGCATTTTTTCTGGACATATGAAACTAAGTTGGTAGAAATTTTACCACAATAAATATATCTGCTACGATTTTAGGCGTTTTTAATTAATTTACCAGAGTGGGCTTTATATGGGGCCTATAGTGAATTATGGACCGATCATCACGAAATTTTTAAGTGCTATTTCTAGTCCTATAAAACTAAAAACTTTTTTTATAATATGAAAATTTAAAAAAAAATCACTCAAAAATTTCAAAATATCCATTTAAGACCTAAATATGCGTTTTCACCAAAATATGCAAAAATAAATCGATGCCATTTTAACGCAAATTTAATGATTCGGAAAGATAATTGGTCGACATCGTTCTTAGACTATCGAAAAAAAACATATATATATATATATATATATATATATATATACATATTTGAGATAATTTGTCTTAAATGGATTAATGGGAAAATCGCCAAGTTATAAATTAATATTTAAGAGAATACAATAGCGAAAATATCTTCGGAATTGATATTTAAATGGAAGCAGATTCAACAAAATTTAATTTGCAGTAAAATATTTTGGGCCAAAATTAGTCCTAATACGAACATGATTAAATGGTTTATGGACAAAAGAAAAGAAGTTTGCGTGGGGACTACGTGATATTATAGACCGATTCTCACAATAGGTTTCGTTCTTATTACAATTAAAACGTATTTAGCAAATTTGGTCAAAACATCTAAAAATTGCGCACAGGGCTTACATAAACAGACAACCAGTCAGGTGGACGGACAGGCATGATCGGTATACTAAAAATGCATCTAGATTTCTATGTATTTCACACATCAGCAAAAATTTATATAATTGCCGCTTCCTTAATTTTTGCATATATATTAGGGTGGGTCAAAATAAATTTATTTCTCTTATCGACTTTTAATAGCGTAAATATGTTGTATTTTTGTGTAATTTATGTAATTAATTTATTTTTAGTGTAAGAGCCCGCGCTTAGACCTTTAATTTTGTTAAATTTTAAATGTAACAACAATAGCATTGTATTGCAGAAAAGCATATTACTGTATTTTAACGACTTTTAATTTCGTGAAAATAGTGTCAGAAGCATCCATGACTCTATGCGATAAAAAATCAAGAGAAGGTTTAATACAGACGAAACTTGAATCAAGACGAGAGGTGCCCAGATTTGACAGTAAACAAGATTAAATGACAAAAAATTATTGTATTGTTTTATGTTGTATAAGATACAAAGTTTTTCGCGTTTATCTCGAAAACGCTTCTTATGAAAAATAAATGAACGCAGAAAAAAATAATTTTCATATTTGAATACGAAAATCGCATATGAGCATTTCCTGGGGTCGCGAACGTACTTTCGTACGCTTTTGATGTACAAATAATATAGAAAACAAAACTTTTCCTAGCAATTTTTTTTTGCGATTCGATAGCATTTGGGTAGATGTATGTTTAGTGCAAAATATGGATTTCATCGAGTTTGAGTTTTCATAATAATAGTTATAAACATGTGGTCACGAACGTACGCAAAATAGAAGTCAACTTTGGCTGAAGTAGTGAAATATAAAAATCTGCGTAATGGAACGGAATATTCAAAAGTGATTAATTTATTTTAAAAGTGTATTAATGTAGGTCTCCATGCAGTATTTACCAAAAAATAATATCTCTTTTGGTTTTTGTTTAATTGGCTTATGTACCGGTCGCGAACGTACGATTTTTCCATATGTTTTTTTATTATTATCACCATGCAGATTCCCATAAATATCTTCAAATTTCCTTAACAATACTCAATTTACAATTGATTGTAATGGAGAGATTATGAAGAAAGAGTGTAAACATAACATATTTTTTGCATGTAAAATAAGTACATAAAAATGTCTTTAGAAGTAGAAAATATAAGAATATATAAAATTTTCCAGTTTCCAGCGCAATTTCCTCAAGTAAAACAGCTGAGATATGCTATGAAACCATTCTTTTATAACAACATAGATTTTTTTATAATTATAAACAATAAAAGACGATGATTATCAACATTTTATTTTTTCATCCTGGTAGACCATTCTGGGGAAATGCCCATATTTGATTACAAAAATTTTTTAATTTTCTGCGATGACGATTTTTGCGGTATTGATAAAAAAGTTTGTATGTATAATTGTTAAATTTTTAGCCAACAACCAAGTTTATTGAGTCAATAAAAAAAGTTGTTGCCCAAAATAATTTTTTTTAACAAAATGTTTAATCGAATCTTTATTTTTTTATTTATTAATGATGATGTCATTAATTTTCAATTTTTTTATTTTTATAAAAACACAAAAATTTATTATGCGGGGATAAGAAAGTTCCTATGCGCATTTCACTGGTTGCTTAGGCCAGATCATCAGGAAACCTTTTCTAAAGAGTTTGGCAAAACTAAATATATTATTCAAACAAAACTGTAAAACAAATGAGAATTGTGAGCTATTTAAAAATGGACAAGAGTTGTGAAAATACTGTCTTTACTTTGATTCAAATATTTTTTTTATTGAACATGAAGAAATATTTAATTATTTCATTATTAAATATATTTAATTGAGTGCTATTTTGCAAAGTGTAAATTTGATAAATTTTTTCTTTGAATCAAACAAAAAGTTTGTTGACCTAAAATTTTATTTTTAAAACAAACTGTGTTGTTAAAAATTTTCTTGAGATATTTTTTTCTGTGAATGCCATATTCGTGTTGCGATATATCTTAGAAAACATATAATTTTTGAGGTTATGGCAAAAAGTTAAAAATTTGTGAACCAGTGTAATTGATGGTAAATAAAATACTAAAATTTTAAATATGGACTTTTTTAAAAAAAAAAAAACTAATTCTTAGGAGCTCCAGTGCGGGCTCAAGATGTGCCTTTTTTACTTTTTTTTTTGCAATTTTTTATTTGTTTTAACGTAAGACGAAAAAATATTGCTATAAGAATATACATATATGAAATTTTACTGTTTGGAATAACATGTATCTTCAACGAAAACTTGCATTGGCTTTCAATTGTAGAGTGAAAATTAAATGTAGAATATTTACCTCACTGCAGTGTTTATAATAATAACCCATAACTATTGACAATTTTAACGAGGAAATTATCAGTGAAATACAGTATTTAATACAGTCCACCAGCCAATTATATAAATTAAATGGAATGTTCAAACTAATTGAACATCTGTTAAGGATAACAAACAGATTTAGTTAAGGAAAAACACTTTCTTGGGTTTACACTAAGGATCATCATAAATACATAGACTTTACCTGCTGTGTACACTGAGAATAGTCATAAATGCATAAACAAGATAAGCAGATGGTTAACAGATAATTAACTTTTACCTGGAAATTGTATTACTAGATTTAAAATTTGATTTGTTCAGTTTTAAGTAATGTTGAGTTTTGCTAAATAAAAATAGTATGAAAACTGTGCCCAACAAGAAAGCATCCGTATTTATATTGGTCCTTCGAAACCTTCAACGAATTATTCAAATATTGTGCTGGTTATTCATAGAATAAAATTAAAACAGGCAATAAATACAACATATAAAAATAACAAATACATACATAGAAATATATAGAAACAAAATTAGTTAAAATGTCTGAAAGTAGATCAAACCTTTATACCAGACAAAATGAAATAAGAGTAACAATTAAAGAAATTTTAAGTACCACTACCTTGTGCACACGACATCAAGTACTATCTCAGTTGCAGAGAACAAAAAATCTGTGGAAGCAGTTTGCCATCAATCATGAGAAAATTCTTCAAAAACATGGTTCAAAAGATGACTATTATTTTAGAGAGAATACTTTTGCCCATGTAAAGTCAGAAGTAGAGCAAATATCTGAAACTTTCAATCAGATGCTGTATTCTGATGCAAAGGGAGGTCATCAAGCAGCCAAGGCGGAATCCTCTTCAACAATAGCGGCGAAAAACACCGACAGACAACAACAAATGCATCCTGACATGAAATCGAAGGTTGAAAAAGAAGTAGTCTTGTGGTTGACTGAAGTTTCTCCAACAGTTGCAGCGGAAAATATTGACAAACAACAACAAATGCAACCTAGCATGAAAGCGAAAGCATTGATGTTTGAGTTTGAAAGATGCATACGAAGTCTGAAACAACAATTCGAGGAAATTGATCAAATTGACGATAAGTTTATGTTAGAAGAAGCTAAGGAAACATGGCAAAAACAGCATGATAATATAAGCGATATCTACATGAAACTTTGTGTGGATCATTTGGTAAATGATGAAAAAATCATCGAATGCAAGGAAGAAATTGAAAATCAACATCGAGTTGCAAAAAGAAAATTGCTACAAAAGTTGAATGAATTGACTGAAGTGAAAAAAGCAGTCAGATTAAATAAAATTAAGATACCTTCTTTTAATGGGAACATAGAAGAATGGTTGTCTTTTCATGATTTGTTCGAAAGATTAGTGCATAAGAACAAAAATCTATCTGACGTAGAAAAAATGTACCAGCTTAAATCTTTACTAAGAAAAGAGGCTTTAAATATAATTAACCATCTGCCTGTATCTGAGTCCAATTATGCAGCAGCTTGGGAGTTACTGAATCAACGATTTGACAACAGGCGAATGCTATTCCAGTCACTCATAGACAGAATAATACAGCAGCCAAATGTGAGCAGCAACAACGCCGCGATGATGAAATCGTTGCACGACGTCACAAATGAATGCATGCAGGGGCTAAGAGCGATGAAATGCAACATTGAAGGAGCAGACGCAGTCATAGCTCGTATAGTCATCCAAAAGTTAGACAACGAAGGATTGATATTATATGAGCAGCATACGAAAAAATCCAAAGAAATTCAAGTACTGTCTGATGTTCTAGAATTTCTTGAAGAGCAGTATCAAAGCCTAGAATTTGCGACAAGTAGAAGACCTGATAATTTTTACCACAACAGCTCTAATGAGAAGCAGATGAAACAAACAAACGCAATGACAGTATCAACAGATAACGAATCCTGCTTATATTGTGCAAAAGGTGGTCATACAACAGAATTTTGTAGACAATTGCTTGCACTGGAAGTTGAAGATCGCCTTGAGTGGGCGAAAATAACAAAGACATGTGTTCAGTGCCTTACTCATAAATTCACTTACAACTGTTTAAGCAAGTCAACATGCGCTACCTGCGGGATGGCACATCACAATATACTACACATACCATCAGTTTCTACAAGTGTGACAAGAACCTATGATTTAATGCCTACCGCACAAGTACGTATGATGACGGAAAAGGGAGAAAGTATCGCATTAAAGGTATCGATTGATCATGAGTCAAAGACAATTTACATTGATGAAGAATAAGGAGATCGATTATTCGAATAGTTGGTATTTTGTTGCGGATTTTCAAATAAATAAAAATTAAATTATCAAAATAAAAATTAAAAAAAAAAACTTTTTTTTTTGCATAAAAACAAAACAATCCACAAAGGTAAGGAACCAATAAAAAACATATGAGGGGCTTAAAGCACAAGGGGTTTAAGTGCCTTTTTTCTAAAATTGAGGTTACATATGAAACAAGTAGTTGAAGTTCAGAGAAGTTTAGAGTATAAGAGGTGAATGTGGGATTCTTATCCGGTAGCGAGAGATGACGAACAATTCTAGCACTTGTCATTAAAATTCCTGATTCGCTTGTAGCGCGAGGGCTGTATGAGAACTTAAATAAATATAAAAATTATTTTTTACACGGACCGAGTGCATGAATTTATGAGAAGTTCTGAGCTGAAATTGACGACTTATTGTAGCACTTGTTCTAAAAAAATCTGCTTTGCCTTATTGCACAAAGAATTTAATTTACTTTATTTTCGGGCCTCCAAAAAATGCATTAGTTACACTTTGAGAAGGATGACCCTTGGAGCCTCTCATAAAAAGGTGGTATTTTGAATGAGCGAGAAAACTTCGCCAAAGTAAATATAGAAGCTCGAAATGTTGGCTGAGACGTTTAGTTACTCCTACAACTTCCTACATAAATCAGCGCCAAACCAATAAAGTTCGAGAAATTCCAGAACCTCCAGTATCTTATTTACTATATACCACCAATTTACTTCCTCACTATAGAATGGACATAATTCCGGAAAGAATCGAAAACGAAGGTGAGGAAGAAGATGAGCCTGATGATGTCTTGTAATCTGATTATTACTAAAAAACTAAGAAATTTAACAAAGAACCATACAAGCTTTTCCTAATAAAATGTTATTTTAAAAATTAAGAGTATGTGGTGTTCTTATTAGGTATTACTTAAATTCTTTTCAGATACAGGTTCATTTATTTAGAAATTTTTAAAAAAGTTAGAGCACAAGGGGTATAAGTGCTACTTCCCTTAATTCAAAGGTAATTTTTGGGTATTTGTACATGTAAAAGATAGTATTTTTTAATTTTGTAAGTTTAAAAAATATCTTAGGATAGCTTTTAATTAAAAAGTAATATTCCAGATAGAATTTTACGTTTTTAATTGCAATTTAACTTTCACAGCTTTTTTCTTATTATTAAATATAAGTCACTTGAACCCCTTCTGCTTAAAGCCCCTCATATGTAATTATGACTTTGGTTTTAAAAATTTAAAGGAATTTATTAAATTTTATATTTGAGATTTTCTCACAATTTTTTAAAAAAAGTTTAAGTTTGTTGGTAATTCAGCATGTCTACTAGAGTATTAATTTAATCGGGCTTTTGCTTTAATCGGTTACTCGCTCGATTAATTAACCAAGGATTTGGTTTAATGGGTTAATAATCGGTTAATTTTGTTACTGATCGGTTAACCGATTAATAAAGTTTTTTTTATAAATTAAGTAATTTCAAGAAATAAAAATGTATATATATTTACTAGATAAAACTTGGCTTGGAAAAAGTCCTTTCACTTATCTTAGATGTTGGAGAAATCGAAAGCAACGCATAATACAGGGCCCAAATCAGCGCACTCGTGATCGCTTAACTTTGATCGAAATTTTACTTTTTGAAATCGTCCCATTCGTTATCAAAAAACTTCTATCGAAATTTTAAATGTTATTCGATAGGGAAAGAGCTTTCGTAAAAACATTTAATTGTTTTTTTACAAACAATTTACACACTTTTTGGGAATAATTATTAGCTTTCTTCAACAAATAGCTAAAATTGTAAAATTGTCAGCAATAAGAAAAAACATAATGAAATTTAGTTTTGAAATTTTTTGCAAATTTTAGTCGTGTTTGCGATAGAAGCGATTTTTGTATTGTAAGTTTTTTGATTCATTACAGCTTTAACAATTTTTTATATATAGTAGACTTTGCTATTATGCCGCTGTTAGCAATTTTTTGCGAATTTCCCCTAATTTAGCAATTTTAACAGAATTTTTTCAATTCCTTATACTTTTATGGACTTTTAGTCAATTTTATGGCTTGTTCGAATTATTAAAAATTTCGCGAATTTTCGCTATTTTTGTAAATTTCTTTTAACCGATTTAGCGATTTCAAATAAATTTTAGGGTTTGTTTCCAAGTTTGCAATTATTCGCGAATTTTAGCCATGTTTGGCGATAGCAGCGATTTTTTCTGAAAGTTATCTGATTCTTTACAGTTTTAACAATTTTTAATAAATACTTTTTGAAAATTTCCGCTTCGAATTTTTGCCATTCCTTGTATTTTTAGGGACTTTTAATCAATTTAATGGCTTGTTTCATATATTAAAAACTTTCGCGAATTTTCGCTATTTTTGCAAATTTTCTGAATGTGTACAATTTTTGCGAATCTCTATAGTCTTCCAGATTTTTGAAACCGATAAACCGAAGTCACATATTTTATAGGAAACTATTAACACTGTTGATTTATATACAAGCACAAAAATCTATTAGATTTATTAAACAAATTTCGATTCGAAAGCTTTCGAAAGCCGCAATCCCGTTTTTGATACGTAACGAAATTTTATTCGATACGAAAGTTTATTTGACCACGTGTGCGACGATTTGGGCCCGGAATATCTTATCTTGGATGTCTCTAAACATATAAAACCTTCCATTATGTCATTAGACTTCTTCTTATTGTTTCGGTTAATTTTGTTAAAAGATTTTTTGTGTTACTATCGACAGTTTCTTCTGTTGTTCTGTTGTTGCATCCAACATTTTGCAAAAAAGTTTATTTCCGAACTCCTTAGTTTCTGTATTTGTACTGCAATTTAAGAATGTATTGCTAGAAGGAATGATATTGTATGAAAAAATATTTTCTAAACACATACCTTTTGTAAATTAGACGAATCAAATAATTAAAAACACAAAAATGTGTTATAAAACTACAAAATATTTAAAAATTTCGTTACATTGGTTAATCGGTTAATCGACTGAAATTAACCGGCTCAATCGTTAATCGAAAATAGACAATTTTAAATAAACCGATCAGTTAATCAGTTAGTAGTTAATCGGTTAACCGAATGAATATCCTTATGTCTACTTAAATGCCTTAATCGGTGCTACTACTAAACCATCACTAGGAAATCGTTATCCATGTCAAATCGACCAAGAGTGGAAGAGTGGCAATTTTTTTTTTTTTTCGTTCATATGTGTTCCTTATTGGGTAGAAGGAACCATCTCAACAAATTTCATTAAAATTGAGAGGGGTCGGGTCCCACTCTTGGTCTATTTGACGCGGAATGACCCTCATATTATTAAAAAGTTACAAACAAAACCTCCCTGAGGGAAGCCTGGTTGCAAGTGTCTCAAAGTCATCAGTTTTGTCGACTATTTGGGTGACATTGTCAACGAAGTGTTTACACTGCAGTTCATTTGCCACTTTATTTGGCTTTAATACGAAAAAAAAATTATCAAGAACAACTGAGAATTTGAAAAAATAATAAAAAAATATTGATATGAATTCGTATTCGTACCAAAAGTGTAGACTAGATTTTCTAAAATTGACTAGTGATTCTCTGGTTCTAGTCAATAGTACCAACATCAGTAGAAGATATTTTATGACACGCACATGTTAAATGTCTATAGTAAATAACATTATCTGGGTAATAATGAGTCACTAGTATTGGTGACTGTGTCAATAGTGAACTTGGTGACCAAAAATGGCTAAATTTTCCGGAAAAAATAGCTTAAAAATGGCTAAAAATGGCTAAAAGCTTTTTTAAATAAAACACATTAAAATTCAATAACAAAACAGAAAAAATTCATTTAATGTTGTTTACGATGAAATTGTAAGTTAATATCAACTTGATAAATAAGAATAAATTAATATTTTGATAGATATTTAAAAAATTAAATCATCGATAAATTCGTTATTGTTCATCTCATAGGAATTAAATAATTTAAACGTAAATCATAATCACGACAATATTTACCCTACCTTTTGAGTCCAGATCTACAATAAAATCTTCATGAAATGATCACATTACAGCTCAATGGTTAAAAAAGTACTGAAAACAACGCAAGGGTACTGCGGTTATTTTCAATATGAAAAAGTACTGAAAAAAAGTACCAAAGTACTGAATTTTTCAACACTGCCACGAACACTATAAAAGTCTCTTTTTTTCTATGTTTCTCTTAAGGCCCAAATACACTTGTCAAATGCTTGTCCAGCCGGCGAATTCAACGTGTACGTGTGCTGGACGTAATATTCGCCGTCATATCTAAATTTTTTGATTTTTCATCAAGCGTTCCCAGCGGGAAAACTCAGAAGACCTTCTTACTTCAGGCCTTTTTAAAGGCCTGCTTAAAAGATTTTTTGATTCAATTACTATTCTTATCTATCTGCTAAAGAAGGTCTCATAGAAGGCCTCGGCTCTTTCGTATAAAAGATAAGATACAGCTTCCACACTCGCTTCTATGAGAAGGGAGTGGAAAAGGAGTAACATTTTTTGTATTGTTTTTTTGCACAAGCAAAAGCAATTTTGTTTGATCCCGTTACCTTGCTTATGTACCTGCTGCAGAAGCGAGAGCGGAAGGCCTTCTCCGCAATGACAACGTGTGTAAAAAAGATATGAGTATGGAGTGGAGCAAGAAGGCCTTGTATATCCAAAAGAAGGGGTACAGAGGCCTTCTAGAAGGCCTTCCTACTCCTTCTTTTTCCCGCTGGGTTGTCGGTGTCACACATACAAACACATTTTCACTAATACTACCACAATGCTTGATGAGTATTTTGATCAATGTATTTGGGCCTTAAAATATGGGAAAGACATTTACTAGTTTTCTTTCTCTTTTTTCATCGCTCAGCCAAGAATAAAAATTATCAATAAATTTCATGTTGTAGAATTTCTTTCTTCAGTAAAAATAATTTAATGAAAATTAAATTTGATGAACTCAAGACTAACTAAAAAATATCAAAAATGTACTATAATTTAATTAATGTGTTGATTAAATCAATTATTTTTTTGAACAAACACTAAAAATAAGCATTTAATTCAATTAACATTTTAATTGTCTTAAAAATAAAAATAAATCAAAATATTAATTGATTTTTTCGTTTTAAATAAAATAATTTAAATTTGTAAAATTGGATTTTTTTTTTTTTTAATTTTTTTTTTAATACAAAACGCATTGTTTGTATACATTTTACTTATGAGTTATAACTACATTTTCTTAACAAATTAAACTTTAACAGCCGTATTCATTATGAATATTTGGCATGAAGTAAGCACAAAGTTTATTCATAATGTACTTACTAAGCTTCTGCTAACGATATGCTAAACTCTTGTTAACGAGCTGCCAAACGCTTGCCAACTTTTGAAAAACAGCTGTTAATTTTATAAATTTCTGTTTTTTTTAATTTAACCTTTTTTTATTATAATTTTAGTTTTGAAAACTTTTTAAAATTGTTCAATGTGGAGAAAAAGACAAAAAACAATGACAAAACCAGCGATGATTATTGCACAACGTGTTGCGTTTTTGAGAAATATAATGTGGCATCATTAAAATTCAGAGTTGATTTATTAAAAGTTAGCAGATGGAGAAAAGTTCGTTACGAATTAACTCTGTGCTAACAAGCTGCTAGCTTTAATCGGCATTCTAGTTAGCAGCTCGTCGTACGTAGTGTACAAACTGTAGCAAACTTTTTGTTATGAATACGGCTGTAAGATTATAACTTTTTTTAATTGAATTGAGGCAAAATACATCTGTTTAAGTTCCCAAACCTTAATTAGTGTTCTTTTTCACGTCAAAGTAGCCTTTAGTTATCACCAAACAAAATAAATAGTAATTTAATTTTCTAACGAACTTTTTAAGCATTAAAAAAATTTTTAGAAATTTTTTATATCAGAGAAGTTTTAAGTTGCTATTTAACAGTATTTTTAACAAGTCGACAAGGAAGTGTTGACTTTTTCATTCTACTGGAATAAGGATTGATATTAAAACACATTTATGTTTAAAATCGTTTTAAATACAAAATTCTCTTCTTCACTAAATACTTAAATCAAACTTAATTCACCGATGTGGTGCACTTAATTTCAACTTAAGTTTCTATTGTGATATTTTAGCAAGGTGGACTCAATATTACGACAATACAACAACAAGAGGCAAAGCAAAGCTGTTTTTTGAGACCACCTTGGAAATAATTATACTTTTTTATGATATTTTTTTGTATTGAGTAGTGCTACCATACTTTTATCTTATTTAAATAAGACTTTTAAAATAAAACTCAAAAAATCAATATGTATTTAAATACCATTTAAGATTTTATGAAAATTAACTTAATTTAGATTTAATTACTATCCTGAAAATTGGGCATAAGAAAGACTTTTTAAATTAATTCTTTTTTTAATAAGGAATAAAGTAAAAGTATGGGCTAACAAAGACTGTGAGGCATACTTCTTTAACAAATTTTTAATAAAGAAAATATGACACATGCTTGTGCATTATTCTAACACCTTAAATAGAAAAGGATGAAAATTTAAGAGCATACAAATAAGTACATTAAATTGTGTATACTTTTCGAAGGTACATAAAGTTTTAAATTTCATGGTTCAATTGTAAGTTTGCAAGCAAAAATTTTGTTCATAAATATTTTACAATAAAATTAAACAGCCAATAGCAATTTTCTTAATAAATAGCAAAGAGGGAATTAGCAAATTTGTTTAAGAACATCAAAAAATGGAAAGAATTCATACAAAAATTAAACATCCAGAAATGGAAACACTAACAGATGTGTGTTAGAATAACGTAGATTTCTACTTGGGTGGCCTAATCCCCCTCAACATCGGGTGGACCCCATGCGTCTACAAACCCCCTGTGTGTCAATGTACTCAAAACACCTCTTACAAAGCTAACCTCCACTGCAGAGCAGCTTCTTTTTATTAATAGCATATTGGGGGATCCGCCAGCCGGACGAACTTCCTCATAATAGTTAGAAAATCAGCTCTTAATGCTGAAGTTTTAAAATATTGCGAATTTTTGGTACAAACGACTTCAGCCATGTGATTCCTGAAAAAGCCTCAACCAATAACCAGTACAGAACCGAAACACCCAGCCACGATCATCCTCAAGAATAAAGATCTGCCGATTTCAGTCTGCCGTATTGGCTGCACCTATTTCTTCCGACAATGTAGCAACGAGTGGTGAAACATTCCCAACATGTATCGCTGCATACCCGCGGGCTATGTAGGGATATGTCTCCCCGTCAATAAAAATAAAGAATTTTCTGGAAAGCCATAAAAGAAATAAGAGTTTTTACTCGAATAAAGATTTGGTCTGAATTGCTTTTAAGCGCTGCAAATAAAAGATCAAATTGTGATTGCGAATGCGGGTGCGGGTGCATAAGGTAATCTTCTTTTAAGAATCTAACAAAGAAAACAAGACAAATGAGTAAAGTCAACACCAAAACAAAATATTTATTGAGCAAGATAAAACTTTGTGTTTCAAAAATTCAGAGGCAAGTTTTTTATTATGAGCTATTAAAATCTCGCCATACAACTGACATATCATCGAAAACCGCCTAGAATATGCAACTAGACGCGAATGTGTTTTGTCCCGATCCTTCTCTTTTAGCCTTTAATTTGTTTTGATCTATTCAACACAACCCATTTTAATCAAATCCTAGTCAACACACACAGATGTGAAGATTAACATGAGCACCTGCGGGATCGGTCTAACCTCATGGTGGATCTTATACACTAGGGTGAACAACAATGCATTTACCTAACGCCCAGGTAGGTTTTTTTTAAATATTTACAATGGTATTGTAAACAAATAAAATCAAGAAATATTCAACAGTAGTAGTTTTTGTTATTTTTTCAGGGATTATCGAAAAATAAAAAAATTTTTCAGTTGTTCCTCTTTATGTGAAATTTGTTAATTTATATAGATTAAAATGGCACAATAATTTCATAAAGATAGAAACAAAACGAAATATAACAGCACAATAAACTCATCTAAAACCTCTAAAAAGAGACAACACAAAATTGGACATAATCAAAGTCAACCGTTGTGACATACAGTACTTTTCGCTTATATTCCACTACTATAGTTGCACAACTTTTGTGGACTATAAGCGAATTTGGACTATAACCGATTTTTTTTCATAAGCCATTTTATGGATAATAAGTGAAACCTAGTATAATCCACATTTTGGACTATATAAATATTATTTTCTTCAATAAATCCACTCTTTTTAAACCAAAGAAAAGTCTATTTAAAAGATAACCAAATATTGATTTATTTTAAATAAATAGTTAAAACAAAAATCTTTTTAATTAATTAATTCAAATGCTTTAAAAGATTTCAATAAAAACAAATGCGTATGAGATTCATTTTAATTCTTTGGATGACGAAATCAAACACAACATAAATATCAATTTCATAGGATCTTTACATGGGGTCTCCACCTGACAGTTTTTTGTGATACCAAACGTCAAAGTCTATAAAAAAAAACTCTTTTATTTTTATTAGCGTTTTTTTATGAAGTTGGACGTTTATTTAACAAAAAATTGTCAGACGAAGACACCATGTCATGAAATATAAATTGCGAAATTTGGCATTTATAATACAGTAGACGCTCAGAAATTTGAACACTCAGAATCAACTTGATGTTGTTAGAGTTTAAAACTCAGTTTTTTTGGTGTTTGTATTACACATACTAAATAAAGTCAAATGAACTGAATTGTTATTTTTTATATTTCGTTAAGTTTTTTATAGTTTTTATGTTAAATAAACTAAAATTAAAAAAAAGTATAGTTTGGTATATCTTTATGGTCAAATTTATCTTAATTTTTGTAAAAAAAAAACGTCCAGAAAATCGAATAATCGGAAACTCGAATCGCCCTAAAAACGAAGTGGATCGAATTTCCGAGCGTGTGCTGTAATTGCCAGAAAGGTAAATTAAAACATGTTGCCAGTTGATTAAAAATATATAAAAAACAGAGTGGACTATAACATTTTTGCATGAAGAATTATATACGCATGCTAAGAAAATGTGGCTTTTAAACGAAAATGGACTACAAGCGAAATGGACCTTAGAACAAATAATTTGTATGAAATTCGAAAAAATTTGCATGTGAATATGACAGTTTTGGCTTATATCCGTTTTTGGCCTTTAAGCGGAATGGACTATAAGCGAAAAGTACTGTAAACACAAGCACAACTTAAAATATTTCACTTTAGTTGAAACGAATCTGATATGAATACAGCCAGGGGTGCCAGATAATTTTGGTAAGAAATCGGCATATTTTTAAAAAAATCGGCACTATCGGCACTTTAATTTAAAAAAATCGGCAAACCAAAAATACCTATTTTAAATATATACAGTAAACCTTTTTTAGAGACAAAAAAAAAACAGAACAATTTAGCATAATTTATGTGTATATTCTGTGCGCATAGGAATAGCTTATCCCATCAACAATAAATTTCAAGTGTTTTTATCAATAATAAAAACTGGGAATTAAGCACGAATAACAAAATCTTTTGAAATTAAAATTTTGTATTCCCAAAAATTGAAATTACTTTTTGTTATTATATTTTTGTTAGAATTTTTTTTTTTTCTAAAAATCGACAGTCAAAAAGTTAAAAAAACTAAATTTTAAGTTGTCCGATTTTTTGACGATTTTTTAAAACGAGAAAGACGATTTTTTTTTTCAGAAAATAAACGATTTTTTCATAAATTTATCTGGCAGCCCTTAAGAGAAAATGACGAAAGATGTTCATCGGTTCATAATTGCCCATTTAGCGCCTTTGGCGCTAGATTTAGTGCTTTTTAACTGTCGAAAAAGCGCATATTTTTTCCTTAGCGCCTTTTTTAAAAAGAGAGCTAAATTAGCGCTGTTATTGATACCCAATATTTTTGTACTTTTATTTGCATACATTAAAATCAAGACACATTAAACCAAAATTCGTTTCCGTTTTTTTTAAAAATTTACTCTGAAATGCATACTATATAAGAAAAGAAGTCTATTTTCTAAAGTAATCCATTTCTCTTCTTAAAACAAGAAAATCCAAAAATAATTTCCTGATTTTAACCTGTTTTGTTCGTATTAAGTAAAACTTTCTCATGATCAAAAAATTAACGTTTTTGGAATATGATCAAAAATTTCTTAAAACAAGAAATACAAAAGTTGCTTGTTTTTATTAAAAACAAGAAAGATATTTCTGAAATCAAGCTTTATTCGTTTAGAATTAGTCTGATTTCCTGATTTTTAAATAGAATTGAATTTCTTGCATCAAGAAACAAATGCAAGGAATTTCTTTAAATTTTTTAGAAACTGCTCAAGAAAACTTGGTTTGATTTAATTAATTTTTATTTGGATCGATCGACATGTTAAAAAATCAATCAAAAGTTTCTTATTTTTTTATATTAAATTTTCTTAAACTTACTAGTGCTACACGTTTTTGCGAAAAAAATTGAGGCTTTTCTTCCGATTTTGTAAAATAAAAAGCAGCGAAAATTTGATTAAAGTAACTATACTTTTAGTTCGCTTTGAGTCCTAACTTTTTGCTTAAACCAGGCAACACTTATTTACAATAGGTGCGTTTGAGTACTTATACAGTAAAATGCAGTAAATGAGAAAATTGTAAAATTTTCTCTCACAAAAAGCTGTTGTCCAAAAAAGTACGCGAACGCAAATTTTGTAAAAATTCGTAAAATAAAGGCAACAGCTGATGACAAATAATGGAAGTGTTGAAAAATGTTAACACTTTTGACTACTTAACTCGTTTTCCTATCGGTACTCGATTAAATACTTTTTAAACAAACATTTTTGGAAAATACAAGCAAATTATTTTATGTAATCTTTTAAATTTGTTTGTTTTTTTTATTTTATTTGATGTAACTAATTTGTGGCGGGTTAATTTATTCAAAAGAACATGAATAATTTTTTGCTATTGATTATTTAAGTACCCAAGTACTTAGCACTTTTACAACTCTAAAAAATTAACATAACAAAAAACGTTTCAAATTTTGGTATTAAGCCAAGTAAATGATTCACAAACAAGTTTTATTAATTAATATTTATTCACATTTGGTTTTTGTTAAGTTTTTATATCAATTTTTCGTTTATTTAACAATTTTTTCACCATTTGTAAGCATTTTGTTTGTTACTTTTGTTTGTTTACCTTTTGAAACATATTTTTTTTTGTTTTACTAAATTTTACTGCAAAAATTTCTGCAGTAAAAATTTGTAAATACTCAGACAAGAACTGTCACTTTTCGCTCTCAATTTGTGTTCTCATTTACTGCATTTTGTGTACTCGAACGCAATTTCGTAAAATGCAGTTAAGTTCAGTAAAAAATAGTAAAAACTATTGTGTTCTCGAACGCAGCTATTAAGAAATTTTTTGCTTGGACGATAATGGTGCAAAATTTGTTGGTTCAAGACATATTTTCTGGTGATTTAGTAAATAATTCTTTCCGTATACATTTGAAATTATATTACTTTACATTTCGTGCTCGGCAAGAAACAAAAACACAATAATCGGGTAGAGCTCTTGATTATGTGATTTTAATTGACTTTAGCGTGCTGAATCCAAATAGTTTATTCAATCACGTCTAGTTAACATTTTTTTACCGTTCTTCATGATTTCATGTCTTATTTTATTCATAATATAAGTACATGGATTTCTGTGATAAAAATTTGTACATACTAATTTGCATGAAAAAATGGCGGCCACTCATAATAATTTCATTATAAAGCTTCCTTCACAATCAAAAAAACATTTTCACTTGGTGTTCATAGTATAGCAACAATTTCTTTGCAACCACACACATTTTGCGTTAAAAAACCGTTTGCAAATTTTAGCCACAACAATATTCTGCATTTATTATTATTTTTTACAACATTTTGTTAATATTATCAATGATAAAAACTGGGAATTAAGCACGAATAACAAAATCTTTTGAAATTAAAATTTTGTATTCCCAACATTGAAATTACTTTTTGTTAATATTTTCATTCAAAACTAAATAAAATTATTTTAAACGTCAGAAACAATTTCATACAAATTGTTGCTGAAGTTCTATTTGACTCAACTTTAGTTACATTTTTAAAAAAATTTTAGTTACATTTTTGTTCTAGAAGTGAAAGGATAATATATGAACTACTTTTGGAAAGAAAAAACGAAATTATTTCTCTGATTGTGAACGAAGCTTAAAGCTGCATTTTCCAATTTTTTATGAAATTTTACAAAACAAAAATTTTGAAATTTTGATAAAAAAAATATTTTATTTTCCAAACTTTGCTTAAAGGAAATTTTATTGCGGAATATCGAGTGTTTTGGTAATTTCAATTAATTAACCGTTTTTGAGTTACGCGAATATATGTTGTGCAACCTCCTCCATTTTCGAAATAACGGTATACATATCTCGAAAGCAAGAGCTTACCTAAAAAAAACGGTAGGCACCATTGGACTTAGCGTACCCGAATTATGCTCAAACGCCATGTGCCTGGCTCGTCTAATTTTGCAACTAGCATAGTGTTATTAACATGGGATCTTCACCTGACAATTTTTTTCAAAATAAACGTCACACTTTATATAAAAAAAAAATACGCTGACAGAAATTTTAGAGTTGTTTTTTTTTTATAGATTTGACGTTTGGTATGACAAAAAATTGTCAGGTGGAAGACCCCATGTAAAGAAGAAAACAAAAATCGTATTTTTTTTAAACGATAAGCCATACATACGACGGAGCTGGGGCCTGATTCTGGCAGTCGTGATCGAGTAATTTCTCGATTCGAAAGGAATTTAATATCTAATTATTTCAGTCAATACTGAAAGAATTGAAATTATTTTTTCAGTGTTGTAAAGCATTAATTTGAGTTTCACAATACTGAAAAAAAAAATTTTGATTCGTTCAGTATCGACTGAGATGAAATTGCTTTCGAATCGAGAAATTACTCGATCACGACTGCCAGAATTAGGCCCCTGGTGAATTTGAAAATTGTTTTTTGATTTGACATTTAAAGAGCCCAAAGGTTAATTATAAAAGAAAAAAACTAAGCCGCGGTTTCATATAAAGAACGTTACAGTTTTTTAATTTTTTCTCAATACAAAATAAATAATAATTAAAAATTCTCAAGCAATTTCTCGAGAGTACAACAAATAGAACAAAGAATTGGGAATAACTACAACTAAGAAGTAGAGGGTTTTTTACAAAGGAAATGTGTTTTATAACCAAATTCCCACGTAAGTAAACAAACATTTGACATAACTCACCCAAACATTTCAAATACATTTATAAGTTTGAGCAGTTTTAAAGTATCGAATTAGAAAAAGCTGAAAAAGGTACTCAAAAATTCTGAAAAAAAGGTTGGTCATGTAACAAATAATATGGCACGCCAAAAAATGTTTTTCAACTTGATATGCTAAACTGAATTTATTAATATGTTTGTAGCTAAGTGAATGTGTATGTGTGTGTGTGTGTGTTAGTATTTGTTAACAAAAATTACACGTTCGAACCCAATTCAAAAGAGAACAAACAAAATCCTAAAAAAAATATGAGAAAAAAGTTATATTTAAAAAGATAACATGACTATGAAATGAATTTCAATGAAACGAAATGAATATTTAACGGAGTAGAAATTTTTGTGGTCATTGTAAATGTGTCCGAATGAATTAAATGAATGAAGAGTGAATGAAAGTGTAACAAAAGGTATTATAATTTAATACCTTAACAACAACTTAAATTTAAACAGACATGCTAATAAACAACAACAACAAACATAAATTTGTCTTATTTTAAAGCCTATTTTATAAAATGCTGAAGTATTTATTCATTTAGCAATCAAATTCTTAGTTTTAATGAACACGCAAAAACTTAAATAAATTGTGGCCAATTTTTAGAGAAATTATTGATGAATATCTATTTTATTATTTTATGAAGCAAGTTGATTTTTTAGACTTTTGAACTTTGCTGCGGGAAAGAATTTTGAATTCTCCGAGACCCCAAGAATTTCCGCTGTAAAGAAAAGTGCAATTAACCAATTGAATAATTTTTGAAAATATTTTAAAGATTTTAAGGGTTTTGGTTATTAAAAAGTTTTTAATTCTAAGATTTAAACTAAGGAGATAGCGAGGAATACAGTGGTTACCCTTAAATGGGTCCCTGGCCTGAGGGGCATTCATGGACCGCCTTAAATCGGAAAGGTTTTAACATATGGTGTTTCACTCCCGAGGAGTAAGCAATTTATTACACACAAATTTCCGCTTATTGCCAGTCAGAGATGATGTGTGAAACTAGAAAAATCTGACCCATTTACATCGGATATGCCAAATCTTATATACCAGAGAGTCACATGAATACTGTTCTTTATACATAAATAATTTAACTTTATGCCACGTCCAATTGTCCAAACCTGGCCACATTTCGTCGGATATTATGAATTGATAACCAAGGTGCTGGTACCTAATTTGAAAACTTCGGCTCCTGCCGTTTTCCAGAAGATATACATAAAAATAAGTTAAGAAAACGACAGCAACAAGGGATTTTTTGGTAAAATTAGAGGCAGTCGTGGTTTCTTGCTTATACCTCTGCCATTTATGGACCGATTAGGTAAAATTTCAATAGCAAATAATTCCGGACCATATGCGACATATGTGTATTACAACCTAGCCCCCATCATATCTGGGCTATTCGGAAAACCCATTTCAACGGATAGACAGACGGACATCGTTAAATCAACTTCGCTACTTATTGTATATACTTTGTAGCGCCATTTCCATTTTTTCCTTTGATTTTTAGTGTTGGTGCTTTTTATACCCTTCACCGAAGGTAAAAGGATATTTATTACTTTGTCATCCCGGTTGTAATTTATACAATATTGATCTTAGACCCTATAGATTAGTTTAGTTTTAGTTTAGTTTAGTTTTATTTTTAGAGCCTTTTTTAGCAACGAAAGAACAATAAACAATATAAGTAGTATCGAGAAAACTTAAGACTATAACGTATTATCCTAATAATATTTTTAAAGACACAGCTCCATGCTAATACTTTAAAAAGTTGAATTATTACAATAAAAATGAAACTTTTGTATAGATATATATGTATATATCTGTGGCTTGGAGCTAAAAGGGGCCAATGTCACTTTTTTTTCTTTTGAGGTAATCATTGCATATCATTTGTTTTCTTGCTCTCTTTCATTATGGTAAAACAGCTTAAGTCATACTTAACCCAGAACAGGTTCATAAATAAAATGCCTTCAATTCCAATTTTCTTAAAAGTGAACATTTTGACATTGGCCCTTTTAGCTCCAAGCCACAGATATATTATGCTCTTGCTCCCGAAGCTAACATGCTATGAGATTAGTTCTCCTTAATAAACCTAATACTAATTAACAAAAAGTCTTAAAAATAGAAATATACATTCATAAAAAAACAAAAAAAAATACTACCCTCTATGTTTACCTGAAGAACTCTTTGAATAAAATCGAGGACATGTATTAATATGTAAATTGTAATTTGAAGGCTCTTCATTAATAAAGCCTACAGGTGATAAATAATTTATATTAGACCAACTAAAATTTTGTTGATAAGTAAAAGAATTCTTAATAAATTCATTTTCATGAAATGAATGTCTTGTAATAAACCTTTTTAAAATATCACAAGCATATAACACAATTGAAGTTACTTTAGAATGATTATAAATAAAAAGACTTGAATATCGCTCACAATTTGATTTTCAACCATAGCATGTTAATTGTTAATTTTAAAACAAATTATTGTCATATTTAACCATAACATGTTCAGAGGCAACCATAATATGGATGTGAACTAATTCAACCATTATATTGTTGTAGGTGAAAATAATATGGTTATATTAAACATAATATGTTTAAAATTTTCTTTCAACATGTTTTTTCTCTGCGTGTATCTTTAAAGGGAATTTCGGCTCATTAAGAAATAAGAAATGTATCCTCAAATGATGCGAAACTTGTCTTAGCGCATTTAATAGAGATTCGTTATGTGAATAAAGCAGAGAATCATTAGCGTACAATAAACTAAAAGAATTGGATACTATATGAGGAAAGTCACTCATAAAAATGTTGTATAGAAGTGAAGCTAAAACAGAACCTTGTGGAATGCCACAATTAACATTTTCCAGATTTGACAACATATTATTTAAGCAAATGCAAAATTGTCTATCTGATAACAAACTTTGTAAAAGTTTAACGATAGAAGCATTGAATCCACTCAGAGTTCCCAGTTTTATTTTAAGCCATATCCCCAATTTGTGATTTTTCATCCCCAAAAATCCCGAAAATAGCCATTTTCTTATCCCCAAAAATCCCCACATTTTCTTACAAATAATATACAAAATATTATGTCAATGGAAAAATATGCATACATCGATTTATATAAATAAATCCATTTGTGTAATATAATTAAAACTAATGGTTTTTATTCTTTGAGTTCTACGTATCTATGTGTACACATGTATTGAATGTAACAAAGGTAACGTAAAAACGCAAAAGAAAAATAATTATGCGTCAATACATATTTATCATTTCCAAAACTAGGGAATCCATAATCTTCTAAGTCATAAGCCAATGCAATTTTGTTTTACATGTTGTTTGTTTAAAAAGTGCATTTAAGATTGTTCAATAAATTTGTCACAGCAAGCTGCATTATTTTAAAGTGTACAAATTTCTATTCTAAGAAGAGCTCCTAATAACTCATATTGTATTCTGTTGCAAATATTGATTTTGGTTGTATTCATTACAGAAAAAAGCTAGTTCAATAGAAGAAACGCTTGTTGGTACAAAAAGCATATTTAAACCTATTTCAACAAGTTCTTAAAATAGTTAAAAACCGGGAAAAGACTAAAATTTGTACCCACATATTGACCAAATCGGTCTTGCCATTGGAAAAATGAAATTTAGAATAATATATTATCCCCAAAAATCCCCAGCGAAAAAAGTGCTTTTCCCAAAAAATCCCCTGGGGATTTTCACGAAATTTTTATCCCCAATTACAAAAAAAATCCCCAATTTGGGGATAAATCCCCAAAACTGGGAACACTGAATCCACTTTGAATGAATGAATGAATGAATATGATAAATTAGTTTCAAATTTTTTTTCCAAAGAAATTTAACTTTAAATAATTTTCTTAAGTTATTGGTAATTAAATATTTTCTACTTTTTAAACTAATTTGCTCCGAATAGATATTAGTAAACCTATTAAGTGTTGAAGAAAAGTTAAAAATATGTCTATCAATTTCTGAGTTTATTAGATTTCTATTTGAGTCTGGAAAATGATCTGAAATTTTCTGCACACCATCAGATTTCAAATTACTCCAATTGGTTTTATGAAGCGGATTTAAAATTACTTCAAAATTTCGAAGTTTAATACGACATTTTAAAGTGTAATGGTCAGAAAAAGAAGGCAAACTTGTTATTTCAAAATTAGAATTTAAATTATTGATGCAGTTAGGACTTATAAGAAAATTATCAAGAAATGAGGAGCCGTTGGGATAAGAAGGAGTAGAATATAACAAATACGAATAAAATGAGTTGGATTACATTCCAAAAAGTTAAAAAAAATATATTTCCATTAACATTGCATATAGAATCACCCCAAAAAGTATGTCTAGAATTAAAATCACCTCCAATAAAAATCCCGTCAAAATTTTCTGACAAATTAGCAAAACGTGATAAACCATTGTTCAAATTAACTGAGCTATAATTACATGGAATATAAATATGAAGAACCAAATAAAAACTTCTTAAATGAATTATCAATTTTCAATTCAATAGAAATAAAAATATGTGGAAATTCTCTTCCAAATAAAGGGTGTTTTTTTAAGCTAGATAGAACTTTAAATTGTAAAAAGTAACACAAAAAATTAAATTTTGATGAAATATTTTTTTTTATCGTTTCAGTATACTCTGACAAATCATCATGAATAGACTCACGCTTGAACAACGCTACGAAATTATCCAAATTTACTTTGAAAATCAGTCGTCGATTCGCGCAACTTATATTTTTGGCTTAACGGGTTTGTTAATAAGCAAAATTGCCGCATATGGAGCGAGACCAATCCACAAGAGACCCTACAGACTCCATTACATCCAGAAAAATGCACCGTTTGGTGCGGTTTTCACGCTGGTGGCATCATCGGGCCTTATTTCTTTAAAAATGAGGCCGGAGCTCGCGTTACGGTCAATGGAGATCGTTACCGCACCATGATCAATGATTTTTTGTTTGAAAATATGGATGACATTGATCCGGAGGAGATGTGGTTTCAACAGGATGGCGCTACGTGCCATACGGCGAACGCAACCATCGACTTATTGAAATCAAAATTTGGCGATAAGTTGATTTCGAGAAATGGACCTGTCAATTGGCCTCCAAGGTCGTGCGATTTGACACCTCTCGATTATTTCCTGTGGGGCTACGTGAAGTCACTGGTTTATGCTGATAAACCAGCAACAATTGACGCCTTGGAGGCCAGCATTGTTCGTGTTATTCATGACATACGGCCAGCAGTGCTCGAAAAAGTGGCCCAAAATTGGACGTCCAGAATGCGCTTCGTCAAGAACAGCCGCGGTGCCCATATGCCCGAAATCATTTTCAAATGTTAATGTCACGTATTGATCTTTCGAATAAAAAAAAAATTTTGATTACAATTTAATTTTTTGTGTTATTTTTTACAATTTCAAGTTCTATCAGGCTTAAAAAAACACCCTTTACATCGATTTTAGAGAACTTATACGAGTTCCTTAAAACTATTGCAACGGCTTGGGAACTACTATCTTTTATAAAATTATAATTGTCATAAAAAACTTTTTTAGTGCAATATTAAATGTGGAGATAGTAATACGTCTCTTGCAAATATATTTGTAACTCATTCCTTGATAATGATATCCGAAGGATATCGAAATATTGGAACAAATAATTTAATAAACAATATACATATTTTTTACAAATTATTGGCCTCGAGCTCTAAAAAACTTTTCATTTTATTTATAAAAAAAAAGGTCGAAAAAATAAAATTTAATTTGTCATAAAAAACTGTATGCCTCGAATTAAGATGTGTTTCCTAAATGAACGCTATATGAATCCTATTAGATGTCAAAGTATCTAATAAATCTATTCTTCTACTTACTACAATTCGAGAGCCAACATTAAACGAAAGTAAATTACAGCTATTATGGATCATTATATTTATGTAGTTCATCCAAAAGAGCTCGACATTGTTGAATAGTCTCTTCCATTGAAAGTTTCTTATATGTATTACTTTCTCTTCCAAAGATAATGTCTCAGAAGGGCAAATAATTTGATCAATTTTTAAAGAACTCTTTGATTAAAGGAGATGATGAATTAATACTTTGAGAAGTTTTGAAATTTTTTGCTTGAAAATGGCTTGCAAAAGATTTTCCATGTTGAATAAAATTAGAATTACTTAAAGCATTTGTCTGAAACCTGTTATTTTCTTTCATAAGCCTCACGTTTAATTGTTTTTTTTAAATTCAATATATTTAATGAAAGCCGAGCAACCCTTATAATATGATGAATGGCCAAATTGTTTACAAAATAGTAAATTTTCTTTGGAAGAAATAAATTGACAATCACCACGTCCATGATATTTGTCTCATTTAATGCACCTGTATTGCCTATTACAATTATTTGACATATGTCCCCATTGCTGGCAACGCCAACACTGAATTTCCTTTAAATTCCTTTTAGGAGATTCCCATTAAATTTTCTTATTAAGAATGTATACTATATTTGTAATTTCACCTTAACTTCTACCTAACTAACTTTAATGACACTTAGAATAAACCAGTATCAAATCCTTTTTTTAGAGTAAGGTGTTGAAAATTTCGAAACTGTATCGACTGTATCTGGAACAATGGAATCAATCTCATTTTTCAATGCAATTAAGTCAGTTTTGAAAAATATTCCAAGGACAACTACATTCAGGCGTTTTTTTTTCTAATGGAGTGAAAGAATAAGAATCAATCTTCTTATCCCTTAATAGCTGCATCATTTCTTCGTGAACTGAAACATCTTTTAAAAAAAGTTTGCTTTGAAATTTAGATTTGTTTGTTATTTTATATTCTACTTTTTTCGCATTTAATTGTTGAACAAGATTTTCTAAATTAACATTAAAAAGAAATATGGGAGGACAAAAAGAATTTTCTTTTCAAGAAACTTTTTTTGGGAATTCTTTAATGGTTCAAAAAACAGACAAGCCGGACACATGGCGTTTTAACATAATTCGGGTACGCTGAATCCAGTGGTGCCCGCCGTTTTTTTAGACTGGCTCTGGTTTGTCCAAATGTGTCCAAATACTCATATTTTATTAAAACCAGCAAAATTGAAAATATTTTCTTTGATATAAATAAATACATACATACACGCAGAGAAAAAACATGATTACTAAGTGTTCACTACGAACATTTTTATTCATATTTGCCTAAAATGTTTACCCTTATAAGTTTATTATAATTCTATTATAACATAAAAAAATATTTTTTGTCCCTAACATTTTTAAATTCACTGTAATAATATAATCAGGGGTGTGCTGGAAATCGCAAACGCAAAACGCAAGAATTTTAAAAGTCGTTTTTGAGTAAGATTTCTGTAATAAAAAAATTTTATGACAAATATTATACAAACATTTCTCTATTAAACAGAATTTTATAACAAAAATTAAAAAAATTAGATTAAAAGTGCATTAAAAACAGCCTCCAAATTCTTGCGTTTTGCGTTTGCGATTTCCAGCACACCCCCCAATATGATGTTTTACACCTAAAAAGTTACTCTGATCTAGCTAAACAAAAAAATTACTATACAATTAAAATCAAAATATAAGTTGCACACAAAAGGTATGTTTAGTACCATAATTTTTGTTTGCAATAAAACACAATCTCTAATTGAGCAAACATTTATTGTCAAAACAAACAATGTTTATTTATAAAAAAAATTAAATTTTCTTCACGTCATTTACGTCTACGAGCTTCATTTAATCGGACAACTTGGATTATAACAAAATAATAAAAACTTTTTTCAGGAAGAAGTAACAGGTAAGTAATTTAAATATAATTATTAAAATTCATACACACATGTATAAACGTTGTCTTTCTTCCAGTCAAAAACACTTACAACATTAAAAAAAAGTTGGGAGTCAGCTGATTCAATTTATCTGTACGGCAAATAAAAGGAAAATAAACAATTGGCAGATGATTGCGACAGAATAGAAGCAAATGAGAAATTGAGAAAATCAAATTTCTTTAATGTGCAGTTTTTCGTTGAAAAAAAAGTAATCGCGTAATAAGAAAACGGCCATTAAATGTATGTAGTATTAAATTTTATTTGTAAATAGGTATATGCTTTATGTACATACATTTGTATTTTTAATAAAAAATAAATTTTTGAGAATAAATTTGTTATTGTTTTTATTGTGAGAACCATATAACATGTTGAAAAAGGCATTTTGCATGGTTTTGGGAAATAAAGAAACATGTTTGGAAAGGTCGTTTGGGTTATTCTTTTGAACATATTAATATGTTTGAGACAAAAATAAGTTAAAAACATTTTGTCTGAACATATATTGTTACTTAAGTCGTGTTTGACGCAATCATAACCACAAACATTAATGATAGTTTGCAATTGTGATTGTATCAACCATGTTTTTTCTTTGCGTGTATATTTTAAATATTTTTTTTAACCAAATTAAAACACGTCTGCACACTTCGAAAAGACCTAAGGAATGTTTTGGAGTCCAGCAGAGGAGAAAGAGATGACAAAAAGAATTGCTGTATCTTCATATCTTGCAAAAATATTTGATTCAATTTGGATTTTAACACCAGTTATAGTCACAGCTAAGTTATTTATTCAGCAGCTATGGAAAAGAAACTTGGATTGGATTAATTACGCAGGTCCTTTGCAAATTAAATTTTCAAACGGAAAAGGCCAACGGTCTTACAAAGGTTACAAAGCACTATTTGTATGTTTGATAACAAAGGCAGTAAACTTAGAAGCAGTTAGCAGTTTAAAACCGAGTCATTTATGGCAGCGTTAAAACGATTTTATGCCAGAAGAGACAGTTAGATAAAGAATGTGCGGAAGCTATAAAAAAAATACAATCTTGACGCTAATACTAGAAGATCAGCAATTAAAATGGCATTTCATTCCCGCGGCAAGTCCTCGCTTTAGAGGATTATGGGAAGTAGCCGTCAGCACCCAAGAAGAGTAGTCGGTGTTACTTAGCTTACCTTTGAAGAACTAAGTATATTATTCACTCCGATTGAAGCAGTGTTAAATATTTGACCGATGCGAGCATTAGACGAAAACTCTGAAGCTAGGGTATTCATTCGGTTAACCGTTAATCGGTTAATCGATTAATTGCTACCCGATTAACTGATCGGTTAATTTTAAATTGGCAATTTACGATTAACGATTAAACCGGCTAATTTCAGTCGATTAACCGATGTAGCAAATTTTTTTAGTTTTTTGTAGTATTATAACATATTTTTTTGTGTTTTTAATTATTTGTTTCGTCTCATATAAAAAAAGTTTTTTGTTTGGAATATATTCTATGTAATATCATTTCAAAATATAGAAAGACAAATAAACAAACATGTGTAAATATGCTAAAGTGACATCATATTATAATCGCTTAAATCCTAAACATTTAAACCAAATTATTTTTCCAAAAGATTATTTTATACCATCTTAAACTATTGAAGTAATTAATAAAAAAATCTCACAGTTTATTTTTTAATAAATACATTAAAATATTGTGTATAAATTATGTTTTATTTATGAATTACTTATTTGTTTGCTCGTTTTAGTTCAAGAATTGTTTTGTTCTTTACGTTATTGTTTTTTTTTTACTAATAGACTCCAATAATAATTTATAACAAAAGTTAATTAATCGGCTAACAAAATTCACCGATTATTATCCTCGGTTAATTAATCGAGCGATTAACCGATTAAAGCAAAAGCCCGATTAAATGAATACCCTAACTGAAGCTATAGAAGTTCTTACTCCAGTGCCCATGATCTTTAACTCTCTCGTCGAGAAACTTTTCGATTGAAAGGGTGAAATGAAACAAATATGCCATAAATTGTAACAAACAGCTGTTTTTCTCACTAAACTGTGTCTCTAACTTGTTTTAGTGAGTACTAGCTTTAACGTAAGGAATTTAATCGCCAATTTACAGAAAAAATGTGTCTGTAACATTTTTGTGAGAAAAGTTCCCGCTTTGAAGTGTCAAATAAACTCACAAAGAAAAAAAATGGGGCGAGAAACAATTTTAACGCTAAAAAACGATTAAAAATGCAAAATTTCAAAGAATCATAATAATATTTGGTTCTTGGCACATTTTTTCATTGTTTAATTATTTTGCTTTTAATATTTATATAAAATATACGAATGTTTTCAAAGCTCGTTTGCAAACAACAAACATTCAAGTCGCACTTTGCATTATTTGGTTTAGCCGACGGTTGTATTTTCGCCGCCGTCGTTGAAAATTTTTCAATTTTAGTAAATTTTGGTCGCCGTCAACGACATGTCGATGGTATTCTTCCGCAACCTCGTAACTTAAAAACAACTACTTTTCAGGAGAGACAAAATACTTTTTTTTTTATCAAATATTTTAAACTTTTTTCTATATATATTCTTTTATAATCCAAGAATTAGAAAAAATTCCGATATTCCGCCAAACAAAAAAATTGCAAAATTGTAAGGCGGTATTAACTGATTACTTCTCCGGTTAAAACAAAAAATCGGAAAAAATCGAGTTACGTGGTTGCGGAAGAAAACCATCGATGTGCGACTAGCGTTCACAAAGTCTGCAATGTCACATTGGCTTTGAGTTGAATATTATGACACTTGCAACGTTACGACGTTATCTCTTTTGATAGTTTTCGACATGAGTTACAGACACACTTTGCGAGAAACGATGGAATATTTTGTTTCACATCTTTTCGATGCGAGAAGTTCTCACCAAAGTTACAGAACGTCCCGTGATTTTTAAGGAAAATTGTGATAAGTGAACGTGATTTAAAAATCACTTTTCCTTAAAACTGTAATTTTGATCACGGTTTGTCAGTTTTCTGTTCTTTGATAGCAATTGTGCGAGCTTTCACATAGGAGCTTTTGTTGGTACTTTGCAAATAAGCAACAACAAATGGTAATAGCTTTCAAAGCTGTTTACCGCAAATGAAAATATTAAAGTATTCGTGTTTGGACGGAGCTGTTTTGTAGTTGTTATAAAATATACCAAATTAGCAGTGATGCCAACTTAGTGCTTTTGGCACTATTTATGGTTCTTTTTGATGCCTCAAAACGCCAAAATGTTTTCCTTAGTGATAAAAGCACTAACTTGGTGCTTTTTCAATTTTTCGTTAGTGCCTTTAGTGCTTTTTACAAAAATTAATTTTTTTCTACCATTTTTTTAAACTTCGATTATATATTTAGATTAGATTTGCTATATGGGGTACAATTTTGAGAAGGCCTGTAAAGATTTTAAGATTTCAAATGATAAAAAAAGTGATAAAAGAGGTTATAGCTAGGCTTCCTAGCAATTTGGAAATTTTACAAACGTTGCACTTTTTAGCGTTGACAATATATTTAGTAATCGTAATAAAAACGATGTATTTGTTTTCGGTAAAAATTTATTTAAAGACGTAGACACTGTTTTAAAAATAGAAAATGGCTTGGAAAATATAAGGAATTGTGAATGGAAAAATAAACAACGATTTTGAGTCATATAGAAAAAACGTATTGAAAAGTTAAAAAAAATGCAGTCGGAGAGCATACAAAAGAACGCAAAGACTTTAAAAACAAAAAAAGAGCTGTAACTTGGTTAAAAAACAGCTGACAGAAAATGCTTTTATAACGAGCGTTGTGTGAGCTGCCATTTTTCATGCGCTTTAGTTTTCAAACGCACGACACTTGTCTATTTTTTAAGAAAGTTGCATGATATGCCAATTGTTTTATTAAACTTTGCACGATTTTAATTTAGATTTATTTAAACGATAAAATATAAGGTTTTTTTATTAAAATATGGGCTGTCATTAAGTTTTATAAACAACGGTCGGTCATTGCAAAATTTTCGGTAATTGCAACAGGCCAGATTTTTTCGAGCTACGAAAATCGAGCTCGCACTGTATTAAAACTGTTTTATGGCCAATTCAAACTCCGCTGATGATGATCCAAATGATTTAGATGATATTGTTTTTATTGAAGATAATAATAATACATTTAAAAATGTGTATATACCCAGTAAAAACTTCGCTTACTTTTTCAAAATGAGTAGCTTCTTTAACTCATTATTTAGTAGCTTTCTTCTATAACTACATGTATAACAACTTCAATAACTACTTTTTTCTGACTGTATTAAAGTAAAAAAACAATGACTTGCTTTTAAATGCGTTCATTTTGGGACATCCCTTGTAAAATTCATTGGTTCTTTCAGTAGAATTGTAAGTAGTGCTATTATGATTTTCTGATTACTCAACACATTATTTTGTAGGCGAAGTTTTTACTGGGTACATATGTAAATATATTTATTATTTAGTTTTAATTAAAATCCCCCATCAACGCCGTCACCTCTTTTAAATTTTGGAGGTATATAACATTCGGCACAGCCGAATGCAACTTGTTTTGTGTTTAATTAAATTGTTAAAATGGCTTAGTGCTTTTTGCTCTCAAAAAGTTGGCATCACTGCAAATAAGAACTATCAAACTCCAAATATACAAAATGTTGTTTGTGTTTTTTATATGCAGTTTGACAAAGGGTGTAGTGTATGCGCACTTATGCACATCACTGTAATAACGTATATGTAACATTAAACCTAAGAAGCAAAATTGTTTAATTTAAATTAAGTAAGAAATTCATGTTTAGTCAGCAGTAATTGAAAGTTCAATGATTCCCCAAACTGACGCAACAGAAATATTTGTTGATGTTTGCAAATTCAATGTCAATTGAATTCCAATGAATATTTTTGTCGTGTGAATTTGGCATTGTCAATTTGTTTATGAGAAATGCTGACAATTAGGATATTTTAGTATATAAGACGCTATAATGGTTCAATAAAATCAGAATTAGTTGAGCATTCAAATTGACAGTCTAATTATTTCTCAAAAAGGGCATTTTAATGCTCGTCTAATGCGGCAGAAGTGCTTAGCAAAACTTACCCCTTTTTTCTGACGCTCTTAACATCCGACCATTACAGGAGACAACATAAATGGTCATCTGTTTACTTGCATATCAAGGCCTATCCAATAGGTCTGCTTACTTCTACAACAATGCAACAATACAAAAAAACAACAGGCATTTTGTTGGTGTAAAATTCCTGGCCGTTGTCAAAACCCTGCAGATAACGAGACTAGTCCATACCAGAGAACGGCTTTGTGCGATTCAAGGCGAATTGACTAGAAGGTGAGGTCAACTCTACAACTACAATGCTTCTGTGGTCTGGTTGTCAAAAATATTGCTAGTAAAAAAAAATAGGTTTGTTTACATAAAAAACAAGTTTGTATACAAACTTTGACAAGTGACCACCGAAAAAAACACCATATGTTGACTTGACCCCACCTTCTTCTTAGTTCGCCTTGGTGTGATTGCAAAAAAATCGCATTTAATGAATACCAACAAATACACTCGCTTTCGGTCATACAATCAAACTTGCGCAACTGCACACATTCGCTGATGGTTTGCAGTCATTCAAATAATGCACATCGTGCTTTGTTATTTATACCATCGTTAAGCTTCGTTTTTTAATTAAGATATTTGTGTGTTCGGTGCGACAACGATTGTTTTGGTAAAGAAAAAAAAAAATATAAATACAAACAAAAAAGCCAGAAATCAAGCAATCATTACTCATGTGGGCATTCAGCAGTTGCTATGTAGTACAAGAAAAAAAGATTGAAATGAAACCTAGGTACAAACAATTTCCATAGAAATAGAAGGAAGGCCGTTTTTATTTTATATCATTTCTTAAAAAGTACAGGGTGGTTAAATTTAAAGGGCCGATGTAGATTTTGAATAAAACACAAACTATTTAGGAAATTATTGTAATTTTATTTTATTATGATATATTGGTATTACTCAATTATGTATGGAACAAAATATCGGCCAAATGGGCGCCGCGACCACGGCGGCACACCTCCATCCGATGGTCTAAATTTTCGATGACCCTGAGGCATAATGGAGGTTCTATGCCGTTAATGTGCCGAATTATCTCGTCCTTTAGCTCTTGAATTGTTGCTGGCTTATCGACGTACACCTTTTCTTTCAAATAACCTCAAAGAAAAAAGTCCAACGGTGTCAAATCACATGATCTTGGCGGCCAATTGACATCGCCATTACGTGAGATAACACGGCCATTGAATTTGTTGCGCAAAAGAGCCATTGTTTCGTTAGCTGTGTGGCAAGTGGCACCGTCCTGCTGAAACCACATATCGTCCACATCCATATCTTCCTATTCGGGCCATAAAAAGTTCGTTATCATCTCACGATAGCGAACACCATTCACAGTAACTGCCTGACCGGCCTCATTTTGGAAAAAATACGGCCCGATGATGCCGCCAGCCCATAAACCGCACCAAACAGTCACTCTTTGTGGGTGCATTGGTTTTTCGACAATCACTCTTGGATTATTATTCGCCCAAATGCGGAAATTCTGCTTATCGACAAATCCACTGAGGTGAAAATGTGCCTCATCACTGAAGATGATTTTCTTCGAAATTTACCATCCATTTTCATAATAAGTCTGGATAACTTTAACACGTTGTTGGATTGTGTATCTCTCCATGGTTCAAATTGAGCAAATTTGAAATAGAGAAATGTCAAATAAAATTCGGAAAAAAACTTGGCGTTTAGGTGTGGTTCACATTCAACATCGGCCCTTACAATTTAACCACCCTTTACAATGTACTGTTGTTATTGTTGTTGCTATTGTTTTTATTTTTGTTATTGCTGTTAATGTAACAAAGCGACTCGTACTCAAGGCTTAAAAGCACCCATCAGCAGGGCTGTCAGATGTGGCGATTTTTCGCCAATCATGGCGATTTATAAACCTAGTTGGCGATGATATTTTGTGTTTGGCGACATGGCGATTTTTTTTGGCGAAATTAAAAAAAGTTGGCGATTATTTGGCGATTTCTAAAACACATTTTTCTTCTTTTTTTTTTGTCATATTTATATGAACAAATTTATAAGTACGGGCTAAGTTTTTTCTTTAAATTTTTAACAAATTTAAAGATCGCAATCCAAATGCGATTGTTTTAAATGATAAATTGATAATATTGCCAGATAATTACATTGAAAACATTAACGAATTGTTGCGATAGAAATTTGGAATAAAGCTTTAGCTTTCTTGGAATTTCGCACATTTTCCTGATCAGAAGTTATCAATAATCGGATCTTTACCGAAAATCTTATTTTGCAAAATCAATTTTAAAAACGCAATCGTATTCGATTGCATATGAAATGGGTTTTTTTTTAAATAAATAAATAATAACACAGTGTTACAAAATTGAATGAAATAGAAAAACCTGGGACCGGATATTATTTTTCTTGTTGGGCTTGTCGAGTAAAACAAGATTCCAATAGTGAAATATGCCGGACACCTCCAAAATCCGGATTTACGGTTAAAAAACCGGTTTGTGTACCTTTGCGCAGTTATAAGCCTGTAATTTTGTTGATAATGATCCGATTTTTAATTTCTTATTAGATTTGGAGAGCAGAAACTGAGATCTTTCGAACGATATATAGTCTATCTAAGAAAACTTGAGAAATTTGGGTGGTATTGTCGAGCAAACACAAATTTTGTAGATTTTTCAAAAATGTTTCAACTTTGGTGACGTTTTTATACATTATTTTATTAAGAAACTACAATACTATTGAATTTATTCAAAAAGTACGTTTATTTACGATTACAACGCATATTTGGGTTTAAAAATAGATACGTAATTGACTGAGTTATTTAACTTTTCATGAAAATAAACTTTTAAACATTTTATACAAATTTATTAATCAATGTTATCCTAAACACAAAAAAATTTGTAATGAGATCTTAGTCATTCAAAAATATTGTTTTTTTCGTGTTTTTTTTTATGCACTTTCTTTAAAATTACAAATCACTGTTTTTATTAATATATGACGTTTTGCCACTTTGAAACTTTGTATTTAAAAAAACGTTTCCAATTAAATAAAAATCGTATGCAATTTAAATTAAAATTAAATAAAAAATCTGTGACAATCGTAACAAATTTTGCTATATTTGTGGCTTATTTACTGATATCAGTCACCGGCGTGATTTTAAAAACAATATTGGAGTGGTAGTAGTGTACAATAAAGTATTAAATCGTTCTTTTGATACTAGTCGCTGGTACGAGCCAGAATTTGTTTGTCAATATTGCTGTAATACTTTAAAAAAAAAGAAAATTCAACCTTCGTTTGTTTTGCCGTTTTCTACGCCTATGATTTAGCATCATCAGCCATATCATAAACCAAATGATTGCTACTTTTGTCAAACCGATGTTTTAGGACACTGTTTTAAAACGCGCAAAAACATTAAGTATGCAAATGTTGTAACTGTTACAAAACCGATACCTGTAAGTAATGATCTACCGACAACGAGCAAATCTGTCGATATAACAGAAAAAGATCTTGAACAAGAAGAGTTCCTTCCATCCAGATCTACAACAACGGAGCGGCATATTTTGTCAAAAGCTGATTTCGACGATCTTGTTCGCACTTGTCAAAGCGGCAATCTGAAGTCCTCGGGTCGCGATTAAAGCAGTGGAATTTGGTGGAAAAAGATTTCGTTATAACATCTGGTAGAAAAAGTGACCGGACTTGGTTACTTGAAGAAAGTTTTAAGACTAGTTCCAATGACAGTGATCTCGTGTATTGCGTTGATGTACCGAAACTATTTTCGGCATTGAATCACAATTATAATGCAGATGAATGGCGACTTTTTATTGATGGTTCATGTAAAAGTAAGTTTTCATATAAAAATGTATGACTTTATTTTTATTAATTTAAGATTTGTAATGTAATATGTAGGCTTAAAAGCTGTTTTATTGCATAACCAAAATCAATTACCTTCAGTTCCAATCGCATATGCCAATAATACAAAAGAAACTTACGATGTATTGAAAAATATACTAATGTTTGTTAACTATACCACCCATAAATGGAAAGTCGTCGCTGACTTAAAGGTTTTGACAATTCTGTTTGGTATGCAAGGTGGTTACACAAAGTATCCGTGCTATCTTTGTGAATGGGATAGTCGTGCACCGAGTCGTTATGATCGCAAAGTATGGCCATCCCTCGAGTCACATAGAAAAGGCAGCAAAAACATTTTAAATGACCAATTAGTTAAAGCTGAGGACGTTATTCTGCCACCACTGCATCTTAAACTGGGATACATGAAACAATTTGTAAAAAAATTAGATGTAAACGGCGACGCTTTTTGTCATCTCAAAGCGGTGTTCCCAAAACTAAGTGAAGCCAAAATAAAAGGAGGTATTAATTAATTTGTTTACATATCTAGTACGTTTTTCATCGTTTTTATCTGTTTTGATAACTTTTAGGTATTTTCATTGGACCTCAAATTCGGAAAATTATGAGAGATGCAGATTTCATTAAAAAGCTAAGTTCCGTTGAAAGACGTGCAATTTCCTTGGAAATCACAGAAGCAACGACTATGTCACAGTTGTCAATGAGTTTTGAAGTGCGTATGGTGAAATGGGCTGCAACATGTCCATAAAAATTCATTTTCTGCATTCGCATTTGGACTTTTTCCCAGATAACCTGGGCCAGTTCAGTGAGAACAAGGCGAACATTTTCACCAGGAAATGGCAACTATTGAAAAACGCTTTGATGGAAAAAATAAGATAAAAATGATTTCAGAATATTGCTGGTCACTTAAACGAGAAACTGATGATGCTGGTTTAAAAAAAAAACGGTTATGCAAACACTTTTGAGTTAAATAACCAAAAATAAAATTTGTATAAAATGTTAAAAAGTTTATTTTCATGAAAAGTTAAATAACTCAGTCAATTACGTATCTATTTTTAAACCCAAATATGCGTTGTAATCGTAAATAAACGTACTTTTTGAATAAATTCAATAGTATTGTAGTTTCTTAATAAAATAATGTATAAAAACGTCACCAAAGTTGAAACATTTTTGAAAAATCTACAAAATTTGGGTTTGCTCGACAATAACACCCAAATGTCTCACGTTTTCTTAGATAAATTATATTTCATTCGAAAGACCTCAGTTTCTGCTTTCCAAATCTAGTAAGAAATTAAAAATCGGATCATTATCAACAAAATTACAGGCTTATAAGTGCGCAAAGGTACACAAACCGGTTTTTTAACCGTAAATCCGGATTTTGGAGGTGTCCGGCATATTTCACTATTGGAATCTTGTTTTACTCGACAAGCCCAACAAGAAAAATAATATCCGGTCCCAGGTTTTTTGGACTGTCGCACCGTGTAATGTATACTGCGTAGTATGCAAAAATAATTGAATTAATAGCGAAAGAAAATCAGAAATTTTTAAAAAAAAAAAGTTGCATTGATATCAGATTTTTCGTATTTTTCAATGTGTAGTGCAAATCGAAAAAATGCGCAGTTTTTTCCGCATATTAACTCTGTTTTTTACGAAATAAAATCAAATATTTCTTAAAATTAAATATTCACTTGAAATTATTGAAAACTCTGATTTTATATAGAATCGTAGAAGATAATTTTTAAAAATTATTCATGTAATTTGTTTAGAAGATTGAGTTGACTTAAGGTATTTGATACACCTTTTAAGATATTGATCCTTTCTTTCAAATAAATACAAAATTTTACCATATTCTGACTTACATTCACATAGAAAATCACGCTTATAAAAACTAATTTTTTTGCATCAAATTCTACTAATTTTGATAAAGGTAGGGTTGCCATCCGTCCTCTTTTCCCCGGACATCGTCCTCTTTTTTTGGGTATCCGGGGCAGTCCTACTTCTTTTTCATCAAGTGTCCGGGGTTGTCCGGCTTTTAACACCTTCATTGTAAATTTGTTCCTGGATTTAAATCACAGTTCACAAAATTCATTAAAAAAAAAGATTTAGGTGCTCGGGTTTTTTTAAGATAGGTATGATTTAATTTTTGGCGACGTAACGTGACAAAAAGAGTACTTTTCTTTGAATGTGCCCAAAATGGAGCTCCCAAAAAAAAAATGGAACAAATAAGCAAAAGCAACCTTATCAATGTCGTTACTTTTGTTCAAATAAATACTTATTGCTCAAATGATTATATTAAAATTTTATTTTAAGATTCTTTTTGGAAAGAAAAAAAAATCATATCTTAAAAAAAGCACATCCCTCAAAGTTTTAGGATTTTTAAAAAACAGTTTGAAGTATTATATAAAAAAAAAAAATCAGCAAAAAAAAGGGTTTTGACTTAGTCCATTTTTAAAATTTAATATTGTGCATATACATTTTTTTCAATATATTTATTGTAGCCTCAAGTATTCTCTTTAAATTGACAAAAATCATTTTCGTATGTAAAGTAGTTTTCGAGATATTAAAAGAATAAACTCAACACATTCGGCTTATTCGGCGATATTATGACATTTTGAATATGACATAACTTTTGAAAAAAAAATTAAAAAATTGTTTTTCGTTGATATGTGTTCTTTATGGGATCAAATAAACCCTCTCGCCAAATTGCATTCAAATCGAAAGGGGTCGAGTCCCACTCTTGGTCGACTTGACATGGAATTACCCAAATTAAGTTTTTGTGTGCCGTCGTTTATTTTATTAATATTAAGTTGTTTAAAAAGTGTCCTCTTTTTTCGAACAAATGTCCTACATTTTTTATGCTGACGTCCTCTTTTTCTCAAAATAGAAATGGCAAGCCTAGATAAAGGTAATGTTTTGGCACAATTCAATTAACTGATCTCGCAAGTTCTAGGTTTAAAGATAATCAGCCTTCTTATGATTATAAAAATTCTAGTTCCCTTCAGCATACTTTTGCAATTTGAAGTCGCCAAACTTCTTGCGATTTATGATTGACAGATTACAGAATTCAAATCAGAATCACAAATTTCAAGCGTTTGGTGATTTTCTACTATAATATAAACACACTACTAGAATAAGGATAAATATGGAAAATTTATATAAAGGTAAAATACTTTTGTATACTCTTTTTTATATAAAACGTTTATTTGGCGATTTTTTTTACCAAAAATCGAAAAAATTAATTTTTGGCGATTTTTGGCGATTTTCGGTATTTGGCGATGAAGGTGAAAAAAAATCTGACAACCTTGCCCATCAGCTGGATGCTTTTTATTTTTGCTTTTGCCACTGCTATTGAAATTTTTATTTTTTTTTTCCAACAGCCAATGTTTTGTTTTTCGTTTGTGCAAAAAAGCAAATCTCCTATTTTGTATATTTTTATTTTTTGACATTTGCTTTTTTACCAGCCAGCGACAAGTAGTGCTAATGTAAAACTTTCCCCTGAATCCGAATATGAAGTCAGAATTGTCAAAAGTGGAACAGTTTTTGAGATATTCCAAAATAACCGGTTTTTGTGTTTTTAAAAAAGATGATGTGACTGAAATGCAAATATCTTTAAAAATTTTAAACGGACTATGTTTTTCTTTCTTTTTATTGAGAGGTTATAAAATTACTAAAATAACAATGGGTTGCTAGAGAAGTTTGGTCAAGAAATGACAGAGTTACAGGGGACAAAAGTTCAAGCTTCATTGAAAATTTTATGATTCTGTTCAATTTTGCTCTTTTCAAGTTTTTCTTTTTAATCTAATGATTTAAAAATCCTAATGTTTTATTGCATGCGACATTAGATTAATTAAATTATTTAAAGTGGGTTAATTCATTAAATCTTCTGTAACCTTGTAATTTTTGCACTGATCTGGATCCTATTGGACACAAATGTTCGAATTGAATAGGCTAATGTCGTAAGTGATAAAACTTAAAAAAATTTTATTTTTTGGTTTAAAAAACAATAACTTGAAAAGAGCAAAATTGAACAAAATCATAAAATTTTAATGAAGTTTGAAGTTTTGTCCACTAGTTAGTTACCCTAGAGGGAAGCGGACTCACACCAAAGTAGTCCCGTGATAGGGTTTGGTGGTGGGCTCCGGTTCTAGTTCTAACACTTTATATGAATGGGACCGATCACTTTTACATGGGGTTGTCATTGGAGGGGGTCAATTGACACCATTTGACCAGTCACAGATCTATTCTCAATGAACGTGTTTAGTGTAAGTTACTACAATGTGGTATTATTTCGATACAATGTAGTATTTTTTCAATAAAACACGTCCTAGAACTAAATTTAAAAACCAAATTTTAGAAAAACCCCACATATATATTTTACAAATATTGTTTTATGTTACATAAAAATTACTAATTAAATTCAGTTATTAATATCTTCCTGTAGCCTATCGCATTTATAATATAGCGGGATAAATATTTAAAATTGTCTTTACCATTAAGAATATTAATCAACTCATTTTCTGTTACGATAGTTTTTTTTAAAGTTTTGGAATCTTATTTGTTCTAATATAGGGCATTTGGCTATAAAATGCAGAATGTTTTCGGTTTCGTTTAGATTACATAAGGAGCATATACGGGGTCTGTTTTGCTGAATCCTTGTACCATTCAACTCAATTAATCACATCTAGCTTTGAATATATAACTTAATTCTGTCATATTTGTGATTTCCAAATAGGATTGCGGCTCTATGTACTTTTGTCCACTATAACTCTGCTATTTAATGACTCATCTTCACAAACGACTCATGGTTATTTAAGAAATTTTATAACCTCTCAATAAAAAGAAAGAAATACATAGTCCGTTTAAAATTTTTGAAGATATTGCATTTCAGTCACATCATCTTTTTTAAAAACACAAAAACCGGTTATTTTGGAATATCTCAAAAACTGTTCCACTTTTGACAATTCTGACTTCATATTCGGATTCAGGGGAAAGTTTTACATTAGTTGCCAGATATATTTGGTCACGACTTTGTTGAAAATTTGCCACGTAGTGTAATCACCAGGCAAAGAATGCGAAGATATGTGAAAATTTCGGTGTTATTTTTTAATTTGGTTTTTTCTGGATTAAATATTAATGTAAAAGAAAACTAATACAGAGCAACATTGTTCATAAGATATAGCCCTAGAATATTTGTGAATAAGGTTTTTCTCTAAAATAAATATTACTGAAGTTATCAACAATTAAAGCGACCCATAGTGAAAAAATAGCATTTTTAGCAAACTTTGTGGGCTCAAGGCACGCCCAATACCAATGCAAACGATCTAAAATTTTTTATACATCGTTTTTTTCTAATTTGGAATCAATCTAAGGGGTTTCCCAAGTGAAAATACGGAAAAAAAATAACGGTCACCCTAATGTCACACCCAAAATTACCAATATTTTAATGCAATTTTTTATTTTGTACCTTTGTTCTAATATGTTTGCTATCGAATGGCATTAACATTTTTGAAATCGGCGACAGCAAAAAATTGGACTTTTGGCCGATGAAATTAAACTTTCAGCCACAGTTCGACTTAGGGAATACCTGTTACTGGACAAAGTTGATCACAACTGTGATTCGTGATTTTTTAGTAACAGTGATTAAATCACAGGTACAGAAATATCGCTCATCTCTAGTACAGAACACTTTATAATGTTCGTTACTTAATAGCCACGAGCGCTTTTAAGGGCTATGTTCGTATACAAAAACACTTAAATAAAAGATAGCGTTTCTTGGTGTGCTAAATAATGTTCCCTTTATTTTATAAAACTGGTTCAAACTAATTGAACATCTGTTAACGATAACAAACAGATTTAGTTAAGGAAAAACACTATCTTGGGTTTACACTAAGGATCGTCATAAATACATAGACTCTACCTGCTGTGTAAACTGAGAATAGTCATAAATGCATAAACAAGATAAGCAGATGGTTAACAGATAATTAACTTATACCTGGAAATTGTATTACTAGATTTAAAATTTGATTTGTTCAGTTTCAAGTAATGTTAAGATTTGCTAAATAAAAATAGTATGAAAACTGTGCTCAACAAGAAAGCATCCTTATTTATATTGGTCCTTCGAAACCTTCAACGAATTATTCAAATATTGTGCTGGTTATTCATAGAATAAAATTAAAACAGGCAATAAATACAACATATAAAAATAACAAATACGTACATAGAAATATATAGAAAAAAAATTAGTTAAAATGTCTGAAAGTAGATTAAACCTTTATGCCAGACAAAATAAAATAAGAGCAAAAATTAAAGAAATTTTAAGGGACACTATCTTGTACGCACAACATGAAGTACTATTTCAGTTGGAGAGAACAAAAAATCTGTGGAAGCAGTTTGCCATCAATCATGAGAAAATTCTTCAAAAACATGGTTCACAAGATGACTTTTATTTTAGAGAAAATACTTTTGCCCATGTGAAGTCAGAAGTAAAGCAAATATCTAAAACTTTCAATCAGATGCTCTATTCTGATGCAAAGAGAGGTCATCAAACAGCCAAAGCACTTAAGAAGGTTGAAAAAGAAGTAGTCAAAATGAATATGGCGAAATCCTTTTCAACAATAGCGGCGGAAAATACCGGCAAACAACAACAAATTCAACCTAGCATGAAATCGAGGGTTAAAAAAGAAGTCGTCAAAAGAAATATAGCGGGATTCTCTTCAACAATAGCGGCAGAAAACACCGACAAACAACAACAAATACAACCTAGCATGAAATCGAAGGTTGAAAAAGAAGTAGTCTTTTGGTTGACTGAATTTTCTCCAACAGTTGCAGCGGAAAATATTGACAAACAACAACAAATGCAACCTAGCATGAAAGCGAAAGCATTGATGTTTGAGTTTGAAAGATGCATACGAAGTCTGAAACAACAATTCGAGGAAATTGATCAAATTGACGATAAATTCATGTTAGAAGAAGCAAAGGAAACATGGCAAAAACAGCATGATAATATAAGCGATATCTACATGAAACTTTGTGTGGATCATTTGGTAAATGATGGAAAAATCATCGAATGCAAGGAAGAAATTGAAAATCAACATCGAGTTGCAAAAAGAAAATTGCTACAAAAGTTGAACGAATTGACTGAAGTGAAAAACGCAGTCAGATTAAATGAAATTAAGATACCTTCTTTTAATGGGAACATAGAAGAATGTTTGTCTTTTCATGATTTGTTCGAAAGGTTAGTGCATGAGAACAAAACTATGTCTGATGCATTAAATATTATTAAACATCTGCCTGTACCTGAGTTCAATTATGCAGCAGCTTGGGAGTTACTGAATCAACGATTTGGCAACAGGCGAATGCTATTCCAGTCACTCATAGACAGAATAATACAGCAGCCAAATGTGAGCAGCAACAACGCCGCGATGATGAAATCGTTGCACGACGTCACAAATGAATGCATGCAGGGGCTAAGAGCGATAAAATGCAACATTGAAGGAGCAGAAGCAGTCATAGCTCGTATAGTCATCCAAAAGTTAGATAACGAAGGATTGATATTATATGAGCAGCATACGAAAAAATCCAAAGAAATTCAAGTACTGTCTGATGTTCTAGAATTTCTTGAAGAGCAGTATCAAAGCCTAGAATTTGCGACAAGTAGAAGACCTGATAATTTTAACCACAACAGCTCTAATGAGAAGCAAATGCAAAAAACAAATGCAATGATAGTATCACCTGATGAAGAATTTTGCTTATATTGCGAAAAATGTGGTCATACAACAGAATTTTGCGGACACTTTCTTGCACTGGAAGTTAAAGATCGCCTTGAGTGGGTGAAAGCAACAGAGACATGTTTTCAGTGCCTTACTCATAAATTCACTTACAACTGTTTGAGCAAGTCAACATGCGCTACCTGCGGGATGGCACATCACAAAATACTACACATACCATCAGAGTCTACAAGTGTGACAAGAACCAATAACGATGTTTTATTGCCTACCGCACAAGTACGTATGATGACGGAAAGAGAGAAAGTATCGCATTAAAGGTATCGATTGATCAGGAGTCAAAGACAATTTTTATTGATGAAGAATAAGGAGATCGATTATTCTAATATTTGCTATTTTAAATAACCTTTTTTCGGTTATGAATTAAAAATTACACCGATTAACCGGTTTTATTCAAATAAATAAAAATTAAAATATCAAAATAAAAATTAAAAAAAAAAACTTTATTAATATAAAAACAAAACTATTTACGAAGGAACCAATAAAATACATAACTATGACTTAAGGTTTGCTTAGACCTAGGTTAGGTGAGGTTAGGAAAGGTTATGTGCTCAAAGGTCCACCTCCACTCGGAGACCTTTTGCGTTCCATTGTGAATCCCTTTAATATAGAGGAAGAAGAAAGAGAGAAGTAAAGAAGAAGAGAATTGACAAATAGATTTAAGATAGTAAGTAGACGAATACATACATCCAGCGATACACCCCATTTCATCGTGTAATCTATCTCCTAGCAATTTCTGCCTGAGACCCTGCCTCATAGGACAGTGGCTTAGTACAAGCTCCTCAGCATATTCGCATAATCTGCAGAAATCCGGTATGGTAAAATCCCACTTACTCGTGAAAGCCCTAACAGAACAATGACCCATCAAGAACTATATAAGAGTCCTGAGACCACCCCTGCCCAATCCTATATTCATATCCATAATGCCCTAGACACCCTGCGATCCGTTTTATAAATACCTCCAGGATCGGTTTACGTTATCGTGGAATCTTTTCCGTATTATTTTATAGTAGTGACATAAGGAGCTCGTCCGCCACCTCATTATTATCCACCTTGCAGTGTCCGGGCACCCAACACAGTCTTACTGTGAATACCACCATGTGTCTCTCAGAGCATTACAACCAGTGCGACCTGGTACGAGCGCACCATATAGTTTGTCAATGCTATGAGCGTAGCCTGACTATCGACGTAAATTGCCACCACAGACCCCGTCGCTCACCAGATCGCTCAGATCTTAACCTAGAAGACACTGCACTCATCCGGGAGTTTGAATGATCTTTTCCGTCAATGCCAGCAATAAAAACACCGGTACCAGTGCCATCTTGGACCCGTCCATATAAATGTTCAGACGTAACAGAAATTTTATTAAATTTTAACTTTATTTTTAAAAATTTCTATTATTTTACTAAGTTTAAGTTTAACTAAATTTAATCAAGAGCAGTGGATAACGTTGCGACAGTAAATGTTATTTTATCACATTGAAATTGAAGAAGTATACTTCAATATGGATCCATTTTAAAAATCTTTTACCAAGTCAGAAGATATAATAAGAACAATGGGAGTCACTTGTGCAAAATAAGAGACATACGAAAATCAATGCAAACACGTTCTCGATATAATGGAACGTCGGCTTGAAAATATGAGGAAGACTTATCAATACGTATTCCCTCGAAAAATAAAGGGAAGTAAAAGAGCACTGCTAGAACTCATTGGATCAACACAGTGTTGCTAGGTGATTTCAAATTATAAATAGTTTAAAGAAAGACAGCAACATATAGATGTGTCCGAAGCTAAAATGTTCAACTCCACAAGATAAAAAGTAGAGTAAATTTGTGATGCTTGAACAATTAATATCCAATAGTTAAAATACTTCAAAACGGAATATGCGAACACGCGAAGCGTACAAATTCGTATTACAGCAATATATTATAGGATTATTTTGTTATGTATATTATCTGACCGGACGTGTGTGAAGATAAATATGAAAAGTTAAATTCGTTTTTTTTTAAATATCGCATGCGATAAAAAATATTTTAAAAAAATATCGCATGCGTATTATAAAAAAATACGACTATTTACACGAAATTTTACATTTTTTATGAAAAATCAATAATTTTTAAAATTCGATCTCAGGGTGATCATGTGAATTTCACTCTAAGTCAAATTTTCAAAAATATATAAAAATTTCCACAAATGCAGTTTGGACATAGCAATTATTGATTATTGTAGCCCTGTCCATAGTCTTCTTTTTCCATTCTGTTTGACTCCCTGAGATCGAAGGGTTTGGACACAGTGGCCACGTCCCTCACACAGCACTTTCATGTGAATTTCACTCTAAGTCAAATTTTCAAAAATATATAAAAATTTTCACAAATACAATTTGGATATAGTAATTATTGATTATTGTAGCCCTGTCCATAGTCTTCATTTTCCATTCCGTTTTTTTTCCCTGAGATCGAAGGGTTGGACACAGTGGCCATATCCCTCACACAGCACTTTCATGTGAATTTCACTTTGAGTCAAATTTTCAAAAATGTATAAAAATTTTCAATAAATTATAATTCTATTTCTTCGACCTTTTTTATTAAATATTATTCTTAATAAATTATTCAAGCTTAAGGTCACTTTTTTAAAAAATTAATTAAAATATTTTAATTTTTATTTTCAATATTTCGATTTCCGTTGGAAATCTTCTTCAGGAAATTTTTATAATAAAAAAAAATTTGACAATAAATGGAAAAATAAAACATGGAAAAATAAATTTAAAAATTTCAATTAACAAAACTATCATAAGAAATTTAAAACTCCATTTTACAAACTTTAAACAAAAAGACAAACAAACAAACAAGAAGGAAAAACAAAATTTTAAATATATTCAAAGCCTAAAACCTATTTTAATGTCCCTTTCCGTCAAAAGTTATTTTCATTTAATAAAAGTTCACCAACTGAGCTATGCCATCTGAAATTTATTCAACAAACAATCAAAGACAAATACCTATTTATAATTATCCCTTCGATCAACCTATTTATTTTTATTCAATAAATGTCTATAAATCTGAGCTAATCCCTCAGTGTCTTTTTTAAAATTAATTCTTTTTTCAAATGGAACGTTATTTATCTGCAACATTTTTAGCATATATCTACGTTTCATCAAACTTTCCGTATTCGAAATTGATGTGTTTTCAAAATCAGGATAATGATTAAAATCCCTACAATGGGTTGATAACGCCGTTCCATGGGATGAATTATAATTCCTATATTTTTCCCAGTTGTTCCTACATATATTTTCCTACATTGTTCATTATTATTGCCACCACAGTGAATCTTATAAACTAAATTAGACATATCTGACTTTTTTAATCTATCCTTAGTTTTGTGAATAATCTCCCAACATTATTATTCACCTTATGTGCCATTCTGTATTTCCCTTTATCATATATATTCGAGTTTTCTAATCTTTCCGAAAGAAAGATAAATACAGAATGGCACATAAGGTGAATAATAATGTTGGGAGATTATTCACAAAACTAAGGATAGATTAAAAAAGTCAGATATGTCTAATTTAGTTTATAAGATTCATTGTGGTGGCAATAATAATGAACAATGTAGGAAAATATATGTAGGAACAACTGGGAAAAAACTTAAAATTAGATTAGCAGGACATAAACATGACCAAAAATATAGGAATTATAATTCATCCCATGGAACGGCGTTATCAACCCATTGTAGGGATTTTAATCATTATCCTGATTTTGAAAACACATCAATTTCGAATACGGAAAGTTTGATGAAACGTAGATATATGTTAGAAATGTTGCAGATAAATAATGTTCCATTTGAGAAAAGAATTAGTTTTAAAAAAGATACTAAGGGATTAGCTCAGATTTATAGACATTTATTGAATAAAAATAAATAGGTTGATCGAAGGGATAATTATGAATAGGTATTTGTCTTTGATTGTTTGTTGAATAAATTTCAGATGGCATAGCTCAGTTGGTGAACTTTTATTAAATGAAAATAACTTTTGACGGAAAGGGACATTAAAATAGGTTTTAGGCTTTGAATATATTTAAAATTTTGTTTTTCCTTTTTGTTTGTCTTTTTGTTTAAAGTTTGTAAAATGGAATTTTAAATTTCTTATGATAATTTTGTTAATTGAAATTTTTAAATTTATTTTTCCATGTTTTATTTTTCCATTTATTGTTAAATTTATTTTTATTATAAAAATTTCCTGAAGAAGATTTCCAACGGAAATCGAAATATTGAAAATAAAAATTAAAATCTTTTAATTAATTTTTTAAAAAAGTGACCTTAAGCTTGAATAATTTATTAAGAATAATATATTAAAATTTTCACAAATACAGTTTGGATATAGTAATTATTGATTATTGTAGCCCTGTCCATAGTCTTCATTTTCCATTCGGTTTGAATCCCTGAGATCGAAGGGTTTGGACACAGTGGCCGTATCCCTCACACAGCACTTTCATGAGAATTTCACTCTAAGTCGTATTTTTTCCAAAATCATAAATTTTAATATAAAAAGACTAATTAAATATCTAATAAATGAGTTTTAAATATTAAATAAAAATTATTGATTTTTCATAAAAACTGTAAAATTTCGTGTAAATAGTCGTATTTTGTTTATAATACGCATGCGATATTTTTTTTAAATATTTTTTATCGCATGCGATATTTTAGAAAAACGAATTTAACTTTTCATATTTATCTTCACACACGTTCTGACCGGTAGCTTCTAAAATATCAAACCAATAAGATTCAAACCATCTATCTATCGGCTTTTCATATTTTTTGATGGACATTTTTTAAATAATAGAAAAACAAAAGAGTTCACAGCTGCTTAGACAGGAATATATTAAAGCTGAAATATCTTTTCAAAAAGCTTTACTTTGTAAATTTAACTTTTTTAAATTCCACTAAACTAAGAAAAACTGGTACTTGAATTAGCGGGAAACTATTTTAAAATGTTGATACTAAATTATCTACCTCGAGGAAAATCTTAAGCAGTTGCAAAATATGCCACTCTTAGTATTTATGTACATTCAAAGATGGTAATTTAGGTATTTTCAAGTGAAATCTAGCGATTTTTAAACGAGCATAGCGGGAATCTAGCCATTTTTTCTCAACCAAAAAAAGCTGCAAAATATAGTGCTATTAAGTTATTGTTTTTTACGGACAAGCAAATAGTTAAACCCCCTAATAACACCCAAAATATGAATTTCTGCCCCCTAAATGTTTCCCCTACAAATTTTAACCTCCTAAATTTGCCCCTTAATGAAATAAAACCTGTAAAAACCACTTTAAAATAAATTTAAGCCAATTAAATTTCCCCCTAAGAATTTTACACCCTTAATTTGCCGCTGGGGTTAAGGGGAGGTATAAGGTAACTTGGCTATAGCAACCCTTAAGAAGTCTACACATTTTGTGCAGCATAAGGCAAAGTGTTCCCAGAATCCTTAATAAATCGCCTCAAGTCGACTCGTAGATCAGCTTGCTATTCCCATTACTTTGGTAATGGCCTCCTCGTGGTACCCCCCGGGTTCAGTCTCACAAAGACTGAAGCAAATTCGAGCGACGAACTCCGCTCAGGGAGACTGGCAGCTCCAGTATCTGGGATAATGCGCGATAGCCCATTCAGCTACCAGCATGAACAACCTTAAAAGATTCAAGAAAACTCATATGAAAGAAACGGACCTTAATGCAATGTCATGTGCCCACAGAAGTCGCGAACATTCAAGATACAGAAACTTTCTACCAACAATTGGACACAGCTCTCAATAGAACGCATCGGAGAGATATAAAAATCGTTATGGGCGACTTCAATGCCAAAGTCACGTATGAGCCATCTACGTGTAATATAATCGGCAACCAGGGGCTCGAGAGTGCTACCAATGACAACGGCAACCGGCTTATTTATCTTTGCGCAACGCATGGACTGTTCATTGCGGGTTCGAAATTTCCCGACAAGAATATACATAAGTATACTTATTTGTCTCCAGGCGCACAATACAAATCCCAAATAGATCACGTTTTGATAGAAAGCAAATGGCTTCGACTTTTAGCAGATGTACGAATTGTGGTAGGAAAACGGGCGCTTACTCTGAATAGTCGCCCTATTGCAAATCGTTGTTGTAGAAAAAAGTTCAACATAGAAAAACTACGCATCACGCACACTGCAAATAGCTTTATATCGCAATTTAATTCGACAACGTCTACACAAACCCGCGATCACAATATAACCTCAGAATGGGATAGCGTAGAAAAGGCACTAACTAGAGCAGCCGCTTCTTCACTCGATGTACTGCCCCGTGAAAGAAAAGAGTGGATTTCAGATCGAACGTGGGATAAAATAGCAGCACGAAAACGTATGCTGAAGCTCATCAACTGCTGTAATAACTCCGATTTTGTGCGCCTCAGAGGGCTTAATCAGCAATATAGCAACCTAAAACGCGAGATCAAACGCTAAGCAAGAACTGACAGAATAATTTTTTTAGCAAAGCATCTCAAAGAAGCAGAAACGGCTGCTCGACGGAACGACCTTCGGAAAACGTACAAAGCTGTTGCATCTGTAACATTAACAAACAGAAACACACACCCACCACTATTCGGTTCTCAAAGAAATCTCTTTACCAGCACGGACCGACAACTTCGGGCTACATAACAGCACAACTGAAGTTGTAGATAACACACGAAATACCAGCCGACCTCCTACTACAAGGGAGGTAATACCTGCAATCGCAAAACTAAAGACAAATAAGTCGGCGGGAGCTGATAACATCCCACCATTAATCTGCAATGTATGGGGTAATAAACAAATCCCAAACCGTTGGATCGAAGGCCTATACCATAGAAAGAAGACCTTTGAGAATGCAAAAACTGGCGGGACATAACCCTTCTAAGCACCATACAAAAAATTATTAAAACAATTATAATACTTAGGCTGTCACCTCTTTGTGATACGTTAAGGCAAGAACAAGCAGGCTTCCGCGAAGGTAGATCATGCATAGATCACGTGTCGACATTGCGAATTATAATCGAGCAAGCAAATGAGCACAGCTCGTCCACTTATATGCTCTTCGTGGACTTTTAGAGAGCCTTCGACACAATCGTGAGGACGTCATAAAACTTATGTACTCCAACTCCCAAAATCAGGTGCTATACAAGGGTCAAACAACTGAAACATTTACTATTGATTCGGGAGTACGCCAGGGTTGTGTTTTGTCACCACTTCTTTTCCTGCTTGTCCTAGATGCTGTCATGTCAATAACAAACATTGAAGCACCAGACGGCATTCAGTGGACGCCCTTCTCAAAACTTAACGATCTTGGCTATGCCGATGATTTATGTCTCTTAGCACATAGGTTGGAACATATAGAGAACAAACTGAAGGCTCTCCATAACAACGCTCTCAAAGTTGGTTTAAGAATAAACTGGCAGAAAACAAAACTAATGAGAATTAACACCACCAATACCACCTCTCTAACTCTTGATAATAATCTTTCTGTTACCTTGGCTGCACAATCATAACGAACAGTGGTGCAAACGAAGACATCTCGGCGCGTATCAACAAGGCCCGGCATGCCATGCATTGCTTAAAAAAAGTATGGGTATCATCCGACATATTAATACAACTGAAGACCAAAGTATTTTACACATGTGTGAAACCTATACTTCTATATGGATGTGAAACATGGGGCCTATCCAAAAGCGACGTACGACGACTGCGAGCTTTCACTAACCGTTGCTTACGAAGGATTATTCGATGTTTTTGGCCCAACACAATAAATACCGCCGAGCTGCTTCGAAACACGAACCAACAGCCAATGCAGTACGACATCCTAAAAAGGAAATTTGGATGGATTGGTCATACACTGAGATCCGATAACGAGATAGCAAAGGCAGCACTGCAGTACAATCCCCAAGGTTTTCGGCGCCGTGGACGTCCAAAAACTACTTGGCGCATCGCAACCATACGTGAGCTGACAATTGCAGGGTTTTCATGGAACAAGGCATTAAAAACAGCCCACAACAGAGTCCGTTGGAAGTTATTAAATAAGATCGTTTGCTCCCTAGCTGGAGAATAGCGGAACATCGCATCATCAAATTTGCCGCTAAATGAAAAAAAACCCCCTTAATCTAGGGAAAAGAGAAGTACCTTTGATTTCAATTTCACTCGATTTTAAAAAATAATAAATTGGTTAAAAAAGTAAAACCTACACTAATAAAAACAAGTAAGAGTGCTATATTCGGCTATGCCGAATATTAAATACCCCATGGTTCGATAAGAACAGAAAGTTACATAAATAGTGTTCTTTAGATATAAATAAATCTCTTTTGAACAATCCCCACATTTAATTTCGTCGTGCCGAAGTTTTTCACAATATCAAACAAAATGAGATAAGTCTATTTCCTGTTTTGCCAAAGCTTATGTCTTCAAACTGTCTTCCGTTGCAGAAGTTTTATATGAACGGTATTCACTCTTGGCAGTAAAGTACCCTTGCAGACCTTGTTAATTTTATTTTTTATCTCTCTCTCTCTCTTTCTCAGCAGATTCATTACTTTACAATAAATATCGAAAAGACACTCACGCTTTGTAGTATAAAATCTAATTAAATAAAACAGAGTTGTACACTTAACACAGAGGGTAAAAATCGCTATTGTAATATTCAATTTCCCAAAAAAAAATTTTATGATAAACCTACGTCAAGATAACTTCGGCCCGACGATTTGCATTTATAAAATGTTTTTATTGGGTCCCAGCTGGCAACATCGATTCAAGAATCGATATACACGAATTAATATCCCGTTGTAACTGCTGTTAAGCCTTGCCTGATTCGGTATTGATGATCTTAATGTTGAGAAGGATCTTCAACTGCCCATTTACTAAGACCCGTCGGTTTTCAAACCGCAAACAAAGATTTTTCCACGCCAAATCAAATCCTTGGTTTGTAAGTGGGCATTTTTGAACAATTTCATTGGCCTCACCTTTTGTTTCCTGCGATAGGTAAAACCACATTACTAGCCCTAGAGTTGGCAACAATGGCAGAGAAGCGTAATCCCCATGAAAGGTTTGAATCTCTATAGGAGGCAAGTGAAGGCTATGCGACCCAGGATTCGGAAGGGTTACGTCCCGAAAAGTGATGGTATGAGGGATATTTTCATCCGCAGGTGCTACAATTGCAGGTTGCGACATTGATTTTTTTCCGCAGAGCATCAGCAAGCTCGGACAGAAGTCCAAGTTTTACATGCATATCTATCATAGGACATAATTGCATGGTGGGTCTTAGCCACTGGGTAAAAACGTTTATCACCGTTCCCTTTAAACCTCCCGCCACAAAGCCGTGGCATTTGGATTAAAGTTACCATTTTGAAGGCAATGTAATTGGACATTGTGCTTCCACCTTGGTAGGGTGCGGAGCCTATCTAAAACTCCTACTGTTCTTTGAATAACAGCATGACTTGGTTGCAATGCAACTCCACATCGACCAATAAAATGCTCTACCCGCGATTTGGGCATTAAACCACAGCCACCACGTTACTCCCCCGAAGGGTCCAGGTTGGAATCGTAATTCCAAGGGCATCCTGGTTCCCGTGGTACCAGATAAAGGCTCCGGTCAGCTTCGTAACCAATGACTACTACCAGTTGAACTCCAAATAGTTCCGGACTGGTGACCGTAGCAAGCTCGGACAATTTCGTCAGACAATTACAATAAGTAGTGTATGTGCTTTTGTATTTAAGTTTGAATGACTCTATATCCACTATATCCTCCTTTCCGCCAGTTTCCTTCTCAGCCTCTAGCAAAAATTTATCATAAGCTGCCTTAACTCGAATCCAGTCAGCCTGAAGTTCCGAACGGTGAACTTCGAACGAATGTAAAGAGGTAAAAGGATATTGGTTATCGTTAAGGTCAGCTTCGAACTCAACGATGCTATCAGCCAAACGTATTAATTGATCTAGTGACATTTTTTAAAATTCAGCACAAAACTGCACTACTGGTACTAAATAAAAATAAAAAACTCTTTTTCCTTTTCAAATTTTTCTAACGGATCGCCAGTGTAGCAAATAACAAAATTATTCACAAATAAAATTGTTGAGTTCGATGTTTAAAAAGCATGCATTTGAGTTCCGGCTCCTTGCTCGTCGCAAATGGGGTAGGTTCTTTAATCTAAACACATTTATAGCTTCAGATATGATTATTAAATTTGTGCATGCGTTAAAAAAAGAAGTAAAAGAGAAATAAAAGGAAAGTTTCAAAAGTCGGCCAATGCATGCATAGATGGCAACATGCAAGTTCCCTTTCCCACCATGATCACGCTTTACCTTATTAAGGCATGATCCCTGACAAACATATTTTTAACCTACCGAATGGATTGACTAGAAATCAGAACTTAATTCCTAAATGCACAACTTCGAAGTCACCAGTTATGTGATACTATTATAGTTCAAAGAAATATATTTAAAAAAACCTCATTTTTTTTTCTTTTTTTTTAGAACATTTCATACATTTAAATACATACATTTATTGTGTGTGCTTAAGTAGTTCAAATAATTTGTAAAATTTTATATCGAAAACTGCATAATAATTGTTGCAAATTTGTAAACAAATAAAGGTAATCATACAGTATTGAAACAAAGTGAAATATGTCTAAAAAATCTGCTCGTCGAAGTATGGCAAATATAAAAATATTAAATTGTGTTATTTGCGAATATGAAATTAAAGAAGAATCGGATAACTTTATTGAATGTAATAAGTGCGGGAAAAACTTTCACTCTCAATGTACTAAATTGAGTAAAAGAGAATTTGAGAGACTTCTTAAGAACGAAAATGAATTGTTCATTTGTCATTTGTGTAAAGAAGGAGGTGGAGAAATAAGGAAGGAACTTAACTCAATAAAAACAGAACTAAAACAATTAGAAAAACTTGAAAAGTTAGATCAGCTGACTGAATCGATCAATTTTATGTCAGCAAAGTTCGATGAAATTTTTTCCGAAGATGCATAAAGATCAATTGATGTCAGTGAAATCTAAGTTACAGGAAAAGGAGGAAATTAAAGGGGTGTATGTCCATGATTTTCACAGCAAGGAGACTTTAAACCTGTTCTATTATGCAAAATCGCTAAAGTCAATTGGTTTTCAACATGTTTATGCCCAGAATGGAAGAGTTTATTGCAAAAAAAGTGATCTGGGAAAACAACAACTGATCAGATGTGAAGACGATGTGGATAGAATGTTCTTGGAAGCAACAACTAATAAACATTTTAAAAGGAGATCTTTGATTATCAACAGAGAAGTAGATGGTGCAAATCAAAGTGATGATGATGGTGCTGCTTATGTTTCCCCCTAATCAGGATATGTATTTGTTGAAAAGTTGTTAGGTATATATTTAAGAACAATTCACAAATTTTAAAAATTATATTTGTAATCTGAATTCTAATTTTTTTAATATAATTTGTTTAAACATTAGAAGCGTTTCGTCTATTGGGAAATTCATAAAAACATTTATTTTAAAGTAGACATTTGTAAAAGTGAGAACTTTGTTGAACGCATTGCTGTTACTTTTTGCAATTTTAAAATTGATCATAAACCCCTAAAACTTATATCGCTTTATCGCTACCAAAAATGCAATGTAGATGATTTTATAAATATTGTTGATGCTATGCTAAATGTTCATGCTCGTAATCCAATTATTGTAGTTGGTGATTCAAATGTAGATTTATTTCAAAATGCTCGTTACATTGATTTGCTCACAATGTTTCAAAACTACGATTGTGACAGTGCCCACAATTTGATAACGAGGCCCCAAAGTGAGTCAAGTATTGATCAGGTTTTCAGTAACTTCGCAGATAGAATTCATGTTGACTGCAATCTGACAGATCATAATATCGTCTGTTGCAAGATTGAAAGTAATGTTTTGGGTAATGAATATACAGAGATAAAGCAAGAGAAATTCTGCAAAATGGTTTACCTAAGAATTATTCTTTAATTGATGCATCAGAATTGACAAATACTTTGGTTTCTTGCATGAAAGCTGCCTTAAATGATTCAACGACAGTGAGTAATTGTAAAAAAGCGTTAAGGTTTGAACTTACCCCGTGGATTAACAAAAGCCTTCAAGAATTAATTATATTAAGAGAGAAAATATTACGGAAAAGAAAGAGGTCTAAAGGCAAACAGGGCTTAGAAGTTTTTTTGAAGCGAATCAGCAAAGTGATAAAAATTGCTATGAAGAAGTGTAGAGATAATTATTATTCGGACAGCTTAGCAAAAATTGGAAATGGCCCAAAAAAAATCGTGGAAATTTATTAATTCAACTCTTGGTCGTAAAAAAAATAGATAATGACAAGTGATTAAGCTAAGGTTAATTGTTTTAATAACTATTTTTTAACATCCGTAAAGAACCTAAAAAGAGGAATTGAAATCTATCCTGGGGGCAATTGTAATTTGCTGCGAACGCTTCCCCATTCACCGAACCGCTTTACCCTTGAAAACATTAATTACAATCACGAAATAGGGGTAATATTAGGTATGGATGCCAATAAAAAACCAGGCTATGATAATATTTCACCGAAATTTGTCAGGGAATGTCGAGAAGAAATTGCTCCAATCTTATGTGATATTTTTAGCAAAATGATTATTAATTCAAATTATCATGATATTTTGAAAGTGCACAAATTAGTACCAATACCAAAAGAAATAAATGTATACACACAGAAAAAAATCAAGGTAAAATCGTCGAAAACAAGGTTGATTTTGGCGGCATGAAATAGCCCCCTACGAAATAAGTCCCCAAAGCGAAAATGAAATAAATGAAATAACTCCCCAATTTTAAATTGAAATAAAACCCCAACGAAATGAAGTAACTCCATAAATCAAAATGCAAGAAATCCCAAAAAAATCGGGGAGTTATTTCATTTGAAATAAATCCCCAATTCTTGAAATGAAATAAATCCCCAAAAACTGATTTTTTAATATAGATCATTTTTTGATCTACAACGTATATAAATTTGCTATGTTTTCTGTAACCACTTATTATTTCAAAATTCATTTTTAATATTTTTTTTCTTATTAATGCACCTTACACCGCGAAATTATTTTAAAACTAAATGCCTAGTAACTATTATTTTTAATTATTTTGACCATTCATCAAAACAAGTTTTGTTTACATATTACAACGGGACCTAATTTGCATTTTTCAAAATTCAATGAAATAAGTCCCCAAAATATTTGTAGGGACTTATTTCATTTAAGATTTTTGGGGAGTTATTTCATATGAAATAACTCCCGAATATAAAAATGAAATAAGTCTCCAAAAAAATGAAATAAATCCCCAAAAAACGTTGTTGTTGCCTCCCATACACTTTTTTGGGGAGTTATTATTTATTTTCGCTTTGGGGACTTATTTCGTGGGGGGCTATTTCATGCCGCCGTTGATTTTACCGTTTTCGGTGGTGATTTTGCTTCATTGTTACTTCATGTTAATTTAACATGATTTTACCATAACTTGCGAACAACATTTTTTTCTTTTAAAATAACTATAATTCATGTTTATTTAACATTGCAGTAAAATTAGAGCAAAATGTCATTTATATTGAAATAACAATCCGAATCACGTTGAATGAAAGTTATTTCATGTTGAAACAACGTGAATATCATATCATGTAGAATCCAATGGTTTAAGTGTGATATGACAGTCAGAAGAAGCTTCAGAGACAACATATGCATTCAATACACTTACCCCTGTAACACATGTTTCACTTATTTTTATTCCCCTTTGTTAACAGAAGCATCAGCAGAATGGCCCGATATGGTTTTCGTCATCATTCTACTTTGAAAACTTGATGTACTATTTAACTAAATAATTTTAACTAAAAGAATACGGGAATTGTATTCTCTTTATAACATATTTTAAACATGAAAATAAAAAAAATGGTGTGGTTTTTTTCTATGCAAAACAAGTAAAACTGGTTTTTATTGTTTCAATATTGAACAATTTTATTTTAACATTTTTCATTTAAAATAAACATGAAACCAAAATAATTTTAAATAGAGTCGATACATAAAAACATGTTTTTATGGATTCAATATTGAACAATGTTATTTTAACATTAAATAAACGTGATTAAAGGTTATTTTAATATTTTTCTTTTCAAATTAATATGAAATAATGATAAATTTAAAAAAAGGGCATACTTTTGCAGAAATTTACTATGATTCTCAATCAACATTTCGCCATGTTAATTTAACATTGGTATTTTTTTCTGTGTGTATGCTGTAGATAAATATCGACCGATTGCCGTTCTATCTTCAATTGATTAAATTTTGAAGAAAATAATTTTTTGTATAATTTTCAATTTGGATTTAGACGAGGATGTGGTACCAAAGATGCTGTTCTTAACGTTGTAAAAAATGTTTGTAAAGGTCTTGATGATGGCTTTTCTGGAGTTGCTGGAATATTTTTTGACTTTACTAAGGCTTTTGACCAAGTAGATCATCAGATACTGCTACAAAAGTTGAAGTATTATGGTATTTAAGGTCGAGAACTTTTGTTGTTTAAAAGTTACCTTACAAACAGAAAACAATATGTAAATATAAAAAATGCCAAAAGTTTTATTGGGGTTGTTGAATATGGTGTGCCGCAAGGAAGTGGATTAGGGCCGTTATTATTCTCAATTTACCTGAGCTTAAGTGGTCAGCTGTGTATGTTTGCTGATGATGTGTGTGTTTTGTATCCATACAAAAATGAATTGGTACTAAAAACCCAAATTGAGAGGGATATATATATATATATTATGTCCTGTGGTTCCTAGTAGGAACAAAGGGCCGCAAAAATTGAGAGGGATACTGCACTTATTTTTGAATTTGCGAGATTAAATCAATTACTACTTAACCCTGGTAAAACCAATCTAGTACGATTTAGACCACATTCTTTGAGTATAAATAATAATTTTAATGCATATGTTGATAGAATATTGTGTTTGAAACCCATTCAATAAAGTATTTAGGAATTATTCTGCAAAGCAACTTGTCATGGGATCTGCATATCAGTGATGTGAAAAGAAAGATAGCTCCAGCGATTGGAATTTTATATAAATTAAAGAACAAATTGAAAAAAAAAATCAAAACTGATAATATATCAATCCTTGATACAATCTCATTTGAATTACTTGGCTGTTATATATGCTTACAATAAAAACAATAATTTACTTAAATCTCTGCAATGCACAGAAGGGTGAACAGTACCAAAAACGAGGATAAATTAAAAAATAAAGTTAGTTTTTCGTATAAGTATTTGGTACCATATAAAAGTAAATAAAATTCAACACGAACTGCTGCAAAAATTTTATGTTGTTTACTTTTTTTGCTATACGCTGCCAAAGTTAATTAATATTATATAATTTGAAAAAAATTTGTTAAAAGTGAAAATCATGATTTTTTTATTTTAATGAATTGTCAAAAGTATAACAGTTTTTGACATATTCCAAAATAACCGTTATTTGTGTTTTTAAAAAAGATGATGTGACTGAAATGCAAATATCTTCAAAAAAAGCGGATTATGTATTTCTTTCTTTTTAGTAAAAGGTTATAAAATTTCTAAAATAACCATGGATTGCTAGCGAAGATTGGTCATGAAATGACAGAGTTACAGGGGACAAAAGTTCAAGCTTCATTGAAAATTTTATGATTTTGTTCAATTTTGCTCTTTTCAAGTTATTTTTTTTTTTAACCAATGATTTAAAAATGTGAATGTTTTATTGCATGCGACATTAGATTGATTTAATATGAAAATTTTGCCCCCAACAATTCATAGATTGGTACAAAAATTAAAAAGCTACAAAAGATTTAGTAAATTATGATAAAAAACTACATAATTTAAATTAACCACAAACAGCACTTGATTTGCTTATTCCGCTAATTATTTTCGATATTGATGATGATAACATTAATATTATAAAATTGAAGTAGGTGAAGATAATTATGAAGATGATTTTTAGTTCCATATTTTAGCAATGAATGTGCATTGTTTCAAAATATATTGTTCGAAAAAATTACACTGATTTATTTAAGTTTTTAGTTTATTTAAGAAAACAAAATTAAAATTCCACTAAAATTTTATAACAAAAGTTTTTTTTATACGCAGAATCCAAAAAAAAAAATTGTTGTCATAAATTACAGGCTTCCCTGAATTAATCCTCGTTTTGCATATGTTTCACCCCACTGTGCAATGTATGCAAAACAAAACATTTAAAATTGTATACAACTTACCATTGTTGTATTCAACTATTTCATTATATAAAGAAATATGCAAAACAATATTACCAATCTATGGGTTGCATGAATATCAAGTTGTATGGCCAATTTTCAGGATTGATATTAAAACACATTTATGTTTAAAATCGTTTTAAATACAAAATTCTCTTCTTCACTAAATACTTAAATCCAACTTAATTCAGCGATGTGGTTCACTTAATTTCAACTTAAGTTTCTATTGTAATATTTTAGCAAGGTGGCCTCAATATTACGACAATACAACAACAAGAGGCAAAGCAATAACAATCAGCTGTTTTTTGAGACCACCTTGTAAATAATTATACTTTTTAATGATTTTTTTTTTGTATTTAGTAGTGCTACCATACTTTTATCTTATTTAAATAATACTTTTCAAATAATACTCAAAAAATCAATCTGTATTTAAATACGATTTAAGTTTTTATGAAAATTAACTGAATTTGGATTTAATTACTATCCTGAAAATTAGGCATTAGTGTTTCTGTTTAAATTAATATTGGTTACCATACTATACACTCACAATATTATTACAGTAACGGACTGTAGTTTATTTAAGAAATATTCCGTTCAATCATTTTTAAATAAATAAACATTTAAAATTCCAAGCAAATTTATTTTTGACTGATTCTAACAGTTATTCAAAAAACTAAGTGCATTTTAATACGGATTTTCAGTTGCAGTTAATATTGCCCGTTGATTGAGTTAAATTCTGCTTTATATTAAAGTAAATAAAAATGTAATTTAAAGCAACGAAAAGTTCATTTAATTTTTACTGTCAAAAATTCAACCGCGAATTCCGTAAAAACAAATCAATATTCAGTTATCTTATATAAATTAAATGTCAAAAAATTCAAAACCATATTCCGTAAAAACAAATAAATATGCAGTTATTTTATAAAATTTTACTGTCAAAAATTCAACACCATATTCAGTAAAAACAATTAAATATTCAGTTATTTTATATAATTTTACTACCAAAAATTAATTTTTACTTATCTATAAAAAATGAATTGCTTGTTTTGTGTACGCTATTCCCATTTTCTATTTGTTAAAATAATTTAGTTAAATACATAAAATTTTAAAAGTAAAATAATTTCGAAGCCATATCGGTCATGCTGCTGGTGTCTTATAATTGAGAGTTCTTCTGTAAACAACAAAAGTAAAACAAACGTGTGTAACTGGTAAGTAAATAAAAATATTCTTCCTCTCTCGCTTATAAGAAAAACAAGCGGACAGCAGGGTTGTCAGATTTTTTTTCACCTTCATCGCCAAATAGCATATTGAAAATCGCCAAAAATCGCCAAAAATTTATTTTCCTAAATTGTTGGTAAAAAAAAATCGCCAAAAATCGCCAAATAAAAGTTTTATATAAAAAAGAGTGTATTTTACCTTTATTTTAATATTCCATATTTAGCCTTATTCTAGTAGTGTGTTTATATTATAGTACACAATCGCAAAACGCTAAGGATTTGTATTTCTGACTTGAAATCTAGCATTTTGCAATTTTAAATCGCGCAATTGTCATAAGAAGGCTGATTATCTTTAAACCTAAAACTTATGAGATCAGTTAATAAAATTTTGCAAAAATATAATTTAATCAGGTATGCAAAATGAGTAGACTTTGATGCAAAAAAATCAGTTTTTATATGAGTGAATTTCTATGTGATTATGGAAAAATTTTGTATTTATTTGAAGCAAAGGAGAAATGTCTTAAAAGGTGTATTCAAATTTGATACTTGGAATTGAACTGGAATACTTTAAGTCAACTCAGTCTTCTTTAAGAAAAAATTAAAAAAAATTACCTTCTAACCCAGATTCGTTTTCGATTCTATATAAATTCAACGTTTTCAAAAATTTCAAGTAAATTTTTTTTTTGTTTATACTCTAAGTAACTTTTTTTAAAAAATATCTGATTTTCTTTCGTTATTAATTCAACTATTTTTGCATACTATCCAGCATAAATTATTATTTATTTATTTTAAGAATACCATTTTATATAAAATTTAAAACGATTCAGTTTTTAAGATTTATTTTGCAAAATAAGTTTTTCGGTAAAGATTCGATCACTGATAAGGAAAATGTGCGAAAATATAAGAAAGCTTTATTTCAAATTTCTATGGAAACAATTTTTTAATGTTTTCAATCTAATGTATCTGGCTATATTATCAATTTATGACCTAAAACAAACACGTTCGAATTGCGATTTTAAAATTTGTTAAAAATTCCAAGAAAAAACTTAGCCAGTACTCATAAATTTTTTCATATAAATATGAAAAAAAGATGAAATGCGTTTTAGAAATCGCCAAAATAATCGCCAACTTTTTTAATTTCGCCAAAAAAATCGCCATGTCGCCAAACACAAAATTGCGTCGCCAATTAGGCTTATAAATCGCCACGTTTGGCGAAAAATCGCCACATCTGACAGCCCTGGCGGACAGGTGTCTGTCTAGTATTTTTTAGAAATTCGGCTCTTTTGTGGAGTAAACGAAAATTTAATAAAATAACTGAATATAAAATTGTTTTTACTGAATATGGGGTCAATTTTTTGACAGTAAAATTTTAATAAATAACTGAATATTTAATCGTTTTTACTGAATATGGTGTTGAATTTTTGACAGTAAAAATTAAAGGAACTTTTTGTTAAAAATAAATGAAAAATAGGTAGACCGGTTTTTAATTGAACTTTCATTTATTTTATAATACAATTTCAGTTAATTTTACATACCATTCATGAAAATCAAATAAATTTCAATACACTGAATAGAACATATTTTAGAATTTCTAGATGCAGGTTAGAAACAACCAAACAGCGAATTGATTATATTGGCGGAATTAAATTCAATAATTTGGCTATGGCTTTAAAATCAATTGATCGGATTTCCAATTTTAAGTCTTCTTGTAAGGAACACTTATATAATACAATAGAAACGATTAAATACAAAATTTTTTTAATAAAAAAAAAAATTTTTTTTTCTTCTTTTTTTATTTTTTTTGTTGAAATATAATTTTTGTTTTTATGAAAATATATTTGTAATATATTCTATAAGTTACTTTTTACCTTGTTTTTTATTTGTACATTTAACTTTAAAACTATTTTGCCAACTTGCCTCAATAATGCCTTCTTGGCGCTGAGGCCAAATTGGAAAAAAAAACTGATCTACGAGTGAATACACAGATACAAGTACATGTATTGCCAATCATCTGATCGATGGAACAAATTAGTAAAAGGTCATTAACCTTTTACTAATGGAGAAAAAAATTATATTCCAATGAGGTTTATGAATAATAGGTTCGTTCACGCGCCTCCTTTACGCAAACCAAAATCCGATATATATAAATCGCACTTGTTATAAAAAAACGTGGAATTTTTATATGAACTTACTATGCAATGACTGATGAAAACCTTCTTCTTTTCCAGATTTTTTGTTAAAATTTTTCAATTATTTTCTTTCTGTCCTCTTATAATTTAACTAATTTCAATTTATGTTGGGTACAAGAGGTAGCAAATAAAAAAATAACAAGCCAAAATAAGTTTCTGTGAACATATACGAATGCACTTTACAGGCTAATGGCCGTTTTCTCCTTACATGATTATCTTTTTTCCCAACGAAAAACTGCACATTAAAGAAATTCGGTTTTCTCAATGTGTCATTTGCCTCTATTCTGTCGCAAAACTTATCGGCACTCATCTGCCAATTATTTATTTTCTTTTTATTTGCCTTACAGATAAATTCAATCAGCTGACTCCCAACTTTTACATATATTTTGAAAGGTGTTGCCAACTGAAAACAATGTTTTTTGTCGGTATATTGAGAAACCCAAAATTGTTAACAGACAGTTTATCGGTCTAATAAATTTATGTTGACATTAAGTAACAGACAGTTTGTCGGTACATTGAGAAAATGGCCATAAATCTACGACGAAAGCAATAAACAAAACATACCTGTTTATTATATATATTTTTTACCGGAAAGTGTAGGTATGTATGAATATTTGTATGTGTAGTCAGTCTTCTTGGCAAGATGATATGTTCTCCAATTAAACCTCAGAGAATAATTTTCTTCCAATCCGGTTCGAATGGACCAAATGTTGAGGTGAAGCACTGATGGTGGCTCTTGGGAAAGCAGAAATATCAAAATTATTCTCCGAGCGGTTGCTAGACAACAAACTAAAATTCCTTTGGTTTTTTATTGTGTTGCTCTCACATAACACCAATGGGTCAGGGACGGAAATGTAGGGAAGATAATTAGAATAAAACAATAAGTTTTAGAATTTGGAAACAAATGGATTTTTATTGAACTCTATTTATTTTTTGTTACCTTGTCGATGAGCTGCCAAAAGAACAAGAATAAAAAAAACTTATTTTAACTCAAAACGGAAACGACATCTTTTGGCATTTAAGCCATTTGACATTAAGACTTACCTTATACGGAAAAGAGAAAGGGCTATTTTCATAGCTTTCAGCTTTTGTGTAAATTATTAAGAAAAAGGGGGAAAACTCTGCTCATCTCAGTTGTTAATGAAAAAAAAGCAGGGAAGTGCATTGTGGCATTAACATTGTGTTTAAAATAGTTATTTGAATTTGCCTTTTTTTTTTTAATATAATTTCCGATTTGTTTTTGAAAATATGCCGATTTCTTACCAAAACAATCTGGCACTCCTGGTTGAGATCGTTTACAAATTTTTATAAACTCTCTTATTTTCATCAACTTGCCAACAGTATTTTAATATACAACAGATAACCACAGATATTGTAGCAATACTTATGGTGACAACCAGTGTTGCCAGTGAAATTTCGAGAAAGATACATTTTAGTTTCCAAAAAGATACACTTTTTCCCAAAAAGATACGTTTTGAAAAAAATTTTAAAATCCATTTTTAAAGTTTAATATTTATTAACATAACATTTTTATTTCATATTTGAATGCAAATTGTTAAGAAAATGATTTCGTATAAATTCATTTTTATATTTATTTAAGTCATGAATATTAGGTTCATACATATGTAATTTTTAAAAATACAGTAAGTCCCCTTTTTCAATGTGGCAAGTGAAAGGCAGACAGACGAAGTTCGTAGGCGAGAGAGGAAAAATGTAAAGTGTGTCACGCATACAGCGTCGCCCCCTTACCAACAAACTTCGCCTGTCGGCCTTTTACTTGCCACATTGTAAAAGGGGACTAAGCAAACTTTAAAATTAATTTTATGTAATTAACTTTGAATGTTATCAAAACAAATCCATTTTTGTAAAAATTAATATACGAGTTAAGGCGTTTATACTAAGTCGATTATATCAACGTTCATATAAATTTCCTGAAAATAAAAAAGATGTTCATATTTCCTCAGAACAACTTTGCATTACTAGTAATCATCCATTCAGATGGATCGTACGTTGCAAACCCTAAATGTTTTCTTTCACCATTATCAAGGCTGCTATCAGGGCGAATTCACTAGAAGGTGGGGTCAAGTCAACATATGGTGCTTTTTTCGGTGGTCGGCTTGTCAAAGTGTGTTTGGAAACTAATTTTTTATGTAAACTTACCTTTTTTACTAGCAACATTTTTGACAATCCGACCACAGAAGCAGTGTTTTTGCGTAGTTGACCTCACCTTTTAGTCAATGCGCCTTTTCTGCTATTGTGTTAGTATTGAATCGGCTACGATGATCAGTCTTAATAAGTTTGAGTTGGCTAACAATTTTCGAATGTTTTGTTTGTGTAAATTTTGCGTACAGATTCAAAAGATACGAACAATGTCAAGATTATACATGATACCTGAAGTAGTCAAAAGATACGAAAAATGTATCTTTCGTATCCTAACGGCAACACTGGTGACAACAGATAGTTGTAAGCAAAAAAAAAATATGACATACTCAATCCAAAACCATAAGCAACTATTTTTGTTTTTAAGATGTGGTGAGTGGGCAAAAGCAAAACCATACAATATCCGTTACACTCATTCTCTCATTTATATCAGTAGTAACAGATAAATATCTGGTGTATCTGTTTCGGCAATACTTACTGATACACTCGTGCAGGTCTTTAATATGTATGTATAAAATAGTATGTAAGTCTGTTGCATACAGCCTTTAGCTGTTAAGCTTTTATAGCTCAATAGCACATGTTAAGATTTGTTGTTATGTTTGAAATTTTATTAAACCATTAACTTAAAATAGTACAAATCGATTGTAAACAAAATTATCTATATAAAAAAAAAATAATTGTTGTTGATTATTTTTCGGTGAAATTCGTTTGCATATATCGTTAACATATATGACTAAAATTTGTTATATTTGAACAATAAAACGTCTATATACAAAGTTTTGTACCAATCTGATGAAAATAAAACAAATTTTCCAAAATCAGAGGTCTATAAATAATGTCAGATTTTAATAAAATTTTGTTAATTCATTTTATTGTTAATTAAGAAAATTACTAATACAACTACTATATAACCTTGGCTAAGTGGTTTTGTTTGTAACTTTTTAAAAATATGGTTATGATTTCCTAGTGATGATTTGGTATAAGCTTATAACTTAATCAGGCATTTAAGTAGACATGCTGAATTACCACCAAATTAAAACTTTTTTTAAAAAAAATTGTGAGAAAATCTCAAATATAAAATTTAATAAATTCCTATAAATTTTTAAAACCAAAATTATTTAAAAATTCAAAGTCATAATTATGTATTTTATTTGTTCCTTACCATTATGAATTGTTTTGTTTTTATACAAATAAAATGTGTTTCTTTTAAATTTTTATTTTGATATTTAAATTTTTATTTATTATTTTTTTACTAATAAAAATTGTCTTTGACTCTTGATCAATCAATACCTTTAATGCGATACTTTTTCTCTTTCCGTCATCATACGCAGTGCGTATTACGCACTTGTGCCGGAGGCAATAAAACATCGTTATTGGTTCTTGTCACACTTGTAGACTCTGATGGTATGTGTAGTATTTTGTGATGTGCCATCCCACAGGTAGCGCATGTTGACTGGCTCAAACAGTTGTAAGTGAATTTATGAGTAAGGCACAGAAAACATGTCTCTGTTGCTTTCACCCACTCAAGGCGATCTTCAACTTCCAGTGCAATAAATTGCCTACAAAATTCTGTTGTATGACCACATTTTGCACAATATAAGCAGGATTCGTTATCTGTTGATACTGTCATTGCGTTAGTTTTTTGCATTTGCTTCTCATCAGAGCTGTTGTAGTTAAAATTATCAGGTCTTCTACTTGTCACAAATTCTAGGCTTTGATACTGCTCTTCAAGAAATTCTAGAACATCAGACAGTACTTGAATTTCTTTGGATTTTTTCGTATGCTGCTCATACAATATCAATCCTTCGTTGTCTAACTTTTGGATGACTATACGAGCTATGACTGCGTCTGCTCCTTCAATGTTGCATTTCATCGCTCTTAGCCCCTGCATGCATTCATTTGTGACGTCGTGCAACGATTTCATCATCGCGGCGTTGTTGCTGCTCACATTTGGCTGGTGTATTATTCTGTCTATGAGAGACTGGAATAGCATTCGCCTGTTGTCAAATCGTTGATTCAGTAACTCCCAAGCTGCTGCATAATTGGACTCAGATACAGGCAGATGTTTAATAATATTTAATGCATCAGACAGAGTTTTGTTCTCATGCACTAACCTTTCGAACAAATCATGAAAAGACAAACATTCTTCTATGTTCCCATTAAAAGAAGGTATCTTAATTTCATTTAATCTGACTGCTTTTTTCACTTCAGTCAATTCACTCAACTTTTGTAGCAATTTTCTTTTTGCAAGTTGATGTTGATTTTCAATATCCTCCTTGCATTCGATGATTTTTTCATCATTTACCAAATGATCCACACAAAGTTTCATGTAGATATCGCTTATATTATTATGCTGTTTTTGCCATGTTTCCTTTGCTTCTTCTAACATGAATTTATCGTTAATTTGATCGATTTCCCCGAATTGTTTTTTCAGCTTTCGTATGCATCTTTTAAACTCAAACAGCAATGCTTTTGCTTTCATGCTAGGTTGTATTTGTTGTTGTTTGCCGGTATTTTCCGCCGCTATTGTTGAAGAGGATTCCGCCATATTCATTTTGACTACTTCTTTTTCAACCTTCTTAAGTGCTTCTGTTTGATGACCTTTCTTTGCATAAGAAGACAGCATCTGATTGAAAGTTTCAGATATTTGCTCTACTTCTGACTTCACATGGGCAAAAGTATTTTCTCTAAAATAAACGTCATCTTTTGAACCATGTTCTTGCAGAATTTTCTCATGATTGATGGTAAACTGCTTCCACAGATTTTTTTTTCTCTCCAACTGAAATAGTACTTCATGGTGTGCGTACAAGGTAGTGGTACTTAAAATTTCTTTAATTTTTGCTCTTATTTTATTTTGTCTGGCATAAAGGTTTAATCTACTTTCAGACATTTTAACTAATTTTTTTTCTATATATTTCTATGTATGTATTTGTTATTTTTAAATGTTGTATTTATTGCCTGTTTTAACTTTATTCTATGAACAACCAGCACAATATTTGAATAATTCGTTTAAGGTTTCGAAGGACCAATATAAGTACGGATGCTTTCTTGTTGAGCACAGTTTTCATACTATTTTTATTTAGCAAATCTTAACCTTACCTAAAACTGAACAAATCAAATTTTAAATCTAGTAATACAATTTCCAGGTAAAAGTTAATTATCTGTTAACTATCTGCTTATCTTGTTTATGCATTTATGACTATTCTCAGTGTACACAGCAGGTAAAGTCTATGTATTTATGACGATCCTTAGTGTAAACCCAAGATAGTGTTTTTCCTTAACTAAATCTGTTTGTTATCGTTAACAGATGTTCAATTAGTTTGAACATTCCATTTAATTTATATAATTGGCTGGTGGACTGTATTAAATACCTACTGTATTTCACTGATAATTTCCTCGTTAAAATTGTCAATATTTATGTGTTAGTATGGGTTATTATTATAAACACCGCAGTGAGGTAAATATTCTACATTTAATTTTCACTCTACAATTGAAAGCCAATGCAAGTTTTCGTTGAAGATACATGTTATTCCAAACCGTAAAATTACATATAACTATGTATATTAGGGTGGGCCACTGATATATGAGAAATAATTAAAGTTCTCGAATCATATTCTTATAACAATATTTTTTCGTCTTACGTTAAAACAAATAAAAAATTGCCAAAAAAAGTAAAAAAGGCACATATTGAGCCCATACAGGAACTCCTAAGAATTTGGTATTTTTAAAAAAAGTCCATATTTAAAATTTTAGTATTTTATTTACTATCAATAATTAATGTTTAATTAAAACTGAAAACATTTTAAACAAATAAAACTTTGGTTCTTGTTAGGGTTTTTCTTTTCCCGGACTTTTTCATTTCCCGGGAAAGCGAGATTTATTTTTCAATTTCCCGGGATCCCAGGATTCCCGCTCAATACAAATCGATGCAAAATATTATTTTAAACAAATAAAACTGGTTCTTATTAGGGTTTTTCTTTTCCCGAACTTTTTCATTTCCGGGGAAAGCGGGATTTTTTTTTTCAATTTCCCGGGATTACCGCTCAATACAAATCGATGCAAAATATTATTTTATTTAATTTATTTAAACAAATAACATTTCCTGAGATCAATTTAATAATTTTATTAATGCATTTAACTTTTTTATTTCTGTGGCAAAAGGAAAAAGTGCTTAATGGCACCTTAAAATCTTGATGTTCAAAAGTACATAAGGCCAAAATTTCAATTGATTTGAAGGATTTTTGAGGAAGTTATAACGAAATGACTTTTTGGTTATCTTTTTTCAGTGTGCAATAAAATTTGGAATAATAAAAACTTCCGATCTGTTACGTTATTAGTGTTACCTTCTATCTATATATAAAAAATAGGATGTGTGTATGTATGTATGTATGTAACGTATGGACTCCAAAACGGCTGGGCCGATTTTGATGAAATTTTCAGGAAATCTTCAGAATATTCAGGCGGGTGACACTGTGAAGTCTGATTTTTGGTCGGCGGGCGAAGGGGCGTGGCAAAATCCAATTTTCATATTGCACCACCAATGACATTTATATAATTTGTACAATTTTTTCTTTAAAATGATCGCCATGGTCCAACTTAGATTTATACGAAAAGAAAATTTTGCCCCGCCCACTTTTACGCCCTCTTTTTTCGAATTACCTAAAATCAGAAAACGGCTCCATCGATTTGACAAATTTTTCCTTCAAATGTTCGTATTAATCCATTTTAAGTTTTCATCGAAAGAAAAATTTACCACGCCTGCTTTTACGCCCACTTTTTCTATTAAGCGCATAACTTGAGAACGGCTTGACCGATTTGGACGATTTTTTCTTTAAAATGATCGCCATGGTTCAACTTAGGTTCTTGCGAAAGAAAAATTTGCCCCCCACTTTTTCCGATTTAACTAAAAAACACAGTAATGGCTGAAGAACAAGCCGTTAATTATCCCACTGAATTTTTGAGTTCATTGGAACCATCCGGAATGCCACCGCATGCACTAAGATTAAAGGTTGGGTCACCGGTAATTCTTATTCGCAACTTTAACGCACCAAAGTTATGCAATGGCACCAGATTGACCATCAAAAACTGTTCACCAAATTTAATCGAGGCAACAATCATTGGTGACAGATTCAAAGGCGAAGACGTACTTATTCCACGAATTCCGATGATTTCCAACGATTTACCAATTGAATTCAAGCGGCTCCAATTCCCTTTGCGTCTTGCCTTTGCTATTACCATCAACAAAGCACAAGGCCAATCATTGACTATTGCTGGCTTAATTTTGTAAAATTCATGTTTGTCACACGGCCCGAGTTGGCACCCCAAAAAATTTATACGTTTTTACACCAAATAAAAAAACAAAAAACATTGTCTATCCGCTAGCCTTAAGATGAAGTAATCAATATATATAATTTCCAATTTGCCTTAAATACATGTGTTTCTTTTTTCATTGAACCCATATCTACACCATATGCAAGTTATTCTGTAAAAAAAACTTTATAATAAGTATTCCATGGATTTTTATTTAAAGGCCGTAAATTTCGTTTAAAGCTCAATTTAAATCGTCTGGTAATACAACACTAATGTTTGTATGGGCCAGCAACGCGGACCGGGTCAGCTAGTTAAGAATAAAAACTGAAAAAACTAAAACCGCAGAGAGCTGATGATTATATTGAATTCGGAGTAAATTTTCAAAAGCCACCTTTAAAGTTTTAAATTGTTCTCCTATAAAACGTAACAAATAGACTTAAGCACTTATTGCCACAGAATAAATTCAAAGCCAACAGCATTGATATACATAAAACCAAAAAAGATAAATTTTTTAAACAAATTATTACAAAATATTAGTTTTAAAATAGGATTTTAGTTCAGAATGTGCATTTAAAGAATCATTTGAAAGCCTATTTCTAATTTTTTCAAGAAGATTTCAATGAGAAAACACGTTTCCTTTCGACCCCTTTGCGCGAAATTATCGTATATGCCAATTTTTTTGAAATTGAGTTTTTGATGCAATCTTGTTCTACATTCAAGGAGACGTCCCCTGACAAAATATTGTAGGCGAATTCCACTTCGTTGCTCCAAAAATTGAATGTATATTTTCATTTTTATATTGCAAGCCATAGCAGACTAAAGTAGAAAAATGGCGGTCCTGTAAAATTTGGTTTTTGTACCATACGATAATTTCGCGCAAAGGGGTCGATATAATCACTAGACACTTTAAGTTTTCTTAGCAATTCCTTCAAAACTTGTAATTCCTTAAAAAAAAAATTATTTTCTTCGACTCGAATAAGCGTTTTTTTTTTTATAAATAACTTTTGTCATCATCTCTTACAGAATCTAATCCGAAAAATCTTTTATACAGCTGCTCTTCTTCTTAAATCATTAAATTTTTTGAAGCAAGTGGGAACAACTTTTTTTTCTTTTTTATAAAATAAATCTGGGTCTTTAAACAAATTAAAAAACCTGTACATTTTTACTGTTCTTCTTTCGAAATTTCAGAACATTAAACATTTAACATTGGCTTAATTATCTAGTATGAATTGACATCTCTTTGACGTTTGGCAAAAATGTCTCCAAGCTAGAAACTGTAGTTTTGCTTTGTGTTAAATGTTAAAATATTTATTTGGTGTATTCCATAGACTTTTTTCTAAGAGCAGATGATAATGATTAAAAGCAATTGTCCTATACTAAAGTGATTTAAACCAAACAAATAGTAAAAAAGAATTAATTAAAGCCAATCAAAAACTCAAAATAGTTTTTTTTTAACTTAAGACCTTTTTGCCTAATGGCTCAGATCTATTTCGTAACACAACTTATTTACAATTATATCAGCGTAAATTTGCCAAAATAAATTAAATAAAATCCCGGGAATTCCCGCACAAATTTTCCGGGATTTTTTCCCGAAATATGTCCCGGGAAATCCCGTATGAAAAACACTACTCATACCCAATAAACAAATTAAAATCAAATCTTTTATTTGGCCTTGTTTAAAAATCATATATTGGGGTTCTTACGATAGTATTATATGCCCTGCAATTAATTCTGAAAATCAGTTTCAGAAGTTGTGACCAGTGTGACCATATTAGCTTTTTTCGAGCTAAATTTAGCTTTATTTTTTCATGTTTAGCTTAAGATATTTCATTTAGCTTTAAGCTTTTTTTTGGCTTTTTTCAACAATGCATTTAGCTTTTCCTAGCCTTTTTTAATTTCAATTTCGTGTTTATTTATATTTCAAAATAAATAAAGCAGTTTATCCAAATAAACTTATGTGTGGTTAAGTTAAAAGGATAATAATCTGGCAGCGGAGAAGAAATCCCCGTTGCAGATTTGCTCTACATACATACAAGTGCTGCCAGGCGAAGAAAAAAAAGGTACGCAATTTTTCAAAAAGTTTAAGAATTTTTATCAAAAGTCACACTTTCAATATTTCTTGAATAAATAGTAAGTTTATGTGATTTATAAAAACCAAATACATATTTCTATTTGATAATAGCAAGACAAAAAATATCTTGTTTGGCCTTCTTATGAGTGAGTGTTGTTGTCGTGGTCGAAAATTAGCCGTTTTTAAAAATTGGTATTATGATTGACGCAAACGACATATCTGTGGTTTTCATAGGCAACCGCGTATGTCAATTTTTTCGATTTTGAAATGTTGATGCCATATTTCTTAATTTTAAGCGCTCTTTACATGGTTCTAAAATTTTTTGAAAACAGATAGACCCATTCCGATCAAAAAGTGCAATACCTAGCCCATAGTTTGATCTAGAATGGTTTTTCGGCTCTCCTAAAAAATTTTATTTTAAGACATACGCGGTTGCCCATGAAAACCACAGGTATATACGACGAACTTTTTACTTATGTGTTTTACATTGCCGTTGTCGTAATTTTGAAATCGCCAAAAATTTCAACTATTTTTTTGAAAATTTCTGATAGTAAAATTTGTATTTATCTCCGATAGTATTATTTAATCTGTTTCATATTTTTATTTAAAAAAAATAATTTTTAAAATTTTTAAATTAAAATTAAAGAACAATATTTTCGGCAAATAGTTCCAAACAATGGGAAAAAAATTTTGTAAATTTTAAATTTACTCTCTAGTTGCATATTTCTGCTAGTAAATAAGCACACCTATTATATGTCTAAGTCAAAGTTGATAAGTAAAGCTTGGAATTATTATCAGCTAAATATTATTAACATTTTTTATAAAAACTTTTTTTCAAATATGAGTATCTTGATATTGACCTTTAAGAACAAAGTCAAGGATATTATATATACTTACTTAAACACCATTTAATCTATGAAAAATATCGAAATGATCAAAAGTTACTACAGTAAGCTATACAGAAATTTAGCTTTATTTTTTGGCTTAAAATTTCCTTCTTTAGCTCTTTTTAGCTCTATTTTAAGGATGATTTAGCTTTAAGTTTTTTTAAAATCTGGTCACACTGGTTGTGACATTGAAGTTAAAGTGCTAGCTAAAGCCACACCTCGTTCTGCCACATCATTAACCCATTGTAAATGTTCAACTCTGTTCTTTGCATCGTGAAACGACTTGTTTGCTTCTTAGTTTTCTAGAACTGTTTTTAAAAAATCAATTGAAATATTGCATGCCTCAAAAAAAATTAAGATTGGTTTTGGAAATTAATCTTTAAATTTCTTTATTTTTAAGGTTGTCTTCTTTTACTACATCGGTCTCGCTACTTGGCGTATGTAGATTTTTTGCCATTCAACTCAATGTTTTGGTGTCGATATGTTCATCCAGAAACGCTAAGGTAGCCAATCTTTTGTAAATAAGTAAAAATTTGTTATAAGCTTTTTGGCCACTTTCATTGGTTGACGCTATTTTTCATATTTCAACAGGACCTAACACGCAGTATTTTTCTTTGGCTTTTCTTGTTTCTCCAGTTTAAGCATGATGAATTTATTTATTATAATTTATTAGACATCTGCATAAGCATAGAAAAAACTGTCTGGATAATCTCACTGAATTTTTATGCTTGTCTTTCTTGTTCTTAAAATGTGATTAATTGTCAATACCGAAACAGTAGACAGCCAGCCAACCAGTTCGACTGATTCATGGTTAAATTGATTTAAAAAGTAATTCTAAGTTAGTAAGTTGATTCAGTATATTAAAAGGTAACTATGATTAGTATATTTGTATATTGTGATGGCGACAATTTTAGTTCCGCTTAAAAGTATTGATTCTAAACGAACTATGTACATTGTTTTTACCGACATTTTGGTATGGGTGTAAACATTTTTACTTTAAATATTGTTGGGTTTTATAATTTTTAAATTTCAAGTTAGCTTTGAAATTTTTATAATTCATTTGGAAAATTTTTTATCACATTTAAATTATTACATTAGTTGTGTTGGGTTGTGTATTCGAATTTTTCTTTTAATTTAAAAATTTGTCAAGCTAATTTTGCAAGAGAGGATTCAAATTCTTTTGGAATTATACTCAAGCTAGAATATTAGTGGTAAGCAATCAGGTTTAATGAAAATTTAAGATTTTGAAGGTAATACTAATTTCCACGGGTTTTGTTCGCAGGATTGTTTTTATTGTTGGTCAAATATTTTTACGGAATAAGGGAAAAGTGCTAACAGTTCCGGTATTTGCTAAGAAGTTGCGAGATTTCTATCCGTTGAAATTTTTTTCTGGGGAAACTATTATCTACATAATTTCCAGGCGTTCAATTTAATATTTTAAGCAAACAACAACTGTCTTCTTTTGGCGTTCTGTTACCCAGATTAACAATACTTCCCACTAAATAGGGTGACCATCAGTTTTCCAATTACCAGTTTTTTTTTTAAATAATATTTAGTGTTGAATATAACGCTTTCTTAATGAATAAAATATGGTAATATTTATCAATTTAAAACTTTGACATTTTATTAAAAAAAAAAAAAAAAAGTTTTTGATTTCCGCCTCCTTTTTTTTCTTTTGCTGACTGTCATTATAAAAGCCACGCTAATTTTGTAGTATATCTATTAATTGAATTAAATATAAATCTGAATTTTATAATTGAAATCTTTAAAATCTTGTTTTTACTTTTGAGGAACTACTATATTAAAACAGGTCCAGTTCCTCATTTGTATTAAATACATTTTTGTATGGCTAACGATAGAAACACATGCAACAACACAGTAGCAACGAAAAGTGAAGAAAATTCTGCAATTGAAAATAACTTAAAATATTCGTTTTTGAATCTAAGCAAGATGACGGAAGCAAAATCGTATCAATTACATCGGTTCAACGGGCAGAATAATCTGTTGTGGAGGCGTCAAATAGAAATTTATATGACAGAAAACAAGTTGAAACCATATTTTTTGGAAACAATAACAAGACCAAGTTCTGATAGTCAAGCATGGGATGATATAGATGCTGAGGCACAGAGGTATTGAATTAGAGCAACTAAAATATTTAACAGATTGTAATACATCTGCACAGATGTGGTCAAGATTAAAAACTGTACATGCCGAAAAGTGTGAACAGTCTGCTCAAGTCTTATTAGAGAAATTTATTAATTGCAATATAGAAGATGATGATGGCATTGTAAATTTTATAGCAAGTGTGACATCATTAGCACAACGTTTAAAAGACATTGATTTAGAGCAAAAAGAACCCATGGTTATTGCAAAAATTTTATGAAGAATCTTTATTTCGACATCGCTTTGTTCTAAATTGGGGCGAAAAACTGCAAAAATTTAGTTTTTGGCCCTATTAAAAAACAAAATTACGACGTCACAAAAAATGTTTAAAAAACCTATAATTAAGAGCGACAAAATATCTTTAATGTGTGCTTATCAAAACTAAAAAAATATTGTTTTTGAAAATTTTTTAGAGTGAGCCCCTAACAAGCCTCAATTTTTTTTTTCAGAGTCACTTTTGAAACTGAAAATCTTGTCCGATCGAAATGAAAATTTTTGTTGTTTGAACTTTGACCTCAAAGGGGCAAGGGTTAAAGTTATCCGATTTGGCTGAAATTTTTTCAACATCAGTTTTAGACCATGTGGCACAATATTCCGCCCGGGAGATGTTGAAAATCTAAAGTTGAAATTAAGCTGCCACCCTAGTGGCCATATAATAATTTAATTTTAGAATTTCGTTAAATTTTGTTTTACCATACTGTCGTTAATACATAATGGAAAATTTCCTTAATTGATTTGTATGAATTTGTTTTTATATAAATACCAGGCTTCAGAAAAATACACACACTGTATAAAAATCTCGCACATACCCAGCGGGAAAAAGAAAGAGTAGGGAGGCCTTCTAGAAGGCCTCTGTACCCCTTCTTTTGGATGTACAAGGCCTTCTTGCTCCATTCCATACTCATATCTTTTTTACACACGTTGTCATTGCGGAGAAGGCCTTCCGCTCTCGCTTCTTCTGCAGGTACATAAGAAGGGTAACGGGACCAAAAAAAATTCATTTTGCTTTTGCTTGTGCAAAAAAACAATATAAAAAATGTTACTCCTTCTCTACTCCCTTCTCATAGAAGCGAGTGTGGAAGGTGTAAGAAGCTCTTCTGAGTTTTCCCGCTGGGTAAATGTAAACAAACACAGTTTAAAGCAACACAACATATTTAGATTTACATAGCAATTATGTGTGTTTCTAAATTGTCAACGGTGCCGAACACAACCACGGTTGTGTTTTATTTTTATATTTGGTTGCGTACAACAACATGTGTAGTTCTCGTATCTTATGATCGAAACACACTTTAACGACACATCAACCCAGCGGGAAAACTCAGAAGACCTTCTTACTTCAGGCCTTTTAAAAGGCCTGCTTAAAAGATTTTTTGATTCAATTACTATTCTTATCTAACTGCTAAAGAAGGCCTCATAGAAGGCCTCGGCTCTTTCGTATAAAAGATAAGATACACCTTCCACACTCGCTTCTATGAGAAGGGAGTAGAAAAGGAGTAAAATTTTTTGTATTGTTTTTTTTGCCCAAGCAAAAGCAAAATCAATTTTTTTTGGTCCCGTTACCCTTCTTATGTACCTGCTGAAGAAGCGAGAGCGGAAGGCCTTCTCCGCAATGACAACGTGTTACAAAAGATATGAGTATGGAATGGAGCAAGAAGGCCTTGTACATCCAAAAGAAGGGGTACAGAGGCCTTCTAGAAGGCCTTCCTACTCCTTCTTTTTCCCGCTGGGCACATCAACGATTGTTACTATATAAGGTCGTGTACGTGTATGACAAAAAAGTGCATGTACGATAGATAGGTTCGCTACAATAAGGTCGTGTACGTTAAAAAAATAAGAACATGAACGATAGACATGTTCGATTGTAGGTTCGAATGTAGCTATACTTAAAGTTTGTGCACGGAAAAAATAAAGCACATGAATAACAGACAGGTTTTAAAGCAATACTCTATCTTTGTGTACGGCAACAAAAAGTACATGTGCAATAGGCAGGTTCGATTTTAATCACCCTTATTGTCTTTGGCGTTTTTGTGGCGTAAACTAGTCGTTTTTTTTTAATGGTACCGTGATTGGCGAAAACCGACAATGAATACGACACTTTTCAAATCTATTACAAAAACGACGTTAAAACAGTACCGTGTTTGGCGTATTTGCCTGTCAAAAGTGTAAAAAATTGTCGTTAAACATTTTGGTCACGACGGTTTTAAAATTATTTGAGAAATAATTTCAATGGAAGGAAATAAAATGTAAACATGCAAAAAATTTATTATCATTGAAATATAATTTTGTTTTTATGTGCTTTTGTACCTAACTCCGGCGTATATAAAGTACAAATGCCACAATTTGCGAAGTAAGTAGCAATTATGGAGCAAAAACCTTATTTGGCAAAGGTCTTCCAAAAAAGTTTAAGCAAAATTAATTTTAAAGAGGAGTGGAACACCGTTTCCGAAGATTAAAATTGCATTGGTCCCCCATCCCGTTCCGGAGAGGGTTAGATGAAGGTGTGGGCCGATTTTAAATTTTAATTGAAGAAAAAGCGGGCTCATAACTGAAAGCTATGCAACAGGTGGTGGGCCGTTTAAACAAAATACTTTTTTAGCTGTTGAAGAATCAGCAATTGATCTATTAGACATGCGTGCTGTTGCCGAACATAAAGATCCATTTGGAATTAAGAGAACGCAAAGAATTTCACCAGATCCCGAGCCAAGTTTAGACACAATAACTGACATTACCGAAATTAAAAACTTCACCTTCGGCACCTTCACTTGAACTTGAAGAGTTAATTAAAAGTAAAATGATTTATTTTGTTTTTTTTTGGTTTTAATGAATCTAATTATGTACATGTAAATACTAATTTTAGAACTACTTAAATGTTAATCTTGAAATAAATAAAAACGCAAAAATATCGTTTTAAAATTATAGTTTCAGCTCATAGTGAATAGAGATGAATAAAAACCTAAACTTAACATTTTTACAAGTAAAATAATACAAAAATTTAAAAGTTTTATTATACGTATTATTTTTAATTTTAACACTTGTTTGACAGATCTTTGACAGGGTGTTTCAAAATAATTTAATTAAGTGTATTCTTTTACTTTGTGAATCTTTTACAAAATTTTGCTAGTCGAAAATTTTAGACGGTAACATAAAATTGTAAATACGACTGCAACTACGACAGCTGTCGTTTTTCGACTACGCCAAACACAATAAGGGTGAATATGTTTTTTTGCGTGAAAAAACTAATACGTACTACACATAGCAACTGCTAAACAGGCATCAGAGCAAAACACGTACACGACCTTAGCTACAATCGTTAATGTGTGGTTAAAGTGTGTTTCGATCTTAAAATACGAGAACTACACATGTCCGTGTACGCAACCAAATATTAAAACAGAACACAATCGTTGTTGTGTTCGACACCGTTGAAAATTTAGAAACACACATAATTGTTATGTAAATAAAATTATGTGTTGGTGGCTTTTGAACAGTACATTGTGTATATTTTCTGAACCCTGATAAATACATTATAATAAATCATTCACTTCTTGTAGAGTTAATTTGTATTTAATTTTCGAATACGAAAAGTGAAGCTGCTGTTAGGTTATGGAATAGTTTAACTTCTTATTTTAGTTTTTACGATTGGGCTGACAACGAAAGTTATATTTTGTCAGCATGGTGGGTGGGCATAGGTCTAGTGTGGCAAATTTCATCACAAGCTACCTTCCACTCTTCATCAACACTTATTTTATTTTTTTTTTTTGTTTCTTTGCTGTATGGTTTGTTTTTTTATAGCTACCTAAAGTAATATCTCTTAAGACGCTTAATAAATATAACTAACAATTATTTTTTTTTTTTTTAAGGGAACACTCACACCCACCCAACGACGAGCACTCATTACTATTGTGGTGTGGGTGTACGAAAATATGATTTTCTATATTATATCATGATGAGAACATAGTGAATCTATTTACTTTAATGTAAACGTATAAATTGATGTGGAATGTACCATCTATACTTTATGGATAAGATTGCAATTTGAGAGATAATTTAATGAAATTTAATTAATTTAAAGAAATTTTTGATGATCATGTAAACCTATGCATAGCCAGCCTACCCGCTGGGTGTTCGGATATTAAAATATTAATTCAAAAATTAATTCTAAGTTAGTTGGTTCGATTTATTAAGAAGTTGGTCTAGTTATAATCAACAAATATTTAAAAGAGTTATAAACATAATTATGAACGTGTATCTAATATCACCTTCATTAAATATAGTTTGTGATTTCTTTTTTTTTGTGGTTTTATCTATTTAAGTTATATGATATTCTATGGAACGTAATGGTATGATGGTGTATAGGTTTTAAACTAGAAAAATATATATAGCGGTAATGACGATAAAAAAAAATATACTATCTTCAAATTCTTTATTGTTAATTATAATCAGATATAATAGATATTTCCTTATTAAATATTCAAAACCTCTATGTAATCCTCTTTTTTAGATAATCTTGATTGATTTTGTAATTTGATTTCCTTTTTCAATATCATTTAATATTCAAGTAGTATAGTCGACTTCAAGATTAAACTACATAGTGTAATTAAAACATTAAATAAACCATATAATATGGTTATTAAAATAAAAATTTTATTGTATCAACAAGTATAAGATATAAATGTATACTAAATATATGAATTATATCATAAGAATAGTTTAAACTAAATTCCTAACTAAACTGATATTGTAGAGTATCAAACCACAGAAAAACTCATCATCGAACTAATGTTATAAAGTTTCAAACTAGAAAAAAAAAACATTATGATAATAAAATTGTTGGTTTTAATGAGCAAAGAATATAACTAATCTCAGTTATGATGATAATGATAATGAAAAGGTTGAAATAACTAATATGTATAAAAAAATTTTGAATCAACAAGTTTCAAATGAAAGATAAATCCGAAATCATATGTATCCCTTATATATGAGAATATAAAGTTATTAACGAATAATAAAAATAATGAAAAAAAATCTATGAATTTAATAAGATCATGACGGTAATTGTTGATTTGATTCTAACAAATTAATATTTAATGAAGATATCACTATACTATATATAGATATGATATAAATGATATTAGGATTGTTAATCATTCAAATCCTCTGTATTATAAGAAACCTGATTTAAAGTAATATACAGACATTTTTAGCAAAACACTATATTCAGATGTAACTTTCTATCCAATATACATAAATTTAAGGTAGAAAAGCCATTAAATAGCAACGTATAATCAAACTATTTAATATAAACCTAAATTCTCATTTAAGTAATGAAATATTTTTTAATACAGTAGACAAGTGAAAATCAAACTATGTTTTAAGGAGTGGTATGAAAAACTAAATATACTGAATAAGAGTGATAAATGGTTTAGGTTGTATATAGAAAAAATAAAATTATGTGATAACTGAAAAGAATTTATAAGATTTGTTAAAATTAAAATAATAATATAATAGATAGAGTTGATAAAATGGAAAGGATTAGTATGGATTTTCTAGAAAAACAGTAGACAATCGCCTTGTGTGATAAGTTTGATGAGATTGAAGTAATAGGTTTGTAGATGAAATGTCTATACAAAAACCAAAATCAAGATTCGAAACTATAAAACCAAGGCCAAAAGACTACAATCAAAAACAATACTAAGACTAAGATTAAAATAAAGACCAAGATTATAGGACTGAGACTAAATATGGGAATGTTAGTGTGTATAAGAAAAAATTTATAAGATGGATAGTAAATATATGTATCTATATGAATAGTACACGCAGAGAAAAAATATGGTTGGGCATGGTTACGGCAACAACACTATGGTTAATGTAACAATATATTGTTGTCGTACACAAATAGTTGTTATTTTTAATTAGTATTGTGGTTATTTTGTTGAACTATTTATGGTTTTTAATCCAAATTTTTAATATTTTTAATTAGGCTTAAGTTCATTAAATTTAATTTTCATTAAATTATTTAATTATTTAAATTTAATGAACTTAAGCCTAATTAAAAATATTAAAAATTTGGATTAAAAACCATAAATAGTTCAACAAAATAACCACAATACTAATTATTGTTAAAGCTAGGGCACGAGCTCTATGTGTTCATTTGTCCTTCAAGTTGTGCTGAGAAAGGTCAACAAGAAGAAGAAAGACAAAAATGAAAAAACAAAAAATGTACTTTGGACTTCAAGAAAAATTCTTGACAAAAGTACGAAAAAACGGAAGTAAGGAAAAACATGTAAAATCAATTAAAAATGGATAATCATTCAAAAAAGCAAACTTCGATCTACCAAAGGTTAAAATACAATTTGGATTAAGGATTGATGTTTGACTATTGACGTCAGCAGTCGTCGATGGCTGCGAGTGTAAAGGCCGCTTTAGCCGACCGTAAATGTAATTAAATGCAATGTAACGTACCGTAACGTACTGTAAGCTCGTTTGTGCACTTATAGAACATGTAAGAACGTGTCAGCTGTTTTTCAAAAACATTAACAAAAAAGAGAAAAGTGATGAGAACTAAAAGTGTTGAAATGGTGACCGCTTTGAAGAAAAAGTACCAAGTGATTTAAATAGCATTAAAACGGTATTTCTTGTATGTTTATATAAATAAATAAATATTTGATATTAATATTACAGATTTACAATAAACAAATATGTATTATGTATAGCATATTCGACGCGTGTTCTTACATTATTTTCAAAATGTGCATACACAAAACAAGGTTTTGATCCCATTAAAAACCAGACTTTTTATTGTTTGGGGATATGTATGCATTTGTTTATTTTATACATCCAAACATATATTTGTATAAATGAAAATATGTATGGATTGTAACTTATTTTGTCAAAAGTCCACAGATATTATTACTAAAAAAATGTACCAAAGAAAAAGAGTGATTTTACCCGCATTCCATTTAAAATACAAGCAGCCCATCACTATCTACAACTGTCACGTAATCTCGTAATGAAATTCTATTTTCTACAGGTTGGCACGTTACGGTAAAGTGACATTACAGTCAGTTAAGCAGTTGCATTGCTTTCCATATAACAGAAACGATCAGCTGTTTACATTACATTTACATTTCTACATTTACGGTCGGCTAACAGGGCCTTAAAACGGCAAATCCATCTGAGGAGATCGAGTGGTTGCGATCGAAACATGTCATGGTAACCTGCCGGCCCGGGTTCGAGCCCCGGCCACGGTCAAGAATGAAAGATTATCAATAACAATTTTAATTAATTTTCATGTTGTAAAATTCCTTTCTTCATAGAAATAATTTAATGAAAATTAAATTTAATGAACTTAAGCCTAATTAAAAATATTAAAAAGTTGTTATTTTTATTTAACATCAACAATATTATAGTTACTGTAAACATATCAATGTTTATCGCAATTATGAATTTGAGTATTGTTGACCGAAAAATAATTATTTTTTTAACAACTTAATTATGATAACTTTCTAAACATATTATATTTCTCACAACCATATCATGATATTTAATAGCCATAACATGATAACTTTCTATACATTTATCATATTATGTTAAAGATGCAATCAAACTTTTTTACTCTAATCATGTTATGTTAGCGCCATTTGTAAAACAATTTTTGAAGAAGTTGTGTCGTTTTTTTATTTGTGAGCGGTTAAACAATTAAAAGATAAAATTCCATAAAAAAAATAAGTTTAAAGAAATTAAAAAATTAAAATATTAGCGGAGTTCATTCAAGTATTAGTGATGCAATAGTGCAAATGCAAAATATCATAGTTTTTTGTAAAATCCAACAACAAAACACACAGAGATTTCGTTATATTTTATAAAAGTGCTACGATATTTCTGTGGTTTTCATGGGCAACCACGTATGTCTTAAAACAAATTGTTCAGGAAAACCGAAAACCCATTCTAGATCAAACTATGGGCTAGGTATTGCACATTTTAAACTTTGTCATTACGTTACAAAACGGAATTGATCCATCTTTTTTCAAAAAAATATAAAGAGCGTTCAAAATTAGGCAATATGGCATCAACATCTTAAAATCAAAAAAATGGACACACGCGGTTGCCCATGAAAACCACAGATTTTTCATTTGCTCTTTTGCAAGCCTTATATTGAACTCCGCTATTTGATTAACATTAAGAAAAATTGTAAAAAGCCACAAAATAAAAAATCGATTCAAAAATATTTAAATTTATTTTGTATTTTTATGACAGCTATGAAAGGTGCTGTATCATAATATGATTGCTTCTAAATTTATTATGATTAACATGATGATAATATGATTACTTCTTAGCTTATTATGATTAACATGACAATAATATGATTAATTTCTTAGCTTATTATGATTAACATGACAATAATTTGATTACTTCTTAACTTAGTATGATTGGCAGAATAATAATATGATTAAAAAAAAAATTTAGAAGAATGTAAAAAAGGTGTAAAGCCTACAGTACACGGAATGTAAAATCCACAAGATTTTTAAGCATATGAGTGTATTATGCTTACACTCATATGCTTAACTCAATATGTTGAAACAAGCTATATATTACAGATTTTTTAGGCAAATAATTTGTTCCAATATGTAAACACGTATGTACTTACGTATTAAGTTTAATAAACCTGAATATTATAACATAAACAGCTCGATTTGATGGTAAATGTAGCTAATTTTTTATTTAAAAAAAAGTTCGGTATTACGAATCTCTCGGTTTAACGAAAGGGGCTGACATTATATCATTCGTTATACCGGGCTTTGCCTAGGCAAAGCTCGATATAACAAATACTCACTTTAACGAAAATTCGATATAACGAATGAGCAAGTTTGTTCATTAGCTACCTTATATAACGAACGATCAAATATTTTTGCTCCCGGTTTAACAAATGGTTAAGAAAAACAAAGCAAAACCAAAAAGTCGTTACAATAACGTTTGCTAAGATGTGTTTTTTTTTGTTTGTTACAAAGTAAGAGAACATGTAGATTAGTTTTAAGCATAATAAAAGAGTTTTGTTTGAAGTGTTGTTGAAGCAAAATGGTGAATGGAAAAAGAACATCATTCAGTGAAAAAATAAAAATTTTAGTAGAATGTAAAAAAGATGTAAGTCTTTTTCTTATATCGCATATTAAATATGGATACGCTGATAGAGGCATTTGTTATTATTTTTAAGCATATGAGTGTAAGCATACATTTGCTGTTTCAACATATTGTCTGGACTAAGCTATATATTACAGATTTTTTAGACAAATAATTTGTACCAATATGTAAACACGTATGTACTTACGTATGTAAGTTTAATAAACCTGAATATAATAACATAAACAACTCGATTTAATGGTAAATGTAGCTAATTTTTTATTTAAAAAAAAGTTCGGTATTACGAATCTCTCGATTTAACGAAAGGGGCTGACATTATATCATTCGTTATACCGGGCTTTGCCTGTATAAACTTTATATAGAAATAGAGATGGTTAATTGTCATAAGGATTGTCAGTTTTTTCACCTTCGACGTCAAAATATTCAACTTAAGTCTAGAAATTTAAAAGGTTAATTCGTAACCCTTGCGTTGAAAATGTATTCATATAAAATTCTTTGAATTTTAAAAAATTTTTCAAGGATGTAGAACAAGGTTTTTGCAAAATAATTCCATTAATTTTTTTAAGACTTTTCGTTAAGAAAAAAATGACTACCAGGTAAAAAAAATAGCCACATTAAGTGAGAGAACACCACTTCTAAGAACCCTGGTTGCCATTATTTTTTTAAACTCAAAATTATTTAAGCTGAATAAACAACGTAACACTCTTTGAATTAATTTAGTTTATATAAGGTAGGTAAGATTAACATTATTTTAATATGTAAATTAGTACACAACTCTGTGGCAATAACGAAAAAGTGCTTAAGTTAATTTTTTAAGAATTAAAGGTGATTTTTGAAAATTTACTCCTATTCTAATATAATCATAATTTATCTGCGGTTATATTTCTTTTAAAGTTTTAATTCCTAAACAATCCTTATGTCACAGATCTGAAGTAAACTTGAGTTTTATTCCAAATATTATTACACAATGAAAAAAGATATGTACACGAGGAGTAATTTTTTTATAACTTCCTGAAAAGTCGTACAAAATAATTGAAACTTTACCCATGTGTAACTTTGATTGTGAAGGTCTCAAGGGTGGTGCCAGTGTTTCTAGTTGTTGTTGCATTTGTACTTTTGAATATGATGATCTAAAAAGAAACTTAAATTTGGGTTAAGGCTACTTAATTACTTTTTTCATTAGCTTTTTCCCAAAGAACTAAAAAAGTTTATGTACGGCTCAAAACTTGCATCGAATGAGTTGTTAAAAATGTTTCGTTGACTACATCTAATCAACTTTGCAGCTACTTTTAAAATTTTCCGATAGTATCGATAGTGATAAAAACTATCGATAGTCCGCCAAAAATAAAACTATCGATACTATCGATTGTTTTGCAGCTCTAGTACTAGGTTGTAATTGAGATGGTGTGCATTACTATCCCTGCGGGAAATTTGTGTCAATTGGCCCAACCGACTGGTCCTGGGATTTGTGAAAATAGAACAAGTGCAAAAAGAAAGGACCCATGACCAGTGAAAGAAGAACCAATCCCTTAACTGGTTTATGAAGAACAAAAAGGTAGAAAAAGTAATGAATTACAACAGTACAGTCTTCACCGGTGCTGTGACACATTTTTTGGTATTTTCTTAAATTTGGTTCTTGAATTTAGTTCTAGGACTTGCTTTATTGAAATAATACTAAATTGTATTAAAATAATACTACATTTTAGTAATTGACACTAAAGGTAGAAGTACATAACACACGTTAGTGCGCGCGCGCTATGTAGACTTCTGTCAAAAAAAGTTAAACTAGTGTATTTTCATAGAACAAGCTACATGCAAAATATTTTGACGCGTTTGTGCCAAAAAGTTGGTTAACTTTGAACTTTTTAACGCGTTGTGTATTTTTGACAAGTAATCAGCTGACAATAAAAAGAATAATTTAACAAGTTTGTGAATCATGAAAGAAAAACTTATTGAAGAGCTTAAAAACATACAATATTTATATAAAAAGAATAAATTCAATAAAATAATAAAATCTTGATATACTTTTGAATCCGTTTTCAAAGCATGCACAAATAAGTAAACAAATAAAAAACAGCTGACAGGAATGGCTTTTGTAACGCGCGTGGTGTAACTTGCAATTTTTCATGCGCTAAAGTTCTTAAACGCACAACAAACGTCGACAAATTAACGCGTATTATGTACTTTTACCTTAAGCACGTTCATTGAGAATAGATCTGTGACTGGTCAAATGGTGTCAATTGACCCCCTCCAATGACAACCCCATGTAAAAGTGATAGGTCTTATTCATATAAAGTGTTGGAACTAGAACCGGTCTCTACCACCAAAGACCTATCACGGGACTACTTTGGTGTCAGTTCGCTTTCCTCTAGGGATCTTACTCGTGTCTATATCTTCATCGCTTCTGTTATCGAAAAATTCGCCCCTGGGTAGTTTTCGTTTTCTTTTTTAATCGCATAAATTAAATTTCATTACTTTTTACCAATTCAATATATTGTTTAAAATGTATTATAATTTAATTTTTACGATATTACTTTGTTTGCGCTAAAAAAAAACCATGAGCAAAATTTGTAGTGCATATTAGCTCAGTTGCAAACAAATGTAAACAATAACATTTGACATATTAAGCGCCAAATTGTTTTTTAAGGAAACTTATATATTGAACATTTTCGTGGATTTTAATATAAAATAGAGAATTTAATTTAAATAATTTAAGAAGAACAAATTTATTTTAATTTGCTTGTGTATAACTGTAAACAAATGCAGATTTTTTACAGTGCTGCCAGAAGTTTTATGTGTTGCCAGAATAAATTTTTAGAAAAATCGCACATTTGCACAAAAATAAGAGTGGTATGCTCACGATCAATCATAGTATGCACAGCAAATTTACAAATTGCAAATTTGCACAATGATCATCGTGATTACCCTTAATGTGTTGATTTAATCAATTATTTTTTTGAACAAACACTAAGAATAAGCATTTAATTCAATTAACATTTTAATTGTTTTAAAAATAATATGTAATTAAAATATTAATTGAATAAATCAAAATGTTAATGGATTTTTTCGTTTTTAATACAATAATTTATTTAAATTTGTAAAATTGGATTTTTTTTTATTTTCATATTTAATTAATACAAAACGCATTGTTTGCATACATTTTACTTAAAGCTAATTTTTCTTAATAAATTGCACTTTAATATTATAACTTTTTTTAATTGAATTGAGGCAAAATACATCTGTTTAAGTTCCCAAACCCTAATTAGTGTCCTTTTCATTTCAAAGTGGCCTTTAGTTATTACCAAATAATATAAATGTAATTTAATTTTCTAACTAACTATTTAAGCATTAAAAAAATATTTAGAAATTATTTATAGCAGAGAGGGAAGTTTTAAGTTGCTATTTAACAGTATTTTAAACATGTTGACAAGAAAGTGTTGACTTATTCATTCTACTGGAATAAGAAAGACTTTTTAAATAAATTCTTTTTTTAATAAGGAAAAAAGTAAAAGCATGGGCTAACAACGCTTTGAGGCATACTTCTTTAACAAATTTTTATTAAAGAAAATATGACACTTGCATATGCATTATTCTAAAACCTCAAATAGAAAAGGATGACAATTTAGGAGCATATAAGTAAGTACATATATATACTTTTCGAATTCCATGGTACCATGGTTCAGTTGTTAGTTTGCAAAGCAAAAATTTTGTTCATAAAAAATTTAAAATAAAATTAAACAGCCCATAGCAATTTTCTTATGGTGTTTTCTTTTCTACAAAAAATGTGACATTTTATTTTAAAAAAATACAATTTGGTGTCTGTTTCCTAAAAATTTTGCTCTCGAAATGGATGAGTTTTTTAGAATAAAACAAGCCACCGTTTTCGGGAGCAAAATTTTTAAGAAACAGACAACAAATTGCATTTTTTTTTAAATAAAATGTCACATTTTTTTATAGAACAGAAAACACCATTGATAAATTGCCAAGAGGGAAACTAGAAAATTTGTTTAAGAGCATCAAAAAATGGAAAGAATTTATACAAAAAATAAATATCCAGAAATGGAAACACTAACAAATGTGTGTTAGAATAACGTAGATACCTACTTGGGTGGCCTAATTCCCCTCAACATCGGGTGGACTCCATGCGTCTACAAACGCCCCCGAGTGCCAATGTACTCAAAACACCTCTTACCAAGCTAACCTCCACTGCAGAGCAGCTTCTTTTTATTAATAGCATATTGGGAGATCCACCAGCAGGACGAACTTCCACATAATAGTTAGAAAATCAGAAGTTTTAAAATATTGCGAATTTTGGGTACAAACGACTTCAACCATGTGATTCCTGAAAAAGCCTCAACCAATAACCAGTACAGAACCGAAACACCCAGCCACGATCATCCTCAAGAATAAAGATCTGCCGATTTCAGTCTGCCGTATTGGCTGCACCTATTTCCACCGACAATGTAGCAACGAGTAGTGAAACATTCCCAACATGTATCGCTGCTACCCGCGGGCTATGTAGGGATATGTCTTCCCCGACAATGAAAAAAAAAGAATTTTCAGGAAAGCCATAAAAGAAATAAGAGTTTTTACTCGAATAAAGATTTGGTCTGAATTGCTTTTAAGCGCTGCAAATAAAAGATCAAATTGTGATTGCGAATGCGGGTGCGGGTGCATAAGGTAATCTTCTTTTAAGAATCTAACAAAGAAAACAAGACAAATGAGTAAAGTCAACACCAAAACAAAATATTTATTGAGCAAGATAAAACTTTGTGTTTCAAAAATTCAGAGGCAAGTTTTTTATTATGAGCTATTAAAATCTCGCCATACAACTGACTCATCATCGAAAACCGCCTAGAATATGCAACTAGACGCGAATGTGTTTTTGTCCTGATCCTTCTCTTTTAGCCTTTAATTTGTTTCGATCTATTCAACACAACCCATTTTAATCAAATTCTAGTATACAACGTTTTAAGTCAACACACACAGATGTGAAGATTTACATGAGCACCTGCTGGATCGGCCTAGCCTCATGGTGAATCTTATACACTAGGGTGAAAAACAATGCATTAACCTAACACCCAGGTAGGTTTTTTTTTAAATATTTACAATGCTATTATAAAGAAATAAGATCAAGAAGTATTCAACAGTTGTAGTTTTTGTTATTTTTTCAGGGATTATCGAAAAGTAAAAAGATTTTTCAGTTGTTCCCCTTTATGTGAAATTTGTTCATTTATATAGTTTAAAATGGCACAATAATGATAGAAACAAAACGAAATAAAACAGTAAATTAAATCATCTATAACAACTAAATAGAGACAACAGAAAATTTGGCATAATCAAAGTCAACCGTTGTGACATAAACACAAGCACAACTTAAAATATTTCTCTTTATTTGAAACGAAACTTATTCTTTTCAGTTGACTCTGAAGAAGCTAGTTTTATAAAAAACAGGTATTTTTTTTGGCGAAAGAGAAGAGAAAACGACTTCTTGCAAAAAGTGAAAATTGAAAAATTTTTTAGTTAGCTCTGTTTAGAGCTGCGATCGGCAAAATCAGGGCGCCGCGTTTTCTCTTTTTTCTTTTATTCCCTTTAAACTCTTTTATTTATAAAAAAGCATACACAGTAAGAATTCATTACACTTTTTTATTTAATAAAATCAAAAACAAAACAAGTAAGAAATTATAGTCCGTCAACCCCGAGCATTTGACACTCTACACTATTGTATATACAGACAAATTTTTCGAGATTGAGTGCCGTGGGCAATAATGGACCCGCCAGAACACAATTATGGTATGAGGTTAAGATTTATGTAAAGTTTTTGTGTCGACTATTATTAGGATATCTTCATCTATACTTGCACCCGCCAGCGCAATATTTTGCCTTGAAAAAGTGGCTATCGTAAAATTTACTGTCGCCAATTTTTATATCAATACCAACATTAATAAGGTAGCCGTATATGGACCGATTCCAATAAAAAATGGTAAGATGAATAAGATTGCAATAAAAAAGGTCTGGTCCAAATTTAATATTATTTATTAATTTAAGAATTTCTTGCTTACCCTACACAACAAGATATAAATCTTATAGTTAAAGTGCAGGAATTATATTATGGCGTTTTCTTTTCTGAGTAAAATTCTCCATTTATTCTGCCTTTGACATTTTTTATGCTCTTTTCTAAAAAACATGTGTTATTTTAAAAGTGTAAAGCGTTCTTTTCTGATGATGTTCCCTCTAAAATAAAAAAAAATTTTACATGTTCAACCCTCATTTTAATTAAAGGGGCATGAGTGCAGCACTAGATCAAGGCAAATTCAGTACAAGGTGGTGGCAAATCTCGAGCCGTAAGCACTAACAATGCAATACAAAAAAACATCTGTTGTTTCTGTTAGCTTTGGATTGTTTTAGTTTTGCCACCACCTGTAATTGAATTTACCTTGTCCTAATTGTACTTTATTGTTTAATGCCGAAATTTGTGTTCTTTTGTAAACGTAAAATATGAAACACTTCTTAAAAATTAGGGGTGCATTTAAAAATGTTGCCAAGTCACAGGTAACACTTATGCAACACTTTTATTTAAAAATTCATAAAAAATTAAAAAATGCAGCTAGGCTACTAATTTTTTGCAGGCATATAAAAAACTGCAAACAAAACAAGCCATCAATGAATAAAATCTGTTACGAACTTTTGATTTTATTCACAAAAGTTGAAATTTTAATTAATTTAAGAATTTCATAAAACGAAATAATACATATATGGCGGTTTAATAAAATGCTTAAATTTGACCCCTGCAGTGCCTAAGATGCTCCTAGATGGGTCAAATGTATGACCAACCCCACTTTATTTTTCATCGAAATCATTTATTTCTAACATACTTCAAAAAAATCAGTGCCAATCTAAAAAAAAAAACGGCGAGCACCAATGGATTCAGCGTTCCCAAATTAGGTTAAAACGCCAGGTGCCCAGCTTGTCTCAAAAAAAGTATCAATTTCTTGCCACACTGTTATTAACATGGGGTCCTTACCTGAAAATTTTTTGTCATAATAAACGTCAAAACTCATATTATAAAAATAATAAATTTTAGAGTTTTCTATATAGACTTTGGCGTTTGGTATGACAAAAAATTGTCAGGTGAAGACCCCATGTAAAGAAGAAAACAAAAATCGTATTTTTTTAAGCGACATACGACAGAGCTTGTGAATTGGACATTTGTTATTTTGATTTGCCATTTAAAGAGCTCAAAGGTTAATAAAAAAAGAAATAAGCTAAGCCGCGGTTTCAAAGAAAGAACGTTACAGTTTTTTTAATTTTTCTCCATCCATAATAAATAAGATGTCCTTCCGTCTAGATGTATTAATAATTCTCGAGCAATTTCTCGAACAAAGAAATATAACAAAGAATTGGGAGTAACTACAACTAAGAAGCAGAGGGGTTTTTACAAATGAAATGTTTTTTATAACCAAATTCCCACGTAAGTAAACAAACATTTGACATAACGGACCCAAACATTTCAAATACATTTATAGGTTTGTGCAGTTTTAAAATGTCGAACTAAAAAACTCTGAAAAAGGTACTCAAACATTTTGAAAAAAAGGCACGGCAAAAAATTGTTTTCAACTTGATATCCTAAACTGAATTTATTAATATGCTTGTAGCTAAGTCAATGTGTGTGTGTGGGTGTTAGTGAGTATTTGTTAACAAAAATGACACGTTCGAAGCCAATTCAAAAGAAAATAAACAAAATCCTAAAAAAAAATTATGAGAAAAAAATTATATTTATAAAGAATGAAATGAATATTTAACGGAGTAGAAATTTTTGTGGTCATTGTAAATGTGTCCGAATGAATTAAATGAATGAAGAGTGAATGAAAGTGTAACAAAAGGTATTATAATTTAATACCTTAACAACAACTTTTATTCAAATAGACATGCTAATATACAACAACAACAAATATAAATTTGTCTTTTTTTAAAGCCTATTTTATAAAATGCTAAAGTATTCATTCATTTCGCAATTAAATTCTTAGTTCTAATGAACACGCAAAAGCTTAAATAAATTGTGGCCAATTTTTAGAAAAACTGTTGATGACTATATTTATTTTTTTATTCTATAAAGCAAGTGGATTTAAAATTCTCCGAGACCCCAAGAATTTCAGTTCTAAAGCAAAATGCAATAAACCAGCGCTAAAAAAAACTGCACTCAAAGTAGAAAAACTGCCATTTCTTTCACTTTTTTATTTGTCATTGGCCAAAAAAAAACTAATTGTTTTACTTCTATTTCATTAAATGTAAACACTCGCAGTCAAACCAACTCAAAACTCGACAAGTTGTACATAAATTGTCGATTTTTGTTTGAAAGTTTTTTGTTTCGACTGCAGTTTTTATTTCCTGCAATAAACCAATTGAATGATTTTTGAAAATGTTTTGAAGATTTTAAGGGTTTTGGCAATTAACAAATTTTTAACACTAAGATTTATGGCGATTTCTTTTCTGAGAAAAATGTTGCATTAATGTGACATGTTCTACATTTTGTGTTCGTTTGTACAAAAAATACAACTGTGGGAAAAAATTTCAAGTTCTTTTGTGAAAATGTTGATGAAAAACATTCAAAACATGTTACATGTTTTACCCTTACTTTTACTTAAGGGTTCATACTGCCCTGTTTTACAACTTTGGTACTTACTACTTTATTTGTACAACCAATATTTTATTTTGTTTGGAATAATATTTTAAAAGTTTTGTCAAAAGAATTCTACATCTAAATATTCTACGACGGCATACTTTTGAATTAAATCGTTTTTTTTTTATTTTGGTGGAAAATTCTATGTATTTATTATCGTTTTAAATTTGTTCAAGCAATAAGTGATGTCAATGTCTGCTTCCAAACCTTAAAGTAAGTGTGCAGCAAATAGTCGAATAGTTTTAAAATGAACTACATTAATAATAAAAGTGTAATAGTTGTAAATAAAGGCAGCTAATTCTGTTCGATTGAAGTTGTGCAACATGTAACACTTCGAGTGATTATAGGTAACATGAAAAAGTGTTACATGCATATACTGTAGCATTTTTTTCTCAGAATAGAAATCGCCATTAAACTAAGGAGATAACGAGACATTCAATGGTTACCCTTAAATGGGTCGGTCCCCTGACAGGGGTTTCAAGGAAACTATTCCTTGAAACGGAATAGTTTTAACATATGATACAGGTGTTTTAAACCCGAGGAGTAAGCAACTTATTGCACACAAATGTCTTCTTATTGCCAGTCAGAGATGATTTGATGAAACTACATGTGTTAGAGATGAAAAAAGGACTAGGGGGCTTTAAAGCTGTCCAGAGTTCACCTCAGTAACCTAATTGCGTTTATAACTAGCCCATTGCGAAACACGGCCAAGGACCAGGGCTTCCTTACAATGACATATGTAGAAGTTGCGGTGACGAGGAGGAGGATGAGTCAACAAAACATATTTTCAGTCATTACCCTGCTTTCGGAGACCTTAGACTCGAACTGTGTAGTTGAAGAATCCCCTAGGGACAATACTTGTATCTCTAACATTGATTTTAACTGGATCTACTCCTTCATTGATTCAACCGTATGGCTGAGTGAGAATTTCAGCAGCCAGGTAACATAGGACACCTGGAAGACGGTAAACATCGTAACACAACGGGAACTAATTTTTTACCCACGTTGGCCGTGTTTGATTGCAGCTGCCAAAGGAACCAACTTTGAACCTACAACTCAAGCTTTTCCTGGATCAAGAACGCACACAGAGTATGCATGCCGTAATTAAAGATACATTTCTATTCATTCCTCGTTTTAAATCAATAAGATTCTAAGGCTGCTGTTCGTGCGATCGCTGCCCAAGAATCGTTGCCGACGTCAATTTTAAGTTGTTGCGTCAAATCGGCAACTTCATAGCTTGGATAATGATTTGGTATTTTTTAAGGGTATTATGACGATACCGACCATTTATTGAAAATCTAACCAAAAAAAAAAAAAAAAAATTAATCCCATTTCTTTATTATTGTTTCTTATTACGTTCAGTGTTTGTTTTTTTTAATAGCTTTAGATTAAAACTAGCATTTAACCCGCTTCTTCGTTAGCGCCTCCTTTTCATTCGAGGACATATTTTTATGCCAAAGTTTATTAAAAAATTACCAGCTGAAGAACCAAAAAGCTAAAGAAAAATATCAAATTTCCCGTATTTCCATTTTTTGGTACTATTTTTCCCCCCCATTAAAGTATCAAAAATTTCAGTATTGTAGTGGCAGCCCATAATTAAGTACGATTATGTCAATGAATGGATAAAAATGTTTTGTAAAAAAGTACCTAAAATAGTTACGATTTTCACCCCTTAAATGTTCGAATTTCGAAAAAGTACCAAATTTGTATTCGTATTTTTTTGATAAGTTTCGAATGTAGCTTTGCTTTCAAAAAAGTCAAAAAGTATCTAAATTCAGGTTTTACCCGTCTACTCCCTAATAGGGCCGAATTTTCGCTTATTTTTTTAAAGAACAACGATAAGTATTACATTTTGTTTGCATCTCTTTTATTTTTTGAGATATAAGGTTACCGAATTTTCCCCTTTTTACTCTTTTTTACCCCCTAAACTTTAGAATTTCCAAAAATCCCGTCTTAGTGGATCGATTTGGGGAGTGACCAATCTCTGGTCCAAATTTCAAGTTTTTAGCTTCAGGCGTTTCGGCTGTGCAATGATGAATCAGTGAGTAACGTTACAATTTTATATATTTATATAGATATATTAAATAACAAGTATATTTTTGAAAAACTTAAAGTTAAAAAAAAATTAAATATTCATAAAAAATGGTTTAGTAATTCCAATGTAACTCTGAATTGGGCATTTCGCTTAGTCTAAAATGTATTTTATGTATTTAAAACACAGGATCTTGGAAAATTCTAACAGTAATTGATAAACTTTGTCTCTTTCTTGTATATGAATTTTTTTGTTTTAAACGTATATTTTTACTTTCTTACTAAAATTTCATTAACTTTCATTTGAGTCGCCGCAAAATTTCCTCTCATTTAAAACATAGTCAAATCCACTCGACTTCGCTTTAAAAGCGCCTTAGAAAATACCAAGTGGGTGACAACAGTATTCAACTATTGTCAATACCGACTAAAAAAATTCAAAGACAATGTTCCGTTGTCGTCGACTTTCATAATAGAGGTGATCATTTCCAATGTAACCAGAGTTGTCCGATAACTTTCTGTTCTTGTCCCTAACTTCAAGTTAGGGTCGCTAAAAATTTCTAAATCCTCTCATCTAATTAAAGTGCCTGTAAAAATGCTACTAGAACTTTGAGTAAGATCGGCTTTAGAAATTGTAGCAATAAAAAAATACACATTTTACAACGAAAAAAACAATGGTGAGCTAATACTACACAGAAAAAAGTACCTCAAGAAATTGTTTACAATAGAGTTTGTTAAAAATTAAATTATCGGTCTACAAACTTTTTATTTGATTCAATGAAAAATCCAGACTTGCACTTTGCAAAATAGCACTCAATAAATAATATTTAATAATGAAATAATTAAATATTTCTTCATATTCAATAAAAAATATATTTGAATCAAAGTAAAGACAGTATTTTTACAACTCATGTCCATTTTTTTTAATAGATTTGATATCGTTGCAAGTAAAAGTTGAGTGTTTGTAATTCTCATTCGCTTTACACTTTTATTTGTATAATATCTTTTTTTTCCAAAGTCTTTGGAAAATGGTTTCCTGATGAACTGGCCTAAGCCACCAGCGAAATGCGCATAGGAACTAGATTATCCCCCAACAATAAATTTAAGTGTATTTGTCAAGGAATAAAAATTGTTAATTTTGAACATCATAATTAATGAATAAATTAATAAAGATGCGATAAACATTTTGTTTGATTTATTTAAATTTTTCAACAATTTATTTCAACAAATCACGTTAACGTTTTGTTTAAAAAAACTTATTTTGTACAACAACTTTTTTTATTGACTCAATAAACTTGGTTGTAGACTAAAAATTTAATAACTATACCTACAAACTTTTTTTATCAATACCGCAAGAATCGTCATCGCTGAAAATTCAAAATTTTTTTAATCAAATAAATATCCGATTTCCGTATTACTTTTTTCTGTTCTGTGTACCTGCTTTGTTGCATGTATGTACTCGCTTACGGCTTTGAGATCTTCTGATCACACAGATGTTTGTTTTACAAAATATTTCTGTAACAATATTTAGTGTATTTAAAACTCTGGCCCGAAACACTTTTTGCAAATTTACAAAAGCTGAGTATTGTTAACTAGACACACAACAGCAACTCAAACAAAAGAAGTTGTGTAGTAAACACCCAGCTAGCATTTGGCTGATTATTTTTTGTAAAAATCACCCAAATGATTCATTTCAGATCAGTTTTGATGATTAAAAACTGATTTATCACTTAAGTGATTAAAAAAAGATTCATAAAGGATTCATTTATATGTTTAAATAATGATTTTTAAATATTTTGAATTTTTATTTTTGCCAAATGAAAAAAATAAAAAGAGAAACTTTCATGTCAGCCGAACCAATAAGAAGTCCAAAAATTATTGACAATTTATGAACATTAATATTAGTGCAAATTGTTTCTTCTCTTCTTTGCGAAAAACCAATTATTTTTGTTTGGTTCAAAAGCCATAATGGTGCTGATTTTTTTGGAGAAAAATTTAAAAAAAATTGCAATTAAAAAATGGTATGAAATAAAATCAAAAACTATATAATTTACGATTAAAAAATGAGACAAAAACGATTCAATAATGATAAGAAAAACTAACATTAAAATTATCAAAAAGGAATCAGAAAATTGTATCACAAATGATTCTTTCAACGAGAGTATCACTTATGATTGAAAAATGAGCTCATATACTGGTATTTTGCTCTTGAAGCTGATTCCAAAATGATTAGATTATTATACAAAATGCTAGCTGGGCATAGTGATAGTACCATTTTTTGCGTAACTGTATACGCATGTATGTGTGTGAGTGTGTAAAATTTACAAAGAATTAAATATTCCTTTTATACTATTCTAGCTGTTGTAATTATTGTTATTTAAGCTTGTTGAAGTGTAAAAAAGGTAATAATTAAATTTTCTTCTTTTTCGTCTTCTTTTTTGTTTTAATAACTCATATTTCTTCATACGACAAGGACGAAAAAGCACAAAATGGTTTTTAACAACTAGTTCTATATATGTTTGTATGTATGTATAAGTGTGAAAATCGTTTGAGTTTTTATAAACTCCCTGTAGGAAATGTCACTAGTGAATCTGTACTGATTCACTATTGACACCAAGGCGAATTGACACAATGCTTCTGTGGTCGGGTTGTCGAAAAAATTGCTAGTAAAAAAATAGGTTTGTTTACATAAAAAACTAGTTTGTATACAAACTTTGACAAGTCGACCACCGAAAAAAACACCATATGTTGACTTGACCCCACCTTCTAGTCAATTCGCCTTGATTGACACAGTCTTCACTAGTACTAGTGACTTATTACACCCCAGACAATGGTATTTACTAGAGTATAATATATTTAGTAGATACATTTAATATGAACGTGCCATTGGAAATCTACAACTGTCGTTGACACTATTGGTAGTTTAAGGTAGTTTTTTTGAGGCCACATTTAAGTAAATCTAGTCTTAACTTTTGATACTTTGTAGATGTCGAATTTAAAATGAAATTTTTTTAACATTTGATTGTTTTATTCAGGGTTGTGGAGTCGTTAATAGATAGTTTCGATTTCGACTCGAACCGCTAATTTTCCGACTTCAACTCCAACTCCAGCTCCAACTCCTACTCTTACATTGATGCTAAATGTATATGAGACTGGTCCTTATTTGACTTAAAACTCTTTTTTTATTGCAGTACCTTTTAAATGGGGTAATATAGCAAGAAATCTATTCTGTAAAATTTCAAATCGATATTTAAATTGCATCTCCAATTTCGAAGAATTTTTATTTTGAAAATATTAGAATCGCGGAATCGCGAGCCTTTGTGGGTACTTCGACTCCGAACTCCGGTACAAAAACCTCAACTCAGACTCCGACTCAACAGCCCTGATTTTATTAATAAAAATAAACATAGGAACTCATTAGGGAGCTCTAACGGTTTATCCGGTTTTTTTTTAGTTCTACTTAAGCCGGTTATCCCTAAATTTCCATTTTTCAAATATCGAATAAAACCGGCAATTTTAAAAAAAGTGTAAATTATATACGTTTTATTTACTTTTGCGATATTGGGTTTCCATTTTTTATACATATAGTCAGCTCATTATTAATAAATTTAGAAAAGTGGCGTGTGCGGCACAAAAAAAATTATTTTCGCTTTCAATAAAACACCCTTAACTCCTAAGTTCGTTAATTAACCTTCACTAAAATTTAAATTTTTCTTCAAAATATTGCAAGAAGCAGTGTGGAAAATAAAAAAAATAAGCTATCGGGTATATTTTCAGAAAACTTCATGTAAACCTTCATTGTCGTTTTTTCCACTTCTTTGGCATATGTGCCAAACCAATACTTAACAGATGATATGGCAACTTTTCATAATGAGCAGTCTAATTTTAAATCGCTTATAAAAACGTGATATTTTAAAAAATTATTTGAGTTTGTGAGTCAGCTAAGATGTACATTTTCAGAAATATGGTTGAAGTCTACTGATTAATTGGTATTAGCACCAATTAAAAGCAGACATATAGACAGAGCTTTAAGAGATTGCAATCGATTATAGTGTAATCACTTGATTTTTCGTTAATGAATGCTAATTTTTTAATTGCACTCAAAATCGGAAAATTTATTTTATATTTTTTAAAAAGGATGTAACGTTTCGGCTTTTTGCCGATACGATACCATAACTCAAACAAAAATATCGCCGATATCGACACTGAAACGCATATTGAATTTTAATTCAAGTTAAAATTATTAAAACTCAAATAGAGGTTATTGTTTATTAAGCAAAATTACAGTTTAAGATATTATATAACTAGCATTTATCCCGCTTCTTAGTAAGCGTCTCCTTTTTCTTCGTGGACATATCTGTAAGCAAATTTTTATATTTCTATTTTTTAACTTGTTAAAATTTAATTACTTTACAAAGTAGGGGGTTATACTTTGTAATCGGGCCTTTTCTTTCAAGAACATATTTATATGACAAAAAAAGTACCAAAAAGCCCTCTTACAGATTCTCATTCACCCAGAACATTGCATGTTCTATTTTATGTTTATAGGTCCAATAATAAGGGAAATTCAAAAAGTACCAGTTAAAGAACAAAAAAGTTCCCTCATAGATTCGTATCCAATCAGGACATTGCATGTTAAATTTTATGTTTTAAGGTCCAATATTACCCATAATTAAAAAAATACCAGTTGTAAAATATATTAAATTTCCCGTATTTCCCATTTTGGTACTATTTTTTCCCCCATTAAAGTATCAAAAATTGCAGTATTGCAGTGGGGGCCCATAATTTTGTACGAATATGTGAATGAATGGCGAAAAAAGTTATGTAAAAAAAGTACCAAAAATAGTTACGATTTTCACCTCTTAAACGCTCGAATTTCGAAAAAGTACCATATCTATATTCGTATTTTTTTGATAAATTGCGAATGTGGTATAAACTTTATTTTTAGATTTATTGGTTCAAAAGATAGATGGGGTGACAAAAAATACCAAAGTTCAGGTTTTACCTGTTTTCTCCCTAAAAGAGCCGATTTTCAAAAAAGTACCAGAAACACGTATCTTTTTTAGTTTTGGAGATATAAGGTTATCGAAATTACCCGTTTTTACCTTTTTTTACACCCTAAACATTTGAATTTCCAAAAATCTCGTCTTAGTGGTCCGATTAGTGGAGAGACCCACCTTCGGTCCAAATTTCAAGTTTTTATCTTCAGGCGTTTAGGCTGTGCTATGATAAATAAATTGATATTAATAAGATTTAAAAAAAAAGAAATAAATTTGAATTTTTGATAAAAAATAAAACAGACTTTTATTGAAATTTATGAACCTATAATTTCGTGAAAGTTTGTTAAAAGCAATTTTCTTGTGCATTTGGGTCTCTGTTTTAATGTGTTATAAATATATTTTCTACGGTTTGTGCATAGTTAGGCTAAGTATACTTAAGGGAAGCGAACTGACACCAAAGTAGTCCCGTGATAGGTCTTTGGTGGTAGAGACCGGTTCTAGTACTAACACTATATATGAATAAGACCTATCACTTTTACATGGGGTTGTCAATGGAGGGGGTCAATAAAACAAGTCCTAGAATTAAATTCAAGAACCAAATTTAAGTAAGTAAAAAAAATGTGTCACAGCACCGGTTAAGCTGTACTGTTGTAATTCATTACTTTTTCTACCTTTTTGATCTTCATAAACCAGTTAAGGGATTGGTTCTTCTTTCACTGGTCATGAGTCCTTTCTTTTTGTACTTGTTCTATTTTCACAAGTCCCAGGACCAGTCTGTTGGACCCATTGACACAAATTTCCCGCAGGGTGGTTATTTAAAAAATTGGCTTTTATTCCGGGAACTTTCTGTAATTTGATTAAATTTTCTTTTGTTTTTTTATAAAAACTTAATTTAAGCGCGTTTTTTATCCTGCACTTGACTTAGGCTAAAATGTCAAGTGGGCGTGTCACCTACCACACAAAAAGAATAAAGATTTATGTATATCTGGAGAGCAGTAACAGCGGTAATCCAAATAAAGTACAAGTTGCTTGGTTATCAATACAAAACATCTGTGAAAAAGTAGGCTGGATTGGAGAAGTGGGCGTGGTTCTTTATACACAAGGACAATATACGCTTATGTATATTTGGAACAGTTACAGTACAACTTTACAAATTTAATTCACATAGTTTGGTTATCAATAAAAAATATCTGTCAAAGTGGGCTGGATTAAGAGTTCAGCGTGGCACCTTCAATACAAACACAATATGGATTTTAGAATATCTGGACAACGGTAACAGAAAAACTATCAAGATTTGGTATAAATAGCTTCGTAATCAGAAAAAGAAAAACAGTACCTGAAAACGAATGTGGTATTAAAGATTCTGAAAGTAGCTTTATTCCAGCTACTTAGAGCGAAGATACCAAGATCGAAAATTTTTTGGGAAATAAAAAATAATTAAATTGATGTGGAGCCCCAACAATATGATAATATTTTATGCAAATATTTTATAAGAAATTAGTAACAATGTTGAGTTTGCAGATACAGGGAAATTAATTTTATTATGTTCATTAGGGCAATAACTTTTTCACACTTTTTGCGAATATCAATAATGGCATAGTATAGTCGTGTAGAACATTAAAAGTTATTAATAAAAAATATGATAATTTTTTCGGATTGTTAAAAAAGTTCACGCAGGGATCAGGTTGAAGTTTGAAAACAACCATTTTTATCTCACGAAAATTTTTAAAAATATGCACGTGATATAAATTTTCGTACGGGTTACAATTCATCGCGGTTCAAAATTTCTTGGAAGGTTTTAGAAATTTGCCTCCCTGCGTGAGGTTTCATCATGTCACTTATAAGAGACTTTGAAGTATGTCACAAATATGTGTAACACAGTTTCTGTTGAGAAAACTCATGTCACATATGTGTGACATTTTTTTTTTTTTTTTTTTTGTTCCTGGTTTTGAACAGAAAACGCAAAAAACTGCTGAGTGGCAAACGTGTTAAACCAGACCTGCAGTGGAAAATAGTCTCTCAGATGCGTCAGGACTTATTTGAAGGCTTCGGATTCCTGCGCCATTTTCTTTACGTTTGGGTATAAGATGTCGTTGAGCACGGTAACAAGCGGATCTGTCTCTCGAAATATTAGAAGATCTAAGGCATCTCTCGACTTCTTCTTTAGCAGATATAGGATGAAAAGATGATCCAAAGGCCAGTTCTTGTTAACTTATGGGAACTTGTACCACCTGCAGGTGTGATTATGTTTTCAACACTTTTTTTATTTAAAATATTTGCTTTTAATCAAGAAAAAGTGTAATGTAATGTAGACGCTTCATTGACCATGTCGCCAAAAAGTAACCAAAATAGTCGACAATACTGTGTGACTTGGAGACACTTGCTTCAGTTTTCCTTCAGGGCAAATGTATATGTATGTTTATGCTAACACAATACATATGTATCTAACATACATACGAGAAAAACAGTGTATTACAAATTCGCACGTGTATGCTTTTGACAGGATTATTTTTAATGGTTGTGTGCAATTAAATATTTCTTTGACGCCTTTAACACATTAATTTTATTTATGATTAAGTTAAATTTTAAAATGTTTCTTTGTGTGTTACAAACCAGCTTTAGAAATTTTATACAGTCTTTAATTCGTTTGTTTTTGTGAACGTTTAATAAAATTTGTAAACTTTATACTCACATTTTGCAAATACTTTGACGTACGTATGTTGCTTGTAGTATGAAATCCTATAAAAAGCGTACAGATATTAATTTAAGAAGTCTTTTTTACATTGTCATTGCAAAATTTTTTTTTTGAAAAGTCAAACTGAATAATAAAGGGTGCGGGAATTCCCGGGATTTAATTTATTTTGGCAAATTTACGCTGATATAATTGTAAATAAGTTGTGTTACGAAATAGATCTGAGCCATTAGGCAAAAAGGTCTTAAGTTAAAAAAAACGCATTTTGAGTTTTTGATTGGCTTTAATTAATTCTTTAGTACTCTTTGTTTGGTTTAAATCACTTTAGTATAGGACAACTGCTTTTAATCATTATCATCTGCTCTTAGAAAAAAAGTCTATGGAATACACCAAATAAATATTTTAACATTTAACACAAAGCAAAACTACAGTTTCTAGCTTGGAGACATTTTTGCCAAACGTCAAAGAGATGTCATGCTCTGAAATTTCGAAAGAAGAAAAGTAAAAATGTACAGATTTTTTAATTTGTTTAAAGACCCAGATTTATTTTATAAAAACGAAAAAAAGTTGTTCCCACTTGCTTCAAAAAATTTAATGATTTTAGAAGAAGAGCAGCTGTATAAAAGATTTTTCGGATTAGATTCTGTAAGAGATGATGACAAATGTTATGAATAAAAAAAACGCTTATTCGATTCGAAGAAAATAATTTTTTTTTAAGGAATTACAAGTTTTGAAGGAATTGCTAAGAAAACTTAAAGTGTCTAGAGATTATATAATGTTCCTTTGGGCAAAAATCCGCAGAAAGGAAACGTGTTTTCCCATTGAAATCTTCTTGAAAAAATTAGAAATAGGCTTTCAAATGTTTCTTTAAATGCACATTCTGAACTAAAATCCTATTTTAAAACTAATATTTTGTAATAATTTGTTTAAATAATTTATCTTTTTTGGTTTTATGTATATAAATGCTGTTGGCTTTGAATTTATTCTGTGGCAATAAGTGCTTAAGTCTATTTGTTAAGTTTTATAGGAGAACAATTTAAAACTTTAAAGGTGGCTTTTAAAAATTTACTCCGAATTCAATATAATCATCAGCTCTCTGCGGTTTTAGTTTTTTTCAGTTTTTATTCTTAAGCTACGGTCACTCTTATTAAATATTTGATCAAATAAGCGTAACCCCTACTTTTGTTAATGGTTAGTGAGATTTAAAATGGTCTTAATATTACAAAACAAACTAATTATACTACTAGACATAGCAAAAAAAAGTTTTTGTAAGATGTGGTATTTTAATCAAAATAAATATTGATATTAAGCTAAATGATTTTTTAGTTGCAGTCCCGTTTTTTTGTCAAATATTTGATAATTCTGACCGTAGCTTAAAACACTAATAACGTAACAGATCGGAAGTTTTTATTATTCCAAATTTTATTGCACACTGAAAAAAGATAACCAAAAAGTTATTTCGTTATAACTTCCTCAAAAATTCTTCAAATTAATTGAAATTTTGGCCTTATGTACTTTTGAACATCAAGATTTTAAGGTGCCATTAAGCACTTTTTCCTTTTTGCCACAGAAATAAAAAAGTTAAATGCATTAATAAAATTATTTAATTGATATCAGGAAATGTTATTTGTTCAAATAAATTAAATAAAATAATATTTTGAATCCCGGGATCCCGGGAAATTGAAAAATAAATCCCGCTTTCCCGGGAAATGAAAAAGTCCGGGAAAAGAAAACCCCTAATAAGAACCAAAGTTTTATTTGTTTAAAATGTTTTCAGTTTTAATTAAACATTAATTATTGATAGTAAATAAAATACTAAAATTTAAAATATGGACTTTTTTTAAAAATACCAAATTCTTAGAAGTTCCTGTATGGGCTCAATATGTGCCTTTTTTACTTTTTTTTTGCAATTTTTTATTTGTTTTAACGTAAGACGAAAAAATATTGTTTTAAGAATATGATTCGAGAACTTTAATTTTTTCTCATATATCAGTGGCCCACCCTAATATACATAGTTATATGAAATTTTACGGTTTGGAATAACATGTATCTTCAACGAAAACTTGCATTGGCTTTCAATTGTAGAGTGAAAATTAAATGTAGAATATTTACCTCACTGCGGTGTTTATAATAACAACCCATAACTATTGACAATTTTAACGAGGAAATTATCAGTGAAATACAGTATTTAATACAGTCCACCAGCCAATTATATAAATTAAATGGAATGTTCAAACTAATTGAACATCTGTTAAGGATAACAAACAGATTTAGTTAAGGAAAAACACTTTCTTGGGTTTACACTAAGGATCATCATAAATACAAAGACTTTACCTGCTGTGTACACTGAGAATAGTCATAAATGCATAAACAAGATAAGCAGATAGTTAACAGATAATTAACTTTTACCTGGAAATTGTATTACTAGATTTAAAATTTGATTTGTTCAGTTTTAAGTAATGTTAAGATTTGCTAAATAAAAATAGTATGAAAACTGTGCTCAACAAGAAAGCATCCGTATTTATATTGGTCCTTCGAAACCTTCAACGAATTATTCAAATATTGTGCTGGTTGTTCATAGAATAAAATTAAAACAGGCAATAAATACAACATATAAAAATATCAAATACATACATAGAAATATATAGAAACAAAATTAGTTAAAATGTCTGAAAGTAGATTAAACCTTTATACCAGACAAAATGAAATAAGAGTAACAATTAAAGAACTTTCAAGGGGCATTACCTTGTGCACACGAAATCAAGTACTACCTCAACTGCAAATAATAAAAAATCTGTGGAAGCAGTTTGCCATCAATCATGAGAAAATTCTGCAAGAACATGGTTCAAAAGATGACGATTATTTTAGAGAGAATACCTTTGGGCATGTGAAGTTAAAAGTAAAAGAAATATCTGCAACTTATCAATTCTCGCTGCTGGATATTCGCGCAAATCGAGGTCATCAAACAGCCGAAGCACTTAAGAAGGTTGAAAAAGAAGTAGTCGAAAAGAATATGGCGGGATTCTGTTCAACAACAGCGGCGAAAAACACCGACAAAGAACAACAAATACAACCTAGCATGAAAGCGAAAGCATTGATGTTTGAGTTTGAAAGATGCATACGAAGTCTGAAACAACAATTCGAGGAAATTGATCAAATTGACGATAAATTCATGTTAGAAGAAGCTAAGGAAAAATGGCAAAAACAGCATGATAATATAAGCGATATCTACATGAAACTTTGTGTGGATCATTTGGTAAACGATGAAAAAATCATCGAGTGCAAGGAGGAAATTGAAAATCAACATCAACTTGCAGAAAGAAAATTGCTACAAAAGTTGAATGAATTGACTGAAGTGAAAAACGCAGTCAGATTAAATGAAATTAAGATACCTTCTTTTAATGGGAACATAGAAGAATGTTTGTCTTTTCATGATTTGTTCGAAAGGTTAGTGCATGAGAACAAAACTCTGTCTGATGCATTAAATAATATTAAACATCTGCCTGTATCTGAGTTCAATTATGCAGCAGCTTGGGAGTTACTGAATCAACGATTTGACAACAGGCGAATGCTATTCCAGTCACTCATAGACAGAATAATACAGCAGCCAAATGTGAGCAGCAACAACGCCGCGATGATGAAATCGTTGCACGACGTCACAAATGAATGCATGCAGGGGCTAAGAGCGATGAAATGCAACATTGAAGGAGCAGACGCAGTCATAGCTCGTATAGTCATCCAAAAGTTAGACAACGAAGGATTGATATTATATGAGCAGCATACGAAAAAATCCAAGGAAATTCAAGTACTGTCTGATGTTCTAGAATTTATTGAAGAGCAGTATCAAAGCCTAGAATTTGCGACAAGTAGAAGACCTGATAATTTTAACCACAACAGCTCTAATGAGAAGCAGATGCAACAAACAAACGCAGTGAAAGTATCACCTGATGAAGAATTTTGCTTATATTGCGAAAAATGTGGTCATACAACAGAATTTTGTAGGCAATTTCTTGCACTGGAAGTTGAAGATCGCCTTGAGTGGGTGAAAGCAACAGAGACATGTTTTCAGTGCCTTACTCATAAATTCACTTACAACTGTTTGAGCAAGTCAACATGCGCTACCTGCGGGATGGCACATCACACAATACTACACATACCATCAGAGTCTACAAGTGTGACAATAACCAATAACGATGTTTTATTGCCTACGGCAGAAGTGCGTAATACGAAGTGCGTATGATGACGAAAAGAGAAAATGTATCGCATTAAAGGTATTGATTGATCAAGAGTCAAAGACAATTTTCATTAGTCCCAATTTACACTAGGGACATTTCTTGCCGGACAGACGAAGTTTGATGGCGAGGGGTCGAAAAGGTAGAGTGTGTAGTACATGACTATCTGTACTGGACATTTTTTCATTTCTCTTTCTTACTTTTCGTAGCTTACATCTTGTTGCTTTGTATTATTTTTCTGTCTGACTTCATATGTAAACGCTTCAGGTAAGATTAAAAGAGAATTTAAAAAATGTCCGGCAAGAAATGTCCCTAGTGTAAATTGGGACTTAGTAAAAAAATAATAAATAAAAATTTAAACATCAAAATAAAAATTTAAAAGAAAAAAATGTTATTTGTATAAAAACAAAACAATTCATAATGGTAAGGAACAAATAAAATACATAATTATGACTTTAGGCCCAACCATAATGTGCTTAAGTTGGCTTAAGCAAATATGCGTATACATGTAAATTGTATGAGGCAAAACATATTGAACTTAAGGAAACGTTTTGCTAAATTTAATGAAACTGTCATTTGCTTAAGCAAGGTGCGAATCTAATCGCACATTCCGTACGGAATCAAATGTTTGTTTATTTTGTTTTTGATTTTTTAAGTACATTTGAGAGACTTTTTGTTAATTTTTGACAGTAGGTTAAGCAAGACAATGCATATTATGGTTGGGCCTTTTGAATTTTTAAAGAATTTTGGTTTTAAAAATTTTTAGGAATTTATTAAATTTTATATTTGAGATTTTCTCACAATTTTTTTAAAAAAAGTTTTAATTTGTTGGTAATTCAGCATGTCTACTTAAATGCCTGATTAAGTGCTTATACCAAATCATCACTAGGAAATCATAATCATATTTTTGAAAAGTTACAAACAAAACCACTTAGCAAAGATTATATAGTAGTTGTATTAGTAATTTTCTTGGTTAACAATAAAATGAATTAACAAAATTTTATTAAAATCTGACATTATTTACAGACCTCGGATTTTGAATATTTGTTTCATTTTCATCAGATTGGTACAAAACTTTGTATATAGACGTTTTATTGTTCAAATATAACAAATTTTAGTCATATTGCAAATAGTCAAAATATATGCAAATAAAAATTCAATATATATGCAGAATATGCAAGATATATGCAAACGAATTTCACCGAAAAATAATCAACAACAATTATTTTTTTTTTTTATATAGATAATTTTGTTTACAATCTATTTGTACAATTTTAAGTAAATGGTTTAATAAAATTTCAAACATAACAACAAATCTTAACATGTGCTATTGAGCTATAATAGCTTAACAGCTAAAGGCTGTATGCAACAGACTTACATACTATTTTATACGTACATATTAAAGACCTGCACGAGTGTATCAGTAAGTATTGCCGAAACAGATACACCAGATATTTATCTGTTACTACTTTTATAAATGAGAGAATGAGTGTAACGGATATTGTATGGTTTTGCTTTTGCCCACTCACCACATCTTAAAAACAAAAACAGTTGCTTATGGTTTTGGATTGAGTATGTGGATTGAGTATATCTGTGGTTATCTGTTGTATATTAAAATACTGTTGGCGCGTTGATGAAAACAAGAGAGTTTATAAAAATTTGTATACGATCTCAACCAGAAGTGCCAGATTGTTTTGGTAAGAAATCGGCATATTTTCAAAAACAAATCGGCAAATTCAAATAACTATTTTAAACACAATGTTAATGCCAAAATGCAATTCACTGCTTTTTTTCATTAACAACTGAGATGAGCAGAGTTTTCCCCCTTTTTCTTAATAACTTACACAAAAGCTGAAAGCTATGAAAATAGCCCTTTCTCTTTTCCGTATAAGGCCTAAGTCTTAATGTCAAATGGCTTAAATGCCAAAAGATGTCGTTTCCGTTTTGAGTTAAAATAAGTTTTTTTTCTTCTTGTTCTTTTGGCAGCTCATCGACAAGTTAACAAAAAATAAATTGAATTCAATAAAAATCCATTTGTTTCCAAATTCTAAAACTTATTGTTTTATTCTAATTATCTTCCCTACATTTCCGTCCCTGACCCATTGGTGTTATGTGAGAGCAACACAATAAAAAACCAAAGGAATTTTAGTTTGTTGTCTAGCAACCGCTCGGAGAATAATTTTGATATTTCTGCTTTCCTAAGAGCCACCATCAGTGCTTCACCTCAACATTTGGTCCATTCGAACCGGATTGGAAGAAAATTATTCTCTGAGGTTTAATTGGAGAACATATCTTCTTGCCAAGACTACACATATATTCATACATACCTACACTTTCCCGGTAAAAAATATATATAATAAACAGGTATGTTTTGTTTATTGCTTTCGTCGTAGATTTATGGCCATTTTTCTCAATGTACCGACAAACTGTCTGTTACTTAATGTCAACATAAATTTATAAGACCGATAAACTGTCTGTTAACAATTTTGGGTTTCTCAATATACCGACAAAAAACATTGTTTTCAGTTGGCAACACCTTTCAGAATATATGTAAAAGTTGGGAGTCAGCTGATTGAATTTATCTGTACGGCAAAAAAAAGGAAAATAAATAATTGGCAGATGAGTGCCGATAAGTTTTGCGACAGAATAGAGGCAAATGACACATTGAGAAAACCGAATTTCTTTAATGTGCAGTTTTTCGTTGGGAAAAAAGATAATCATGTAAGGAGAAAACGGCCATTAGCCTGTAAAGTGCATTCGTATATGTTCTAGGGTATTCATTTAATCGGGCTTTTGTTTTAATCGGTTAATCGCTCGATTAATTAACCGAGGTTTTGGTTTAATCGGTTAATAATCGGTTAATTTGGTTTTTGATCGGTTAACCGATTAATAAAGTTTTTTTTAATAAATAAGGTAATTTCAATAATTAAAAATGCATAAACTATTTATTTTTTGGAGTTTATTATTAAAAAACCAAAATAAAAATTCTTGATCTAAAACGAGCAAACAAAAAAATTAATTCATAAAATGTGATATGTATTTTTAAAGTAACACGTCATCAGGGGTGTTCTGGAAATCGAAAACACAAAACGCAAGAATTTTAAACGTCGTTTTTTAATAAGATTTCTGTAGTTAAATAATTTTCTTGACAAATATTTCCCTATTAAACGGAATTTTATAACTAAATTAAAAAATTAGATTATTATTATTTATTAGTTATTTCAATAGTTTAAAGAGATCTGAATTAATAAATTTAAAAAAAAAAAAATTTTGTTTAAATGTTTCCGAATGAATACCCTAATATGTTCACAGAAACTTATTTTGGTTTGTTATATTTTTTATTTGCTACCTCTTGTACCCAACATAAATTGAAATTAATTAAATTATAAGAGGAAAGAAAGAAAAGAATTGAAAAATTTAAACAAAAAAAATCTGTAAAAGAAGAAGGTTTTCATCAGTCATTGATTGCATAGTAAGTTCATATAAAAATTCCACGTTTTTTTATAACAAGTGCGATTTATATATGTCGGATTTTGGTTTGCGTAAAGGAGGCGCGTGAACGAACCTATTATTCATAAACCTCATTGGAATATAATTTTTTTCTCCATTGGCTGATTGGCATTACATGTACTTTTTTTTCCAATTTGACCTCAGCGCCAAGAAGGCATTATTGAGGCAAGTTAGCAAAATAGTTTTAAAGTTAAATGTACAAATAAAATACAAGGTAAAGAGTAACTTATAGAATAGACTAGCTGTCCCGGCAAACGTTGTTTTGCCATAAACCTATTTTCAAGTAAAATAAATTCCTCTTTCTTTCATTTGAGCGCTTTATACCATAATCGGCGATGAAAAAAAAATACAATAGCTATTTATTTCTTTTCGTTACATATTCACAAGTTAAACATAAAAAAGTGATGTATTTTTTATCCTGAAGTATGAAAATCAAACAGAGATAATCAATTTTTATTGCATGGGGTCTTCACCTGAAAATTTTTTGTTATACCAAACGTCAAAGTCTATATAAAAAACTCTAATATTTTTTTCAGCTTTTTTTTATATGAAGTTTGACGTTTACTATAACAAAAAATTGTCAGGTGAAGACCCCATGTTAAGAAGAGCAATTGCGTGTACGATTTTTTTTTTTGTTTGTCAGTCCGTCTTTAGCCAACACAAATAAGCTCGATAGCTTGCCGACGCGAGAACATGCCACGTATAATTGTCTGTCTGAAAAACATGGTGTGCCCAAATCTAAGCCGCAAACAGAAAAAAGGAAAATTTAATTAATTTGGGACGTCTGTGGCAATCATCGGAGTTCGTGGCACCAAAACATTTTCGTCTCGGAATTTACCATTCAAAAAGGTAGCTTCGATAACGTTTTTCATCAATTTGTTAACGACCCATCGTGTACCATTGCAAAGTCGAAGTAGAATAACCGGAGAAAAAAACGTTTAATAAAGATACATACATAAACTTATCAAAAGAATCGTTTAATTAATTAAAAAGATATTGGATGGGGGTGCTTTTACCCGTTTACCTTTATTTTACGCCGTAAATGTTAAAATTTATAGCCTTTAGTTCCTTCAAAACTCGAAACTTTCATTGAAAAATTAATTAAGAAGAGATGGAGCTTTTACCCTAATTGTTGGAAATTCAAAAACATGTATATCTTAAAGTTCCTTTAGATATTACAGTATCTGCATGCCAAATTTAAAGAATACCGGTTGATTAGTTAAGAAGATATAGGGAGGGGCAGCGTTTGCCTCTCTTGCCCAATTTCACGCCCTGAATAATAAAAATTATAGGCTATAGTTCCTTCCAGATGTAACACTATTTGCCTGCGAAATTTCAAGAAAATCGGTTAATCAGTTAAGAAAATATTGGGAGGGGGAGCTTTTAACCGTTTTGCCCTATGTTACGCCCTCTAGCGACATAAAATATATACATTAAGATCTATTATGAATGCCATTGTACACATTAATGATGAAACAGAACTGGGGCTGAACGTTGTTTTTCATACAGTTTGACATAAAATTATGCCAGAGAATGCGGTCGAGAAAATAGAATCAATTTTATTTTGAGGACGTTTTTTCTAATGCTCTCACATTTAGACACTTATTCTCTTAACAATGCTACCATACTTTCATTCAATTTCATACATTTTGTAAACACAGAAAAATAAGAACAAAAGAAAAAGAAAGAAATGAGAGAGAATTTGAAGTTACTGCCGACGTTTTAATTATGGGCTATAGAATTTTTGCTTGAAGTTGAAGACTCAATTCTGTTTCATCATTTAGGCATTTCGATTTGGTAACTTTTCAGGTAACAATAAAAAATCATAATATGGATAATGAAACCCATTTTGTTGAAATTTATATGGGAATAATATATAGGAAAATCTTAATGCAATATCTCTGGAACCACTGGGCCGATTTCGTCCAAACCTTACATAAACCATCTACAGACTATCCCCAAGGTACCGTAATAGTTTTCGTTTAAGTCGAACGACCTGCTTTCGCTGTTAGTGGTGACATCAAAGTGTACACTTCTTTTTATATATATAGATTACAAATATATTTTCATAAAACAAAAATTATATTTCAACAAAAAAAAAAATAAAAAAAGAAGAGAGAAAAAAAAATTTTTTTTATGTTAAAAAAATGTTATATTAAATCGTTTCTATTGTATTATATAAGTGTTCCTTACAAGAAGACTTAAAATTGGAAATCCGATCAATTGATTTTAAAGCCATAGCCAAATTATTGAATTTAATTCCGCCAATATAATCAATTCGCTGTTTGGTTGTTTCTAACCTGCATCTAGAAATTCTAAAATATGTTCTATTCAGTGTATTGAAATTTATTTGATTTTCATGAATGGTATAGTATGGTAACCAATATTAATTTAAACAGAAACACTACTGCCTAATTTTCAGGATAGTAATTAAATCTAAATTAAGTTAATTTTCATAAAAACTTAAATCGTATTTAAATACAGATTGATTTTTTTAATATTATTTGAAAAGTATTATTTAAATAAGATAAAAGTATGGTAGCACTACTAAATACAAAAAAAAAAAAATCATTAAAAAGTATAATTATTTACAAGGGTCTCAAAAAACAGCTGATTGTTATTGCTTTGCCTCCTGTTATTGTATTGTCGTAATATTGAGGCCACCTTGCTAAAATATTACAATAGAAACTAAAGTTGAAATTAAGTGAACCACATCGGTGAATTAAGTTTGATTTAAGTATTTAGTGAAGAAGAGAATTTTGTATTTAAAACGATTTTAAACATAAATGAGTAGTAGGGAAATGGGGAGGCAGCAAAAATGCTGCCTCCCCATTCGTTTTTTTCCCATATACCACAGAGGGAGCATTTTGCTTTTCATTGAAAGCAGCAACAATTCTGCTTCCCCATTCGTTTTTTCCCATATACCACAGAGGGAGCATTTTGCTTTTTTCATTTAAAGCAGCAAAAAATTCTGCCTGTTTTTGTTCCCAATGTATTTTCCATAAGGAGGAATATTGAATAAAAACAAAATTAAAAAAATTGTTGAGTATTTTTTAAATATAAAAGAGAGTAATATTAAGTTGATCACGTTATATTTTCTTCAATAAAGAGAAATTTGCGAAGTTCTACGTATAAGTTCTATGTATAAAGAAATTGTTTGAGTATTTTAAAATAAGAGAGAGTAGTATTTAATATAGTTTAAATATTCAACATATATATATATATATATATATATATATATATATATATATATTATATATATAAGTATATAAATTAACTCAATTTGTACTCTAACCTAAGCAAGCATTAATATAAAAAGTTCTATGTATAAAGAAATTGTTTGAGTATTTTAAAATAAGAGAGAGTAGTATTTAATATAGTTTAAATATTCAACATATATATATATATATATATATATATATAAGTATATAAATTAACTCAATTTGTACTCTAACCTAAGCAAGCATTAATATAAAAAGGCTTTCGGGAGTATATTCCACATCATTATTCTAATTGTCACTTTAAAGGAAACTTAATAAAAATGGTAAGTATTTTCTTTATAATACAGGTTTATTTAATTATTCATTATTATTATTTTTTTCTTGTTCGTTTTCAGATGTATAAAAAAATTGTAAATATTGCCCAAGGTATTAAGCCCGAGTATATTAGAATAGATGACATACCTTTAAACCAATCTTTGAAAGTTGTGAATTTTGAATGGAAAGAAACACAATATGGACTAAAAGTCATTGCCAATTTAGATGACAATAAATGGTTTTATCTCCCCAATAGAATGATGAAATTTTTAAACAAGGAGGATCCATACTTAACTCAAATGAATGATAAAGTTTGGACAATTATTTACAAGGGGCGTCAATTACCAAATGGACCTGCAATATTTGATTTAAATTATACCTAAACTCTGCAAAAAAAAAAAATCATTACAATAAATATAAATATAATAAAACAAAAACAAGATTTTTTTTTTTTTTTTTTATATTCCTTTTTATTATATATATTTTATATTATTATATTTTTATTAACAAATAATTTTACATAAAAAAAATTAAAAGTCCTCCTCCTTTATTTCTGATAAAAATAGGTCATCCTCCTCCTCCATAAATTGTCTTATTAAATCGTCCTCCACCTTTATTTCTGATAAAAATAAGTCATCCTCCTCCTCTATAAATTGTCTTATTAAATCGTCCTCCTCCTTTATTGCCGATAAAAATAAGTCATCCTCCCGCCTTTTTTCCTTGATATCTGAAGGACTTTTATAAAATTTCGATTTCTTGGCACTGAAATTATGCAGGCGCATAAAGTGCCTTTTCTTATTAAATTTGTTTGCAAAACTTATGTGCTCACAAAATTCACAAGTTAGTTTAACACTTTCCATTTTTTAATTAAATAAAACAGTAAAAAAATCTTTTGAAAATACCTCGTAAAACATATATTTATGACTTATGCACTATTTTGTTTTTATTTTGGTACATATATTTAATGTTTATCAAAGCATATTTTGAAAAACTGATCTATGATTATTGAACTTTTAAGAACATTCTCGTAAAAAGTAAATATACAATTGTTATTGTGGAAATTAAAAGTCAATAAACTTTTCGTTATGCTAAAAAGTGCAATCGTATGCATTTTTAAAGTTTAAACATTAACCTTGAATGTTTGCTTCATATTTAATTATGAGTTAATAAACTTTTCATAAGTGAAAAATGCAATAGTGTGCATTTTTTAAAGTTTAAAAATTAACCTTGAATGTTGGCTTCAAAATAAGCTATGAGTGAATGAACTTTTCGTTAGTGAATGCAAAAATATACGTTTTTTTTTTTTTTTTTTTTTTTTTTTTTTTTTTTAAGTTGAAAAATTAATCTAGAATATCTAAGTTTAAATTAAAAACTTATGATTAAAAAACAAATCTTTTATTTGGTAACTATCTATAAGCAAAGCCGCAATGGACAATCAACAAAATAACCAAAACATAAGAGAAAGAGTTGATGTAACGGAAGTCATTATATTACCGCCGATAGATATGACGATATTCCTGGCGATGTATGACGGGCAGGACGACGTTTTCAGGTCCATACCACCGATATGGCTACTTTATGATGACATTGATACCATTCTCTTGGATACGATAAGGAATTGGGAAGAAAAACAATAATTATATTTTCTAATTTTATTTTATTTTTTTTTAATTTATTCTTAAAAATTCTTAAAAATATATTTAAATAAACTTAAAACTAAAATATCATTGTAATATAAATTAAAATAATTAAATAATTTTAAAATTAGTTTGAAACTTATGTTTTTACATCTTAAATAAATAAATACACAACAATAAACACCACATAAAATTGAAGTTTCACTTTGAATACGATGACTATTATAAGTAAAAGTTTTACAATTTTTATTTAAAAATAACTTAAAGTATTTATTTGGATATTGGCCAGCAGAACAAAAGTACTCAGCAGGTTTGTTTTTAGGAAAATAAAAAGCAACCCAATGCTCTCCAGGCTTATGTGATGGATCAGTGTTAGCAACGTAAAATGACGGTTTTAAAACTGGGTGTGTTGGTAATTTATTACATGCAAATACACCTTTAAATTTATATTTTGTTAAATTATTGGAGTTCAGAGTATCTTTAATATTAATTGAATTCATAGTGTTTGAATAATATTACGCGTTCTATCAATTTCTATAACACTATCAAATTCACAGTATACTAAGCACGTTATTGCTTCAACAATTGGTTTTCCAAAACGCCCTTCAATACGAATAGTCCCCTGGTTTATTAAGTTACCGCAATTGGAATTATTATTATGATCTGGTGTCAAGTCGAAAGCATGTAAAAAATATCCGTTATCAAAAAGTTCTTTAGTTATTTGATGACCTTTATCGAAATGGTGAATTCCAGTTCCTTTAAATAGTGTTTGATAACCACGAGTACTTATTATTCCTCCGTTATTGTAGTTAAGTTCAATTGGTTGTGCAGGAAATTGTACTCCATTAACAACCAAATTAAATCTTTGTAAATTAAAATGTTGAAAGTTAAATGGATTTTCTTTTTTCTCTCCAGTATATGCTTTATTAGACACCATTCCAAAAATTAAAAAATTTGGTAACTGTCCTAGTATAACGTTATCTAAAGTTAATGAGTGATTTCCAGGGTGTATTGTAAACGTTTTTATGTCCACTCTTTTATAAGGATAAATAGCATTTCTTGATTGTAATACATTATGATGAGCCATTAGAATATTATGATTAATAGTAAGATGGTTTATATATAAATTAGCTTCATGTATTTTAATATAGGATTCATTTTTATCGCCACCTTCTAAAATGTAAAATTCCGGTTTTTCCAAATTTAATGTTACCTTTAGCAGGTATTTTTGTTGGTTAAATACATCAACATGAAGTTTTCCAAAAAGCTCTACTCTCTTCCCATCCTTAAATAGTTTTTTTCTCTTGTCTAAACCAGGATTTTCTTTATCAACTAATGAATTTATTTTATTTGTGTCAATAGCCCAGCCACATGATTCAAGATGTGTTGATCTGGCATCATTTCCATAATTTAACAATTTTTCAATATAAGCCCTATAGTGATAGTTATTGTCAGGTTGTGATACATTTTTATTGTTAAGGTGTACAACACAATTTCTAAACAAGGAGTGCAGTAAGTTATTAACTACTCCCCCGTTTCCTTTTAATTCAATGACCAGTCGAAGATAAATACTGTTCAGATCTCGATATGTTTCACCATTGCCGAGTGATACAAATTCAATTGTGCTCGAATTATCTAGTGAGGCAATTGGATTGTAGCATATTTCTTCGGTTTTAACAACGCTGGTTTGAATTGGAGGAGATTCAAATAAATCCAACTCACTCTTCATACATTCTATAAATCCTGACATTTCCAATTTCCAAAAATATCCTTAAAGTTCTTTCCTCTACAACGTTTTGATTTAATCTGTTGCTTTTGCTTTAAACGTTTAAGTTTTATACGTCGACCTTTACCTTTCTGCATTGTTTTCATTTTATCAATAGTAGCTTCTTTTATATTTTGTATGACCTTTTTTCCTTTGTTTAGTAAGATTTCTTTTATTGGCTTTGTTCCAATTTCTTCCAAAATTTCCTTTCCAATATCTAATGATTTATTCTTTAATATATTCATCCCCGTTTTAAATAAGGGTTTTAAATGTGAAAATACAGCAGAAAATATGGATCCAATACCACGACCGTATTGTAAAATTCTTGGTGCGTGATATATTTCACCAATATTTTGTATATTTTCTCCAGACTGATTATTATAATAACTTGTATAAATCGCATCCATGGTTGTAATAAAAATGATTAATTTTGTTTGGTTACACACCTATTTTATATACACTTTTTTTTTAAAGTGTAGAGTACAATAGACGGGAACTAATTTATTAAAGCTTATCTCTTCTCCCTCATCATTTCGAATCATTATGGAAATATCATTTATATTATAGGCTTCAAGAGGAAAATATTCAATTCTATTGAAATGAATGTAGTTCTTTAATGTTGCTACTGAAAATATTTTTAAACATTTAATTTTTTTACTACCAACATTCCGAGGTTTTATTATATCAGTATAAATAAATATGTTTTCACTTATATCAGACGATTCAAATTTATTAATAAACTGATTTATGTTGTCAGAGAATTTGTTCAAAGATTTTTCCAAAATATAATTTGTTGATGATAAAATGGGATCTTTTTCATTATTTGATGATTCCGGACTTTTTATATTTACGCTACGGGTATCTTTTTCTCTTGATGATAAAATTGGATCTTTTTCATTATTTGATGGTTCTGAGCTTTTTGTATTAACGTTAAGAGTATGTTTTTCTTTTATAGGTATAATAGATTGGGACTTATCAATGTTTAATGTATTTGAAAATTTTGAAGTTTTATTTATATTTTTTAATTTCAGCGCGTCAGATGTTTCCATTAGTTCTTTAAATTTTTTTTTAATTTCATCATATTCATTATTGGAGTCAATTTTCAATGTTTTTACAGATTGATTTACAAAATTTGAAATGTTGCGTTTTTTACGTTTTAGTATATTTTGATTCATATTTAATTGTTTATTCATTATCGAAAATGATATATCTGACAATCCAACTTCCCACTGGTCGCTCATGCTAAGAGATTGATTTAATAAATTTGTGAAAGTACTTGAAGTGTTTTTATATAAATTTACTGAATCATTACTTAATAAAGTAACATAAATACTGTTTTCCTCTGTGCTTGATGCCATATTTATAAGAAATGTTAAATTTTATAAGATGTATGTTATACATATATGAAAAATGTAATTCATCAACTGAAATCCGTTTGATTAATCCATGAATTATATTCTTTATCAAAACCCAACCATTTTACAAATAGTTTTTCACCTCTACGTTTTAAGACTTTTTCAACTAAAAAGATGTTAGGAACTTTAGTTTTTAATAACTCCTCTTGATAAAATCCACCTTTAATTAAATTTCCATTAAAATCTATTAAATGGTAGGTGACAGGGTTTGTTGCATTTATTTTATTTACTTTAAAAACTTCTGTAGACCAATTTGGTGTATATCCCTTTTCAAAAACATTTTTATATTTGCTTATGCGAACAAAATCGTTTATATTAAATTTTCCATTTTTAAAAACTTTTAAATTATTATATACAGTTTTTAATAGTTTTTTTTCATTTCGCTTATTAACTGAATTAGGTTTCATCTTTATACTTCTATGATAAGATGAGTTATATTCTTTCAACAGCTTATCTAATGTATCTATCCAGATATAATTTCCTTGCATACTAAATTGTTTCCACATTTTATTTTTTAAAGTTCTATTAAATCGTTCAACTATTGACGCTTTTACATTTGAATAGGTATGATAATGATTAATATTTAGCTCTTTCATAAGAGTTTTGAAATATGTGTTATAAAATTCTTTTCCTTGGTCTGAATGCAGGTTTTTAGGAGCTTTGTTACTATTTAATTTTACAATACTTTTAAATGATTTTGAAACCTCAAATCCTGTTTTAGTTTTTAAGGGCAAAGCGTAGGCATACTTTGAAAAAACATCAATTACAGTAAGCATATACTTGAAACCTTTATTAAATTTTGCATATGGTATCATCTCCACCAAGTCTATTTGCCAAGTATCTAAAATTCCCTTTTGAATAAACCTACGTCGCTTAAAGTTTTTTCTAGCTTGACTATGAATTTCGTCAATAAGATTTTTTTTTTTACTCATATTAATTAAAATATTCTTCCTTTTTAATTCATTAACAAATGGTTTTTAAGAGTGCAAACATGTTTCATCAGTTTATATATCCATTTACAATGATGGTTTGTGGTCCCTCAGGCTGTGGGAAATCTACTTTTATTAAAAATATAATAAAAAATCAAAATATAATATCTAAAGATATAGACCGAATCATATGGTGTTATTCTGAAATAAATGCACTTCCAAATATAGAAAATGTAGAATTTGTTAAAGGAATTCCAGAGTCTTTTAATACGAATGACGAAGAATCTACTTTAATAATATTGGATGATTTAATGCTTGAATCATCAAATAAGAAAGTTTGTGAACTATTTACAAAAGGATCTCATCATAGAAACTTATGCGTAATTTTAGTTACACAAAATATTTTTCATAAAGGGGCTTATTCGCGAGATATATCATTAAACTCCAAATATATAGTTATGTTTAAAAATCCAAGAGATAAGACACAATTCCAACATCTAGCTCGTCAAGTATATCCAGAAAACTCAAAATCTTTAGTAGATGTATATAATCATTGTACAGAACAGGCTCATGGTTATTTAATAGTTGATCTTACTCAAGAAATACCAAACGCTTTAAGATTTAGATCAAATATTTTTAATACAGATTACTATATATATGCAAATATAAACAATGACTTCAAATCTAAAGTTACTGAAGGAGAACAAACATATTCTCTATGTTCTTAAAAAAGCTGATCACAAGCTACGAAATGCAATTTTGAAAAATGTTGACAATGTTGTTATCAAAACTTTAAATGAAATTATTTTAAATATTATAAACAAAAATCATAAAATAAACAAAAATGTGTTTGAAAAACTAAAGCCATATAAAAATACTTTGAGGAAAGTTTGCTCATCACAAACCTCTATGCGTCAAAAGAGGAAACATCTTATTCAAAAGGGAGGATTTTTACCCATTATTATTACATCAATATTAAGTGGAGTCATTGGAAAAATTTTAGAAAATGTCAAATAAATTATCAAAACTTATAGTTCTTCATCCATCAACTTACGAAAAATTTAAAGTTAAACATTCTGATTCAGATTTTTTACATCGGAAACTCTTGCCAATATATGGGTCCCATACACTAAAGGATATAAACAAATGGTATTATATTAAACAAGAACTTGCTAAATATTTAATTGGATCCCAACGATCATCTAATCAGAATAAACTATCAACAATTCATAATTTGCGCGATAATGAGACTCAAACTAGAAAGGTGTATAAAAAGCATATTGAAACTCAAACAATCACACCTCAATCGAGTAGTATAGCACTGCAAACAGATTTGAATTTGCCTGAAGATATTTACACAAATAATGATGACCAGAACGATATGGATACAACAATACAAAAATTTAACCCTTCTTCTGCATCTTCCGTAGCTAAGCGTCTTAAAAGCTTTTCGGAAAAAGGAACTCCAAAAATTAGAATATTATCCAAAACTGATAACTATTCAAATATGAAACAATCAAAAACTGATAACTATTCAAATATGAAACAATCAACTTTCCCTTATCAATACTCTCCTCGTGTAACAAGAAATCGAAAGAAATTAGATTACGACACTGAAAATGTATTATGGCAAAATATTTAAAAAACTTATTTTAGAAATAAAATTAAATTTTTTTTTTTTTTAATAAAAGTGTATTTATTAATATATGTATATTGTTTTATTTTTTTTTTTTTTTTTTTTTTTTTTTTTTTATATATATATATATATATATATATATATATGTATGCAAAGTGCATATTTCGAGCACACATTTACGAAGCAAGGCATTTTTAGAGCACATTTGCATTCTTTGAGGACATGTCTCAAACTAATCGTATATCAAGAGCATTATTTGAGTACATGCATAGTTTGAGACCATATTTTTTTTTTTATTAGATTTTAATTTTAAATTAATTCTCCTTATTAATTAATTCACCTCTATATATCGAATAAGCTATAGACTATTTTAAAATATACAAATTTTTGAAATTAAGTTAAAATTACATTGCAGAATATTGCCATACCTAAGTCAATGCTTTTGCGTTTTTTCATTTTTTTTGAAGATGAAGCATTATAACCAAGGTGGCTATTAAGAAACAGCTGATTAATTTTTAATCCAATTTGATTATGCCTGTTGTTGTATTGGTTGTTATACTTAGACCACCACGTGTTTATTTCCGCCATCATGTTTTTCATTATTGAAAAACAGTGCTACCGCTGTGATTATTGGAAAACAGTGGTACCGTTGTGGTACCAAAGTATCAATTTTTGTTTTTTTTGTTTACTTGTTTAATTGCTTAATTGTTTATTTGTTTAATTGTTAAATTGTTAAATTGTTAAATTGTTAAATTGTTAAATTGTTAAATTGTTAAATTGTTAAATTGTTAAATTGTTAAATTGTTAAATTGTTAAATTGTTAAATTGTTAAATTGTTAAATTGTTAAATTGTTTAATTGTTTAATTGTTTAATTGTTTAATTGTTTAATTGTTTAATTGTTTAATTTGTTTATTTGTTTATTTGTTTATTTGTTTATTTGTTTATTTGTTTATTTGTTTATTCGTTTATTTGTTTATTTGTTTATTTGTTTATTTGTTTATTTGTTTATTTATTTGTTTGTTTGTTTGTTTGTTTGTTTGTTTGTTTGTTTGTTTTTAATACATTTGTTTTTTTGTCATAGATTTGTTTGTTTGCCATACATTTTATCACCCAAGGCCCAGTCCTGGGCAGCTGTAGAACATTTTCTTCAATATATTTCTATTCTGTATTCAAAATTTTCTATGAGAGCCCCCTTAAGTAATGGAGATAACGTGGTATCTAAGAAAGATATTGTGGGAATAAAAAATAAAGTGGGGTTGGTCATAGATTTGACACGTCTAGGATCATCGTACGCGCTGCAAAGGCCAACTTTAAAAATTTCATCAAACCGCCATATTTGAATGGAAGCCTCCCTACAGGGTGCAGATAAGGTGCAAGTATGTTTAAAGAAAATGTTGGGGCCAAAAAACTAATAGAGGCCGGTCATACATTTTATCCCCCTAGAGAAGATTCCTGGGCAGTTATGGGACTTTTTCTTTAATAACTTTTTAGTCTGTATTGAAAGTTTGGGAGCCCCTATAAGGAATGGAGATAGCGGTTAGGTATGTTAGCAATAAATGGTGGAGATGAAAAATAAAGTGAGGTTGGTCATAGATTTGACCCATCTAGGAGCACCCTACGCTCTGCAGGGGCCAACTTTAAGAATTTCGCTTCCGAGATTTAAACAAGAGAAAAATTACAAAAAAACTAGCAAAACGCAAAAGGGTTCCGCTAGTTACGATAAGTACTTCGAGAAATGTCAAACGAGAAAGAGTTTGAAATCGATGACCTAAAAAATTTGGGCTATGGGCCAAAAATGGTGATATATTTATAAAATTTAATATTTAAGCAATTTTAATGCACTAAATACATTTTTTAGGCTTATTTTGTTTTAAGCTTTCCTTCTTCCTGCTTAAAGCCAAGACTATGGCGAGAAAACAAAATTCTAATTGGTTTCTGAGATGAAGAGTATGTAATGGGTGTATAAGAAAACCCTTGGTACATTTTTATTAATAATAAAAAAAAAAAATAATAATATTTGGTGCCAAAATTCATTATAGCGTAAAAAGCGCTCAAAGTAGTAAGAAGTAAAACTACAACTTGTTTCAGAAGGTTGTTATCAAAATTGAACTTTTAAACATGACATTGCATAATTCAATATAAGACTTTGAACAGTGAACTCTACAGTCGATTTCATCATCTTTAGATACTTCAGCACCTAGAAGAATATATTTGGTATCGTTCAGGTATAAAGTATTAAAGGAGTAAACAAAATTAAACAACGTTACAGTTGTAAGGCACAGATAGAATCTAAGATGGCTTTGTTGCATAAAAATATAACTTAATGTTTTCATCCAATATACTGCAAATTTTAGATTATATATATATATAAAAATCTCAATAAAAATTTTTAGCTGTGTACGTCAAAAAAAGACTTAAAAAAAGGGAAAACATTACAAATGGCAACGCTGGTAATGTGCAACTCTGTGTGTTTATTTCTACACTGCTGCCAATTTAGCTATTTTCTCGTCAAATCCAGCGATTTTTTATAAAATTTAAAAGGAAAAACTTTTTAGCGTTTTATCGCTAAATTTAATAATATTTCAATAATTTGAATTCAAAAAGGGTAGTTTTTAGCGATTTATAACTAAATATACTTTCAATTTAAAATATTGAGCTATTTTTTATTGGGTTTGTTTTATAATACTTCAATAATTTTATTTCAAAATGGGTGGTTTTTAGCGATTTATGACTATATATACTTTTTATTTAAAATATTGAGCTATTTTTATTGTGTTTGTTTTATAATACTTCAATAATTTTATTTCAAAATGGGTGGTTTTTAGCGATTTATGACTAAATATACTTTTTATTTAAAATATTGAGCTATTTTTATTGTGTTTGTTTTATAATACTTCAATAATTTTATTTCAAAATGGGTGGTTTTTAGCGATTTATGACTAAATATACTTTCCATTTAAAATATTGAGCTATTTTTATTGTGTTTGTTTTATAATACTTCAATAGTTTTATTTCAAAGTGGGTGGTTTTTAGCGATTTAGGACTAAATATACTTTTTATTTAAAATATTGAGCTATTTTTATTGTGTTTGTTTTATAATACTTCAATAGTTTTATTTCAAAATGGGTGGTTTTTAGCGATTTATGACTAAATATACTTTCCATTTAAAATATTGAGCTATTTTTATTGTGTTTGTTTTATAATACTTCAATAGTTTTATTTCAAAATGGGTGGTTTTTAGCGATTTATGACTAAATAAACTTTCCATTTAAAATATTGAGCTATTTTTATTGTGTTTGTTTTATAATACTTCAATAGTTTTATTTCAAAATGGGTGGTTTTTAGCGATTTATGACTAAATATACTTTTTATTTAAAATATTGAGCTATTTTTATTGTGTTTGTTTTATAATACTTCAATAGTTTTATTTCAAAATGGGTGGTTTTTAGCGATTTATGACTAAATATACTTTTCATTTAAAATATTGAGCTATTTTTATTGTGTTTGTTTTATAATACTTCAATAGTTTTATTTCAAAATGGGTGGTTTTTTGCGATTTATGACTAAATATACTTTTTATTTAAAATATTGAGCTATTTTTATTGTGTTTGTTTTATAATACTTCAATAATGTTATTTCAAAAAGGGTGGTTTTTAGCGATTTATAACTAAATATACTTTCAATTTAAAATATTGAGCTATTTTTTATTGGGTTTGTTTTATAATATTTCAATAATTTTATTTCAAAAAGTGTGATTTTTAGCGATTTATAACTAAATATACTTTCAATTTAAAATATTGAGTTTTTTTATTGTGTTTGTTTTATAGTATTTCAATAATTTATTTCAAAATGGGTGGTTTTTTGCGATTTATGACTAAATATACTTTCTATTTAATATATTGAGATATTTTTATTGTGTTTTTTTTTATAATATTTCAATAATTTTATTTAAAAAAGGATGATTTTTAGCGATTTATAACTTAATATACTTTCTATTTAAAATATTGAGCTATTTTTATTGTGTTGGCTTTATAATACTTCAATAGTTTTATTTTAATATGGGTGGTTTTTTGCGATTTATGACTAAATATACTTTTTATTTAAAATATTGAGCTATTTTTATTGTGTTTGTTTTATAATACTTCAATAATTTTATTTCAAAATGGGTAGTTTTTAGCGATTTATGACTAAATATACTTTTTATTTAAAATATTGAGCTATTTTTATTGTGTTTGTTTTATAATACTTCAATAATTTTATTTCAAAATGGGTGGTTTGTAGCGATTTATGACTAAATATACTTTCCATTTAAAATATTGAGCTATTTTTATTGTGTTTGTTTTATAATACTTCAATAGTTTTATTTCAAAATGGGTGGTTTTTTGCGATTTATGACTAAATATACTTCCCATTAGAATATTGAGCTATTTTTATTGTGTTGGTTTTATAATACTTCAATAGTTTTATTTCAATATGGGTGGTTTTTTGCGATTTATGACTAAATATACTTTTTATTTAAAATATTGAGCTATTTTTATTGTGTTTGTTTTATAATACTTCAATAATTTTATTTCAAAATGGGTAGTTTTTAGCGATTTATGACTAAATATACTTTTTATTTAAAATATTGAGCTATTTTTATTGTGTTTGTTTTATAATACTTCAATAATTTTATTTCAAAATGGGTGGTTTGTAGCGATTTATGACTAAATATACTTTCCATTTAAAATATTGAGCTATTTTTATTGTGTTTGTTTTATAATACTTCAATAGTTTTATTTCAAAATGGGTGGTTTTTTGCGATTTATGACTAAATATACTTCCCATTAGAATATTGAGCTATTTTTATTGTGTTTGTTTTATAATACTTCAATAGTTTTATTTCAATATGGGTGGTTTTTTGCGATTTATGACTAAATATACTTTCCATTTAAAATATTGAGCTAGTTTTTATTGTGTTTGTTTTATAATACTTCAATAGTTTTATTTCAAAATGGGTAGTTTTTTGATATTTATGACTAAATATACTTTCTATTTAAAATATTGAGCTATTTTTATTGTGTTTGTTTTATAATTTTTTAACAATTTTATTTCAAAATGTGTGGTTTTTTGCGATTTATGACTAAATGTACTTTCTATTTAAAATATTGAGTTTTTTTATTTTGTTTGTTTTATAATATTTCAATAATTTTATTTAAAAAAGGGTGGTATTAAGCGATTTATGACTAAATATACTTTATATTTAAAATATTGAGCTATTTTTATTGTGTTTGTTTTATAGTATTTCAATAATTTATTTCAAAATGGGTGGTTTTTTGTTATTTATGACTAAATATACTTTCTATTTAATATATTGAGCTATTTTTATTGTTTTTTTTTTATAATATTTCAATAATTTTATTTAAAAATGGGTGGTTTTTTTGCGATTTATGACTAAAATATACTTTCTATTTAAAATATTGAGTTTTTTTTATTGTGTTTGTTTGATAATGCTTCAATAATTTTATTTCAAAATATTTTGCTTTTGCGATTTATGACTAAATATACTTTCTATTTAAAATATTGAGCTATTTTTATTGTGTTTTTTTTATAATATTTCAATAATTTTATTTAAACTAAATATACTTTCAATCTAAAATATTGAGCTATTTTTTATTGTGTTTGTTTCATAATATTTCAATAATTTTATTTCATATAGGGTGGTTTTTAGCAATTTATAACTAAATATAAATATACATTTAAAAAAAAATTTAAAAAAAAGGGATAACATGGCAAATGCCAACGCTGGTAAAGTGCAACTCTGTGTGTTTATTTCTACACTGTTGCTAATTTGGCTTTTTTCTCGTCAAATCCAGCGATTTTTAATAAAATTTATAGAAAAAACTTTTTAGCGTTTTATCGCTAAATTTTATAATATTTCAATAATTTCTTTTCAAAAAGGGTGATTTTAGCGATTTATGGCTAAATATACTTTATATTAAAAATATTAAGCAATTTTTATTGTGTTTTTTTTTATAATACTTCAATAATTTTATTTCAAAATGGGTAGTTTTTAGCGATTTATGACTAAATATACTTTTTATTTAAAATATTGAGCTATTTTTATTGTGTTTGTTTTATAATACTTCAATAATTTTATTTCAAAATGGGTGGTTTGTAGCGATTTATGACTAAATATACTTTCCATTTAAAATATTGAGCTATTTTTATTGTGTTTGTTTTATAATACTTCAATAGTTTTATTTCAAAATGGGTGGTTTTTTGCGATTTATGACTAAATATAAATCCATTAGAATATTGAGCTATTTTTATTGTGCTTGTTTTATAATACTTCAATAGTTTTATTTCAATATGGGTGGTTTTTTGCGATTTATGACTAAATATACTTTCCATTTAAAATATTGAGCTAGTTTTTATTGTGTTTGTTTAATAATACTTCAATAGTTTTATTTCAAAATGGGTAGTTTTTTGATATTTATGACTAAATATACTTTCTATTTAAAATATTGAGCTATTTTTATTGTGTTTGTTTTATAATTTTTTAACAATTTTATTTCAAAATGTGTGGTTTTTTGCGATTTATGACTAAATGTACTTTCTATTTAAGATATTGAGTTTTTTTATTGTGTTTGTTTTATAATATTTCAATAATTTTATTTCAAATTGGGTGGTTTTTAGCGATTTATGACTAAATATACTTTCTATTTAAAATATTGAGCTATTTTAATTGTGTTTGTTTTATAATACTTCAATAGTTTTATTTCAAAATGGGTGGTTTTTTAGCGATTTATGACTAAATATACTTTTTATTTAAAATATTGAGTTATTTTTATTGTGTTTGTTTTATAATACTTCAATAGTTTTATTTCAAAATGGGTGGTGTTTTGCGATTTATGACTAAATATACTTTTTATTTAAAATATTGAGCTATTTTTATTGTGTTTGTTTTATAATACTTCAATAGTTTTATTTCAAAATGGGTGGTTTTTAGCGATTTATGACTAAATATACTTTTTATTTAAAATATTGAGTTATTTTTATAGTGTTTGTTTTATAATACTTCAATAGTTTTATTTCAAAATGGGTGGTTTTTTGCGATTTATGACTAAATATACTTTTTATTTAAAATATTGAGCTATTTTTATTGTGTTTGTTTTATAATACTTCAATAATTTTATTTCAAAATGGGTGGTTTGTAGCGATTTATGACTAAATATACTTTCCATTTAAAATATTGAGCTATTTTTATTGTGTTTGTTTTATAATACTTCAATAGTTTTATTTCAAAATGGGTGGTTTTTTGCGATTTATGACTAAATATACTTTCCATTAGAATATTGAGCTATTTTTATTGTGTTTGTTTTATAATACTTCAATAGTTTTATTTCAATATGGGTGGTTTTTTGCGATTTATGACTAAATATACTTTCCATTTAAAATATTGAGCTAGTTTTTATTGTGTTTGTTTTATAATACTTCAATAGTTTTATTTCAAAATGGGTAGTTTTTTGATATTTATGACTAAATATACTTTCTATTTAAAATATTGAGCTATTTTATTGTGTTTGTTTTATAATTTTTTAACAATTTTATTTCAAAATGTGTGGTTTTTTGCGATTTATGACTAAATGTACTTTCTATTTAAGATATTGAGTTTTTTTAATTGTGTTTGTTTTATAATATTTCAATAATTTTATTTAAAAAAGGGTGGTTTTAAGCGATTTATGACTAAATATACTTTCTATTTAAAATATTGAGCTATTTTTATTGTGTTTGTTTTATAATTTTTTAACAATTTTATTTCAAAATGTGTGGTTTTTTGCGATTTATGACTAAATGTACTTTCTATTTAAAATATTGAGTTTTTTTATTTTGTTTGTTTTATAATATTTCAATAATTTTATTTAAAAAAGGGTGGTATTAAGCGATTTATGACTAAATATACTTTATATTTAAAATATTGAGCTATTTTTATTGTGTTTGTTTTATAGTATTTCAATAATTTATTTCAAAATGGGTGGTTTTTTGTTATTTATGACTAAATATACTTTCTATTTAATATATTGAGCTATTTTTATTGTGTTTTTTTTTTTATAATATTTCAATAATTTTATTTAAAAATGGTTGGTTTTTTTGCGATTTATGACTAAAATATACTTTCTATTTAAAATATTGAGTTTTTTTATTGTGTTTGTTTGATAATGCTTCAATAATTTTATTTCAAAATATTTTGCTTTTGCGATTTATGACTAAATATACTTTCTATTTAAAATATTGAGCTATTTTTATTGTGTTTTTTTTATAATATTTCAATAATTTTATTTAAACTAAATATACTTTCAATCTAAAATATTGAGCTATTTTTTATTGTGTTTGTTTCATAATATTTCAATAATTTTATTTCATATAGGGTGGTTTTTAGCAATTTATAACTAAATATAAATATACATTTAAAAAAAAATTAAAAAAAAGGGAAAACATGGCAAATGCCAACGCTGGTAAAGTGCAACTCTGTGTGTTTATTTCTACACTGTTGCTAATTTGGCTATTTTCTCGTCAAATCCAGCGATTTTTAATAAAATTTATAGAAAAAACTTTTTAGCGTTTTATCGCTAAATTTTATAATATTTCAATAATTTCTTTTCAAAAAGGGTGATTTTAGCGATTTATGGCTAAATATACTTTATATTAAAAATATTAAGCAATTTTTATTGTGTTTTTTTTATAATACTTCAATAGTTTTATTTCAAAATGGGTAGTTTTTTGATATTTATGACTAAATATACTTTCTATTTAAAATATTGAGCTATTTTTATTGTGTTTGTTTTATAATTTTTTAACAATTTTATTTCAAAATGTGTGGTTTTTTGCGATTTATGACTAAATGTACTTTCTATTTAAGATATTGAGTTTTTTTATTGTGTTTGTTTTATAATATTTCAATAATTTTATTTCAAATTGGGTGGTTTTTAGCGATTTATGACTAAATATACTTTCTATTTAAAATATTGAGCTATTTTAATTGTGTTTGTTTTATAATACTTCAATAGTTTTATTTCAAAATGGGTGGTTTTTTGCGATTTATGACTAAATATAAATCCATTAGAATATTGAGCTATTTTTATTGTGCTTGTTTTATAATACTTCAATAGTTTTATTTCAATATGGGTGGTTTTTTGCGATTTATGACTAAATATACTTTCCATTTAAAATATTGAGCTAGTTTTTATTGTGTTTGTTTAATAATACTTCAATAGTTTTATTTCAAAATGGGTAGTTTTTTGATATTTATGACTAAATATACTTTCTATTTAAAATATTGAGCTATTTTTATTGTGTTTGTTTTATAATTTTTTAACAATTTTATTTCAAAATGTGTGGTTTTTTGCGATTTATGACTAAATGTACTTTCTATTTAAGATATTGAGTTTTTTTATTGTGTTTGTTTTATAATATTTCAATAATTTTATTTCAAATTGGGTGGTTTTTAGCGATTTATGACTAAATATACTTTCTATTTAAAATATTGAGCTATTTTAATTGTGTTTGTTTTATAATACTTCAATAGTTTTATTTCAAAATGGGTGGTTTTTAGCGATTTATGACTAAATATACTTTTTATTTAAAATATTGAGTTATTTTTATTGTGTTTGTTTTATAATACTTCAATAGTTTTATTTCAAAATGGGTGGTGTTTTGCGATTTATGACTAAATATACTTTTTATTTAAAATATTGAGCTATTTTTATTGTGTTTGTTTTATAATACTTCAATAATGTTATTTCAAAATGGGTGGTTTTTAGCGATTTATGACTAAATATACTTTTTATTTAAAATATTGAGCTATTTTTATTGTGTTTGTTTTATAATACTTCAATAGTTTTATTTCAAAATGGGTGGTTTTTAGCGATTTATGACTAAATATACTTTTTATTTAAAATATTGAGTTATTTTTATAGTGTTTGTTTTATAATACTTCAATAGTTTTATTTCAAAATGGGTGGTTTTTTGCGATTTATGACTAAATATACTTTTTATTTAAAATATTGAGCTATTTTTATTGTGTTTGTTTTATAATACTTCAATAATGTTATTTCAAAAAGGGTGGTTTTTTGAGATTTATGACTAAATATACTTTCTATTTAAAATATTGAGCTATTTTTATTGCGTTTGTTTTATAGTATTTCAATAATTTATTTCAAAATGGGTGGTTTTTTGCGATTTATGACTAAATATACTTTCTATTTAATATATTGAGCTATTTTTATTGTGTTTTTTTTTATAATATTTCAATAATTTTATTTAAAAAAGGATGGTTTTTAAGGATTTATAACTTAATATACTTTCTATTTAAAATATTGAGCTATTTTTATTGTGTTTGTTTTATAATACTTCAATAGTTTTATTTCAATATGGGTGGTTTTTTGCGATTTATGACTAAATATACTTTTTATTTAAAATATTGAGCTATTTTTATTGTGTTTGTTTTATAATACTTCAATAATTTTATTTCAAAATGGGTAGTTTTTAGCGATTTATGACTAAATATACTTTTTATTTAAAATATTGAGCTATTTTTATTGTGTTTGTTTTATAATACTTCAATAATTTTATTTCAAAATGGGTGGTTTGTAGCGATTTATGACTAAATATACTTTCCATTTAAAATATTGAGCTATTTTTATTGTGTTTGTTTTATAATACTTCAATAGTTTTATTTCAAAATGGGTGGTTTTTTGCGATTTATGACTAAATATACTTTCCATTAGAATATTGAGCTATTTTTATTGTGTTTGTTTTATAATACTTCAATAGTTTTATTTCAATATGGGTGGTTTTTTGCGATTTATGACTAAATATACTTTCCATTTAAAATATTGAGCTAGTTTTTATTGTGTTTGTTTTATAATACTTCAATAGTTTTATTTCAAAATGGGTAGTTTTTTGATATTTATGACTAAATATACTTTCTATTTAAAATATTGAGCTATTTTTATTGTGTTTGTTTTATAATTTTTTAACAATTTTATTTCAAAATGTGTGGTTTTTTGCGATTTATGACTAAATGTACTTTCTATTTAAGATATTGAGTTTTTTTAATTGTGTTTGTTTTATAATATTTCAATAATTTTATTTAAAAAAGGGTGGTTTTAAGCGATTTATGACTAAATATACTTTCTATTTAAAATATTGAGCTATTTTTATTGTGTTTGTTTTATAATTTTTTAACAATTTTATTTCAAAATGTGTGGTTTTTTGCGATTTATGACTAAATGTACTTTCTATTTAAAATATTGAGTTTTTTTATTTTGTTTGTTTTATAATATTTCAATAATTTTATTTAAAAAAGGGTGGTATTAAGCGATTTATGACTAAATATACTTTATATTTAAAATATTGAGCTATTTTTATTGTGTTTGTTTTATAGTATTTCAATAATTTATTTCAAAATGGGTGGTTTTTTGTTATTTATGACTAAATATACTTTCTATTTAATATATTGAGCTATTTTTATTGTGTTTTTTTTTATAATATTTCAATAATTTTATTTAAAAATGGTGGGTTTTTTTGCGATTTATGACTAAAATATACTTTCTATTTAAAATATTGAGTTTTTTTTATTGTGTTTGTTTGATAATGCTTCAATAATTTTATTTCAAAATATTTTGCTTTTGCGATTTATGACTAAATATACTTTCTATTTAAAATATTGAGCTATTTTTATTGTGTTTTTTTATAATATTTCAATAATTTTAATTAAACTAAATATACTTTCAATCTAAAATATTGAGCTATTTTTTATTGTGTTTGTTTCATAATATTTCAATAATTTTATTTCATATAGGGTGGTTTTTAGCAATTTATAACTAAATATAAATATACATTTAAAAAAAAATTAAAAAAAAGGGAAAACATGGCAAATGCCAACGCTGGTAAAGTGCAACTCTGTGTGTTTATTTCTACACTGTTGCTAATTTGGCTATTTTCTCGTCAAATCCAGCGATTTTTAATAAAATTTATAGAAAAAACTTTTTAGCGTTTTATCGCTAAATTTTATAATATTTCAATAATTTCTTTTCAAAAAGGGTGATTTTAGCGATTTATGGCTAAATATACTTTATATTAAAAATATTAAGCAATTTTTATTGTGTTTTTTTTATAATACTTCAATAATTTTATTTCAAAATGGGTAGTTTTTAGCGATTTATGACTAAATATACTTTTTATTTAAAATATTGAGCTATTTTTATTGTGTTTGTTTTATAATACTTCAATAATTTTATTTCAAAATGGGTGGTTTGTAGCGATTTATGACTAAATATACTTTCCATTTAAAATATTGAGCTATTTTTATTGTGTTTGTTTTATAATACTTCAATAGTTTTATTTCAAAATGGGTGGTTTTTTGCGATTTATGACTAAATATACTTCCCATTAGAATATTGAGCTATTTTTATTGTGTTTGTTTTATAATACTTCAATAGTTTTATTTCAATATGGGTGGTTTTTTGCGATTTATGACTAAATATACTTTCCATTTAAAATATTGAGCTAGTATTTATTGTGTTTGTTTTATAATACTTCAATAGTTTTATTTCAAAATGGGTAGTTTTTTGATATTTATGACTAAATATACTTTCTATTTAAAATATTGAGCTATTTTTATTGTGTTTGTTTTATAATTTTTTAACAATTTTATTTCAAAATGTGTGGTTTTTTGCGATTTATTACTAAATGTACTTTCTATTTAAGATATTGAGTTTTTTTATTTTGTTTGTTTTATAATATTTCAATAATTTTATTTAAAAAAGGGTGGTATTAAGCGATTTATGACTAAATATACTTTCCATTTAAAATATTGAGCTATTTTAATTGTGTTTGTTTTATAATACTTCAATAGTTTTATTTCAAAATGGGTGGTTTTTAGCGATTTATGACTAAATATACTTTATATTTAAAATATTGAGCTACTTTTATTGTGTTTGTTTTATAGTATTTCAATAATTTATTTCAAAATGGGTGGTTTTTTGTTATTTATGACTAAATATACTTTCTATTTAATATATTGAGCTATTTTTATTGTGTTTTTTTTTATAATATTTCAATAATTTTATTTAAAAATGGTTGGTTTTTTTGCGATTTATGACTAAAATATACTTTCTATTTAAAATATTGAGTTTTTTTTATTGTGTTTGTTTGATAATGCTTCAATAATTTTATTTCAAAATATTTTGCTTTTGCGATTTATGACTAAATATACTTTCTATTTAAAATATTGAGCTATTTTTATTGTGTTTTTTTTATAATATTTCAATAATTTTATTTAAACTAAATATACTTTCAATCTAAAATATTGAGCTATTTTTTATTGTGTTTGTTTCATAATATTTCAATAATTTTATTTCATATAGGGTGGTTTTTAGCAATTTATAACTAAATATAAATATACATTTAAAAAAAAATTAAAAAAAAGGGAAAACATGGCAAATGCCAACGCTGGTAAAGTGCAACTCTGTGTGTTTATTTCTACACTGTTGCTAATTTGGCTATTTTCTCGTCAAATCCAGCGATTTTTAATAAAATTTATAGAAAAAACTTTTTAGCGTTTTATCGCTAAATTTTATAATATTTCAATAATTTCTTTTCAAAAAGGGTGATTTTAGCGATTTATGGCTAAATATACTTTATATTAAAAATATTAAGCAATTTTTATTGTGTTTTTTTTATAATACTTCAATAATTTTATTTCAAAATGGGTAGTTTTTAGCGATTTATGACTAAATATACTTTTTATTTAAAATATTGAGCTATTTTTATTGTGTTTGTTTTATAATACTTCAATAATTTTATTTCAAAATGGGTGGTTTGTAGCGATTTATGACTAAATATACTTTCCATTTAAAATATTGAGCTATTTTTATTGTGTTTGTTTTATAATACTTCAATAGTTTTATTTCAAAATGGGTGGTTTTTTGCGATTTATGACTAAATATACTTCCCATTAGAATATTGAGCTATTTTTATTGTGTTTGTTTTATAATACTTCAATAGTTTTATTTCAATATGGGTGGTTTTTTGCGATTTATGACTAAATATACTTTCCATTTAAAATATTGAGCTAGTATTTATTGTGTTTGTTTTATAATACTTCAATAGTTTTATTTCAAAATGGGTAGTTTTTTGATATTTATGACTAAATATACTTTCTATTTAAAATATTGAGCTATTTTTATTGTGTTTGTTTTATAATTTTTTAACAATTTTATTTCAAAATGTGTGGTTTTTTGCGATTTATTACTAAATGTACTTTCTATTTAAGATATTGAGTTTTTTTATTTTGTTTGTTTTATAATATTTCAATAATTTTATTTAAAAAAGGGTGGTATTAAGCGATTTATGACTAAATATACTTTATATTTAAAATATTGAGCTATTTTTATTGTGTTTGTTTGATAATGCTTCAATAATTTTATTTCAAAATATTTTGCTTTTGCGATTTATGACTAAATATACTTTCTATTGATTGAGCTATTTTTATTGTGTTTTTTTTATAATATTTCAATAATTTTATTTAAACTAAATATACTTTCAATCTAAAATATTGAGCTATTTTTTATTGTGTTTGTTTCATAATATTTCAATAATTTTATTTCATATAGGGTGGTTTTTAGCAATTTATAACTAAATATAAATATACATTTAAAAAAAAATTAAAAAAAGGGATAACATGGCAAATGCCAACGCTGGTAAAGTGCAACTCTGTGTGTTTATTTCTACACTGTTGCTAATTTGGCTATTTTCTCGTCAAATCCAGCGATTTTTAATAAAATTTATAGAAAAAACTTTTTAGCGTTTTATCGCTAAATTTTATAATATTTCAATAATTTCTTTTCAAAAAGGGTGATTTTAGCGATTTATGGCTAAATATACTTTATATTAAAAATATTAAGCAATTTTTATTGTGTTTTTTTTATAATATTTCAGTAATTTTATTTCAAAAAGGTTGGTTTTTTGCGATTTATGACTAAATATACTTTCCGTTTAAAATATTGAGCTATTTTAATTGTGTTTGTTTTATAACACTTTAAAAATTTTATTTCAAAATGGGTGGTTTTTTGTGATTTATGGCTAAATATACTTTCTATTTAAAATATTGAGTTTTTTTTATTGTGTTTGTTTTATAGTATTTCAATAATTTTATTTCAAAATGGGTGGTTTTTTGTGATTTATGACTAAATATACTTTCTATTTAAAATTTTGAGTTTTTTTTATTGTATTTGTTTTATAGTATTTCAAAAATTTTATTTAAAAAAGGGTGGTTTTAAGCGATTTATGACTAAATATACCTTCAATTTAAAATATTGAGCTATTTTTATTGTGTTTGTTTTGTACTATTTAAAAAATGTTATTTCAAAAAGGGTGGTTTTTAGCGATTTATAACTAAATATACCTTCAATTTAAAATATTGAGCTATTTTTTATTGTGTTTGTTTTATAATATTTCAGGTATTTTATTTTAAAAAGGGTGGTTTTTGGACATTTATGACTAAATATACTTTCTATTTAAAATATTGAGCTATTTTTTATTGTGTTTGTTTTATAATACTTCAATAATTTTTTTTCAAAAAGTGTTGTTTTTAAGGTTTTATAACTAAATTTAATTATTATTTAAGAAATTGAAAATTTTTTATTGTGTTTGTTTGATAATATTTCAATAAGTTTATATCAAAAAGGGTGGTTTTTAGCGATTTATAACTAAATATACTTTCAATTTAAAATATTGAGCTATTTTTTATTGTGTTTGTTTTATAATACTTCAATAATTTTATTTCAAAATGGGTGGTTTTTAGCGATTTATGACTAAATATACTTTCCATTTAAAATATTAAGCTATTTTTATTGTGTTGGTTTGATAATATTTCAATAAGTTTATATCAAAAAGGGTGGTTTTTAGCGATTTATAACTAAATATACTTTCAATTTAAAAAATCAGGCATTTTTTATCGTGTTTGTTTTATATTATTTCAATAATTATATATCAAAAAGGGTGTTTTACGGATTTATAACTAAATATAATTCATGTTTAAAATATTGATCTATTTTATTAAATCACCCTTCTTGAATTAAAAGTATTGAAATATTATAAAACAAACGCAATAAAAAATTGCTCAATATTTCAAACAGAAAGTATATTTAGTTATAAATCACTAAAAACCACCCTTCTTGAATTAAAATTATTGAAATATTATAAAACCAACACAATAAAAAATTGCTCAATATTTTAAATAGAAAGTATATTTAGTTATAAATCGCTAAAAACCACCCTTCTTGAATTAAAATTATTGAAATATTATAAAACAGACAGAATAAAAAATTGCTCAATATTTTAAATAGAAAGTATATTTAGTTATAAATTGCTAAAAACCACCCTTCTTGAATTAAAATTATTGAAATATTATAAAACCAACACAATAAAAAATTGCTCAATATTTTAAATAGAAAGTATATTTAGTTATAAATTGCTAAAAACCACCCTTCTTGAATTAAAATTATTGAAATATTATAAAACCAACACAATAAAAAAACTCAATATCTTAAATAGAAAGTACATTTAGTCATAAATCGCAAAAAACCACACATTTTGAAATAAAATTGTTAAAAAATTATAAAACAAACACAATAAAAATAGCTCAATATTTTAAATAGAAAGTATATTTAGTCATAAATATCAAAAAACCACCCATTTTGAAATAAAATTATTGTAGTATTATAAAACAAACACAATAAAAACTAGCTCAATATGTTAAATTGAAAGTATATTTAGTCATAAATCGCTAAAAACCACCCTTTTTGAAAAGAAATTATTGAAATATTATAAAACAAACACAATAAAAATAGCTCAATATTTTAAATAGAAAGTATATTTAGTCATAAATCGCAAAAAACCACCCATTTTGAAATAAAATTATTGAAGTATTATAAAACAAACACAATAAAAAAACTCAATATCTTAAATAGAAAGTACATTTAGTCATAAATCGCAAAAAACCACACATTTTGAAATAAAATTGTTAAAAAATTATAAAACAAACACAATAAAAATAGCTCAATATTTTAAATAGAAAGTATATTTAGTCATAAATATCAAAAAACCACCCATTTTGAAATAAAATTATTGTAGTATTATAAAACAAACACAATAAAAACTAGCTCAATATGTTAAATTGAAAGTATATTTAATCATAAATCGCTAAAAACCACCCTTTTTGAAAAGAAATTATTGAAATATTATAAAACAAACACAATAAAAATAGCTCAATATTTTAAATAGAAAGTATATTTAGTCATAAATCGCAAAAAAACCACCCATTTTGAAATAAAATTATTGAAGTATTATAAAACAAACACAATAAAAAAACTCAATATCTTAAATAGAAAGTACATTTAGTCATAAATCGCAAAAAACCACACATTTTGAAATAAAATTGTTAAAAAATTATAAAACAAACACAATAAAAATAGCTCAATATTTTAAATAGAAAGTATATTTAGTCATAAATATCAAAAAACCACCCATTTTGAAATAAAATTATTGTAGTATTATAAAACAAACACAATAAAAACTAGCTCAATATGTTAAATTGAAAGTATATTTAGTCATAAATCGCTAAAAACCACCCTTTTTGAAAAGAAATTATTGAAATATTATAAAACAAACACAATAAAAATAGCTCAATATTTTAAATAGAAAGTATATTTAGTCATAAATCGCAAAAAACCACCCATTTTGAAATAAAATTATTGAAGTATTATAAAACAAACACAATAAAAAAACTCAATATCTTAAATAGAAAGTACATTTAGTCATAAATCGCAAAAAACCACACATTTTGAAATAAAATTGTTAAAAAATTATAAAACAAACACAATAAAAATAGCTCAATATTTTAAATAGAAAGTATATTTAGTCATAAATATCAAAAAACCACCCATTTTGAAATAAAATTATTGTAGTATTATAAAACAAACACAATAAAAACTAGCTCAATATGTTAAATTGAAAGTATATTTAGTCATAAATCGCTAAAAACCACCCTTTTTGAAAAGAAATTATTGAAATATTATAAAACAAACACAATAAAAATAGCTCAATATTTTAAATAGAAAGTATATTTAGTCATAAATCGCAAAAAACCACCCATTTTGAAATAAAATTATTGAAGTATTATAAAACAAACACAATAAAAAAACTCAATATCTTAAATAGAAAGTACATTTAGTCATAAATCGCAAAAAACCACACATTTTGAAATAAAATTGTTAAAAAATTATAAAACAAACACAATAAAAATAGCTCAATATTTTAAATAGAAAGTATATTTAGTCATAAATATCAAAAAACCACCCATTTTGAAATAAAATTATTGTAGTATTATAAAACAAACACAATAAAAACTAGCTCAATATGTTAAATTGAAAGTATATTTAGTCATAAATCGCTAAAAACCACCCTTTTTGAAAAGAAATTATTGAAATATTATAAAACAAACACAATAAAAATAGCTCAATATTTTAAATAGAAAGTATATTTAGTCATAAATCGCAAAAAACCACCCATTTTGAAATAAAATTATTGAAGTATTATAAAACAAACACAATAAAAAAACTCAATATCTTAAATAGAAAGTACATTTAGTCATAAATCGCAAAAAACCACACATTTTGAAATAAAATTGTTAAAAAATTATAAAACAAACACAATAAAAATAGCTCAATATTTTAAATAGAAAGTATATTTAGTCATAAATATCAAAAAACCACCCATTTTGAAATAAAATTATTGTAGTATTATAAAACAAACACAATAAAAACTAGCTCAATATGTTAAATTGAAAGTATATTTAGTCATAAATCGCTAAAAACCACCCTTTTTGAAAAGAAATTATTGAAATATTATAAAACAAACACAATAAAAATAGCTCAATATTTTAAATAGAAAGTATATTTAGTCATAAATCGCAAAAAACCACCCATTTTGAAATAAAATTATTGAAGTATTATAAAACAAACACAATAAAAAAACTCAATATCTTAAATAGAAAGTACATTTAGTCATAAATCGCAAAAAACCACACATTTTGAAATAAAATTGTTAAAAAATTATAAAACAAACACAATAAAAATAGCTCAATATTTTAAATAGAAAGTATATTTAGTCATAAATATCAAAAAACCACCCATTTTGAAATAAAATTATTGTAGTATTATAAAACAAACACAATAAAAACTAGCTCAATATGTTAAATTGAAAGTATATTTAGTCATAAATCGCTAAAAACCACCCTTTTTGAAAAGAAATTATTGAAATATTATAAAACAAACACAATAAAAATAGCTCAATATTTTAAATAGAAAGTATATTTAGTCATAAATCGCAAAAAACCACCCATTTTGAAATAAAATTATTGAAGTATTATAAAACAAACACAATAAAAAAACTCAATATCTTAAATAGAAAGTACATTTAGTCATAAATCGCAAAAAACCACACATTTTGAAATAAAATTGTTAAAAAATTATAAAACAAACACAATAAAAATAGCTCAATATTTTAAATAGAAAGTATATTTAGTCATAAATATCAAAAAACCACCCATTTTGAAATAAAATTATTGTAGTATTATAAAACAAACACAATAAAAACTAGCTCAATATGTTAAATTGAAAGTATATTTAGTCATAAATCGCTAAAAACCACCCTTTTTGAAAAGAAATTATTGAAATATTATAAAACAAACACAATAAAAATAGCTCAATATTTTAAATAGAAAGTATATTTAGTCATAAATCGCAAAAAACCACCCATTTTGAAATAAAATTATTGAAGTATTATAAAACAAACACAATAAAAAAACTCAATATCTTAAATAGAAAGTACATTTAGTCATAAATCGCAAAAAACCACACATTTTGAAATAAAATTGTTAAAAAATTATAAAACAAACACAATAAAAATAGCTCAATATTTTAAATAGAAAGTATATTTAGTCATAAATCGCAAAAAACCACCCATTTTGAAATAAAATTATTGAAGTATTATAAAACAAACACAATAAAAAAACTCAATATCTTAAATAGAAAGTACATTTAGTCATAAATCGCAAAAAACCACACATTTTGAAATAAAATTGGTAAAAAATTATAAAACAAACACAATAAAAATAGCTCAATATTTTAAATAGAAAGTATATTTAGTCATAAATCGCAAAAAACCACCCATTTTGAAATAAAATTATTGAAGTATTATAAAACAAACACAATAAAAAAACTCAATATCTTAAATAGAAAGTACATTTAGTCATAAATCGCAAAAAACCACACATTTTGAAATAAAATTGTTAAAAAATTATAAAACAAACGCAATAAAAATAGCTCAATATTTTAAATAGAAAGTATATTTAGTCATAAATATCAAAAAACCACCCATTTTGAAATAAAATTATTGTAGTATTATAAAACAAACACAATAAAAACTAGCTCAATATGTTAAATTGAAAGTATATTTAGTCATAAATCGCTAAAAACCACCCTTTTTGAAAAGAAATTATTGAAATATTATAAAACAAACACAATAAAAATAGCTCAATATTTTAAATAGAAAGTATATTTAGTCATAAATCGCAAAAAACCACCCATTTTGAAATAAAATTATTGAAGTATTATAAAACAAACACAATAAAAAAACTCAATATCTTAAATAGAAAGTACATTTAGTCATAAATCGCAAAAAACCACACATTTTGAAATAAAATTGTTAAAAAATTATAAAACAAACACAATAAAAATAGCTCAATATTTTAAATAGAAAGTATATTTAGTCATAAATATCAAAAAACCACCCATTTTGAAATAAAATTATTGTAGTATTATAAAACAAACACAATAAAAACTAGCTCAATATGTTAAATAGAAAGAATATTTAGCCATAAATCGCTAAAATCACCCTTTTTGAAAAGAAATTAGTGAAATATTATAAAATTTAGCGATAAAACGCTAAAAAGTTTTTCCTATAAATTGTATTAAAAATCGCTGGATTTGACGAGAAAATAGCCAAATTAGCAACAGTGTAGAAATAAACACACAGAGTTGCACTTTACCAGCGTTGGAATTTCCCATGTTTTCCCTTCTTTTAATTTTTTTTAAATGTATATTTATATTTAGTTATAAATTGCTAAAAACCACCCTATATGAAATAAAATTATTGAAATATTATAAAACAAACACAATAAAAAATAGCTCAATATTTTAAATTGAAAGTATATTTAATTATAAATCGTTAAAAACACCATTTTTGATATAAAGTTATTAAAATATTATAAGAAAAAAAGCTCAAATTTTTATATAATAAGAATATTTACTAATAAATCGCTAAAAACCACCTATTTTGAAATAAAATTATTGAAGCAAACCGAATGGCAAATAAAGACTATAGACCGGGAAACAATAACCAATAATTAGTATATCGAAATTGTATTTGTGAAAGATTTTATAAGTTTTTGAAAATTTGACTTAGAGTAAAATTCACATGAAAGTGCTGTGTGAGGGATATGGCCACTGTGTCCAAACCCTTCCATTTTAGGGAATCAAACCGAATGGAAAATGAAGACTATAGACAGGGCTACAATAATCAAAAATTAGTATATCCAAATTGTATTTGTGAAAATTTTTATAAGTTTTTGAAAATTTGACTTAGAGTAAAATTCACATGAAAGTGCTGTGTGAGGGATATGGCCACTGTGTCCAAACCCTTCCATTTTAGGGAATCAAACCGAATGGAAAATGAAGACTATAGACAGGGCTACAATAGTCAAAAATTAGTATATCCAAATTGTATTTGTGAAAATTTTTATAAGTTTTTGAAAATTTGACTTAGAGTAAAATTCACATGAAAGTGCTGTGTGAGGGATATGGCCACTGTGTCCAAACCCTTCCATTTTAGGGAATCAAACCGAATGGAAAATGAAGACTATAGACAGGGCTACAATAATCAAAAATTAGTATATCCAAATTGTATTTGTGAAAATTTTTATAAGTTTTTCAAAATTTGACTTAGAGTAAAATTCACATGAAAGTGCTGTGTGAGGGATATGGCCACTGTGTCCAAACCCTTCCATTTTAGGGAATCAAACCGAATGGAAAATGAAGACTATAGACAGGGCTACAATAATCAAAAATTAGTATATCCAAATTGTATTTGTGAAAATTTTTATAAGTTTTTGAAAATTTGACTTAGAGTAAAATTCACATGAAAGTGCTGTGTGAGGGATATGGCCACTGTGTCCAAACCCTTCCATTTTAGGGAATCAAACCGAATGGAAAATGAAGACTATAGACAGGGCTACAATAATCAAAAATTAGTATATCCAAATTGTATTTGTGAAAATTTTTATAAGTTTTTGAAAATTTGACTTAGAGTAAAATTCACATGAAAGTGCTGTGTGAGGGATATGGCCACTGTGTCCAAACCCTTCCATTTTAGGGAATCAAACCGAATGGAAAATGAAGACTATAGACTACAATAATCACTAATTAGTATATCGAAATTGTATTTGTGAAAATTTTTATAAGTTTTTGAAAATTTGACTTAGAGTAAAATTCACATGAAAGTGCTGTGTGAGGGATATGGCCACTGTGTCCAAACCCTTCCATTTTAGGGAATCAAACCGAATGGAAAATGAAGACTATAGACAGGGCTACAATAATCAAAAATTAGTATATCCAAATTGTATTTGTGAAAATTTTTATAAGTTTTTGAAAATTTGACTTAGAGTAAAATTCACATGAAAGTGCTGTGTGAGGGATATGGCCACTGTGTCCAAACCCTTCCATTTTAGGGAATCAAACCGAATGGAAAATGAAGACTATAGACAGGGCTACAATAATCAAAAATTAGTATATCCAAATTGTATTTGTGAAAATTTTTATAAGTTTTTGAAAATTTGACTTAGAGTAAAATTCACATGAAAGTGCTGTGTGAGGGATATGGCCACTGTGTCCAAACCCTTCCATTTTAGGGAATCAAACCGAATGGAAAATGAAGACTATAGACAGGGCTACAATAATCAAAAATTAGTATATCCAAATTGTATTTGTGAAAATTTTTATAAGTTTTTGAAAATTTGACTTAGAGTAAAATTCACATGAAAGTGCTGTGTGAGGGATATGGCCACTGTGTCCAAACCCTTCCATTTTAGGGAATCAAACCGAGTGGAAAATGAAGACTATAGACAGGTCTACAATAATCACTAATTACTATATCCAAATTGTATTTGTGAAAATTTTTATAAATTTTTGAAATTTTACTTAGAGTAAAATCACAAATACAATTTAGATACAGTAAGTACTGATTATTGGGTCAAATCTATGACCAACCTCACTTTATTTTTCATCTCCACCATTTATTGCTAACATACCTAACCGCTATCTCCATTCCTTAAGGGGGCTCCCATACAAAATTTTTAATACAGACTAGAAATTTATTGAAGAAAAAGTCCCATAACTGCCCAGGAAATCCCCCTAGGGGAGAAATGTATGACCGACCTCTATTAGTATTTTGGCCTAAACATTTTCTTTTAATATACCAGCAACTCATCTCCACCCCTTGGAGGCTACCATGCAAATATGGCGGTTTAATGAAATTCTTAAAGTTGGCCCCTGCAACGCGTAGTATATTCCTAGACGGGTCAAATCTATGACAAACCGCAGTTTATTTTTCATCTCCATCATATATTTTTAACATACTTAACCGCTATCTATTGAAGAAAAAGATCCATAACTGCCCAGGAATCTCGCCTAAGGGGATAAAATGTATGACCGGCGTCTATTATTTTTTTGGCCCCAACATTTTCTTTAAACATACTTTTACCTTATCTGCACCCTGTAGAGAGGCTTCCATACAAATATGGCGGTTTAATTAAATTTTTAAAGTTGGCCCGTGCAGCGCGTACGATGTCAAATCTATGACCAACCCCACTTTATTTTTTATTCCCACAATATCTTTCTAAGATACCTACACGTTATCTCCATTCCTTAAGGGGGCTCTCATAGAAAATTTTGAATACAGAAAAGAAATATATTGAAGAAAATGTTCTACAGCTGCCCAGAACTGGGCATTATTGGGTGATAAAATGCAAACAAACAAATCTATGACAAACAAACATATGTATTAAAAACAAACAAACAAACAAACAACCAAACAAACACACAAACAAACAACCAAACAAACACACAACAAAACAAACAAACAAACAAACAAACAAATAAAAAAATACACAAATAAACATTTCAATAAATAAACAATTACACAATTAAACAAATAAACAAATAAATAAATAAACAAACAAATAAACAAACAAGTAAACAAATAAAAAATAAGAAAATAAACAATTAAACAATTAAACAATTAAACAATTAAACAAATAAACAAATAAACTAATAAACAATCAAACAAACAAATAAACAAATAAAAAAATAAACAAATAAACAATTAAACAAATAAACAAGTAAACAATTAAACAAATAAACTAATAAACAAACAAACAAACAAACAAATAAACAAATAAAAAAATAAACAAATAAACAATTAAACAAATAAACAAGTAAACAAATAAACAAAGAAACTAATAAACAAACAAACAAACAAATAAACAAATAAAAAAATAAACAAATACACAAATAAACAAGTAAACAATTAAACAAATAAACTAATAAACAAACAAACAAACAAATAAACAAATAAAAAAATAAACAAATAAACAATTAAACAAATAAACAAGTAAACAAATAAACAAAGAAACTAATAAACAAACAAACAAACAAATAAACAAATAAAAAAATAAACAAATACACAAATAAACAAGTAAACAATTAAACAAATAAACTAATAAACAAACAAACAAACAAACAAATAAACAAATAAAAAAATAAACAAATAAACAATTAAACAAATAAACAAGTAAACAATTAAACAAATAAACAAATAAACTAATAAACAAACAAACAAACAAACAAACAAATAAACAAATAAAAAAATAAACAAATAAACAATTAAACAAATAAACAAGTAAACAATTAAACAAATAAACAAATAAACTAATAAACAAACAAACAAACAAACAAACAAATAAACAAATAAAAAAATAAACAAATAAACAATTAAACAAATAAACAAGTAAACAATTAAACAAATAAACAAATAAACTAATAAACAAACAAACAAACAAACAAACAAATAAACAAATAAAAAAATAAACAAATAAACAATTAAACAAATAAACAAGTAAACAAATAAACAAAGAAACTAATAAACAAACAAACAAACAAATAAACAAATAAAAAAATAAACAAATACACAAATAAACAAGTAAACAATTAAACAAATAAACTAATAAACAAACAAACAAACAAATAAACAAATAAAAAAATAAACAAATACACAAATAAACAATTAAACAATTAAACAAATAAACAAATAAACTAATAAACAAACAAACAAACAAATAAACAAATAAAAAAATAAACAATTAAACAAATAAACAAGTAAACAAATAAACAAATAAACTAATAAACAAACAAACAAACAAACAAATAAACAAATAAAAAAATAAACAAATAAACAATTAAACAAATAAACAAGTAAACAATTAAACAAATAAACAAATAAACTAATAAACAAACAAACAAACAAACAAACAAATAAACAAATAAAAAAATAAACAAATAAACAATTAAACAAATAAACAAGTAAACAATTAAACAAATAAACAAATAAACTAATAAACAAACAAACAAACAAACAAACAAATAAACAAATAAAAAAATAAACAAATAAACAATTAAACAAATAAACAAGTAAACAAATAAACAAAGAAACTAATAAACAAACAAACAAACAAATAAACAAATAAAAAAATAAACAAATACACAAATAAACAAGTAAACAATTAAACAAATAAACTAATAAACAAACAAACAAACAAATAAACAAATAAAAAAATAAACAAATACACAAATAAACAATTAAACAATTAAACAAATAAACAAATAAACTAATAAACAAACAAACAAACAAATAAACAAATAAAAAAATAAACAATTAAACAAATAAACAAGTAAACAAATAAACAAATAAACTAATAAACAAACAAACAAACAAACAAATAAACAAATAAAAAAATAAACAAATAAACAATTAAACAAATAAACAAGTAAACAAATAAACAAAGAAACTAATAAACAAACAAACAAACAATTAAACAAATAAACTAATAAACAAACAAACACACAAACAAATAAACAAATAAAAAAATAAACAAATAAACAATTAAACAAATAAACAAGTAAACAAATAAACAAATAAACTAAAAAACAAACAAACAAACAAATAAACAAATAAAAAAATAAACAAATAAACAAATACACAAATAAACAAGTAAACAAATAAACAAATAAACTAATAAACAAACAAACAAACAAATAAACAAATAAAAAAATAAACAAATAAACAATTAAACAAATAAACAAGTAAACAAATAAACAAAGAAACTAATAAACAAACAAACAAACAAACAAATAAACAAATAAAAAAATAAACAAATAAACAATTAAACAAATAAACAAGTAAACAAATAAACAAAGAAACTAATAAACAAACAAACAAACAAATAAACAAATAAAAAAATAAACAAATACACAAATAAACAAGTAAACAAATAAACAAAGAAACTAATAAACAAACAAACAAATAAACAAATAAAAAAATAAACAAATAAACAATTAAACAAATAAACAAGTAAACAAATAAACAAATAAACTAATAAACAAACAAACAAACAAATAAACAAATAAAAAAATAAACAAATACACAAATAAACAAGTAAACAATTAAACAAATAAACTAATAAACAAACAAACAAACAAATAAACAAATAAACAAATAAACAATTAAACAAATAAACAAGTAAACAAATAAACAAATAAACTAATAAACAAACAAACAAACAAATAAACAAATAAAAAAATAAACAAATAAACAAGTAAACAAATAAACAAATAAACTAATAAACTAATAAACAAACAAACAAACAAATAAACAAATAAAAAAATAAACAAATAAACAATTAAACAAATAAACAAGTAAACAAATAAACAAATAAACTAATAAACAAACAAACAAACAAATAAAAAAATAAACAATTAAACAAATAAACAAGTAAACAAATAAACAAATAAACTAATAAACAAACAAACAAACAAACAAATAAACAAATAAAAAAATAAACAAATAAACAATTAAACAAATAAACAAGTAAACAAATAAACAAATAAACTAATAAACAAACAAACAAACAAATAAACAAATAAAAAAATAAACAAATAAACAAGTAAACAAATAAACAAATAAACTAATAAACTAATAAACAAACAAACAAACAAATAAACAAATAAAAAAATAAACAAATAAACAATTAAACAAATAAACAAGTAAACAAATAAACAAATAAACTAATAAACAAACAAACAAACAAATAAACAAATAAAAAAATAAACAAATAAACAAATACACAAATAAACAAGTAAACAAATAAACAAATAAACTAATAAACAAACAAACAAACAAACAAATAAACAAATAAAAAAATAAACAAATAAAAAAATAAACAAATACACAAATAAACAATTAAACAATTAAACAAATAAACAAGTAAACAAATAAACAAATAAACTAATAAACAAACAAACAAACAAACAAATAAACAAATAAAAAAATAAACAAATAAACAATTAAACAAATAAACAAGTAAACAAATAAACAAATAAACTAATAAACAAACAAACAAACAAATAAACAAATAAAAAAATAAACAATTAAACAAATAAACAAGTAAACAAATAAACAAATAAACTAATAAACAAACAAACAAACAAACAAATAAACAAATAAAAAAATAAACAAATAAACAATTAAACAAATAAACAAGTAAACAAATAAACAAATAAACTAATAAACAAACAAACAAACAAATAAACAAATAAAAAAATAAACAAATACACAAATAAACAAGTAAACAATTAAACAAATAAACTAATAAACAAACAAACAAACAAATAAACAAATAAAAAAATAAACAAATAAACAATTAAACAAATAAACAAGTAAACAAATAAACAAATAAACTAATAAACAAACAAACAAACAAATAAACAAATAAAAAAATAAACAAATAAACAAGTAAACAAATAAACAAATAAACTAATAAACTAATAAACAAACAAACAAACAAATAAACAAATAAAAAAATAAACAAATAAACAAATACACAAATAAACAATTAAACAAATTAACAAATAAACTAATAAACAAACAAACAAACAAATAAACAAATAAAAAAATAAACAATTAAACAAATAAACAAGTAAACAAATAAACAAATAAACTAATAAACAAACAAACAAACAAACAAATAAACAAATAAAAAAATAAACAAATAAACAATTAAACAAATAAACAAGTAAACAAATAAACAAAGAAACTAATAAACAAACAAACAAACAAACAATTAAACAAATAAAAAAATAAACAAATAAAAAAATAAACAAATAAACAATTAAACAAATAAACAAGTAAACAAATAAACAAATAAACTAATAAACAAACAAACAAACAAACAAATAAACAAATAAAAAAATAAACAAATAAACAATTAAACAAATAAACAAATAAACTAATAAACAAACAAACAAACAAACAAATAAACAAATAAAAAAATAAACAAATAAACAATTAAACAAATAAACAAGTAAACAAATAAACAAATAAACTAATAAACAAACAAACAAACAAATAAACAAATAAAAAAATAAACAATTAAACAAATAAACAATTAAACAAATAAACAAGTAAACAAATAAACAAATAAACTAATAAACAAACAAACAAACAAACAAATAAACAAATAAAAAAATAAACAAATAAACAATTAAACAAATAAACAATTAAACAAATAAACAAGTAAACAAATAAACAAATAAACTAATAAACAAACAAACAAACAAACAAATAAACAAATAAAAAAATAAACAAATAAACAATTAAACAAATAAACAAGTAAACAAATAAACAAATAAACTAATAAACAAACAAACAAACAAATAAACAAATAAAAAAATAAACAATTAAACAAATAAACAAGTAAACAAATAAACAAATAAACTAATAAACAAACAAACAAACAAATAAACAAATAAAAAAATAAACAATTAAACAAATAAACAATTAAACAAATAAACAAGTAAACAAATAAACAAATAAACTAATAAACAAACAAACAAACAAACAAATAAACAAATAAAAAAATAAACAAATAAACAATTAAACAAATAAACAATTAAACAAATAAAAAAATAAACAAATAAACAATTAAACAAATAAACAAATAAACTAATAAACAAACAAACAAACAAACAAATAAACAAATAAAAAAATAAACAAATAAACAATTAAACAAATAAACAAGTAAACAAATAAACAAATAAACTAATAAACAAACAAACAAACAAATAAACAAATAAAAAAATAAACAATTAAACAAATAAACAATTAAACAAATAAACAAGTAAACAAATAAACAAATAAACTAATAAACAAACAAACAAACAAACAAATAAACAAATAAAAAAATAAACAAATAAACAATTAAACAAATAAACAATTAAACAAATAAACAAGTAAACAAATAAACAAATAAACTAATAAACAAACAAACAAACAAACAAATAAACAAATAAAAAAATAAACAAATAAACAATTAAACAAATAAACAAGTAAACAAATAAACAAATAAACTAATAAACAAACAAACAAACAAATAAACAAATAAAAAAATAAACAATTAAACAAATAAACAAGTAAACAAATAAACAAATAAACTAATAAACAAACAAACAAACAAATAAACAAATAAAAAAATAAACAAATAAACAATTAAACAAATAAACAAGTAAACAAATAAACAAATAAACTAATAAACAAACAAACAAATAAACAAATAAAAAAATAAACAAATACACAAATAAACAAGTAAACAATTAAACAAATAAACTAATAAACAAACAAACAAACAAATAAACAAATAAAAAAATAAACAAATAAACAATTAAACAAATAAACAAGTAAACAAATAAACAAATAAACTAATAAACTAATAAACAAACAAACAAACAAATAAACAAATAAAAAAATAAACAAATAAACAAATACACAAATAAACAATTAAACAATTAAACAAATAAACAAATAAACTAATAAACAAACAAACAAACAAATAAACAAATAAAAAAATAAACAATTAAACAAATAAACAAGTAAACAAATAAACAAATAAACTAATAAACAAACAAACAAACAAACAAATAAACAAATAAAAAAATAAACAAATAAACAAGTAAACAAATAAACAAATAAACAAATAAACTAATAAACAAACAAACAAACAAACAAATAAACAAATAAAAAAATAAACAAATAAACAAGTAAACAAATAAACAAATAAACTAATAAACTAATAAACAAACAAACAAACAAATAAACAAATAAAAAAATAAACAAATAAACAAGTAAACAAATAAACAAATAAACAAATAAACTAATAAACAAACAAACAAACAAACAAATAAACAAATAAAAAAATAAACAAATAAACAAGTAAACAAATAAACAAATAAACAAATAAACTAATAAACAAACAAACAAACAAACAAATAAACAAATAAAAAAATAAACAAATAAACAAGTAAACAAATAAACAAATAAACTAATAAACTAATAAACAAACAAACAAACAAATAAACAAATAAAAAAATAAACAAATAAACAAGTAAACAAATAAACAAATAAACAAATAAACTAATAAACAAACAAACAAACAAACAAATAAACAAATAAAAAAATAAACAAATAAACAAGTAAACAAATAAACAAATAAACAAATAAACTAATAAACAAACAAACAAACAAACAAATAAACAAATAAAAAAATAAACAAATAAACAAGTAAACAAATAAACAAATAAACTAATAAACTAATAAACAAACAAACAAACAAATAAACAAATAAAAAAATAAACAAATAAACAAGTAAACAAATAAACAAATAAACAAATAAACTAATAAACAAACAAACAAACAAACAAATAAACAAATAAAAAAATAAACAAATAAACAAGTAAACAAATAAACAAATAAACAAATAAACTAATAAACTAATAAACTAATAAACAAACAAACAAACAAACAAATAAACAAATAAAAAAATAAACAAATAAACAAGTAAACAAATAAACAAATAAACAAATAAACTAATAAACAAACAAACAAACAAACAAATAAACAAATAAAAAAATAAACAAATAAACAATTAAACAAATAAACAAGTAAACAAATAAACAAATAAACTAATAAACTAATAAACAAACAAACAAACAAATAAACAAATAAAAAAATAAACAAATAAACAAATACACAAATAAACAATTAAACAATTAAACAAATAAACAAATAAACTAATAAACAAACAAACAAACAAATAAACAAATAAAAAAATAAACAATTAAACAAATAAACAAGTAAACAAATAAACAAATAAACTAATAAACAAACAAACAAACAAACAAATAAACAAATAAAAAAATAAACAAATAAACAAGTAAACAAATAAACAAATAAACAAATAAACTAATAAACAAACAAACAAACAAACAAATAAACAAATAAAAAAATAAACAAATAAACAAGTAAACAAATAAACAAATAAACTAATAAACTAATAAACAAACAAACAAACAAATAAACAAATAAAAAAATAAACAAATAAACAAGTAAACAAATAAACAAATAAACAAATAAACTAATAAACAAACAAACAAACAAACAAATAAACAAATAAAAAAATAAACAAATAAACAAGTAAACAAATAAACAAATAAACAAATAAACTAATAAACAAACAAACAAACAAACAAATAAACAAATAAAAAAATAAACAAATAAACAAGTAAACAAATAAACAAATAAACTAATAAACTAATAAACAAACAAACAAACAAATAAACAAATAAAAAAATAAACAAATAAACAAGTAAACAAATAAACAAATAAACAAATAAACTAATAAACAAACAAACAAACAAACAAATAAACAAATAAAAAAATAAACAAATAAACAAGTAAACAAATAAACAAATAAACAAATAAACTAATAAACAAACAAACAAACAAACAAATAAACAAATAAAAAAATAAACAAATAAACAAGTAAACAAATAAACAAATAAACTAATAAACTAATAAACAAACAAACAAACAAATAAACAAATAAAAAAATAAACAAATAAACAAATACACAAATAAACAATTAAACAATTAAACAAATAAACAAATAAACTAATAAACAAACAAACAAACAAATAAACAAATAAAAAAATAAACAATTAAACAAATAAACAAGTAAACAAATAAACAAATAAACTAATAAACAAACAAACAAACAAACAAATAAACAAATAAAAAAATAAACAAATAAACAAGTAAACAAATAAACAAATAAACTAATAAACTAATAAACAAACAAACAAACAAATAAACAAATAAAAAAATAAACAAATAAACAAATACACAAATAAACAATTAAACAATTAAACAAATAAACAAATAAACTAATAAACAAACAAACAAACAAATAAACAAATAAAAAAATAAACAATTAAACAAATAAACAAGTAAACAAATAAACAAATAAACTAATAAACAAACAAACAAACAAACAAATAAACAAATAAAAAAATAAACAAATAAACAAGTAAACAAATAAACAAATAAACTAATAAACTAATAAACAAACAAACAAACAAATAAACAAATAAAAAAATAAACAAATAAACAAATACACAAATAAACAATTAAACAATTAAACAAATAAACAAATAAACTAATAAACAAACAAACAAACAAATAAACAAATAAAAAAATAAACAATTAAACAAATAAACAAGTAAACAAATAAACAAATAAACTAATAAACAAACAAACAAACAAACAAATAAACAAATAAAAAAATAAACAAATAAACAAGTAAACAAATAAACAAATAAACTAATAAACTAATAAACAAACAAACAAACAAATAAACAAATAAAAAAATAAACAAATAAACAAATACACAAATAAACAATTAAACAATTAAACAAATAAACAAATAAACTAATAAACAAACAAACAAACAAATAAACAAATAAAAAAATAAACAATTAAACAAATAAACAAGTAAACAAATAAACAAATAAACTAATAAACAAACAAACAAACAAACAAATAAACAAATAAAAAAATAAACAATTAAACAAATAAACAAGTAAACAAATAAACAAATAAACTAATAAACAAACAAACAAACAAACAAATAAACAAATAAAAAAATAAACAATTAAACAAATAAACAAGTAAACAAATAAACAAATAAACTAATAAACAAACAAACAAACAAACAAATAAACAAATAAAAAAATAAACAAATAAACAAGTAAACAAATAAACAAATAAACTAATAAACTAATAAACAAACAAACAAACAAATAAAAAAATAAACAAATAAACAAATACACAAATAAACAATTAAACAATTAAACAAATAAACAAATAAACTAATAAACAAACAAACAAACAAATAAACAAATAAAAAAATAAACAATTAAACAAATAAACAAGTAAACAAATAAACAAATAAACTAATAAACAAACAAACAAACAAACAAATAAACAAATAAAAAAATAAACAAATAAACAAGTAAACAAATAAACAAATAAACTAATAAACTAATAAACAAACAAACAAACAAATAAACAAATAAAAAAATAAACAAATAAACAAATACACAAATAAACAATTAAACAATTAAACAAATAAACAAATAAACTAATAAACAAACAAACAAACAAATAAACAAATAAAAAAATAAACAATTAAACAAATAAACAAGTAAACAAATAAACAAATAAACTAATAAACAAACAAACAAACAAACAAATAAACAAATAAAAAAATAAACAAATAAACAAGTAAACAAATAAACAAATAAACTAATAAACTAATAAACAAACAAACAAACAAATAAACAAATAAAAAAATAAACAAATAAACAAATACACAAATAAACAATTAAACAATTAAACAAATAAACAAATAAACTAATAAACAAACAAACAAACAAATAAACAAATAAAAAAATAAACAATTAAACAAATAAACAAGTAAACAAATAAACAAATAAACTAATAAACAAACAAACAAACAAACAAATAAACAAATAAAAAATAAACAAATAAACAATTAAACAAATAAACAAGTAAACAAATAAACAAAGAAACTAATAAACAAACAAACAAACAATTAAACAAATAAAAAAATAAACAAATAAACAATTAAACAAATAAACAAGTAAACAAATAAACAAATAAACTAATAAACAAACAAACAAACAAACAAATAAACAAATAAAAAAATAAACAAATAAACAATTAAACAAATAAACAAGTAAACAAATAAACAAATAAACTAATAAACAAACAAACAAACAAATAAACAAATAAAAAAATAAACAAATAAACAAATACACAAATAAACAAGTAAACAATTAAACAAATAAACTAATAAACAAACAAACAAACAAATAAACAAATAAAAAAATAAACAAATACACAAATAAACAAGTAAACAATTAAACAAATAAACTAATAAACAAACAAACAAACAAATAAACAAATAAAAAAATAAACAAATAAACAAATACACAAATAAACAATTAAACAATTAAACAAATAAACAAATAAACTAATAAACAAACAAACAAACAAATAAACAAATAAAAAAATAAACAATTAAACAAATAAACAAGTAAACAAATAAACAAATAAACTAATAAACAAACAAACAAACAAACAAATAAACAAATAAAAAAATAAACAAATAAACAATTAAACAAATAAACAAGTAAACAAATAAAAAAATAAGAAAATAAACAATTAAACAAGTAAACAATTATACAAATAAACAAATAAACAAACAAATAAACAAACAAGTAAACAAATAAAAAATAAACAAATAAACCAGTAAACAAATAAAAAAATAAGAAAATAAACAATTAAACAAGTAAACAATTATACAAATAAACAAACAAGTAAACAAATAAAAAAATAAACAATTAAACAAATAAACAAATACACAAATAAACATTTAAACAAATAAACAATTAAATAATTAAACAAATAAAGAATTAAACAAATAAACAAATAAATAAATAAACAAACAAATAAACAAACAAGTAAACAAGTAAACAAATAAAAAAATAAGAAAATAAACAAATAAAAAAATAAACAAATAAACAATTAAACAAATACACAAATAAGCATTTAATCAAATAAACAAATAAACAATTAAACAATTACACAATTAAACAAATAAACAATTAAACAAATCAACAAATTAATAAATAAACATATAAATAAACAAATAAAAAACAAGTAAACAAATAAAAAAATAAGAAAATAAACAATTAAACAAATAAACAATTAAACAAATAAACAAATAAACAAATAAACAATTAAACAAATAAACAAATAAACAAATACACAAATAAACAAATAAACAAATAAACAAATAAAAAAATAAACAAATACACAAATAAACAAGTAAACAATTAAACAAATAAACTAATAAACAAACAAACAAACAAATAAACAAATAAAAAAATAAACAAATAAACAAATACACAAATAAACAATTAAACAATTAAACAAATAAACAAATAAACTAATAAACAAACAAACAAACAAATAAACAAATAAAAAAATAAACAATTAAACAAATAAACAAGTAAACAAATAAACAAATAAACTAATAAACAAACAAACAAACAAACAAACAAATAAACAAATAAAAAAATAAACAAATAAACAATTAAACAAATAAACAAGTAAACAAATAAAAAAATAAGAAAATAAACAATTAAACAAGTAAACAATTATACAAATAAACAAATAAACAAACAAATAAACAAACAAGTAAACAAATAAAAAATAAACAAATAAACCAGTAAACAAATAAAAAAATAAGAAAATAAACAATTAAACAAGTAAACAATTATACAAATAAACAAACAAGTAAACAAATAAAAAAATAAACAATTAAACAAATAAACAAATACACAAATAAACATTTAAACAAATAAACAATTAAATAATTAAACAAATAAAGAATTAAACAAATAAACAAATAAACAAATAAATAAATAAACAAACAAATAAACAAACAAGTAAACAAATAAAAAAATAAGAAAATAAACAAATAAAAAAATAAACAAATAAACAATTAAACAAATACACAAATAAGCATTTAATCAAATAAACAAATAAACAATTAAACAATTACACAATTAAACAAATAAACAATTAAACAAATAAACAAATTAATAAATAAACATATAAATAAACAAATAAAAAACAAGTAAACAAATAAAAAAATAAGAAAATAAACAATTAAACAAATAAACAATTAAACAAATAAACAAATAAACAAATAAACAATTAAACAAATAAACAAATACACAAATAAACAAATAAATAAATAAACAAATAAACAAACAAATAAACAAACAAGTAAACAAATAAAAAAATAAGAAAATAAACAATTAAACAAATAAGCAAATAAACATATAAACAATTAAACAAATAAACAAAAATTGATACTTTAGTATCACAACGGTAACACTGTTTTTCAATAAACACAACGGTAACACTGTTTTTCAATAATGAAAAACATGATGGCGGAAATAAAAACGCAGTTTTTGTATGAAATATGTGGCAACAAAAATTTTCATATGCATAGTGTACAAATTCGGCACATGTCCTTTAAATGTGCACATGGTAGAGCTATGTACTGTAAAAATGCCCTTTATGGTAAAAATGATTTTCCTCCGATTTTTCTAAGAATAAGAGCAAGAAATTTGGATCTATATGCACGATTTTCAAATATTTTGAAGATTCCGTTAAAAAAAGTGAAAAAATTTCATGTACTCGAAATATGCACATTGCATACATATATATATATATATATATATATATATATGTATGTATAATTATTAAATATTAATTTAAATTTTTGTACTTAAAATTTTTGTAAATTTTTTATTATATCATAATTATTAAACATTAATTTAAATATCTATGTTCATTAAATATTCATCGTCAGATGAGTCATTTAAAAAATTGTCTATTTCTGTACAAAAGTTGTCAAAGTTAGATTGAAGTCTAAAATGTCCTCGTGCATAAGTATGTATTTGGTCTGGAGCGATAATTCTTTTATCATCCGCATAACTCAAGACAACCTTGTGTAATTTTTGAGTATACAGCTGATGAAACTTAGATCTAAATGTATTCATTGTATCAGAAAGAATTACTTTTTCAAACAATGATTTTTTATAGTCTGCAATTGAAAGGTTTTTAATGCACGATTTTTTAACACCTTTAGACTTTTTTACTTCATTCATACCAACTGTTTTAAATGAATACATTTTTGATCGAAGCCCAACAAACTCTTTCATAATTTTTCCATTATTTTCATCCTTCATCATACCTAAAATTTTTTTATTTAATAATGGCAGGTTAAAAATATTATTAGGATGATATTCAGATGTGTCAAACCTTGAAGCAATGTCACCATGAATATCAGCATAAAAATCGTCCGTTTTTATTGTGTAGATAAATGAATCTGTATCCATATAATTTAAAGCTAAATTGGATTGAAATTTTGGCTTCATGTATTGATAATGAAAATCGTACATTTTCCATTTAGAGAGTTCTAGCACAGCAAAGCCTAAATAAATTGGTTTGTTGTAAGTTATTTGCATAAGTTTTAATTGAATTGCAAACATATTATTGGAAAATTGTGTAATACTTGAGAAATTTGGCTTAGAAATTAGTGCTCTAGCTCCTAAATGATTACGATTTGTAGTTTCCCAATCACTAACTATTTTAACATCTGTACGATTAAGGACATTTTCCATGGTTTTCCCATAAACAGCATTGTTAAGAAGTTTGAAGAAATCTTTTTCAAACGAATTTTTTGCTAATGTTCTGTGGTATGTGTTTAAATCTATATACTTTTTTAGCCATGGAGATTGTTTAAACTTTAACGCTCTATGAATCTTTTTTAATTTTAGTCCATTTTCCAAACACTGTTTAAGAACCCTATAATGAATTTTATATTTTGTTTTTGATGTCAAGTCTGCAATTAGCTTTTTATATTTGGATTCACCAATAATTTTATTTTCTGGACAAAATGGTAAATCATTATGTGTTTCATGTAAGTATTCGGGGTATTCTAAATCTACCTCCAAAAAATAACCAATTTCAGATGTATCTTATATATTAGCAACATCCAAATTATTTAAAATGTCTTCTTCATAATTCCATTCGAATTCTCCATGGGGAAGATATTCTGACATTGCCCATCCATACAAGTTATTAGCGTCGAGGTACATTAAATACTCTGAAGGCTTACTACTGTCAAAATCTTCTAAATATTTGTTATTTGCTTTAGAATATCTTTTTGAACATTGAACTAAGCCTCCCCTAATACCATCTTGTATAAAATTATACATATTGACATCACTTAGCAATTCTAATTCTATTTTAGTTGTTCTCAACATAGCATCCCATGATAGTCCTGGGGCAGTATAATATTGGCATGGGTCAAGTTTATAAATACTTTTGCAAATGTGTCGAAAATTTTGAAAAATGTCAGTTAACAAAAGAACATCTGTTTTTAAATATAATTTTGCGTAATCTAATAAGTCAGTACAATTAAAAGTTTTCCAAACAGCTTGAGCATGTTCATAGTCTTCATTAGTGCAATTAGTATTATTTAAAATATTGTAAAAATTGTCTTTAGTGGGAAGATTTGATTCATAAAAGCGTTCCATTGAATCAATGTAAGAATAAGGAAATACTCCCTTTCTTCTTATTAAATCAAATTCATTTTTCTGTTGAAAAACTTTATTGAGAGTTTGAAAGTCATGGTCATCTAAATTGTTTGCAAGAGATTCTAAACTTGACGCCATAAATCGAAAAGAATCTAAAAATCGAATTTCAAAGCTCTTATTATTTTGCATTGGAATAAATTTGGATAATGATATATATAATTCCTTGTTGAGAGGAATTACTTTTATATCACCCTCAAATTTCGATAATTCTTTTACAAATAAGTGGCAATCATAGGAAGAAAAATTATGAAAAAATACCGGTATAAACTTAGCAATTTGGTACAGAAGATTACAAGAGTTATGCGCCGCTCCTCTGTATTTACCAGTCAAATGACAATGATCCTTTACTTTGTCACTTCCTAAGCTTTTTTCACATATGTGACAATTTGTTGCGAGATTATATGCAATCGTCTCAACATTAGTAAGTGTTGTCATGGTTTGATGGGTAGATAAGTAGTTCGTGAATATTTCTTTAGTATCCTTAATTAAATTTTCAATGAATACGTAGGGAGCATCTTCACCAAAATAAATGTTAAATCTATCTAAATTATTATTAAAACTACACTTAATATAATAACTAAAGGCACAAGCTATGTGTTTTTGAATATTACCATGTTCATCACTCCCATCAATTTTCTCTAAGTAAGCCTCAAAATCTGCATATATGACGAATGGTACATCTAATTGTTTCTGGTAGTTTTTAAAGCGTAACACACAGTCTTCCGCCTTCGGCATTTTTGAAACAACTTTCTTACAACCGTCTTCATGATCTTTCATAATTTTCGCACTTGAAGAGTATTGAAGACATGCGTTACAAAGATATACCCGTCCCTTATGGGAAGTTAAGCTACTTCTTATTAGCCTAAAATATTTAGACAATAAAACAAAATTAATATTTTTGAATTAACATTTTGTTATTTACGTTTGTTACCTTGAAATATCGGTTATTAACACATAATGGGACCATTCATCATCCGTTAAAAGAAGTAGATTTATATGATGGTCTTTCACTTCACTGGTAAGGTAATATGGTCCCACAATTTGACTTCCCTCACAACCAAATACATTAATACTTATATTTGGATTCATTTGTTCAAAGATCTTAATATCCTTCAACTTTAGAGGGAACTCCAATCTTTCAAAATTTATAAAATTATCTCTAATTTGAAACTTTTCTTCAAATATATTTATTTCTTTCAATAAATTTTGATTATTGCCTAAAAATGAAGCAATAATACTCCATTTAAAGCAGTAGTCATCATCATTTTGGAAATTAAAAACTCCCTGCTTTTTTCTGATCCACTGTGGTGTTGGAATATATTTGGAACCTTTAATAAACGATGATTTATTTATATTTATTTCCAGTATTTTTATTTTTAATAGAGACCATCCACTGTCCCTCTCCTGAAATTCGGACATTTTTGAACATATATTAAAAAAATGATTTTTGAGGGAGTCCTCCACGTCATCGCTTAAAGTCAGGAATTGCATTTTAGATCTGTGCGTAATAGAGCGAATGTATATATCCTCATTTTTTATTTGTATGTATTCACATTCCAGCTCTATATTATACTTTATAGTTACATGTTTCTTTAGGCTTCCATTAATAATTTTTAAAAGATCCAAAAGAATTCCATTGAAAAAGTCTTGAGGATGTAGAATTTCTTCTTTTTGATTTTTATAAAGGTAGGTGACAATTCTATCCTTAAATGCCCTTTTCACACATTTAAGGTTTTTCAAATTGGATATTTCAATACCCGGTTCTCCACTATTACATCTAAGCGATGTAGATGCATGCGACTTTTCATGCTCCCTCAGATGATTTAGCTTTGAGAACCATTTGAAGCATTCACGACAGTGAAGGGCTTCATGAGTATCGAGCATGTCCTTTTCCTCGAAAACCGATTTACAGTATTTACAGTTGAATGATGCCATTATAGTATATAATTTTTCTTTTTAATTAATGTTTATGCACTTTGAAAGAAGTCTATAGACTAATTAAATAAATATATTTAAATGATAATATTGTTAATTGCATTTTTTTTTTTTTACCCTAACGAAAAGTTTATTGACTCATAATTTAATGCGAAACAAAAATTCAAGGTTAATTTTTTAACTTAAAAAATGCATACGGTTGCATTTTTTCTTTTATTTTTACTCTAACGTAAAGTTCATTAACTTGTAATTTCTATGTTGAATATTTAAACTATATTAAATACTACTCTCTCTTATTTTAAAATACTCAAACAATTTCTTTATACATAGAACTTATACGTAGAACTTCGCAAATTTCTCTTTATTGAAGAAGATATAACGTGATCAACTTAATATTACTCTCTTTTATATTTAAAAAATACTCAACAATTTTTTTAATTTTGTTTTTATTCAAAATTCCTCCTTATGGAAAATACATTGGGAACAAAAACAGGCAGAATTTTTTGCTGCTTTAAATGAAAAAAGCAAAATGCTCCCTCTGTGGTATATGGGAAAAAACGAATGGGGAAGCAGAATTGTTGCTGCTTTCAATGAAAAGCAAAATGCTCCCTCTGTGGTATATGGGAAAAAAACGAATGGGGAGGCAGCATTTTTGCTGCCTCCCCATTTCCCTACTACTTAAATGTGTTTTAATATCAATCCTGAAAATTGGCCAGATTGGTAATATTGTTTTGCATATTTCTTTATATAATGAAATAGTTGAATACAACAATGGTAAATTGTATACAATTTTTAATGCTTTGTTTTGCATACATTGCACAGTGGGGTGAAACATATGCAAAACGAGGATTAATTCAGGGAAGCCTGTAATTTATGACAACAATTTTTTTTTTTGGATTCTGTGTATATTGATTAATAAAAAAAACGTTTGTTATAAAATTTTAGTGGAATTTTAATTTTGTTTTCTAAAATAAACTAAAAATTGCTAAAATATGGAACTAAAAATCATCTTCATAATTATCTTCACCTTCATCAATTTTATAATCTTAATGTTATCATCATCAATATCGGAAATAATTAGCGGAATAAGCAAATCAAGTGCTGTTTGTCGTAAATTTAAATTATGTAGTTTTTTATCATAATTTACTAAATCTTTTGTAGCTTTTTAATTTTTGTACCAATCTATGTATTGTTGGGGGCAAAATTTTCATATTAAATCAATCTAATGTCGCATGCAATAAAACATTCACATTTTTAAATCATTGGTTAAAAAAAAATAACTTGAAAAGAGCAAAATTGAACAAAATCATAAAATTTTCAATGAAGCTTGAACTTTTGTCCCCTGTAACTCTGTCACTTCGTGACCAATCTTCGCTAGCAATCCATGGTTATTTTAGAAATTTTATAACCTTTTACTTAAAAGAAAGAAATACATAATCCGCTTTTTTTTAAGATATTTGCATTTCAGTCACATCATCTTTTTAAAAACACAAATAACGGTTATTTTGGAATATGTCAAAAACTGTTATACTTTTGACAATTCATTAAAATAAAAAATCATGATGTTCACTTTTTAACAAATTTTTTTCAAATTATAAAATATTATTCAACTTTGGCAGCGTATAGCAAAAAAAGTAAACAACATAAAATTTTTACAGCAATTCGTGTTGAATTTTATCTACTTTTATATGGTACCAAATACTTATACGAAAAACTAACTTTATTTTTGAATTTATCCTCGTTTTTGGTACTGTTCACCCTTCTGTGCATTGCAGAGATTTAAGTAAATTATTGTTTTTATTGTAAGCATATATAACAGCCAAGTAATTCAAATGAGATTGTATCAAGGATTGATATATTATCAGTTTTGATTTTTTTTTTCAATTTGTTCTTTAATTTATATAAAATTCCAATCGCTGGAGCTATCTTTCTTTTCACATCACTGATATGCAGATCCCATGACAAGTTGCTTTGCAGAACAATTCCTAAATACTTTATTGAATGGGTTTCAAACACAATATTCCATCAACATATGCATTAAAATTATTATTTATACTCAAAGAATGTGGTCTAAATCGTACTAGATTGGTTTTATCAGGGTTAAGTAGTAATTGATTTAATCTCGCTAATTCAAAAATAAGTGCAGTATCCCTCTCAATTTGGGTTTTTAGTACCAATTCATTTTTGTATGGATACAATACACACACATCATCAGCAAACATACACAGCTGACCACTTAAGCGCAGGTAAAGGGTGGTTAAATTGTAAGGGCCGATGTTAAATGTGAACCACACCTAAACGCCAAGTTTTTTTCCGAATTTTATGTGACATTTCTCTATTTCAGACTTACTCAATTTGAACCATGGAGAGATACACAATCCAACAACGTGTTAAAGTTATCCAGACTTATTATGAAAATGGATGATAAATTTCGAAGAAAATCATCTTCAGTGATGAGGCACATTTTCACCTCAGTGGATTTGTCGATAAGCAGAATTTCCGCATTTGGGCGAATAATAATCCAAGAGTGATTGTCGAAAAACCAATGCACCCACAAAGAGTGACTGTTTGGTGCGGTTTATGGGCTGGCGGCATCATCGGGCCGTATTTTTTCCAAAATGAGGCCGGTCAGGCAGTTACTGTGAATGGTGCTCGCTATCGTGAGATGATAACAAACTTTTTATGGCCCGAATGGGAAAATATGGATGTGGACGATATGTGGTTACAGTACGGTGCCACTTGCCACACAGCTAACGAAAGAATGGCTCTTTTATGCGACAAATTCAATTGCCGTGTTATTTCACGTGGTGGAGATGTCAATTATTCCCAATAGTTTCCTAAATAATTTGTCTTTTATTCAAAATCAAAATTTAAAATTTAACCTTTGTATATGATCCTGTAAGTGACCAGATGCTTTATGACAGTTTCGTGTACGCGTATAAAATATAGGGCCCCATATGCATCCGTGTGGGACTCCAGAGTGAATTGGTTAGGGAGAACTTAAAAAATTCCCTTCTTTAATAATACATTTTCTACATTATCTAATTTATGTTATAATTTTTCATGCCACACTTTATCAAAAGCTTGAGAAACATCAATGAAAAGTGCCGCAAAAGAAGTTGAAACAACAGACTCTATTCACACAGAGTAAAAACAAGGTTGAAGTAAGGTTCAAATGACAACAAACAAGCTATTGCTGTTTTAAACATTTCTTAATTCACGATTGATAATATTTTGTTTCTATATAACAATAAAGTGTTTACCTCCCTTGAAACTTAAAATATGGTTGAAGTGCACAATATGTTTTCCTAAAATAAAGCTACAACCCTTCATTTAAACGTATGATGGTTACTTTAACCATATTATTGTCAGCGGCAACTATATTATGGTTAAATTCATCCATTCCAAAGCCATATCAATATTATGGTTGACTGTAAGCATGTTATGGTTGATTAAAACAATAATAATATCTTTGAAATTATAATATTTTAAAACATTGTATGTTTAAATTAAAATTATATGTTTAAACCACTATATTGTGGTCGATTTGCCCTCTACATCAGTTAAATGCTTTTTAAATACATACTTGCTTCGTTTGCTTAAAATTCTCAGTCTTTTTATTTTAACTATGGAGTAAAATACACAAATTTACGTAGAAGTATTAATGTAAAACAGAAGGAGTGCCTATGAAGGTCTTCAAAGGCTGAAAAATGATTTAATGGGATTTCTTATAAAAGTGAAATGAATAATAACTTGACACTTAGTAAACAAATTAAAAAAACGGATAAAATAAATAACCATATTATGATTAACATTGGCCATATTATTGTTAATTCTGTCAATAATATTAATAATTTTAACCAAATTCTGGAAATTTGTTGACCATATTATGGTTAATTTTTAACATAATATGGTTAAATTTGAACATGATTATGGCTTATATTGGCTAAGATACGGTTCATTTTTAACTAATTATGGTTAATTTTGGCCATATTATGGTTGATTTCGGGCAACATTTTCACCATTTGCTGCAGAAAAATTTAATTACTTGTAATATTTTTTACAATTTCAAGTTCTACCAGGCTTTAAAAAACACCCATTTTTTGCAATTATTCAAATGTAAATTTCTCGTAAAATACAATTTTTACTATTTTAAAGCAAAATTCTTTGGTACTTTGTAGTTAAAGTAAAAATTTTTCAAAATAAATTTTTTTCTTTTTTAAAAATAAATAAGTTGTTTGGATTGTTTTGTTTTTTTGTTGATACTTTTTAAGCTAAGATTTATAATACCTTTTTGTGGTGTTTTTTATGAACATAAAAAAAATTAATTTCAACTAAAAAATCTTTTAGTACAATTATGGTAAAAAAGTAAAATTTTTAAAGGTTGTTGGTACAATTATAAAAATTTTGATCGCCATCCCTGAAACAAAACCATAAGAAGAGAAAAAAACTTTGTTTACATTTAATATAGTTTGCTCTTTCTAACATTTACTGTTTCTTTCTATCAATTCTATATCAATTAATGAATAAAAAATGTAGCGTCATAAGGGCTTAACCAGTTTTCGCTTTTTAAATTAAATTTTTAACGAAGCTTTTAGTGTTGTTCACATCTGAACCGAAGGTAGCAGAGTTCCTATCCCTAGTTTCTATTTTGAATGATAATATGCCCTAAGACAAATTGACAACGGGAGGCGCCACTATCATCATGTATTATATTTTAAATTTTTCTTTAATTTGTATGTATTTTTTTATTGTTGTAACTTAAAATTTGTTCTAAGTCGAATCGTTTGTTGAGAGCCATATTGGACGGCTGATTTTTTTTTAATCGCGTTATAACTTTAATTATTTAAATTGTTTTGAAAGATTCGTATTTAACTTATTCGTTTGAAAATTTAATCATCTTTTGGATTAAATAAATGGAAACTTTATAACGTTTCGGAAAAACAAGGAAAGTGTTTTTATATGGTTAGGAGTACTTTTCTTTCTTTTAAAGAGTTGTGCCTTTTTCTAGTTCTCTTTTCAGCCTTTATAATATCACCAAGTTGTTTGGATAATTGGTGGATATTTTAGCGCTAGAATCCCGAAGCTACCCTATACACTCCATAAGCCCAGAAACGTAATCGGCGTCTTCTCAGGGAATATACCAAGGTGTTTGGATCCTTGGCTGGTATTCTGGAGCTGTAGCCCAAATCCACCCCTATATACAGTCCACACTCCACGAAACTTATCGTCGTTTCGTCCGGACCACTATAAGACATAATCGACGTTTTTAAGTATTGTAAATATGTATGTATGTGTATGTAAAAATTATTTAGGTTTTGTCTTGTTGCTCTGTTTTCTGCTCGCACAATGGTGAAGGGTATATAAGATTCGGCACAGCCGAATATAGCACTCTTACTTGTTTATTATACTTTTCTAAAAATAAAAATTACTAAAAATCCGTATAAAAGTACCTTTTTCTAAAAATATTTTCAAGATAGTTTAAGAAAAAGATGATTGTTTCTAAGACGGTATATTTCTTTAAACGGTCAGCTTTACCAATGAATTTTTTATTGTTACCATTATTCTTTCATATGCTTCCCTACGAACCTAATTCCTAGTAAAGGAATGGCTCATTAAATGGTTTGTTTTTTTTTCAATTTGTTAAAAATTCGTTCACTTACCTTACTGCATCTCTCCGTTAGTGCCTGCAAGACAAGAAAATATTTTATTGGGTTTTATAATATAAAAAATAAGTTGTAATGTGTTATTAATTGATGTTCTCGGTAATACGTGAACCGGTTTTGTGTTTAGAAGTCTCCCGTGAAATTTAAAGTCAATTGGTCATATCTTATGCACATACAATATTTTTATATGCATTGTATTATGAGTTATACACAGAAAGAAAAACACTCGGGATAATTCAAGTTTTTATGATTACTTTAAGTACAAGTTGTACTCAAAAATTCAAGTACGAATAACTCTAAAACGTACTCAAACCAATCCTAAATGGGATTCCTTTCGCTTCTGATTGATTTGAGTACGGATGGATTGATTTTTCTTTTAAGTGTAGGCATTTTTACGAAGATCTCTTTTTTGTGCGAATGTGGTGTATGTCAGGAAATAGTTGGATTACAGCGCACAAGCATGTTCATGAAAATTTACTCTTTTAATTCCTAATGCAATTTTACGAACTAGTGTAGTACCCTAATAGATGGAAGGTCTCTCTGGTCACTATGAAACCAAGTTCACACGAAAGCTGAGTCTTAAAATCCAACATTATAAAGCTTTTTTTTAGAAATTTTGGTTTCTGAATTAGTCCCGATATTGGATGAAAATTAACGCATATTAAAACATCAATTTGGATTAAAAGAACAATCAAACAAACACATAAAACACTCGTAAGCGTCATTAAGAAAACTCTTGAAGAAAATAGCTTTTGCTTTATCAACTTTTTTTTTTTTTTTTTTGAAATGCTATAAAAAAAACTACTGAATATTTTTACAAATTTCTTTTTTTAATTGAAAGTACAGTCCTTCCGATTATTAATGGAAAATAATTTCATTCAAATGACTGCCTCGGCTGGCCACGCAGTAGCCTACACGATCGGTCCAATTTTTAAGCACATTATCGATTGTGTGCAGCTGTATTTCACCAATGGCTTCACGAATATTGTCCTTAAAAGCGTCAATTGTCTCTGGCTTGTCGGCGTAACACTTATCTTTGACGGCGCAGTTCCGAGGTGGCCAAACGACATCAGCTCTGCGGCTGATAATGCGATCTTCAAAAACAGGGCGCAAAACATCGAGTGTAGCTTCGGCTGTGTGGCACGTAGCGCCATCCTGTTGAAACCAAATGTTGCCAATATCCTCCTCTTCAATTTTTGTGAACAAAAATTCGTTCAACATGGCCCGATAACGATCGCCATTGACTGTAACGGCCACTCCTTGCTCATTTTCGAAGAAAAATTACCCAATTATGCCTATAGACCAAAATCCACACCAAACAGTGACTCGTTTTGGGTGCAGCGGCTTTTCAATGTATGCGTGCGGGTTTTCTGTGCCCCAAATGCGACAATTTTGCTTGTTTACATACCAGCCAAGATCAAAATGAGCTTCATCTGAAAAGATGATTTTTTTGCATTCTGTATTTTGCAACATTACCATGATTTTCAAAGTAATGTCGCAAAATTTCCCAGCGTTGTTCAAGCGTATACACAACCTTATTCGTTCAGCGGAAGGATAAAACTAATTATCTGTCAAATCAAACATGAGCTAAGTGTTACCATTCACGAAATAAGCACTAGTTGAAAAAAAAAACGTTAGATGGCGGACCCGTTATAAAGGATATACACGCAATATGTTAGAAAATTAATAATTCGGTCGAAAACTTATTATTAAAGGAAGAATCAATTAATGCTGGTGTTCAACAGGGAATTAACATTGGGCCTCTTCTGTATTTGATATATTCTTCAGACAAGCAAACTAACAACTAGACCCACACATCAGCTTTTTCTGATAATACTGCTCTTTGAAGCAGCCAATAAAACCGCTAAAGAGCAATTGGAAAAATGGTTAAAGCAATTGAAAACAAGTGACAATGAACAAATATGCATACATATGACTTTTAATTCGCATAGAGGCATGTCGCCCTTTTTAATAAAATCAATAACCAAATAATACCTGATTATCTCCATTTAAAATATCTTGGTATACATTTACGTTTAAAGTGGAAATCTAATATAAAGGCAAAGCTAACACAAATGAACCTCCAAGCAATTAAAAAAAAAATGGCTCATTTAATGAAAGTCGCTTATTAACCTAGATTGTAAACTCCTACTTCACGACTCTATCCTAAAGCCAAGATGGTGATATGATAACAGTTAGTCGTCGAGAAACGTTAAAATAATCATAAAATCGTAGCTTTGATCCACTATCAATTAGGCATTTTATACGATCAAAGCCAATTGGCGTAATTAAGTAGCATTTTAAAAACCATCTTTTGACACTGGATGGCGGATGAAAAAAAATTATAAAGCGAAAAACACAAATCTACAGTTATCTGGTTAATGTAACGTGCTATGAATCATTTCCATATAGTTTCCCATACTTTTTTACGATAAAAACTACAAATAAAATTTGTTTGGAAACAACATTGCCAAAAAATTCATTCCACAGACCTGTGTAAAACAATTGCCCTAATTGTGTAAATGCAACGCAACGCAATTACTTTGAAAGCAACAACAAAGTCCAAAATATTTCATAATTTTGTTGTTGCTTTCCAAAGAAATTCATACTGCATTTTCAAATTTTTAACGCCACAAGATATGCAGCGATTGAAATTAAAAAATGCAACAACAAAATTATGAATGTTACAAAATTTCCATGAAGGTTGTGGCTTAGCGTTGCACAATAAAGGCCAATTTGTTGCATACAAAATCGATGCTCTAGGCTTTATTTGATAAGGCATTTAGTTTCCTTCTTCCACAAGCTATGCAGCGTTTGAAATTTTAAGACGCAATGTGAATTTCTGTAGAAAGCAACAACAAAATTGCAAAATATTTATGACTGTTTTTGCGTTGCGTTTTACATGATTAGGGCCTTACGGTCTAATTCATAAAAAAATTCTTGTTTCAGCTTTAATGCTTACAATAGTTATCAAACACTTTTAACAAAAAGTCTAATTTATAAACGCTTAATAGAAGTGGATTAACAATTAAACATTTATCTTATGCCATGTACGCACGGTGCTTTGGATTACTTCGCTCTCTGTTTTAATTACTTATTTGAATTACCATGTTCGCACGGCATTTTCCTAATCGGTTTTGACAGTTCTTCTTCTTTTTATTAATTTTGTTTATTGCTAAATTTAATTGCTTGTTTGCGGTTACTTGTATTAAGAATGAAAAGAAAAAGTAATTAAAAAATATAATTTCAAAGAAATACATACATATGTATAAAATATTTATTTTATTAAATAGAAAAGCTGTTAGCAAATGGACTTAATGTATTTTTATAACATAAAATTACTTCCTTTACTTTTCTTCAGGGCTGCCAGATAAATTTGTGAGGACATCGTCAGTTTCCTGAGAAAAAATAAAAAAACGCCTTTATCGTTTCGAAAAACCGTCAAAAAAGTCGGACAATTTAGAATTTAGTTTTTTTTTAAACAATTTCTGTTTGATTTTTATAGAAAAAAAACATTCAAACAAAAGCATAATTACTTCATACCCAGCTAGCATTTTCAATCGTGTAAGAGCTACTGGGAGTCTCATGAAGACCGTCTTTGATCGTCGATGACCGCATTTTTTAATCGTAGAAGATTCCTCACACGGGAAAAACTATAAGACGAGTGAGATTCTTCCATAGCACAGCGAAAGACGCTTCTTCAATCTTTGTGGGAATCGTTTAAGACGTGGGTAAAGATAATCTAACGAGACTTTCATGTCAAGAATCGTATGAGACTTATGTAGATATTCTCTTACAAATCCTAAAATGTACTCTGAAAATAATCCAAGATTTTTTTAAGAATTGCATATTCAGCCGTACCTAAAAAAAGCGGCACGCGATTCCTTGTTTTTGAATAGAGTTGCCTGATCGCTTTGCAATTGGAAAAGCCGATTTTGACAGCTCGTTTAAAATTAATAATGGCAATTTAGCTATTTTTTGGTCAGTCTAGCGTTTTTATCTCTATTTTTATTTAGATTTTAGCTATATTTAGCTATTAGCTGTCACTACTGTTCGTGACACAACGTTGACGCTCTTTCCTGGTATGGCATGTCAGCGTAAAAGCCAAGCGAAAGAAAAAATTCCGCCTCCCGCTCTTGTTAAGGTAGGGCTGTTAAACATTCCAAGATTTAAAAACGAAATTGTCAGAAAATGTAATGTTTTATTCAGACTTTGTAGACTGAAAAAAATCGTCGTTTTTTAAAAAAAAAATCTGCAAATCGGCACTTTGCTAATTTCGGAGCAAAAAATCGTCAAAATGACGATAAGTCGTCAAATCTGGCAGCCCTGCTTTTCTTTGTTTATGTCATATTTTTTTTTTTGCTTTTTTGGTGCTTTGACATTTGGTGATGGAAAAAAACCGATAAAAATTAGAGATCACATTGATTTTAAAGTAATCCACAAGGTAATAAAAAATGAATTACGTACAAATGAGATAATCCGCTCTCAAAATTTTGTGTGACGAATTATGTAATTTGGATAATAATTAGGCTTTGGATTACGAATGAGAGAGTGAATTACGAAAAAAAGCTGTCGGGCGAACATGTTTTTACTTTTATATTTTTATGTTGGCAACAATATGTTATTTTAATTGTAATTTTTGTAATAGTGATGCATACAACTAGGGATGAAACGATACGAGTAAATACAAGTATCATACAAAGAACGAATTTTAAGTGAATTTCTGTTTTGTTTTCAATTTAAAATGAATTTCTGTTTTTTAAAACGTAATATTTTAAAAAATTTTATGTTTGTTTTTTTTTTTTTTTTGTTAAGAAAATACATACTATTAAAATAGAAGCGAAATATGTAAATCATTTGTTAGCAATATCAAATTTTTACTGCCTAAAATCTGTAGGTTACCAAAGAGATTATACAGCTTTACGTTTAATGAATAATTTAACCAACTTTTATTATACATTACGCAGATTTATAAATTATGTATTTCGGAAAAATAATTTACCTGAACATTCAGGGTATATTAACCCCTTTTTTTTATATAATATTAGGCTAAATTCCCGCCGGTTTTTTTGATACCTATCTATATGCGTACCAATAACGTCTGGGAAATTTTTAAATGTCTTAAATTCTCTTATTAGGATTGCTTCCGCTATAAGAGATGAAGGCATTTTGATGTTTTTTTTATTGCACCAGCGAGCTAAGGCACGAGCCACACTGGCTGAAATTCTACACACTGTTGCTTGAGAGAACCCATGAAGATCGGCCGCATCATCCTAAATCTACAAATTGCTTTTTAACTTCAATTTAATTTGTTATTAGCTCTTTTTTGGTAATTGCTTAAATTAGTTTTTAAATTTATAAAATTATAAATTTAATTTCTTCGGGTGGTTTCTGGTAGGCACATTTTTACAAAAATTTCGTTTTAAATCAATTCTATATAATAATAATGGCGCTCTCTTTTTTAACATTTAATACCTTTTTTGATATCTCGAATATATTAAGAGATATCAAGTTCTAGCATTACCTGATATCCTTAATTTCACAGTTCTCTAAACATTGTTTTGCTTCATTCGCCACTTTTTGTGCTATAAATCAAATTTTCGATGCAAAAGTTCAAATATTTAATGAATGTAGAACAAAACATTTTCGTTTTGTGCGGCAAACCAGTAACTAACACTCGATACACTATGTGGTTTCTACTTTGTGTTTGCTTTAACAAATACTTTACCTATTTGAAAGACATTTTAAAATATAAGTGCTATGAATGGTAAAAAAAAGGTTTGCATTATTTGAAATAAATCTTAATAGCTTTTTATATTTAATGCAAAAAGTTATAACGACTTTAAGTTTCAACAGAAAACCTACGTTATTTTTAACAAAAAAAAAATTTATCGAGCAGTTTATATTTAAAATTAATTCAAACTTTAGTTATAGTTCTTCTAGAAAAAAAATTGTATGCGTATTAAACTTTTTTATTCAAATAAATAAGAAGTCAAAAAATGTTAAATTTTTCGTGCAATTATTAAAATTTTATTTTAACAAACATTGAAATATCACCTTATTAAACGCTTAAAGTAGGGTAAAGGCTACAATAAATATTTCAAATTTATGAAATGTTTATTAAACGTTTAATAAGCTATTAAACATTTATAAATACTCTTTTTTCGACTTTTGCTTATTAATGACTTATAAAGCTGTTAAAATTTGTAATAAAATAACTTTGCACAACAGTGCGTATGTGGAATATAAAATAATACAAAAAAATAAGTATACGCCTCGGGACATATATTTTTAGTAAAACTAATCAATTTTAAAAAAATTTAAATTGTTTTAGACTAGACAATTAAATGGTAAGTTAAAAACTTGTTCTGTTTAATAACTTTTGTCATCGACTGTTTATTAATAAAACCACGGAAAACACATGAGGCGTATAATGTTTGGGAATAATTTGCGTGTGGTTTTTTGGTTTCATTTTGTTGGTGGTTGAAATCTTGTAATTGGATTTGTAAAACGAACATTCATTATTTTAATTGATACTTATTATTATGGATACAAGCTTTAAGTTGAATATAACTCTTTTAGTTAAATTTTAAAAAATAATTTTTTTAATTTCTTTTAAAGCTTTTTTAACAATTAGTATTTGGATTTAATAGTTACCATAAAAAATAAATACAGGAAACTGAATAAAAATTTTGGAGATCAAAAAATTATAAATTAGCAAACTTTTGGGTTTATTTTATGTTTATAAACTTAGTCATTTTTGGACATCAAAATCTGGCAACACTGTTTTTCTTTACTTTGTACATTTTCAAATCGTTATTTTTGTTTCCAGTATTATTTCTTAACAAAAGAAACAGCAAACAAATAGTTCTCTTTAACAGGAAGGAAACATATTATCCAAGTGTAACGGAAATTCACATAAAACAATGCACTGATAGAAAAAGTATCTTCATACTGATGATGCCCTAACGTCAGAATTGTGACATCAATGTTACTATCCAATCCAATGACTAACGTCTTCGTACAATTTTGTCATTTTTTACGTCTCATCTATTTTATGACTATAGTGGCATCGATTTGATGCCACATTTTGTGTATTATTAACATTATTTTAATGATTACAATGTATTTTAAGAATCAAAAACTCCTATATTCTATTTTTTTTAATTATTTAGTTAAAAACATCAAATTTCTAAGTAGAATAATTACGAAAACCACATGAGGCATGGTGCTGGTGTCTTATTATTGAGAGTTCTGCTGTAAACAAAGGTCGTAAATCAACAAAAATAATATTCCCTCACTTTGACTTAAGTCAATTCCAATGACTTTGACTTAATGACAAACTGTCAATTAATTGATGCTTCTGTGTCCTTTCTCCGATGTTACTGCATCATCGCACTGAGGACATGTTCGTCATTACTGTGATGCCGATGTGTCATCCCATTGATGACATAATTTCATTTTGACCCTGATGACATTTTGGCGAAGTGATGTTAATGAATGAATGATGAAAAGTATCATGAGGTCAAAAACGAAGACACTTGTAATTGTACTGATGTCAAATTACATCAGCGTTATGACGCCTTTTCTATCAGTGTAGTTTCTAAAAAAATACACAAAAAAAACAACGCACTGATATATTTTACTACTGTATGTATTTGCAAATGTATTGCAAGTTTAACAGAAGTAACATCCCTGCGGGAAATTTGTGTCAATTGGTCCAGCAGACTGGTCTTGGGAGTTGTGAAAATAGAACAGATACAAAAAGAAAGAACTCATGACCAGTGAAAGGAGAACCAATCATGTAACTGAATTATGAAGAACAAAAAGGTAGAAAAAGTAATGAATTAGAGTACAGTCTTCACCGGTGGTGTAACACATTTTTAGGGACTTTTTAAAATTTTGTTCTTGAATTCAATTCTAGGACTTGTTTTATTGAAAAAAAAGACATTTTATTGAAATAAAACTACATTGTAGTAACTGACACTAAGCACGTCCATTGAGAATAGATGTGTGACTGGTCAAATGGTGTCAATTGACCCCCTCCAATGACAACCCCATGTAAAAGTGATAGGTCTTATTCATATAAAGTGTTAGTACTAGAACCGGCCTCTACCAGCAAATACCTATCACGGGACTACTTTGGTGTCAGTTCGCTTCCCTTAATTATACTTAGCCTAACTATGCACAAACCGCAGAAAATATATTTATAACACATTAAAACAGAGTCCCAAATGCACAAGAAAATTGCTTTTAACAAACTTTCACGAAATTATAGGTTCATAAATTTCAATAAAAATCTGTTTTATTTTTTATCAAAAATTCAAATTTATTTCTTTGTTTAGGGAGTAAAAAAGGGTAAATTCGATAACCTTATGTCTCCAAAACTAAAAAAGATACAAAAAAACTATAATACTTATCGTTGTTCTTTAGAAAAATAAGCGGACGGGTGTCTGGTACTTTTTTTAAATTCGGCTCTTTTAGGGAGAAAACGGGTAAAACCTGAACTTTGGTATTTTTTGTCACCCCATCTATCTTTTGAACCAATAAATCTAAAAATAAAATTTATACCAGATTCGAACTTTTTCGAAATTCGAGCGTTTAAGGGGTGAAAATCGCAACTATTTTTGGTACTTTTTTTACAAAACTTTTTTCTCCATTCATTCACATATTCGTACTAAATTATGGGTCCCCACTGCAATACTGCAATTTTTGATACTTCTGTGGTGGAAAAAATAGTACCAAAATGGGAAATACGGGAAATTTAATATCGTTTACAACCGGTATTTTTTTAATTATCGGTAATATTGGACCTTAAAACATAAAATTTAACATGCAATGTCCTGATTGGATACGAGTCTATGAGGGAACTTTTTTGTTCTTAAATTGGTACTTTTTGAATTTCCGTTAGTATTGGACCTAGAAACATAAAATTAAACATGCAATGTCCTGAGTGAATGAGAATCTGTAAGAGGTCTTTTTGGTACTTTTTTGTCATATAAATATGTTCATGAAAGAAAAGGCCCGATTACAAAGTATAACCCCCTACTTTGTAATGTAATAAAATTTAAACAAGTTAAAACATAGAAAAATAAAATTTGGCTTACAGATATGTCCACGATAAAAAAGGAGACGCCGACGAAGTAGCGGGTTAAATGCTCGTTATAAATAATCTCTTAAACTGTATTTTTGTAAAATAAACAATAAACGCTATTTGAGTTTGAATAATTTTAACTCTAGGGATGTTTTTAGATTTAAAAACTTTTAAATAAAACCAACTGCAAACACACCCATTTTGAAATATTTTAGTTTTTCAATACTAAATTTCAAAGGATTTTTTTTTGCTTTTTTAATTTTAGAAATTTATTGCGAAAATTTAATAATAAAAAGGTTTTATTTAAAATATCAGAATACGAAATATATCGAAACAGATAAAAATTGTTGATCACAATTATTTTCACAACTCTAACAAAACAATTTTTAACCAAAAATGTTCCAAACCTAATTTAATCATATGAGATATTAATTTGGCTCAATTAGTCGTCTGTAAGGAAAGACAATCATATTTGACACAAAATTGAGTTTCAATGTCATTCATATGCCGAATTATCCCATCCTTTAGCTCTTTAATTGTTCTAGTTTATTGACGAAAAGTTTTTCTTTCAAACAACCTTAAAGAAGGAGGCCCAACGGTGTCAAATCACATGATCGTGGCGGCCAAATAACATCGCCACAACGTGAGACAACACAGCCATTGAATTTCTCGGGCGAAAGAGCCGTTTTTTCCTTGGCTGTGTAGCAAATGGCACCATCATGTTAGAAACACATATCGTCCCGGTCCATATCTTAAGTTTTTGGCTACAAGAAGTCCGTTATAATCTCGCGGTAACGAACCCTATTAATGGCAACTTCTTGGCCGACCTCATTTGCGAACTATTTGAAATTCGTCTTCCTTGCAAAGTACACAAAGCTAACCAAGTTCACTCTCATTTTCGGTCGGAAAACGCAGAACGCTTCCTTCCCGCGGCATGCAGAAGATAAAGATTTTTGTGAACCAATGTCTTCGCAGGATCTTGCGAATATTCTGCCCGAGAGTAATAACCAATAACAGGCTATGAGAACTGCAGTCAAAGTAGAAAAACTGCCATTTCTTCCACTTCTTCATTTGTCATTAGCCAAAAAAAATCTATTTCTTTTACTTCTGATTCTTTAAATGCAAACAGTCGCTGTCAAACCAACTCAAAAAGCGAAAAGTTGTACACAAATTTTCGTTTTTTGTTCGAAAGTTTTTGGTTTCAACTGCAGTTTTTTAAACCCTGATGAGAACAATCGAATCAACAGACTAGGAAAATGGCGATGAATTGGCCACACTCTGAGTAGGCAATGAAACGACACTTCAATAAATGCCAGAGACGGGAACCTGTAGGGCAGAAGAAGACGTGCAGATAGCAAATCGATGGGTAAATATCTGGAACAGGGGAAAGATAGAGCGAAGTGAGAGCGTAAGCACAAGACAGGAATATGTTTGACCAATTTATTGAGGCAATATGCTCCATATAGGATGCAAATGTTCCCCAAACTTAAGATCGTAGACAAAATAAGCAATCACTTTTATTTCCTAGAAAAAAAAATTGGTAAGAAAACGTAACGGTCCTAGAGAAGTTCGGTGATAACTTTTATTGCAAAAAAAAATCGATATGCGCGGAAAGAAAATACTCGTACTGTGTAGAAATAACCACACTACAAAAAGAAAAATACATTATTTCCATGTTTAAAAAATTAGAAAAATTAGAAGCAAAAATTCACGAATTCTATTTGTTAAGATTATTGAGTTAAATACAACAAATTTTTAAAGTAAAATTTATTTTATTTATTTGAAATGCCAATGGCATTTATTTCGCAAACTTTAGGCTCTAAAACCAAATTCTTTTCAAGAATACGATTTTTCATAACATTTTTTTAAATATTCTAAAAAATATTTTTTAGCCTTCAAATAAAAATTTTTTTATAATTGACTTAATTAAAATCAAATTAAAACTATGTTGCTTTAAAACAAAATTCCCAGCATCAGTGATTCAAATTTTTATAATCCCTCTAAAGTGAAAAGTTTTTTTTTCCAATTTTATCTCTTTTATAGATTTTCCTTTAAGCACAACAATTTTTTGCAAATTTAATTAAAAAGTTGTTTGTATAAATCTTTTTTATTATTTCCATTTGGTTCATTTATAAAATAGAAAAATGCTGTGCTGGTGTTTGGGGAAACGAATTGCAAAAAAAAATCAGATTCATTAAATTAAAAAGTTATTAAATTATGTGATTAGTCAGACATATGAACGCAAAATATAGAAAATTCAAAACACCAGTTTACAGTTATTTGCGATGCTGCCAGTTATGAAAATAAAAAGTTAGAAATTTTTTAAAGTTAAAATTTTAGGATGTTTTTAATAATCCCTGAAGAGAAAAAAGATAAAAGAGAAGGAGTCCTTTCATCTGTTCTGGTGACGTTGGTAAAAAAAAAAAACTTTTGAATTTCAATTATCTAAATAACGATAAACAAATTAAATGAGAGAGAGAGAGAGAAGAAAAACAGATATTTCTAGAGATTTTTCGGGTTGCTAATTTTAAGTTACTCTGTTCAAATGCGAAAAGTCAGCAACAATTTAACGCCGTAAATTTAAAAAATGCAGTTATTTTAAGCTTTCTAAAACATTTTTTTCTAAAACACCCTTTTCAAATTTTCATTAAAAACTCAAAAGAAAAAATATCGGTTTTCAACAATATTTTTAAATACACATGCAAATTATAAAACTTCAGCACGCGAATATAATAGTATTATCCTATTTATCATATACAACACGTACAGACCACACATTTTAACCATCCCAGAGGCATACTCACAAACACGCACACATACACTGATAACAAAACAAGGAAGCATCTATCTGAATAAAGAACATAATAAATACCACATAAATAAACAATAACAGCGTTCATTTAAATGAAAATAAACATTTACAAGATCTATTTAAACTAATAAAAAAATTCAAAAAGTATAAAATAACACAAGTGAAAGGCAACAAAACCAACAGATAAAAATTAACTTATTAAAATAGAATACTTAGAGTCTTACTAAAATGTATGGCCCCCTAATAAAAAGAAATCCAGAACGGTTTGCAAATATGTAAATTATACTAGTTTCTTTTTTCTCTATACAAATTATTTAAAGCTTATCGAAGTTTATCGATTAATTTCACTACCACACAAATAAAAATGTATAGTCGGTCAAGCCTGTTCAAATGATACCCTATGATGCCCTTACTTTTACTTATCATTCTTGTTTAGAAAAATAAGCGGACAGGTGTCTGGTTTTTTTTTTATTCAGCCTTTTTAGGGAGTTTATGGGTAAAACCTGAATTTTGGTACTTTTTTGTCCCCCCTTTTAAACCAATAAACGTAGAAAGTAGCATTTTATCATATTCGAAACTTATCTAAACAATTTAAATAGCACTTTGGTAACTTTTAGAAATTTGAACATTTAAAGGTGTAATTCGTAACTATTGTTGGTACTTTTTATGCAAAGTATTTTCCTCCATTCTTTGGCTTATAGGTATTTAAACCGGCCCTTTTAGGAAGCAAGCGAGTAAAACCTTAATTTTGGTACTTTTTTGTCACACTGTCTATCTTTTAAATCAATTAATGTAAAACTAAGCATTATATCACATTCAAAACTTATCTAAAAAATTTGAACACGAATTTGGTACTTTTTTTAAAACTACCTTCTTTACTTCGATGGGGAGAAAAACAGTAGCAAAAAAGTAAAATGAAATTTCTTTCTTTAGGTTTTTAGTTCTACAACTAGTACTTTCTTTAACAACCGTTAACATTGGACATAGAATCATAAAATTCAATATGCAATATCCTGAGTGATAAGACTCTATGGGGGAATAATTTTGGTACTTTTTGGTCTTTTACTTGTACTTTTTAAAATTTCCCTTAGTATTGGACTTCAAACATAAAATTACACATGCAAGGTCCTGAGATGATGAGAATCTGTAAGAGGGGTTTTTTGGTACTTTTTTGTTATTTAACTAGAACTTTTTGGATTTCCGTTAATATTGGACCTAGCAGCATTAAATTAAACATGCAAAGTCCTGATTGAATGAAAGTCTGTAAGAGGGGCTTTTTGGTACTTTTTTCTTTAACTAGTACTTTTTCAATTTCCGTTAATATTGGACCAAGAAACATCAAATTAAGCAAGCAAGGTCCTGAGTGAATGAGAATCTGTAAGAGGGGCTTTTCTGTACTTGTTTGTTCTTTAACTGATACTTTTTGAATTTCCATTAATATTGGACCTAGAAACATCAAATTAAACATGCTTGGTCCTGAGATGATGAGAATCTGTAAGAGGGGCTTTTTGATACTTTTTTGTTCTTTAGCTGGTACTTTTTGAATTTCCGGTAATATGGGACCTAGAAACATCAAATTAAACAGGCAAGGTCCTGAGATAACGAGAATCAGTGAGAGGGGCTTATTGGTACTTTTTTTTTGTTTTAACTGGTACTATTTGAATTTCAGCTAATATTGGACCTAGAAGCATTAAATTGAACATGCAATGCCCTGATTGAATGAAAATCTGTAAGAGGGGCTTCTTGGTACTTTTTTGTTCTTTAACTGGTACTTTTTGAATTTCCATTAATATTGGACCTAGAAGCATTAAGTTGAACATTCAATGTCCTGATTGAATGAAAATCTGTAGGAGGGGATTTTTGGTACTTTTTTGTTGGTACTGGTACTTTTTGAATTTCCCTTAATATTGGACCTAGAAACATCAAATTCAACAAGGAAGGTCCTGAGTGAATGAGAATCTGTAAGAGGGCCTATTTGGTACTTTTTTCAAAGTCCTAAGAGGATAAAAATCTGTAAGAGGGGATTTTTGGTCCTATTTGGTTATTTAACTGGTACCTTTTGAGTTGCCGTTAATATTGGACTTAACACATAAAATTAAACATGACAGGTCCTGAGTGAAAGAGAATCTTTAAAGGGATCAGTTTGGTACTTTTTCGTTCTTTAACTGGTATTTTTCAAATTTCCATTAATATTGAACCTGTAGCTCGTTTCTGTATTTCTCGCATCGTAAAATTTCTTACAAGAAGTGTGAAACAAAAAATTCCATCGTTTCTCGATTTATGAGATAAAAGTGTTTCTGTATTTGAATGCGAAAACAGACACAACAAATTCTGTTTATACTGGAATATTTCCAGTAATTAAGTGTCAAATAAAAGCGAAACGTCAACAAAAGAAATAAATATAATAAAAACAGGGCTGCCAGATTTGACGAGTTATCGTCATCTCGACGATTTTTTGTTCCGATATTAACAAAGTGACGTTTTGATGATTTTTTCTAAAAAAGTGACGAAAGCAAAAACAAAATCAAAAATATTTTATAATTTTGTTGTTACTTTCTATAGAAATTCATCTTGAATTTTTAAATTTCAAACACTTCTATTTTGTGGCGTTGAAAGTTGAAAAAAAAAATAATAATATGAATGTCTGTAGAAAGCAACAACAAATTTATAAAATATTTTTGATTTTATTTTTGCTTTTAATGAAATTGTTGGCGTTGCGTTTTACACTATAAGCCCCTTATGCCCGTAATTTCTACAAATAGGTATCTAGCTCTGTATAATGTGTATAATTTCGAGGGAAAGTAATGGACCGACTTGGCTTATTTTGAACATTTAATACTTCTTATATACATATACAAAATATGATTGATATTTGATATTCTTCCATTATTCCGGCAAGAAAGAAATTTGTTTGTCTCCCAGTAAAAACTTTTTCATAATGGATAGCTTCTTTCACTCGTTATTAAGTAGCTTTCTTCCATAAGAACTTCGATAACTACTTTTTTCTGGATGTATTAAGATAAAAAAAATGACTTACTTTTGAATTTGTTCTTTTTGGCACAACCCTTGTAAAATTCATTAGTTTTTCAGTAGAATTGTATGTAGTGCTTTTATGTGTTTCTGATTACTTAACATACTATTTTGTAGGCGAAGATTTTACTGGGTCTTTAACCCGTTTATTTATGAACCGATTTTTTTAATTTTAACTACAAGGTATTCTACTAAGTCTATTTCAGGTAAAAAAGAAAAAGATTATAGGAATAGGTAAATTAAAGATTTATATCTCAAATATTAAATAATAATTATTAAATACCCATGAACTTTAACTACACTCACAATATTATTACAGTAACGGACTGTAGTTTATTTAAGAAATATTCCGTTCAGTCATTTTTAAATAAATAAACATTTAAAATTCCAAGCAAATTTCTTTTTAACTGATTCTAACAGTTATTCAAAAAACTAAGTGCATATTAATACGGATTTTCAGTTGCAGTTAATATTGTCCGTTGATTGAGTTAAATTCTTCTTTATGTTAAAGTAAATAAAAATGTAATTTAAAGCAACGAAAACTTCATTTAATTTTTACTGTCAAAAATTCAACCGCGAATTCCGTAAAAACAAATCAATATTCAGTTATCTTATATAAATTAATTGTCAAAAAATTAACTACATATTCCGTAAAAACAAATAAATATGCAGTTATTTTATAAAATTTTACTGTCAAAAATTCAACACCATATTCAGTAAAAACAATTAAATATTCAGTTATTTTATATAATTTTACTACCAAAAATTAATTTTTACTTATCTATAAAAAATGAATTGCTTGTTTTGTGTAAGCAATTCCCATTTTCTATTTGTTAAAAAAATTTAGTTAAATACATCAAATTTTAAAAGTAAAATAATTGCGAAGCCATATCGGTCATGCTGCTGGTGTCTTATAATTGAGAGTTCTTCTGTAAACAACGTGGTCAGTACAACAAAAGTAAAACAAACGTGTGTAACTGGGTAAGTAAATAAAAATATTTTCCCTCTCTCGCTTATAAGAAAAACAAGCGGACAGGTGTCTGTCTGGTATTTTTTAGAATTTCGGAGTAAACGAAAATTTAATAAAATAACTGAATATTTAATTGTTTTTACTAAATTTGGGGTCAATTTTTTGACAGTAAAATTTTAATAAATAACTGAATATTTAATCGTTTTTACTGAATATGGTGTTGAATTTTTGACAGTAAAATTTTACAAAATAACTGAATATTTATTTGATTTTACGGAATATGGTGTTGAATTTTTGACAGAAAAATTAAATGAACTTTTTGTTAAAAATAAATGAAAAATAGGTAGACCGGTTTTTAAATGAACTTTCATTTATTTTATATTACAATTTCAGTTAATTTTGCGTACAGAATATTGTGAGTGTATGTTTTTGTTTGATTATTTTTTAATAAAAGTCGAAACAAATTTGTTTAAAATTGATTTTAAATTGCACGATTTTTAAAACAAAAAAGACGATCTTTTTTATTTTTTTCTCAGGAAATTGACGATTTTGACACAAATTTATCTGGCAGCACTGATTAAAACCAAAACAAGAAAAGGCTAACAAAAATTTAAACTTACAAAATATAACAATTGTTTTTTGTTTATTTTCATCATATAAATTATGCATTTATCATTTATATTCCTTCTATTTTTTTATTTATTGAAAAAAATAGTATAAAAACATATTTTAAATTCAAAATATCTACATTTTGTTTTTCTCGCCACCAATTTCAAATGTGACTTATTTTGACAGTTCTTGAAAAAAACTTTTCGCAAAATATTGTTATAGAAACACTTTTTCTCGCATCCTTCCAATAATTGCTGGAAAATTATTTAAATGACAGATAATTCTCGCAAAAAAAAGATACAGAAACACTTGTGTGAGAAAAACCATTTTTTGTTTCATTTTTCACTGTTTCTGTCCCGATTCACTGGTTTCAGTCGGAAAATTTTATGATGCGAGAAATACAGAAACGGGCTACTGGAAACATCAAATTAAACATGCAAGGTCCTGAGTGAATAAGAATCTTTAAGAGGGATTTTTTTGGTAATTGGTATTTCTCCATCTGGTACTAACTTAGGATAAGGTTCAGGGCCGCTAAGCTTCCTATGTTCAGAATATATTAGCTATCGTTTAAGCAGAGATCTATTAATGCCATAGGTTTTGTACTCAAAAGAAAGGTAAAGCCATTTTAACATGAGTACGCTGTTCAACCTCCTTTCCGCCTCCAGTCTACCTCAAGAGGTGACATACAGAGAATAACTGGCACTTTGAAAATATCTAACCAATTTTGATGAAATTTAAATAGACAGATTAGTGTAATAAAAACACACAGGGTTTACATGTTTTTCAAAGCTAGGAATATAAAGGGACAGATGGGCAATTTAAATTTTGATGAAATTTAAAACTTATGCAGATCAATCTACATACAATAAAATACACATGCTTTATATTTATTTATAGTTAGTCAAAATTCATTCTGGGAACGGCTAGTATATTATAAAACTGGAAATGTGTAGCAATAAAATAAGGACTACACGTAAATGAAGAAAAACAATATACAAAAAAATTCATATTAAAATAAACGTTTTTAAAGTTTTTGATTTGCTCGCACCACTTAGAGCAAATAATGATACATTCTCTTTAAGCGGGAAAAGTATAAAAAATATTAAGATGAGAAAAACTTAGCGGACAATTCTGCACTACTAACTTAAAAATTTAATCTTTCGAGTTATGCCAGTGTTGCAGCAAATCAGCGAACTACAAATTTGAATGCGTTACCACCCTGCGGGAAATTTGTGTCAAGTGTTCCAACAGACTGGTCCTGGCTGGGACTTGTGAAAATAGAACAAGTTCAAAAAGAAAGATCTCATGACCAAGGAAAGGAGAACCAATCATTTAACTGGTATATGAAGAACAAAAATTTAGAAAAAGTAATGAATTACAGTACAGTCTTCACCGATGGTGTGAAACATTTCTTTGAAATTTTCTAATACTTGGTTCTTAAATTTGGTTCTAGGACTTGTTTTATTTAAATAATACTACAATGTGGTAACTAACACTAAGCACGTTAATTGAGAATAGATGTGTGACTAGTCAAATGGTGGTTGTCAGGTATCAAATGACCTCTTCCAATGACAACCCCATGTAAAAGTGATAGGTCCCATTCATATAAAGTGTTAGAACTCTACCTATCACAGAACTACTTTGGCGGCAGTTCGCTTCCTTCTAGGGCACCTTTTTAAACTATCACGACAACTGCCACTAGTGAAAACGAAATAAGCTCCAGAACTCAGGCTGGAAATCAATATAGACGAAGAAAACAAAATAAAAATTATACAAGACTATTGCAAGGCCATGTAAATATAACTTATTGAAACTGCTAATAGCATAAAGCCTAGATCCGAGCTCCTTGTAAAAGGTGAAGAAAGTGGTCGAAGGCAGAGGTCCAAGCCGGCTTAGCGCCGCCGCCGATGTTTTTTTTCTTAGCATAAGCCGCCGCCGAAAAGTCCGGCTAGTTTCGGCTTAGATTTTAAGCAGTGAGAAGAGTGAGAAGTTTTATTGAAAACAACAATAAAAAACAAAAATTTGTTTTTGTTTTCAACAAAATTTCTCACTCACTCACTTGTTTACGTTTTCTAAAAACAGGCAGTTAACCAGGTAAGCCGAACATTGTTTTGGTTAGACATTAAAAAATTATAGCCCTGGGCTTTGAAAATATGTATATCTCGTTATTTTCGCAACAATTTTACATGTATCATTATAAAGTTATTTACGATAATAAGACAAAGAAATATCAAAAGACTTTTATTCGACATTTACAAAATTTATTATTATTATTTAATTAGTTAAAAATTGTTAATTTTGTCAAAAATTCAAGAAAAACCCTGAAGAAGGCACACAACGGAGTGCCGAAATATTGGTTTAATAAATTCAATATATTTTTTATATAAAAAAAAGACCTCAAGCTTAATTAAATAATAATAACAAAGAAATATATTTGAACTTCGGCAAAAAGGTTTAAAGTTAGAAAAAATCCATTTAAACTTTCTGATTAAGTTTAACTCAATTTTTTTTTTCTTTAATTTGGTGTCAATGACTTGAGCTTTAATGCTTTCAACTGTTATCATTTGCTTTTTAGAAAATACGTCAATGAAAAAAGGCAAATCTATAATTTTCGATTCAGCAATACGAAACACTACAGTTTCTGACTTAAGAGTTTTTTTCCAAACTTCAGAGATAGGTATAAAAAGTTATTTTTCTACACAAAGTGCGAGTAAAATTGTAGAAAATGCATCAGGGTCAGAAAATGAAGAGCTTTCCAATTATAATAATCATTTAAGTTATTTTGGATTTATAGAATATTTTAAAAAACTTCTGCGATAGAGAAGCTTATGTAGAAAGAAAGCACATGTGATGTTTCCAATTACGGATACTTTTTGTGAGATTCTTAAATTGGAAAGAGACAGATATTTGAAAAATTCAGCAAGATATGTTTTAAGCAAATAAATATTATGTATTATACCCTTCAACGAAGGTAAAAAGGTTTGTTTTTAAATTTAAGAAAATTAATTAATTTAACACTTTAAGCCGCCGTCGGCTAGTTTTCGCCGAGAATTATATATCGGCTTGGACCTCTGGTCGAAGGATGGACTTTCGGTTTTCACTTTATCCGACAAGCTGTTAAATCTTGAATATTGCAAGGGGTTGCTCCAAATTTTCAAATCTTAAGTAATCTTTTTTGCCTCTTTTTAAAATGTTCTTCCTTGTAAATCGTTCACTTTTAAAACACCTTTAACCTTAATTTCTCTGCGTTCCTTATAATTTGTTTTTTTTTAAATATATAAAAACTGCTACAGCAAAGCAATTATTTGCACATTTTTAAACTCTTATGGTTCGAAGTACTTTTGCTAACACAAATACGTAGCAGCAGTTGTATTTTATCACACCCACCTAAATGAATATGAGTATCTACATAAGTGTTTGTATAATTTCGCATTCTGTTTTTTTTTTTTTTGTGTAAAAATAGAAAAAAGTTCGATAAACTAACAAACATATTCTAGATTTTTTTTTTTTTTTTTTTTTTTTTTAAATAAAAATTGCGCAACTTCCGTTTTTATGCTTAAATAGATACCAACCAGTGAACGGTATTTCCTCCCCAAAAGCATGCTTCATTTTTAAAAATATACGAGTGGGGTGATGGTAAAACGGTAGATATTAGGATTTAATCTAAAAGTTTGTGAAATAGTCGATTAAGAGGAGTTTAAGAACAATTTTGTATTTTTAAAGTAATATTTATATTACAAAGTGTCAAGCATTGGAAAAAAAGCAATCGACAAAAGTTATTTGTAATTTTGTGGCAAATTATATTAAAATTTAATGTTGACTAAAATGCCGGCGTGTAAACACATTTTAATGAGTTTTTACAATTTTATAAAATTTTTCTATGTGCTAATTCACACGATGATATAAGTCGCACTGAATTTGTAACAACACAGTTTGTTGTTATGTCAACCAACTTTTTATTTGATTCGATGAAAAAATTTACCAAATTTACACTTTGCAAATTGGCACTCAACAGAAATTATTAAATATTTCTTCATATTCATTAAAAAAAAATATTGGAATCAAAGTAAAGACAGTATTTTTACAACTTTTGTCCATTTTTTATAGCTCATAATTCTCATTCGCTTTACAGTTTTATTTGTATAATATATTTAGTTTACCAAAGTCTTTGAGAAAACGGTTTCCTGATGATCTAGCCTTAGCAATCAGCGAAATGCGCATAGGAACTAGCTTATCCCCCCATAATAAGTTTTAGTGTATTTATCAAAAAATAAAACTTGTGAACTTAACACATCATTATAATTAAATAAATAAAGATTCGATAAACATTTTGTTTGATTAGCGTTGCCGTTGTGACACTAAAGTATCACTTTTGACCCTTTTTACAAATTTTTTTTTACTGATTCAATTAATATTTTTGTTTGATTTTCATTTAACCAACAAAAATGTTGACAACTATTCAAAAATATAATATACGCGTTATTGGTTTTTAGTTTTCATAACTTTGTATGAAATATTTAACGCTCTTTAATGTTGTCGTTTCTTTTTCATTTTTTTATTTGATCGTAAGGAGTGCCCAGGTAGGCCAGCTGGTAGTGAGCTAGTCTATCAGCGCCGGGGTTGCGGGTTCGATTCCCGCCAGAGACTCTGGTTTCGTTCCTGCAGGCAAGCCTAGAGCTTCGCGGGATTAGCTTAGGGAGTTAAAAACAAAGCAACACTTTTTATGTGAAATATAAGAACAACAACAAAAAACACATACAGTCTGTTTTCGGACGCCTTAAAAAAGTACAACAATAAGGAAGATGATAAAATAGCGTGACGAGGTTTTTAGTAAAAAAAAAAAAACAAAACAATAGCAGGTAAAAAACGTTTCACTCTTTTTAAACAACAGAAACAACAACAACATTTTAAGAAACAAAATAAATTTTTGGTTGGTTTCATTAAAAGTTTGTAAAAAAGAATGAAAAATAAAATCCCGTATTAAATTTTTTAAAACTGTTTAGTTAAATACATCAAATACAAAAATTGAATGATGACGAAAAACTTATCGAGTCGGTCAGCTGCCGTTTTTAGTTACATTTCTTCTTCTTTAGCAAAGGAAAGGATACAGCAACAGTGAGTGATGAAGAAAAACATTGAGTGTATATAAACAAGACTTGGTTCAAAAATTATACCAACAAAAAATGTGTCTCAAAGCCAGCCGCCGCTCTGCTCTGCCTTCATCTTCTCCTACAGTGCTTGCTTGTGTGCGTCCGCGTCATTGCTTTTGGAAAAACTTTTTTGTTTGATTCAGCAAAATTATTTGTTTGAAAAAATCAGTGGTTTTTTTAATAAACGAAATGCAAATAAATTGTTTGAATATGCGAATTTGTTTGTGGGACCGATTTAAGACAAAAAATGTTTTGATTCTACAAATTTTTTGTTTGAATTGGAAAAATAGTTTTTTCTGTGTACATATAAAAATTGGTAGCTTGTCAAAACGTCCAGTGTCATAGTGTCCACGGACACTATTTACAAACAAACTTTAAATATAAACTTGTGAGTCCATGCTTTCCTCTCCGCAGCTGAAAGAATGGAGTCCAAGTAAAGAATTTATTACAAAATATAGAATAAGTATTTCTAAAAGTGATAAACATTATCAAAAGTTTTTGTAACAGTAACTTATTATTTTGATAATATGACTAATATTGGAATATACCTGTGAGTTGTTTCGTAGTTTTAACTTTGAGATTTATAATTCAAGTATGTAAATAAAATTACTTTTATTTAAGTCTAATGTGTTTAATTAATACATACGGCTTGACCCTATTTTACTTTAAAATACCTCTTTTTGACCCTTTTTTTCTTAAATACTCTTTTAATGACACTTTTTCGAAATTTTCGACAGCAATCCTGTGTTTGATTTATTCAGCATTTCCAACAATTTATTTTAACAAATCACGTAATCATTTCGTTGACTCAATTCAATAACTTCACCTACCAACTTTTTTTTCAATACCGCAAAAATCGTCATCGGAGAAAATTCCAAAATTTTTTTTTATCAAATATGCGATTTTCGTATTTAATTAAGAAAATTATTTTTTTCTGTGTATTGAGTATTATAGAGTAATGAAAAGTAGTAAAATTTACCAGTCCAACTTTTTTAAAATAATTTGCTGATTCACAAGGTGTGCTACTAAAGCTACGGTCAGACTTATCAAATATTTGACGAAAAAAACGGAACCAACAACCCAACTAAAAAATCATTTCGCTAAATATCAATATTTATTTTGATTAAAATACCACATCTTACAAAAAACTGTTTTTTGCTATGTCTAGAAGTATAATTAGTTTATTTTGTAATATTTAGACCATTTAAAATCTCACTAACTATTAACAAAAGTAGGGGTTACGCTTATTTGATCAAATATTTAATAAGTGTGACCGTAGCTTAAGTCTTGTTGTCATAATATCCTAAACTTTGACAATACCTTAAAAAAACTGTTTTTTGCTATGTCTAGAAGTATAATTAGTTTATTTTGTAATATTTAGACCATTTAAAATCTCACTAACTATTAACAAAAGTAGGGGTTACGCTTATTTGATCAAATATTTAATAAGTGTGACCGTAGCTTAAGTCTTGTTGTCATAATATCCTAAAGTTTGACAATACCTTAAAAAAATTATTGTTGTGTTGTATAGAAAAAAAGTCCTAAAATAAATAAAAAGACTTTTATGCTGTGTATATTGTTTTGTCATAACAACTCAGTAGAAATCTTAATTATGAGGGTTACTCACAGCATTCATATTTTTTTCTTGTTATTATTTTAAGGAATAATATGACTTTCCCCAAATATATAGTTGCGGTATTCACAAGGTGTGCTATCATGTTATATTGTCATAATGTTCTAACATATTACAATGGTTTAAAAATATTGTTGTTGCTTTGTTAACAAAAAGTGTCTTAAATTAATAGAACTTTGCTTGCTATGTTTATTGTGCTGTCGTAATTAATCAGAAGAGACCTGCGCTGAGCGGCTGAGCCGAACGCATTAGTTTTTGTAGCCGTCGCCGTTGATGGTTTAGTTTTATCCGGCAAATATCCGAATTTAACCTGCGGCTTGCAATTTTTGCAACAAAACACTTGCGGCGTCAAATTATATAGGCTTAGGACTCTGATGTTTGGTAAACAAACAAAATAAAATTTATTTGTGATTTGGGTTTAAATAATGGAAAAAAATCAGATACGATCTAATTTGATTTATTAATTCATGGATTCGAATTAAAAAATATTATATTCCGAGGTAAATATTTATTTTTTATATTTGTTTTAAATCAGCTGATTTAAATTCAAAATAGCACACTAAATTATGAGGGGTTGTTCACAACAGTCGTATTTTATCATGTTATTATTTAAAGACTTATGACTTTATGACACCATGTGAATACCCCAAGTATGTAAAGGGTGGTTAAATTTCAAGGGCCGCGGTTGATTTTGAATAAAACACAAACTATTTAGGAAATTATTGTAAATTTATTTTATTATGATATATTGGTATTACTCAATTATGTATGGAACAAAATATATGCCGCCAGCCCATAAACCGCACCAAACAGTCACTCTTTGTGGGTGCATTGGTTTTTCGACAATCACTCTTGGATTATTATTCGCCCAAATGCGGAAATTCTGCTTATCGACAAATCCACTGAGGTGAAAATGTGCCTCATCACTGAAGATGATTTTCTTCGAAATTTATCATCCATTTTCATAATAAGTCTGGATAACTTTAACACGTTGTTGGATTGTGTATCTCTCCATGGTTCAAATTAAGTAAGTCTGAAATAGAGAAATGTCAAATAAAATTCGGAAAAAAACTTGGCGTTTAGGTGTGGTTCACATTCAACATCGTCCCTTACAATTTAACCACCCTTTATATTAATTAGACAGCGTATCAACTACTTCGTTTACATGGCGGAATTGTATTCCTACGTTTACTGTTAATTAAATATTTTAAAAGTGGAAAGTGCATACCTTTATTTAAAAATTTAAAAAAAAAAAAAAACAAGAAACTTTGAGAAGTTTAAAAAATCAGATTCAAGATAAATTTTTGTAATTTTTCTTGTAAAAAAAGTGGATCACAGACTATTTTTACCAATCGGTAAAGATGTGTTTATGGTGAGATATTGAACATTTTTTTCAAAATTTTCGATTCAAGGGTTGTCATAGAAGAGATGTGAATTAAACATTTTTATTATTATTATTATTATTATTATTATTATATTGTTACAAGTAGAACTGTTGCTATGAGTCTCATACGCTTAACAGTTTTATTTGGTTTAATATCTTTAGTTTTTCTAAAATCTTTATGGATGAAGTTTCCTGATGATCTGGCCTAAGCAACCAGTGAAATGCGCATAGGAATAGCTTATCCCATCAACAATAAATTTCAAGTGTTTTTATCAATAATAAAAACTGGGAATTAAGCACGAATAACAAAATCTTTTGAAATTTTTATTAAGACTAAAAAAACCTATTAAGCTAAACGGTTACAGTAGAATTTTTTTCAGTTATACCATTATTTATAAAGTTTTTTTAAAATTTCACAAAACTCCCTGAAAAAATTATGACTAAAAATCGATTAAAAATATTGTCTGCTTAATTAAAGACCAGGAAGACACTTCTTATGCAAAATAGCTAAGAATATAAAGTGATATTGACTATAAGTTAAAGCAACTCTCCGCTTGAGAGTAACCGTAGCAGAAATTTTAAGTCAAAGCTTAGAATTAAACAAAAATTTCCCAAAATTCGGAAATCTCTAACCCTCGCAGATTTCTAAAATCTTTAAAGTATTAATTTTTAAATACACCTTATAGAACTGCCAATTACCCACAACATTAAGGCGAGCTATCTCCCAGCGGGATAAAGAAGGAGTACGAATGCCTTCTAGAAGACCTCAAGGCCTGCTCGCTCCATTCCATACTTATATCTTTTTTACAGACGTTGTCGTTGCGGAGTAGGCCTTCCGCTCTCCCTTCCTTCGCAGTTACATAAGAATGGTAACGGGATCAAAAAAAATTTTTTTTTTATTTTGCTTGTACAAAAAAACCATACAAAAAATGTTTCTCCTTCTCAACTCTCTTTTCATAGAAACGAATTAAAAAGGACTGAAGTAAGATCTCTTTTGTGTTTTTTCCACTGTGCCGATGTGTTTATGAGTACATGTTTGTATGCCAGTGTGCGTTAAAGTGTAACTTAAATTTGTTTGGTTCAGTTCTAAACGATTTTGGTTCTTGCCTTTAATAAATTGATTATTGCTTTGAATACATTACCAAAACAATACACAGAAAATACGCACTTTCATCAATGTTATTTCCACTCTATAGTTCAATAAGAATAAAAGCAAAAAAAAAAGAAAAAAATACACAGCAGCCAATATTTTTGCATTCGTGTCTAATGATGAGCTTCACGATTTACTGGTCTTATAAGGGTTTTTTTTTTTATTTCCACCCAAAGTGCTTTGTTTACCGATGAGAAGGTAAAATTTTTGTCTAGTCAGGCCTACCGAAGGACTAAGAAAGTCTTTCCGAAAATAAGTTTTAGTTTTAACCTTCAAATATACTTTGATATAAATATCATCCATCATACGTACATATATATAAACGGTGTTTTTTTTTTGGAGTGATACAACTTTGAGTTGGCATCACTGCTGATAGTTGCTTTTTGTTTAGTTTGCTTTGACAGTTGATTATAAATCGACTTACACCAGAGTAACGTGTGCAAATTGTTAAAATTTTTAATCAAAATAACTTGACAAATGGGCTGAAGCACAAATTGATATTGATTTTGAATTTCCGTTCAAAATTTTATTTTCCGATGAAGCCCATTTCTGGTTGAATGGGTACGTAAATAAGCAGCATTGTCGCATAGAAGAATCCACAATCTTTTGTGTCATCATTTCATCCACAGAAAATTGCTGTTTGCTGCGCTTAATGGGCTGGCGGAGTCATTGGCCCATATGTCTTCAAAAACGATGATGGTCAGAATGCGAAAAGTTGTTGAAATTGGTGTTCCAGATTGCGCTTTCCACGCGCCAGCCATGGCGGCCACATGGCCGAAATCATATTTAAATATTAATGTCATAAAATCCAATCCAATCTATCCAATAAAGACCGTTTCATTGATATCAAAAATATATTTATATGTTTTATTATGATTTAAACTTGTATCACTCTATAAAAGACACCCTTTACTACGAATATTTCTTTCCTAAAAAAGAATTAAACTTCAAAAAATTTCCTAAAAATATTAATAAAGGGGCATAAAATTTGTTACCTTAAAAAAGGCCTTCCTATCCTTCGATACGTTCTTAAAGCATTATTGGTGGCTGCTGCATGTCCATAAGCTTTTGTCTTTATTCCCTTTGGCTTTATGGTTGGTTTCGTTGTTGTTTCTATTGTTCTAACATTACTTATCGTTCGCTCCAATTTTAAAAGTGTCTAAAAGGCCATTTTGTTAAACGTAAAAAGTATACAAAAAAAAAAATATATATAGAATGTCTACTTTAATTTTCCAAAAAGTGAAAATTTGCAATGTCACAATGTTTTCCATTTCTAACGCTATTGTTTAGCTGAAGCGCATGAAAATGGGAATGGAATTAGGAATTAAGGTGGGATTTTGGTCAGAACCATTAGATTACAATAGAATAGTAATGGAGTTGTATTTTAAAAAATAGATAAATTACTTTAAAAAAAATAGTGTATGTTTTCAGACAAATAGAATAATTACAATGTGCTAGTCGCAAATTATAACAAACTGATCACTCTACTGGCAAAGCTAATTTGAGTACGCTATATTCAATGGTTATAGCCGTTTTTCAAATTTAGCGCTCGTATTCGATACTAAAAATTTTAAAGGAGCAGTAATTTTTTTCGCAAATAAAGTTCATAAGGGGCGATATATTCAATATGGTTAAGACAATTCCATAGAGCTAAGAGAAAAAAATTTCTTTAAAAAAAAGTCGCGGAAAAAACGAAAGAGTTTGATTGTTTCAAAATCCCAAAATGGCCGAAAACTTCTTGTTTCAAAAAATTTATTGCAATGATTAATTCGGATTTTCAGTTACAGTAACACTAAGAGAAAAATTACGACCTAAATTTACACAGAAAAAATTCTCCAAAATTTTTCACCAATTAAAGCATTACTCAAAAATAAAATCAGTTTTAATTAAAAATTTAATCAACTCAATTAAACGTTTAATCAAGTGAATTAAACGTTTAATTAATACTATTAACTGGTTTAATTGATTAACTTGATTGACTATTAAATTGTTTACTGGTGCAAATTTAATTAATTTTTTAATTAATATCACAAACTTTTTAATTGAAATCAATTTTTATTTTTTTCTGTGTAAGAACAAAATTCTTGAATTAAGATTGCAGAAATCTTCAGATTTCAATCTTAAAATTTGGCTAGTAAGATTGACATTCTCAAATTTAAGCATAAATTCTAAATTTTTAGAATGAATTCTAAAAATCAAGAACGTAATCTTAATTTTAATATCATTTTCTTGATATTAAGAATATATTTTTTAAGTAAAGATTTAATTTTTGTTTTTTTTTTCGAAATTAAACATCAGTGAAAGCGTGTTGTGTAAGACGCTGATCAAAAAAGACTTATTTAGAAAAAAAAAAGTAAAAAAGAAATATTCAAATATTGTGACAGGCAATTAAAAATGGAAAATCAGGACACAGATGAAATGGTGTTTATAACCATACCAATGGGTGATGATTTATAACCGGTGGCCAATGGACAATAAGATGTAATCAGCATGCCGTAGGAAATTGCATCCGAGCTTTTAGACAACTTGTTTTCAAGTATTTCAAGGGTACTCCTTCTTGTTTATATGTGCAATTATAAAATTGCTTAAATTCATAGATTTATTTTACCACCTGTTATTTGACATTAAATTTATTTGTTTCAGACTCAAAAGTGACTTTTTAAAGTTTGCAGTACATGAAGAAGGAAGTCATAAAAGAAGCGATTCCTCCCCTGAAACTAAGAATGGAGTTCCAGAGATTCCAAGTACATGCACTTCCAGTCGTATGAAATTAGTTATTTACTTAATGAAATAGATATAATTGAAATTTCGGATTTTAATATCTCTCCTTTACATTTATATCCAATTAATAATGGAAAGACATATGTTACACAGAAAAAAATTTTTGCGCCAGTAAAAGAATTAATCAAAAATAAAATCAGTTTTAATTAAATATTTAATCAGGTGAATTAAACGTTTAATCAAGTGAATTAAACGTCTAGTTAAAATATTGTCAATTAAACATTTAATACACTTGATTAAAAGTTTAATTCACCTGATTAAATATTTAATTAAAACTGATTTTATTTTTGATTAATTCTTTTACTGGCGCAAAAATTTTTTTCTGTGTAGACCTAAGCTAATATAAGTATTTATGTACGTGTAAGTATTACATTATCATTGCGGTTTCCTTTTTTTTAATACATATACATATGTTAATATTTAAATATCGCTGTATCTATATTGTATTTAAATAAATAAAGGACATATATATATATATATATATATATATTTAAATAAATAAAAACCTGTGTTTTATTTGAATATTTGAATTCGGATAAAAACCGATAAGACTATTTTCAAGAATACACAGAAAAAAATAAAAATTGATTTCAATTAAAAAATTTGTGATATTAATTAAAAAATTAATTAAATTTGCACCAGTAAACAAATTAATAGTATCAATTAAACCAGTTAATAGTATTAATTAAACGTTTAATTCACTTGATTAAAAGTTTAATTCACTTGATTAAATTTTTAATTAAAACTGATTATGTTTTTGATTAATGCTTTAATTGGTGAAAAATTTTGGAGAATTTTTTCTGTGTACATTCTTAAAATCGATCTTAAAAGAAGAATTTCATTAAGAATTAAATCTTGATTTAAGATTTCTAATAAGAACAAAATCTTGAATTCGATCTTAAAATGAGAATTTATTCAAGATTATAATTTAAAATGCGATCTTAAAAAAGTTAAGATTTTGTTCTTGAATTAAGAATTTTCGCATTTAACAGACCATTAAGAATTAAATGATTTGATTTTGAACGTAAAATCTTTATTTTAGCATGATTTTTCCCTTAGTTTAATATTGTGCGCTGATTTAGTTAAAGTCTTCTGTGTGTAAAATTAAATGAAAATGTAAATTAAAATAAAGAAAAGTTCATTTAATTTTTACTGTCAAAAATTCAACAGCGAATTCCGTAAAAACAAAGGAATATTCAGTTTTGGACTGGAGCAACCACATATATTTCCTAGGGTAATTTGGTGGGCTGAATTCGAATCTGTAATTGGTTTTTCTCTTTCACAAAAATGTTTTTATTTGTTTCTTCATAAAAAAAATTACGATTTTATTTTAAAATCAATGAATTTTCAAAAGTGAATTGCATTATTTGAACGTCGTTTTTATTTTGTAGGTTCGCTTTCACGTATTAGAGTCCAGCAATAGTCTCCCAGCATGCTTTTGTCTCAAAATCATTGATTATTTCTTTCAATTTTCATTAGGTCTTGGTGAGCACACTCCTCTTGTTCGCACTCACTGCAGCTAGTTTTTTTTTTTTTTTTGAAAAAAATCTTAATGCGAATGAAGAATTTGCGAAACATTGTCGGTGCCCACGGTATGTCCAAGTTTCTGCTTGCAAAACCAAAATAATGTAAATATGCATATTTTAATGATTCTGAAATTGCATATTCTTTTTTTCAACTAAATATTCACTACACACAAGGCGAAAATAGCTTGAATCAGCAACACACGATCTCCCTGTCATGCTTAAACGCTGCTATTATGAAGATTTAGAATGAATGTGGGCTTCTGTCAAATCAATAATTGTGAAATTGTAGCGTCAGTATTGAATTTTTTACAGATTCGAATTCAGCGCACCCAGATTAATTAAAAAACATGCTTCGTTTCTGTAGTCGATTTTTTTTCCAAATTTGTAGACTAGTGTAATTTAACTACCAAAAATACATTTGTAGTTATCTATAAAAAATGATTTGCTTGTTTTGTGTAAAAAATTCCCATTTTCTATTTGTTAAAATTATTTAGTTAAATACATAAAATTTTTAAAGTAAAATAATTGCGAAACCATATCGGTCATGCTGCTGGTATCTTATAATTGAGAGTTCTTCTGTAAACAACGGGGTCAGTACAATAAAAGTATAACAACCGTGTGTAACGGGGTAAGTTAATAATAATATATTCTCTCTCTCATTATAAAAACAAGCGGACAGCACTGTTGTGAACTGACAATTCTTAAATTGAACCATCTCAATGGCAAAATTGTACTAAATTGACATAAATTGTACCAAACTTTCGCTATATAAAAAAGCCTACATAGGATTTTTATGGGAGCTATCGTCAAATAGGACTGATTCCAATAAAATTTGGTAAGATGATTTAGATTGCAATAGAATTCTATTTTTTTGTCAAAGTCAGACTAAAGTGTAGACATTGTCAGTAAAACAATCGCCAAAGTGACGATTTGGAGACACTTGATTCCAGGCTTCCTACTGGGATATACTTATTTATGTATGTACTTAATATGTTAGTATAACATCATAAGCACAAATTAACAATAATGCAATATTTTGTAGTTCTAGTCAGGGCTGGAGATATGCTATTAAAAATTTTATTGTTGAAAAAAAGTGAGTCAATCCACCTGAAAGAAATGGGTTTTTTTTATTGTACTAAGGAAAGGAGAAAGGAATTGTACCAGTGTACCGATAAAGTTTCGATTGTACCAAATTTGGTACAATTGTACCACAAATCCCATCAGTGGCGGACTGGTGTCTGTCTGGTATTTTTTAGAAATTCAGCTCTTTTGTGGATTAAACGAAAATTACTGAATTTAATAAAACAAGTGAATATTTCTTCGTTTTTACGGAATATGTAGTTAATTTTTTGATAGTTTAATTTTATAAAATAACTGAAAATTCATTTGTTTTTACGGAATATGGCGTTAAATTTTTGACAGTAAAAATGAAGTGAACTTTTCGCAAAAAATAAATGAAAATAAGTAGACCGGTTTTCAACTGAATTTTCATTTATTTTATGTAACAATATCAGTTAATTTTACGTGCAGAATATTTTGAGTGTAAACAATCAAAACTTAATAAAATAAATGTTTCTTAAATAACAACATGTTAATTTTTGCAAGTTTTGCCATTTTGTGCCATTTTAAACTTGCCCTGCTTTTTCCAAAGTAAATGTTAAGGATTTGGTTGTTGTGGCAAGCGTTTATATATTTTCCTCTTTTAATTTAATCCTTCTAAATGTGCTTTTACTTTAATTACTTTGTATTGATTGTTTTAATAAATACGTCAATTTTTTAAAAGAACCTTTTTGAAATGTGTAATCTAATTGAAACCTTTTTCATCTTTTTTGTTCAACATTTGTTCAAATATTTATGTTAATGACAACTGTTTCAACGTTGTGAAATGAAGTCCCAACAAAAAGGTTAAAGTGTGCTTATTAAAATTAATTGATTTTTAGGTAATTAAATACAAAATGAAAAAAAAAAAAAAAATTAAATAATTTCTATTATTTAATACTGGTCTTAATTTTGCCTTGATGTAAAAAAAGTCAACTGTCATTTAAGCTGTAACCGAATGTGAGCAAAGAAATATTTTAATGGGAATGGAAAATAAAATAGCAAGTAGTATTGATTAGGTAGTCCTTTCGCCCGCTTAACCTTTATTGACTAAAATCGTTCCTTAAAAACATTTTATTTAATTTTTTATCTTAAAGCATTTTTAGTTATCTCTTCCAAAATTTATGAAGCCATAGTGCAAACATATTAATTTTGAAATTGACCATTTTACTCCTGGGCATAATTTTTTTGCTGCTCAATACTCAAACAATTTATTACTATGAAAAACAATTCATGTGTCTTGTCTATAAACACAAAACTTTTTGCTAAACTACATAGTACTATTTACTAATTGACATCCAATTTTATGGCCACAATTTCAACAAGTTTTTATTGTATTATGAGTATGTATATACTTAAACTAGTACACGCACACACTTATCCATGGACATGGACTAACCCACACTCCTTCTCCAACGTTTAACCCCAAAAGAATGAAGAAAAAAACCTTAACTGAAAATTGTTAATATAATAACAACACCCAACTTTATAACAAAGACTTTTATTAGTTTTGAAAATAGTTTTTATAAAATAAAACAGCCACATGTTGCCCCCATAACTCTTAAATAACTTGACACACAAGTCTAGTGCAATTTATGTGTGTTCACTCGTTCGTTCATTAGAATGATATTTTGTATCTTTAATAGGGAACAGATAATACGAGTTCAACACAAAAATCCCTAGAAAAAGCAAAAACCTAAAAAAAAAAAAATAGTTAAAAACTATTGTGTTTATTTAAGCAGATAGTAAGTAAATAAACTCTCTTGCTCAGTGTTTATGTCTCTCGACCCTATTAGGGAATAAAAGAATGGGCCTACAACAAAAAAAATAACAATCTTTGTGGGATAACCAAAGCAAAAAGAAAAATACATAGATACATACGTATACATATGCAGTTGCATGTAGAGAAAACCCAGCAAATAAGACAGTCTTACTTTTAAGTGAATTGTATTTTTATGTCTTCAACAACGAATGCAAGAGCATGTTTTGTGGTTACTTGGAAATATTTTAGATCAAATTCGAAAAATATCTGTTGTTTCATTATACATATAAGAGTGACTTTTGACAACAGTAAATAATAACAATTCCGACAAGAAACTTCTATTGGGGCAATAGGCTGGGTCTTTGTGATAATAAGAAACCTATCCCCAAAATTGCAACTTAGGGGCTAATTTTGCAAGTCATAATCTAACGGGTCCGCCACTTAACGTTTTTTTTTCAACTAGTGCTTATTTCGTGAATGGTAACACTTAGCTCATGTCTGATTTGAAAGATTATTAGTTTTATCCTTCCGCTGAACGAATATGGGTGTGTATACGCTTGAACAACGCTGGGAAATATTGCGACATTACTTTGAAAATCACGGATTTTGGAAGAAGAAAAGCAACATCAGCTCCGTATGTTCGTTATCTTGTGAAAAAAGTGAAAGAAACTGGCATCCTCATCGATAAACCAAAGCGTGAAAAGCCAAAAACAGTTCGTACACCCGAGAATATTGCTGCTGTGGCAGAAAGTGTGCGTGAAGCGCCATCAACATCAATTTACCGTCGCACAGTGGGAAATTTTACGAGAAGGCGGTCAAAATTCCATATCTTTTGACTGGATCGGTATTTTTTTATGCGATTTTTTTTGTTCGATAGGTGCGATGTTAGGCTTTCATTTGCGCTATAAAACGTAAAATTCGACTGATAGGAGCAAAAGTTATGGGGAGTTCAAAATGCATTTTCATTTTTTTGTTCAGTTTCGGTGTAAAAGTTGAATATTTCAAATATGATTTTTTTATAATTTATCATTATTTCTCTTGTATTTTACAACTGATACTTATTTTTTATTGTCGAACTTAGATCCTGTCAGAAAATGCCAATATTTGGCCCCTATAAATTTTTTAGTCCCAATATTCACAGGGGCCAAAGGATGGCGTTTTTGGGAAAGACGAGTTGTTATAAGGATAAAACTGAAAAGGAATATTTTGAAAAATGCCCAAATAGCATTCTTGGCTATCGATAACATTTAAGGTAATTCAATTTTTATTTTTGGTTTAATATGTATGTGTATTTTATTTTATTGGTTCGCTTTCGCTGTTCTGTATACTGATTTTTTGTCCGTTTTAAATCCAAAAATAGTGCAAATGCTTCTTCTGGAGTAAATTTCATTTCTTCCGTTGGTGTAGGCATACTTTTTTAAAATCCTCTTTGTGCGTTTAGGGCTCGCTTCCACTATTTTTTCAATTATTGCAATTTTTGTTTTCTTATTTTGCGTTGGTTGAATTTGATGCAGAAATGAATCCTTTATCATACTATGAGAAATTTCTTTATTGATATTTGCTAGCTTGCGTCTTCGTGATCTTTCACTGCAATTGTCAATTTGTTTTGCGGGCCGACCCACTTTTCCAGTTTCCTTAGCAGTTATTGACAGCTTCTTAAAAATCAGATCATTTGTTAGCCATTTTTCGTTGCGTAAGTAAAACGTTTTCTTGTTTCTAGAACATTTAAGGTACCGTTTTCTTAATGTTAATGAAAAATTTTTAATTTTTATCTTATGAATCTTATGAAAGAATGGATTATTCATTATGTGTAACACAAAATCTTTTTCATCTTTCTGTTGAAAATATATATCTGCGCGAACTTAATAACTGAACTTGGCCATTGTTTAAACAATAATGAAGGTAAAATTATGAATGCATGCACTTTTATACTCTTGATAGAAGTTTTTTTAAATGATCTTTTGTTACTACTTCTTTAAAACATAAAAACCCTTTTTTAAATACAAATTTAATCTTTTATTAGCATTTCTTTGAAACATAAAAAACCCCTGTTTTCACACTTTTTAAAAGGATAACATACCGGCAATAAATTAACAGGTAACATGTAGGTAATTTTCACGTAAAATATAACTGCGTGCTAGTTTTTTGACCATTTACCTGTTCTTCCATTTTTTTAAATTAATTTGCAATTTTCAGGTAATTAAACTATGTAGTTTATGTTGCGGCTATTTACTTATGTTTAACCTTTTAACTTACTCAGAAATCTAACGTGGTAGTCTATTTATGTCGCCTATTCGTTTTGCAGCATCCGTTCACCCACAATAAGTTCATAACAATGGCAATACCTTTACCTTCTCCAAATTAATTGATAACCTAACGTGCTAGATAATTTATGTGGCCTGAACTGCTTTATTTGTCGAAAATTCTTTAAGATTCACCTTCTTTAATTTCAGTAATGTTTCCTTGCAGGACTTATTTTTTGAACCGAATATCTTACCTTGGGTCACAGAAATTGCTGTAGTTCGCAAGGCCGTATCCAGATGTGTGTACAATGGGGTATAGAAATGTAGGTTAGATTCTGGACTACAAGAGAGTATAGATTTTTTTTGACGCATTTTGACGCTCAGGACTTATGCTCTATAAAGTAGGAAATTTCTGGGAATTTTTGACATAAAAAAAAAAAAAAATTAAATAGTTCTAGAGGTCGCAGAGTTTAATGCTTTAAACCACGTATAGCTAATAAAATAAACTAATACACAAAACTTATTCTGTCAAAAAATCTTAAAAAACAAAAAAGTTATGAGCATTTCAACTTCAAAAATTGACTCAGAAATTCAAAACTATAACCAAATATTGAGAAAGTCCATTTCGGACCACCCTGTTCTCAATGAAATAGTTGAAATAGGGTTTTAATTTTTTGGCTCCCGAGGTTCACTAGTATTTACTTTCACATGAATAAAAAAATTTTAAAATCGGAGAACAAAAAAAAAAAATAATTTTGGCCGCCTTCTCAAAATATGAACCAGTGTGCGTCGTTCTCAACAATTGTACATTTCGGAGACATCATTGAGACGAATTTTGCATAAAGACCTTGGTATGACGCCATACAACATCCAATTGGTTCAGGGGTGGAAGCCAACTGACCATCCAATGCGTTTTCGCTTCGCTAAGTGGGCCTGCGATCGACTTACAGAAAATGCCGATTTTCAGCTGAAGCTCATTTTGATCTTGGCGGGTATGTAAACAAACAAAATTGTCGCATTTGGGGCACATTTCTGTGTGCGCATACATTGAAAAGCCGATGCACCCAAAACGAGTCACTGTTTGGTGCGGATTTTGGTCCAGAGCCATAATTGGGCCATTTTTCTTCGAAAATTAGCAAGGAGTGGCCGCTACAGTCAATGGCGATCGTTATCGGGCCATGTTGAACGAATTTTTGTACACAAAAATTGAAGAGGAGTTTATTGGCAACATTTGGTTTCAACAGGACGGCGCTAAGTGCCACACAGCCGAAGCTACACTCGATGTTTTGCGCCCTGTTTTTGAAGATCGCATTATCAGCCGCAGAGCTGATGTCGCTTGGCCACCTCGGAGCTGCGATCTGACACCGTTGGACTATTATTTGTGGGGTGCCGTCAAAGATAAGTGTTACGCCGACAAGCCAGAGACAATTGACGCTAACAAGGTGAAATACAGCAGCACACAATCGATAATGTGCCAAAAAATTGGACCGATCGTGTAGGCTACTTATTGCATGGCCAGCCGAGGCAGCGCTTTGAATAAAATTATTTTCCATTATTAACCGAAAGAATTGTACTTTCAAATAAAAAAAGAAATTTGAGAAAATATTCAGTAGTTTTTTTTATAGCATTTTCAAAAAAAAAAAAGTTATTTGGCGGACCCTTTAATTCTTACAGTCGATACTGAACGAATCGAAACTATTTTTCAGTGATGTGGTAACTCAAATAAATACTTCACAACACTGAAAAAAAAATACGATTCGTCAGTATCGACTGAATGACAAAGAAATATAATTGCTTTCGGATCGAAAACGTATTCATTCACGACTGCCAGAGCTTTGGCAAAAAAGAAGGACGGACATCGTAAGATCAATTTTAAAAGGAATTCAGAGTCGATCAGTATACTAAAATGTGGGACCAAATACCCATACCAATTATTACTTCTAATTCATTGGCAAATTTTTTTCAAAAAGTTGCTGACTTTATACTCGGAACACAATTGGGACCAACGGCGAATTTCGCCCAACACGAAGACGTATTTTTCCGTTAAAATTCGCTGCGTAGATTCGTCGTATGAAGCACAATAATGACGAATACCTTAAAGTTGCGAAAGTTGTTTGCGGTTTGTACAAAGAGAGAGAAATAGTTTATTAAAGCATTTAAAAGCTCATCAGAGATTCTATTTCTAATCCTTGACGTTGGTTTTATAGTAAGAAGCGCATCATACAAAGATTTTAAATTTGTTGGCCTGTTACCCGTGACTTCATAGACGTATTTTTTTTTTTATATATATATTTTCAGGCTTTTGTATTTTCTTTACATTTATTTTTTTAGAATTTTTAGACGGTTCATTTTCATTTTCTACTCCAAGAAGCTTTTTAGACATTTCATCAGCAATTTAGAAGACCGCTGATTTATTGGCGTAGGAAAAATAGTTCGATTTGTAGGTAGTTTTTAGTAATTTTAGTTAAGAATATAGAAAAAATATTCTGAAATTCCCGGAAAAAAATTTCCGGAATTCTTTCCCGCGTAGAAACTCTACTCAGAGTGCACCCTTTAAAAACATAAAGATTAAAAGTACTTAAAGTAAGAACAGCGAAAACTCTCGTCTAAAAGAACCGTGTAACACGTTTTTTTTCACAGCTGTGTGAAATCCTTTAAGAAATACTTTCTTGGCTGTTTTTTGTGTTTAATAAGATATACAGGACAACAAAAAAAAAACCACCAAAGTGTTGGTATTTTACATTGACAAAAGATTTGCGAATGTAAAGAGAAGTGTGTTTGTTTATAGGATAACATGTAGAGGCCACTACGTGCAGTAGATATTTACACAGTGGATCTAAAAGTCAAATATGTTAACTTACTCTTCTTAGCCGTATGAAAATGCTCTTCTACTGCTATATGTCATATTGAGCAATAGAATCCGCAAATCTTAGAGGATCATTAAAACTTTAAACTTTTTACAGAAACTTAGTTCATATCACGGCGAATTTATACAGGTGACATCAAGGCGGATTTAAAAAGGTAAGTGCAACTCTACAACTACCAAAATCCATATGAATTTTGTTTTTGCAATTTAATTGCTTGTTGTCAGAAACATTAAACTGAACATTAAACTGAACTGAATTTCCTTCAAATGGCTGCCTCGGCTGGCCATGCAGTAGCCTACACGATCGGTCCAATTTTTAGGCACATTATCGATTGTGTGCAGCTGTATTTCAACCATGGCTTCACTAATATTGTCCTTTAAAGCGTCAATTGTCTCTGGCTTGTCGGCGTAACTCTTATCTTTGACGGCACCCCACAAATAATAGTCCAACGGTGTCAAATCGCAGCTCCGAGGTGGCCAAACGACATCAGCTCTGCGACTGATAATGCGATCTTCAAAAACAGGGCGCAAAACATCGAGTGTAGCTTCGGCTGTGTGGCACGTAGCGCCGTCCTGTTGAAACCAAATGTTGCCATTATCCTCCTCTTCAATTTTTGTGAACAAAAATTCGTTCAACATGGCCCGATAACGATCGCCATTGACTGTAACGGCCACTCCTTGCTCATTTTCGAAGAATGTTTATATGTTCTAAAAAGGTGTTAACTGACATCTTAGATACAATTTTGTAGTGGATTGTTTGCTTGAATTTTTAAGGGTTTGCTACCTATGGACCTGAACAGGGGAAAAAAGGTAAAACAAAATCGAATTTTTTAAAGTTTTTTGCGATTTTGATCTTGAAGATGAAGTTTTTTGATTTTATATGTTCACAATTTTTGTTCTTTATGGGAAGAGCTACAACTTTGTCTCAGAACGGTTTGCAAGATATGAGGCTGAGAAAATTATCACTTTTTTGCAATAATTACTCCGAGGCCCCAAATCTTTGGGGGCCCATAAAAAAAAGTGCATGACTTTGTGAAAAAATTGGGAGACACGGGCCTTTTTTTTTTGGTCTTTTATCACGTAGAGTTGTCCGTATATGGTTTTTTTTCCATGACTTAAAAAATTACACACAGTGTTATGACATCACTGACAAAATGGTATTTGCTTTGAAAAAAAACTGTGAGTTTTTGGCTAAATGTATAATTACAAATAAAAATAAAAAAAAAACTAATTTTCCAACTTTACCGCGTTTTGTGGGTGACCTTTTTTGAAAACCGCGAAAAAATAATATAATTTTTTTAATAGTTTTTGATGGGCTATTCGACTATGCTTGGGCCATATTTTGATATTTGCAAAAAAATGGGAATAAGTTATACCCCTAATAAACATACATACAAATTGTTTTTGTCCTTTGCTTTATGGAATTCAATATAATCAATTAACCCAATAGAATGCACTACAATACAACCAACACAATAACTACAATGTAATATGGATAGTAGAGAATATATATATGTGTATGTTTAACACAAGTTTATATCTAACAAAACTCAAGCACAAACACACACACTCACACAAAAACATATATTTAAACCTTTAACAAAATAGTCCTAGAAGTAAATCCCTGAAGGTTTGTGTATTATTGTTGGTTGGAAGTTTTTATTTTTATTTTTGAATTATGGCCATATTTAACAAAAAAAAAAAATTCAAACACAATACTAATAAACTAAAGCAAACATACAGGACAATAATCGAGCATAAAAGGAGTAAAGAAAACTCTTAACAGAAACAAAATTCCTTTAAACACATGTCCATTGTCCGTTTGAACGTGCCAACAAAACTTCATATAAACTTTGTATTTCCTTTTAAACTAACCTTAACAATTGGTCATTTGCTGCAGCAGCTCTTGGCTATTGAAGAAATATTGTTTGTTAAAGATTCTTCTTTTTTTCTATTATTGTTTTTCTTTTTTTGTTACAATTATAGTTGACTTATTACATTTTCTTGCCTTTATTATTTATTCTCTATTATAACGATTTTTATTATTATCTATTTTTTTGCAAGTATCTGAGCACAATAGAAGAGTTGGTAAACTAAAGGATACTTTCTTTTAAGAAAACAATATCCTTTTAGAATAAATCTTTAGATATTTGTGGTAGATGTTGCAGTTAGTTTTTCCAAAAGCTGCTAGATTTTTATTGAATATTTGGTGTATATAGATTTGGAAGGACACACTTATCATTGACTTAAAGATTAAGAAGGAGTAGATATTTATGAAACTATAAAGAACCCTTGCGCTAAATGCAACACAAATTTTAAGATTTATTGGATTTTACACTTGTTCTAGTTTGCACTGTGGGAATATTTTAGAAAAATGGAAAATACATCTTTATTTTTAATTTGACATTAAAGACATTATTATATATCTTTGCATAGTTCATTAAGGCGATTTTACCTAGGGATCCCACCACGAACCGAACTTTGCCGCAGGGCAAAGATCAGTCCTCAACTGGACGTGAAGCAGGAAGCATTTCTCCCAAGAAACATACTAACGGAGACTTCACCAATAGTCAGACAGGTGCTTGCGCTCACTGGGGGCTTCTGTCTCTCGTGCCACCAACAGTTAAGTACTAAGGGTCATTTTCGAACCGAATAAAGTCTATTAAACCTAGTGTTTTTCATACGGGATTTCCCGGGACAAAAATCCCGGGATCCCGCACATTTTTCGGGAAAAAAGTCCCGGAAAAATTGTGCGGGAATTCCCGGGATTTTTTTTATTTAAATATGACAACTTTACTGCTGATATAATTCTAATGAAGCTGAGTCATGAAAAATAAATTGTTCTTATTCGTAAGTTAAAAAGGTCTTAAGTCCAAAAAACGCATTTAGAGTTTTTTATTGGCTTCAATTCAATTTTGTTTCTCATTTCTTTAGTTTAAATCACTTTAGTCTAGCACAACTGCCTCTAATCGTTATTATCTGCTCTTAGGAAAAAAGTCTATGAAATGCACCAAACAAATATTTTTCAATTTAACATAACGAAAAACAACAGTTTCTGACTTAAGACATTTTTGCCAAACACCAAAGATATATTAATTCATATCCGATAAGTAAGGCAATATGTTTTGTTTAATGCTCCGAAATGTCGAAAGAAGAAGAGTAAAAATATACAGAATTTTTAAATTTATTAAAAGATTTATTTTACGAAAAAAGTTGTTCCCATTTACTTCCAAAAATTTAATGATTTTATATGCAGAGTAGCTGCATAAAAGATTTTTCGGATTAGATTCTGTAAGATTCGATTCGAAAAAAATAATTTTTCTTAAAAAAAGAATTACAAGTTTTGAAGGAAGTGCTTAGAAAACTGAAAGTGTCATGAAGATCTTAAGGTGCCATTAAGCACTTTTTCCTGTTTGCTACAAAAATAAAAAAGGTGAATGCGTTTATAAACTTGTTTAGTCGATCTCAGGAAATGTTATGTGTTATAATAAATTTAATTTAAGAACAATTTTGATTTTTAGTTGAACTGTTAATTTTTAATTTTTGATATTCTTTAATTAGGCTCGAGTTCATCAAATTTAATTTTCATTAAATTATTTTCACTGAGGGAAGGAATTTTACAACTTGGAATTTTTATTAAAATTTATTGATTTTTCCTGGCTGAGCTGGGATTTGAACCCGGGTTGATCTTTACATGTTTCAAGAAACACCACTTTCTATCGTCAGAAGATCTTTGTGTTCTACCCACTGCACCACTGCGGTGCCCGTTAGCCAACAGTCAAACATCAATCTTTAACCAGTAGTACTGGTGGTTCGAAATTTAATAAAATTTTGCATCGATTTGTATTGAGCGGGAATTCCCGGGATCCCGGGAAATCGAAAAATAAATCCCGCTTTCCCGGGAAATGAAAAAGTTCGGGAAAAGAACAACTCTAATTAAACCCCACGGAGCTCTGTAATTTGATTGTTTGGTGAATTCCAGGTAGCATTCACCTGGATTTATAATGTATGAGATTCTAAAGAATTCCAGTACATTTGTACTTGATTAATATTTAACCAAGCCAGTTTTCCCCAGAGAATGTAAAACCAGGAGATATGGACTCCTCAGGTGCTTCAACAATGCCCCTATGAGGCGCAGCACATCCCCCAGGGGGAAATATATCATACTTTAAGATAGACTGTAAATGCCAAAGATATAAAGAAAAGTTTTAAAACCCCTACATTCGGCAAAAAATTCTTTTAGAAACCGTCATGCAAAAATACTTTATATTAGGGGGTGTATGCAGGACTTTTTTTTTTTTGCTTGTGAGGTGGTACCCTACCTTTAACTGAACATTTTTAGTTGACATTTGCAGACTGCATTTATAATTGATAACAATTTTGAAGTGTCCTTTTCGATAACATTTACAAAAAAAAAAAAAAAAAAAAAAAAAAAAAAAAAAATTACAAAAACAGTTTAAAAGTGTTTTAAGTTTTTTTTTCGCAAATTGCATAATAAATGTTATTTTTTTAGGATAACGACAATATTTTGTCAACTAATTACTTTTCTTTTATTCTTTTGTTTATTTTATTTTATATAATATTTTCTTTTTCTTTTTTTTTTTTCTTGCGAGAGCATTTTCTTTCAAAAGTAAGAATTTAATTGAAAGAATCAAAAAGTTCTGCATTGAAAAATAAGTTTGTGCTTTAAGTTGTATACACATATAAAAATGCACAGTGGGTTTGATTAATGTACAAAACAAATAAAAACTAAACACATGAATATGTGAAAACTAGAGTTTCTACACGGAAAGAAATTCTGTGAAATTTCCTATAAAAATAATTTTAAGATTGCGGAGCTTTTTAGAAAGAAAATTTCGGAAAATTCTTTTAAATTTTTTGAGAAGATCAAATTTGTATTTGTAAAGAGTCTCGTTTTGAAAATTATTTGAAGATTTTCCTAAGTTTAAGCAATATAAAAATGATAAAAGCAAAACAAAAAATTTTTAAAAAAATCTTCAAACTAGCTCAACAACCTTGGAGCGAGGACGCACATTGGTCCAAGAGCGGCATTAATTCATCTTTTTCATGTTCGCTGATTTGGATAATTTTTTTGGTATTTTGTTGTCAGATATCTGAATATTATGATTCCGTAATATAAGCCTGATATATTTATTATTTGTTTGGACAGACACGCTCAAAGTTCATATATGTTCGCTTGTTTAAAATGGCATGCAAATTTAAAGTATATTCAATTTTTTGGTACAATATTTTCGTATATTTTCGTTAATAACAATTGTCATAGATGAAATTTGCATTAAAAAAAGTTGGAAAAAGTGCCATATAAAAAATTTCGTAGAACAAAATATAAGCAACAACAAAATTTCAATGTTCTTCAACTTAAGTGGACTACATCTTTTTAGCGCTGTGGAGCGCTGTTTAACGAAAGATGTCAAATTACAGCTTGAAGTCTCAGCTAAAAGCTTTAAAAAAAATTAGCTGCTTCTACCTGCTCCTTTCCAAAAAAAAAAACAGTAAAAACTATAAAATGATAAAGTAACAAAACATGAATTTTCGTTCATGCTTGTATTTGTTGCCATAATTCCCCTGCAGGAAATATCACTAGTGAATCTGTACTGATTGACACAGTCAGCAGTGCTAGTGACTTATTATACCCCAGACAATGTTATTTACTATAGACATTTAACATGTGCGTGTCATTGGAAATCTACAACTGACTTTGGTACTACTGACTAGGTAGTTCCTTTGTGAACATATGAAGACATTGGAACCAGAGAATCACTAGTACATTTAAGTAAATGTAGTCTACACTTTTGGTACAAATACGAAATCAAACCAATCCCTTTTTATTATTTCTTCAACTTTTATAGGAATTGTACTTCTCAGTTGTTATTGATAAAAATTTTTACGTAGTCAAGCCAAATATAGCCAAATATGGCAAATGTAGGGTAGTGTAGACACTTCGTTGACAATGTCACCAAAATAGTCGACAAAACTGGTGACTTGGAGACACTTGCACCCAGGTTTCCTTCAGGGTCTTTACTGTTTAAAATTATTATATAATGTAATATACATACTAGTCAAAAGTGTAACTGTTATGTATTTCATTCTTGAAAAAAACAATGATTTCATTTTTATTTTTTACATTTTAATTGATTATTTGTATCAGGTATGCTGTCCGAGGAAGCTCAGGATGCGAGGAATAAAGACTATAAAGCGTATAGATTACATCATTCGCGAAGAATTGGACGTGTAGCCACTAATGAAGACGTAATGCATAATCTTTAATTGTCTTCAGACCCTTTTATAAATAGATTTCGCTTAAAGCTCCAAATCAAAAAATTGGAGTACGATAATGATGTTAAAAAATTATTAAAAGACTATGCTTAAATTACTTATTATGTTATGTTTTTTCTATTTGTTTTCTCTATGTGATGTGGGCGTAAAAGTGGGCGGATTAGGTATAGTTTTTCAGGAGCCCATTCTACAATTATAATATTTATTTTTTGTGAAAATTGAGCTGATGCATTTGAAAACAAGGGAGTTATGCCACTTTTTGTATGGGAAGTGGGCGTAAAAGTGGGCGGATATTTTTCAAAATTCACACAAATGATTATGAGTATTTAAAAATGCTATGTGCCAAAAAACAATGCCGTAGGTCAAAATTAAATTTTCACTTTGTATGGAAGGTGGGCGCAAAAGTGGGCGGATCAGGTATATTTTTTCAGGAGCCCATTCTTCAATTATAATATTAATTTTTTGTGAAAATTAAGTTGATGCATTTAAAATCAAGGGAGTTATGCCACTTTTTCAATACAAGTTGTATGGAAAATGGGCGTAAAATTGGGCAGATATTTTTCAAAATTCACACAAATGATTATGAGTGTTTAAAAATGCTATGTGCCAAAAAACAATGCCGTAGGTCAAAACTTATTTTGTACTTGCATGGGAGGCAGGCGTAAAAGTGGGCGGATCATTTTGATTTTTCCATTTTTTTCTTGATTCGAGCAAAAAATGCCTATGTTTTAAGTTTCATTATGTTTCGACAACTTCTTCTATTTTTTGCCGCTCGTTCTATGAACTTCAACCAATGTAGGACGTAACGTTCAACTTATTGTCAAAATAAAGAGTTCCTTAAATGTTTAACATTATGAAAAAGTAATAACAATTCTTTTCAAGCAAGTGCTTTAAATTGAATTCTTTTGTTTTGCGTTAAAGAGCTTCGATGACTATGCCAGGCATTTTGAAACAAAAGGCAAGCAGAGCGACATCTTGGCCAATAATGTATTACATTTAATATTCTTTAAAATATGATTATTCCGGAAATTTCCGGGAAGGAAAGAAAATGTTTCTGCGCTTACGAGAAAAGAAAAAGGAGTATAAGAAACAGGAGTTTAAAATTTTTGGTGTGAAACGGTAATGTTGTTTTACATTTTCCCTATACATTTTTAAAAACTTTTTAACGTTACACTATCCTATGGCGCCATAAAATAGTCTCCACGAAATAAGTCTTTAAAAAAATGTACAAAAAGCAACCACAACTTTTTTTTGGGGAATTATTTCTTTTTTTTACTTATTTTATTTGGTATTGGGGTCTTATTCAATATGAAATAACTCCCGAGGCGGCTGTGATAAAATAAATAAATAAAAAAAAATTTGGGAATTATTTCATTTTTCAAATTATACAAAAATTGTAAACAATGTTAATTATATCCTTTTATATTTACTGCATACGTTTACCATAACTAAAAAAAGAAGATAGTAATAAAATCTCCAAGTTCCGAATTCCGAAATGTCAAAATCAGTATTATTTTTAGATCCGAACTTTATAATTACGAATTCGAAAATCCTGAATTTTAAGATCCCGAACTAACTAAAGTTTATCTGCAAAGCCGACCTTCGGCAGGGCGCAAAGATTTTCTCCTTTATGGTATAACAAGAACTGGCTTTGCTAACTAAAGCTCCTAAATTCGGCCTTGTACGGCTACGCAGAAAAGCTTTAGTTAGAGAAGCTGGTGTTTTTTATACAATGGAGGAGATGCTATCAATCGCGGGATGTTTAAAACCAAAACTGTTCAATTAATTGTATTATACGTATGGGGGTCATTTCATTTCTACTATAGGCTTAATTTTATTCCGTTTTTATACCCAACCCACAATAGTGGAGAGGGTATTATTCCTTTTGTGCTGATGTGTGTAACGCCTTAAAATATTGGTCCTAGACCAACCTTAAATTATACCGATCTACTCAGAATCACTTTCTAAGTCGAACTAACGATGTTCGTCTGGCTGGCTGGCAGGCTGTCTGGCTGGCAGGCTGGCTGGCTGGCTGGCAGGCTGGCAGGCTGGCTGGCAGGCTGGCTGGCTGGCAGGCTGGCTGGCAGGCTGGCTGGCAGGCTGGCTGGCAGGCTGGCTGGCAGGCTGGCTGGCTGGCTGGCAGGCTGGCTGGCTGGCTGGCTGGCTGGCAGGCTGGCTGGCTCGCTGGCTGTCCATGTAACCTTGTGCGCAAAGTACAGGTCGCAACTTTGGAGATAACTTGATAAAATTTGGGTCACAGATTTTTATTGGCACAAGGACCAAGCCTATTGAAAATGGGCCAAATCGTAGGACCACGATAGGGGGAAATTTCTTCCTCTCAGAAACTATCAAACCGATTTTAATGAAATTTAAAACATGGATAGATCCTTATCTATATGGACACATAAGCTATACAGTTTTAAAAATATAGGACCACAAGGGGAGAAAGGGGCAATTTTTGCCTCTCAAACTGATTTTAATGAAATTTAAAACATAGGTAGATCCATATCTATATGGACACATAAGCTATACAGTTTTTCAAAAATAGGACCACAAGCTGATGTAGGGGGCAATTTCTGCCTCTCACAAACTTTCAAACCGATTTTAATGAAGTTTGAAAACATAGAGAAATCCATATTTATATGGCATGATGTGTTTTTAAGTACTGTGGTGCTGGGTATCATATGGTCGGGCTTGACCGACTATACTTTCTAACTTGTTATTTTATTATTATTTATTTCATTATTTATTATATTTTATTTCTTATTTTGATCCTAAAAATTGGGGACTTATTTTATATTGTTGTTGGGGACTTATTTCGTAGGGACTTATTTAATGGCGCCCATTTTATTAACTGTTTGCATTGCGCCAAACTTTTTAGGAAATAAAATGGACACACATGCGTTATTATTTACTTAATATTTTCTTTGGAAATTTTTGAAATCTTCTTAAAGATGTTGCTGGATTTACAAGATTTTTGTTTAACGAAATAGACGACCCTTAAAAAAGTCACCAAAAAAGTGAAGAAACGTCGGGAGAAATGTAATAAATTTGTTTTATTTACATCAACATCATTAGGTCTAATTAGCTTATACAGAAAAATAAACTGAAAATTAATACTCAATTGGCCAAAGAAATAAATACGAAAGCTAATTATGTTGAAATAAATTGTTTTACATGCACAGTGGCTGTATAACTTCTGTTATTCTTATGAACTATACGCGATTTTATGTTTAAAATTTTTACAAGGTTCGTTCGCATTTAAAGAAACATTTGACACTCCACATGTAGTAACCACCATTTTTTATTAAACATTTGTTTGGTTTTACATAAAGTTTGCAAGAGCAAATGGCATTTAAGATTTTATTAATTTCATTATTCCTTAATTTTTTTTTTTTTCAGTAATAAAATTAAGTAGCTTAAGAAAAATAATTAAAACGAAAATTAAAGTAGAACAAATGCATGACCACTTAATTTTTTTTGACTTTTTCGTCAATTGTTTGCTAAGTGTGAACATATCTTAACCTTTCGAAAAAAAAAATTAATTTCATTTCATTTAAGCTTTTCTCTTTCGTTTTCAAGAAATAGTGGAAATAGTGTAGTTATATAGTGTAAAGTGTTTCTTAACAGCCACTTATTTTTATCGTTACTTTAAAACAATATTCTTTTATAATAATAATCATAATAAAAATATTGCATTATAAAAATACATAAAATTTTACTGCTGCTACGAGAATGGCATGTGCAACGAATCATCATAAAAACCAGAAAGAAAGTACAGTTAGTCAAGCCCGACCATGTGATAACCTACATAAAATTTTTGAGAGTGTACCCTATTTGGGACCAATGGGTAATGATGTACCCGGCAAAACAAAATTTTGTTATAAGGGCGGATTTATTTATACAAATGTTTTTCTTGCCGAATATTAAACAGATATCAATTGGAGGGATTTTTGTCTTAAAGTGAATTTATCAAGGAGGTCAAAATGGGACCCTTGGTAAATTTTGGACCACACATATGGGCACTTCCACAGAAGTGTCACGTTACTTCACCAGGCACCTCATTACAAAAAAAAATAAAATCATATATAAATTCTATGAGAAACGATTTAAAAAGATTGGTGGCGTAACGTGACAAAAAGTAGGCTTTCCTGTGGAAATACCCATATGTACTTGCCAAATTTTATATCAGTACTACGCTTGATGCGAGTATTATAAAGTTGATTTTATCCCAGATTCGTGCTTAAAAAAACCAAAAATTAAATTAGAATGCAAAAGTTATTATTATTGATTTTCTTACCCGTTTAACACGTTACAGAATGATAAAACACCAACATCATGCCCGATATGGTTTTTACTTTAGAAATCTTATGTACATATTTAACCACAAATATAAACTAAATGAGAAGCAAAAGTTCAAATTTACTTTTTAACCCTTCGTGGTACACATGAGTCTGGCCAGACCTTTTTTCAATGTGTATAGAAAATTAAACCATGCGTAAGCCGGATGGTTAAACACAACAAAAAGTTTAATCTTTTTTTTACTTGATTTAAGAATTTTAAACTTATTTCAAGAAATTCCGGGATTGATTTTCGAAAGTCATCCTATTTAGGATTGTTTGATTATTCGTACAAGAATTTTTGAGTTCGACTCGTACTTAAAGTAATCATAAAAAACTTGATTTATCCCGAGTGTTTTTTTTTCTGTGTAGCATTGACAAGGATGTTTTGGCACTATAAGCTATTTTCGGGAGTGTAAGATGATTTAGATTCCAATAATCAGTAATCCGGTAGGAAGTTTGTATAGGCCCTATATGAATTTATGAACACATTCCCAGCATTTTCAATAGGCTTCATCCTTAAGACGTTCAAAATGTGCAGATAGTTAACAAGCGGGACAGACGGACAATAATTTCGATTCGATCAACATACTAAAAGGTGGGTCTACAAAATGATATGTAAACAGAGCAAAGAAGAATATTATCTGTTGTCGTTTAAAATAAATAACATAAATGATAGTAGGCAATGGTGGATGTTTGCGAGAGAAGTACGGGGTCAAAATCATGTAATTGGCACTCAAATATCATCGGCGGTCTTGAAAAATTACTTAAAAAAACTTCTGCATCCACCGAATACTTCACATGAGTTTATTTATGCGCCCATACTAATCAAAGACGAGAAACTCGATTCAAATTTTACACTTGATGATTTAAAACACGTTCTGAAAAACGCAAAGGCAAACAAAGCCCCTTGAGAGATTTCCAAAAACATCTGTTAAATTCTTTCAACGAAATATATAATGAGGGTAAAAAAGATGAAGTTTTTAGTAAAACGGATGTTTTTCCTATATTTAAAAAAGGAGATCCAAATACGCCAGAAAACTACGGAGCTATATCCTTCATAAATACATAAGCTAAAGTTATGATGGGAATTTTAAACAACAGGTTATATAACTGGGTGGAAGAGAATCAAGTTTTAACAGAATATCAAGCTGGTTTTCGAAAAAAGTATTCAACAATTGACAATATATTTAATCTGGCTGTTATCTTTAATATAAAGCTCGCCGAGAAGAAAGAGGTATATGCATTTTTTGTCGACTTCAAAGCAGCCTTCGATAAATCGCAAGAAAATCACTTATATATAAATTATATTAAATTGGTATTTCCTATAAATTTTTAAAAATATTGGAGGATATTTATACAGATAAGAAATCCACTGTATGGAATGGCGAAGAGTTATCTGAGCCTTTTCAAACCAATTCAGATGTTAAGCAAGGATGTTTACTATCCCCACTTCTATTTTCGCTTTATATTAACGATTTACACGAATCCTTAGGTGGTGGATAACTAGTAGAAAATATAAATATCCGGCTACTTATGTATGCGGATGATATAGTCATACAAGCTGATGATATAGGCACTCTTCAAGAGATATGATTTAACCTAGAAAAATACTGCGATCTATGGAATCTTGAGGTTAACTTAAATAAATCAGAAATAGCTGTATTCAGAAATGGTGTTAGAATAAAATTACAAGAAAAATGGCACTTCAACGGAAACAATATTAAAATCACCAATGAGTATAAGAACCTAGGAGTAATTCTTACACCGAAAATGATATTTACCAAACATGTGGAAATTAGAAATACACAGGCAAAAACAGCTTTTAATTGTACTTGGAAAAACTTTATATCTAAAAGACAAATTCAATTGAGACAAAAGTGGTATCCCTTTTTGGATTTTTCAGGTCGATTTAATCATAAGCAGCTCAAGTTTGGGGTTATGGATGTTTTGAGGAGATTGATTTACTGTAAAAATATTTCCTGAAAAAGTTTTGATGCTGCTTGATTTTACACCTAATTATGCTCTGATGCTTGAAACTGCCGCGTCTAACAACCATTTAAATACATTGGAACTAAATCTGCTGTACTTACTTCGATCTATGCTTCAATACCCGTCTAATAGGTTACCGTTTCAAATTGCACATACACTTGCCCGAAAAAATTTATTTTGCTTTAAAGAATTGCAAAAGGTTGCAGACAATCTAAATATTCCGTGGTCCAGTACACAACCTAATAAACAACAATGGATCACTCAAAGCAATGAACTAAAGAATATATAAAGATTTAGATTTCATAAGAGGTTCAAATTATTTTATCGACAACATGAATCAAGCTTAAATAACGTGGGTCTTTAAAGCAAGATGTGGTCTCATTAAACTAAATTACAACACATTCGGGGCGACAACTGGGAATAAGATACGCAAGCTTTGTAATATGGGTGCAATGGAAACATTTGAACATTTCCTAGGTGTTTGTCCAGGGGCCAGATTCTGGCAGTCGTGATCGAGTACTTTCTCGATTCGAAAGCAATTTAATATCTAATTATTTCAGTAAATACTGAACGCATCAGAATTATTTTTTCGTTATTGTAAAGCATTTATTTGAGTTTCACAATACAGAAAAAATAATTTCGATTTGTTTAGTATCGACTGAAATAAAATTGCTTTCGAATCGAGAAAGTACTCGATCACGAATGCCAGAATTAGGCCACAGTCCTCAAGGAGTTTCGAATTGTTTGTTTTAAAAAACCAAATTTACTTTACACTGAAATGATTGATATACTAAATGGTGAAGAAAATACAGATTGGGAAAGATTTGTTGATTATCTAAAGTCAGCATAACATTATCGAAATTTTTTAACACAAGAATATTGTTAGCTATTTTGTTAAATAATTTTAAAGTTTATTTTTTAAGGTTATCGACATAAAAACATTGTCGAATATTACTTTCAATTTTCTCATTTTCAATAGGAAATTATTTTTTCAATTAAGATGAAATTTATAAACAAAAATTTATTGTAAATAAAGAAAATCTTACTACTACTAAAGGCTGTTATACACTATCCCACAAAGTCTTTAGTAATTTACGAAAATGCAACACTGTCATGCTAAGTTGTTATTGTTTTTAAAAAATGCTCAAAGAATAATTAGATCAGGGAAGCATTTTTGAAAAATACGTAAGACTTAGGCCCGTTTTCACGACTTACCTATAAAGTTCGAAATAGTAAACGGTACCTATAGCACTAGTGAGGAATAAAGTAACCTTCAACTATTTTTCGTTTTCACAACTTCTGTATAAAATAAACTTAACATTTTTGAAAATGTGGCAATACTAAAGAAAATACCGATTATTTTTGCCAAAATAAAAATACAAACTGGCAACTACGTAATTTTTTTACATTTACAAAATATACGAATAATTGGAGTTGCCATTTATAAAAAATATGTGCATATAATATGGCAATCTCAAATCTAAACCTTACGACAAAAGTTAAAGGTAGAACGTTCCTCTCTTTAGCTTATCCTTCACTTTTAGATTAAAGGGAAAACGGGCCTTCGTGGGATAGTGTGTAACGGCCTTAATCAATATTTTTATGTGTTACTCACTTAACTACAAACTCATAATACCCTCTCCATTATTGTGGTGTGGGTATAGTAAAAAACTAACATGATTTGAAAGGTCTTTGGTCTTAACTGGCACTGCACTAAGACTTAGTTATATGTGATTTGCAGCCAGATTAACCCCTTATGCAAACTATAGTTTTGAAAGCCTCCGAATTTTAGTAAAAACTTGTTAAAAAAAAACCACAAAACCAAGCAAATTGTAATTCATTTATCATCAAATGATTAATCATGAGATGGGATGGCATCAAGTCTGTTTCCAAAAAAAAACAAGCGTTGCTTTATACGTAAACAAGTTGTATAGATCGGAAGAATAAAACAAGTAATAATTTCTTCTAAGATTTGTGTAGTTGCTACGTACACGACCATTTCAATTTAAATCTAAAATTTTTTTTAGCATTTTAAAATTATAATGCAAAAACGTAACATTTACAATAACAATGATGGTAATATTTTTATTATTATATTTATTAAAATTTTATTATGTTTTAATAAAAACGTACTAAAAGCAGATGTGTACACTGTACACTCTACAGTAATGCACAAAAACATATTAAAAATAAAAAAAATAATAATAATATTTTTATATACAGAAATGTTACTTACATATGCATACATAAATATACATTAAGGATGAACCAAAAAAAAAAAAAAAAATAGATAAGTTGTAGAATTTACTTAGATATATCGCACTTGTTCAATTATACCGTATTAACTTTAAATTAATAAATTTTCACTAGAATCAATAACCCTTTTTTAAATTTTTTATGTGAAAAAAAATTTTTGAACCAAACTTTTTATTACCAAAAAGTGGAAAAAATAGCACGATATTTTAACTAGATTTTGCCAAAAAAATCTAAAAATTTTTAGTTACTTCACTAGTGTTGAACAAGTGCGATATTTTTTTTTTTAAATTCTTTTGAAACAAGTTTTCATCAGAAAATCCTTCGAAAAACTTTTTTTGCAATACCTGATATATTGTTTGATTGAAATATGGGTCCTGCTAAACTTTGCTACGTAGAAATAATACACCTACCGCATTGATGAGAAATTCTCCAGACTCTGCACAAAAGTCCCATAAAAAATCACCTCTCGAATAGGCTTTTTTGTCCCAGACAAGCAGAGCGCCAAACAATCAAATTATGGCACATCAATTGATTATGCGCTTTAATGTATTCTAGTAACTTTTGCACGGCCCATGTTAAGTCATTTGTTTATGCGAACAAACTTGTAACTTTAAACCTCTTTACACAAAGTGGTCGACAACTGGAGTTCGATTTTAAACTATACTAATAGCATCAATTATCCCTCAAATAAAGCCAGTTGATGTTTTAAAATATTTAATCTGAATTTAAAGTTATATAATTTCAATTCAAAGTTGTACACCTTTAAAAATAAAGCTAACTCGATAAGAAAGTTGAGTTGAATCGGTCGTGCCCTAATATATGAAACTTGTGTATGATTGTATAGCGTGTCTGTTTAGAAGCTTATTATATCCTCCAAACGCCCACGCATATCCACATATGTGGACGCACAAAATAATGATGGCGATAATAGTGTGCATTACAGTCACTTATATCTAAGTATATATAAACAAATGCTGTACTTTTGCAAAATAATAAGGGTGTTCTAAAAAAGAAGGAACTCAAAGTTTTCTATATACAGACTTTTTTTTATCTGTTTTAACAAATTCGGTACAAATAGATTTGTACGGAACACCACAGAAATAATACAAATTTTTCAAACGATTTTGAATAGGTTTTTTAATATCTGTGGCAATTTGACAAAACATCTTAAGTCGAGATAAGATACAAGAAAACTTGGTGAAAAACTCATTTTTATCTATATATATAAAAAGAAATGTACACTTTGATGTCACCACTAACTGCGAAAACGAAATCGGCCCAGTGGTTCCGGAGATATTGCATTTAGATTTTCCTATATATTATTCCCATATATTTAAATATCAACAAAATGGGTTTCATTATCGATATTATGATTTTTTATTGTTACTTGAAAAGTTACCAAACCATGTATCGTAATGTATACAATGACATTCAGAATAGATCTTAATGTATATTTCATATCGCTAGAAGGCGTATCATAGGGCAAAATGGGTAAAAGCTCCCCCTCCCAATATTTTCTTAACTAATCAACCAATTTTCTTGAAATTTCGCAGGCAAATAGTATAACATGGAAGGAACTATAGCCTATAATTTTTATTATTCAGGGCGTTAAATTGGGTAAGAGGGGCAAACTCTCCCCCTCCCTATATCTTCTTAACTAATCAACCGGTATTCTTTAAATTTGGCATGCAGATACTGTAGTATCTAAAGGAACTTTAAGATATACATGTTTGTGAAATTCCAACAATTCGGGCGTAAAATAGGGCAAAAGGGGTAAAAGCTCCATCTCCCCATGTCTTCTTAATTAATTATCCGATGAAAGTTTCAAGTCTTGAAGGAACTAAAGGCTATAAATTTTAACATTTACGGCGTAAAATAAAGGTAAACGGGTAAAAGCACCCACATCCAATACCTTCTTAATTAATTAAACGATTCTTTTGAAAAGTTTATGTACTTTAGTGAAAATGTGTTTGCATGTTTAACACCGACGATGCTAGATGGAAAATCAAACAATTTAGATATGACTGCGACAGCACACGTATACGATTGAATTCGCCTGCATGACAAGCATTTGACAATTGAATTTGGCCCTAAAGATTAACTACACTTAACGGAACTTCATGCCTTTAAATACGATACATGCTGCAAAACCACAAAATATTAACGAACAATGTACGGATTTATTTTCTAAAGGCTTTATTCAATATTTTTAATACTTTTACGCATACATATGCAAATTTCAAAACAATATTTTTATAAGGTGCATTGACTATCGAACGATATTAAAATCAACTACTGAATTAGCGGACTGTTCATCGATTTCACGCGAAGACTTCGTTCGCTTAATTAATACTAAAATAGATAAAGGGATTGTTCCTAAACTAGGGCATTCAACATTAATTTGGGGACAGATTTCTGAGAGCGTGAAAAATATGGAAAACTCAGCCATCTCACAGAGTACAATTCCGTTCGAAATGATTCCATTAGGAATCGAAGAAAACATATTTGTTTATTGAAAGAAAATGTATTTTTAAGGTTTTTTGGCCTTTCAGATACAGAAAACTTCCATTTCGTTCATGAAAACAAAAAATTTTTCATTCCTGATGAATTAGAAGATATTAATTTGATAAACATCTTTGTACAATTGTACAGTTAAACAGGATTTTAAGCTGAAATTTCATTGGCCGTTTTAGACGTTGAATTTAAATTTTCGCTTTTTAGAACTTTTCATTAATTTTTTTTTTTTTTTTTTCTTTTTAGACCATTGGAAACTTTTTCTTGCTCTTCGCTTAACTGCTAAAGTTTTAAACAACATTTTTAAATAATGCTCCTACTAGCACTATTTTTGACAAATTTAATATTTGAATTTTGAAAATAATTTTATCAATTAAATATCGTTTATAAGTCAGTAATAATTTAAATTGACAAATAGAATTTTTTCTAAAAACTTTATGACATGAAATGGATGCAAATTTGTTTAGACTTTTGTCACTTGATATTCTTCTCAAAATTTGATTTACTGCCCAGTAAAAACTTCGCTTACATTTTCAAAATGAATAGCTTCTCTCACTCATTATTTAGTAGCTTTCTTCTATAACTGCTTCTATAACAACTTCTATAACTACTTATTTCTGGAGGTATGTAGGTAAAAAAATAATGACTTACTTTTGAATGCGTTCCTTTTGTGACTTCCCTTCACAGAAAAAATTCTCCAAAATTTTTCACCAATTAAAGCATTAATCATAAACATAATCAGTTTTAATTAAAAATTTAATCAAGTGAATTAAACTTTTAATCAAGTGAATTAAACGTTTAATTAATACTATTAACTGGTTTAATTGATACTATTAATTTGTTTACTGGTGCAAATTAAATTAATTTTTTAATTAATATCACAAATTTTTTAATTAAAATCAATTTTTATTTTTTTCTGTGTTCTAAAATTCATTGGTTCTTTCAGTAGAATTGTAAGTAGTGCTTTTAAGTTTTTCTGATTACCTAACACATTATTTTGTAGGCGTAGTTTTTACTGGGTGTTTGCAAGTATAAAATCGAATTGGTCTTGTCAACTGGAAATCTTAGAATATAACACAGAAAAAATTGTCCCACATTTTTCACCAATTAAAGCATTAATCAAAAATATAATCAGTTTTAATCAAAATTTTAATCAAGTGAATTAAACTTTTAATCAAGTTAATTAAACGTTTAATTAATACTATTAACTGGTTTAATTGATACTATTAATTTGTTTACTGGTGCAAGTTTAATTAATTTTTTAATTAATATCACAAATTTTTTAATTGAAATAAATTTTTATTTTTTTCTGTGAAAGAATAAAAAACTATGATAGGTATTTGTTTCCACCAAGAATCGATTTAACTTCAAAAACACGGGTTTCTTTGAGAAAATTAAATGTAATTAAATTTTTTTAAGACATCGATCTATGACTTCTTATTATTTGGGGGTGTATTCCAGCCACTGGATTATATGCAATCTATTTACCAAACTTATAAAAGAAAATGTATCAAAAGTACACATTTTTTACGTTTTTACACTATAAAAAGTACCCTATATTTTAATCTGGGCCATATGATATCTCTATCAGGGTTGCCGTTTCAAAATTTTTTATCCGACCAAAATTGTCTACAAAACCTACCAAAATACTTTTAAGCCGGTAAATTTGTTTTAAGTATTTAAAAACCAATATGGGCACTTCCACAGGAACGTCTCGTTACGCTAACAAATAATTAAGTTTATATTTTAGACCATGTGGTTCAAATTTGTTCTCTCTTTCACTAAATTGCGCTTTACACATTAATACAAAAAAATTAAATAATATATAAATTATTTTTTCAGAAACAATTTAAAAATCTTGGTGGCGTAACGTGACAAAAAGTAAACTTTCCGATGAAAATTACCATATACTTATCGTACTTAAGCAACAAGAGGGTATTAACTCAAAATTTTAATCAAGAAGAATAGGAAAATCTTGTTAAGTATGTGATTTGTATACCTAACTAACTCTCATAAAATAAATTAAAATCTGCAAAATAATACATCGCCAATTTCAAAGAATCGCGTGGAGTCGCGATTTTTTGTAGGTTTTTTCGACTCCGACTCTAACTCCGGTACAAAAAACTCAACTCCATAGCCCTGTGAAATTCTTTTAGTTCAAAAAAAGAACTGTAAATATTACCTCAAAGAACCTCTATATATTTTTGGCATCATTTTACATGCGTAACTTCAACAAACGTGCACCTTATGTAAAATAAATCAATTTCATTGCTAAGTAACGGTTTTAGCCTACTAATCTTAACAGCCATAGTAAGATTGTAAAAAATTGTTTTAAAGAAGAAAAATAGAGACGACGCGCCGTCTGACTTGGTAAGCTCGAATAAGGGATCAAAACTGTCCTTTATGGAACTAATTCTGTCAAACAATACATTTCTTCTTTGCTACATTCGTAGTTTTATCAGTAATCAAAGATAATATTCTGTTTTTTTTTTAATATTTTCACTTGCCTGCTTTGCAATATAGGCAGCTGCTTCAACAGACTTTTTCCTACCTCATTTAATAAGTTTTACTATAGTTAAATTTGGGCAACACTCAACCAATAAAGCTGGAAAGTAGTCCATTAGCAAAAATGGCAAATTTTGTTTGTTTTTCGTCGGTTAAAAAGTAAATAGCTTTGCCGGAAAAATAAATAGCGTTGCGGCCTCAAACCGACCAAAATAAGGTTTAGCCTACCATCCGACCAAGCAAAAAATATCCGACCAAATTTGGTCGGAAAAGACCAAGCTCGGCAACCCTGATCTCTATACAAAATTTTTCGAAAAGAGAAAAAGTACCAAAGGTAAAAGAGTACCAAGAGCACCAGCTTTTCCTCATTTTACACTGTATGTTGATGTTGGCTATAATCTGTATGTCAATCAAATCAAATTTATCGAAAAGAGAAAAGGTACCAATTTTATTCCGTTTTTACCCCTTAAACAGTAATATTTTAGATTCTTAAAAGGTACCCAATATTTTAATCCTAACCATATTGAGCCCTTACCGCGAAAAATACGTAAGCGCGTCGTGACATAGAAGTTATCGTAAAAGTTATAATCGCCAATTTTTATGCTAATACCAAAATTTATAAGGAAGTTATGGCAATAAAAGCTATTTTCGGAGCTATGGTCCGATTCCAATAAAATTTGGTAAGATGATCTTGATTGCAATAAAAGAAGTTTGGACCAAATTTCATTATAATACCAATTCAATAAGATAGTTTATAGGCACAAAAACCCTATTCCGAAAAGAAGCATGTATGGGGGCTATATGAAATTATGCGCCGATTCCTCCCATTTGGTCCTTGTGCCAATAAGAGCCTTTGTTCCAAATTTCATCAAAATATCTCTAAAATTGCAACCTGTTCTTTGCGCACAAGGTTTACATGGCCAACCAGCCAGCCGGAGGGACATCGTTATCAGAAATTGATTCTGAGCCGATCGGTATACTTAAAGATATGTCCAGGACCAATATTTTACGGTGCTACAAACATCAGCACAAAAGCATTGTATCCTCTCCACTATTGTGGTGTGGGTACAATTAAAAGCAAAATATAGATCCTGGAAATAAAAGAAAAATTTTATTTTAATTATCCCTACAAGAATGGAATGAGCGAATCATCATATTTTTCACGTTAGCGTTAAGAAAATGATAGGAGATATGATATTAACGTGAAAAATATGATGATGTGCTCATTCATTTCTTGCAGTGTTGCCAATTTAGCCATTTAGTGGCTAGAGTTAGCCATTTTTCACCCTGTTTATCCATTAAAAAATGAGTTTAGCCATTAGCCATTTTTCAACATGTTTAGCCATAAAATTATTTTTTGCCGTTTTTCTTTTAAAAGAATAATTGTTATTTTATTATAAAAATTTACAAAAGTAAAATAAACATTTTTAACAATTAAAACGCCTTTAAATTAAATCACAACTTTTACAATGTTGAAAGTCGCTATAAACTATGATTATGAAAAATCTTTCAAAAAAAAAGGAAAACTATTCCAATATTAAATTTATAAAATGGATCAACACAAACGTCGGTGTTTCTTTCTCGTTGCAAGAATTTCAATAAAGAGATGCAGGCGGCAACAAAAATTTTTTAGAAATTTCAGAATTGACTATAAAGTTGCTCTCATTTCCATGGTCTAATGCTTAAGTAGAGAGGGTGCACAGAAAAAATTTTTTGCGCCAGTAAAAAAATTAATCAAAAAGACAATATTTCAATTAAACGTTTAATTCACTTGATTAAAAGTTTAATACACCTGTTTAAATATTTAATAAAAACTGATTTTATTTTTAATTAATTCTTTTACTGGCGCAAAAAATTTTTTCTGTGTATTTGGCCAAGTAAATATTGTTAAAAGTAATTTGAGAAATAGGTTACATTTAGCAACCGTTAATTCGATTTTATCAATTAGGTAAATATTTTTACCATAACAATAAAATATTTATAGCAACACCACAATAGTAGAGATGGTACTATGCGCTTGTGTTGATGTTTGCAACACCTTAAAATATTGGTCCTATTTTAAGGTGTTTCTGAGTCGAATTAACGATGTTTGTCCGGCTGGCTGGCTGGCTGTCCATGTAAACCTTGTGCAAAAAGTACAGGACGCAACAATTTTGGAGATTATTTGATAAAATTTGGTGCAAAGGTTCTAATTTGAATTTGACACCCTACTTATAGTTGGGGTTGACCGTCTATACTTTCTTACTTGTATTTTATTGTAGATCTGGACTCAAAAGGTAGGGTAAATATTGTCGTGATTATGATTTACGTTTAAATTATTTAATTCCTATGAGATGAACAATAACGAATTTTTCGATGATTTAATTTTTTAAATATCTATCAAAATATTAATTTAATTTCTTATTTATCAAGTTGATCTTAACTTACAATTTCATCGTAAACAACTTTAAATGAATTATTTCTGTTTTGTTATTGATTTTTAATGTGTTTTATTAAAAAAAGCTTTTAGCCATTTTTCAGCCCATTTTTAGCCATTTTTTTCCGTAAATTTAGCCATTTTTGGTCACCAAGTTTTGGCAACACTGATTTCTTGTAGGGTATATTTCTAAAGATACTGAAAACGAAATTTTTAATAAAACATTAAAAGTTTCTTAATATAGACGAAAAAGAACACTGAGAACGAATTGGTTTAACTCGTGGAATTTCAAAAGGCAAGAGTGAACTTAGTTTCAAATTAAAAACATAATTTTTGTAGATAAAACGAAATTTTTTTCCTAAAATGTTGCATGCATAAGGGTGGATTTTAATGGATTCATAAGAGCTCAAATATCGGAGGTTTGTCTAATTGAATACTTTTTTATTTGCTGAGAATAGTGAGGAGTTCTAACAGGCATGTTTCCAGGCAAATAGAAGCTGCTTAAGTACTAGGGAGATCGAACTGTTTGTATTCGAACGGTTTTAACCGGTTATTTTAGTTTTGCCCACGTCAAATATTTTATTTTGGTAAAATAAACCGGTTATTTTAGCAATGTGTAATTAATATCCGTTTTCCTTACTTTTGTTATAAATGAACCCGTAATTTAAGTATTTTTCTAATTGAATTTTGGGCAAACTTAATTATAATCTTTTGATCAATTTACTGGTCACCCTTTTTTGCATATTATCGTCAAATGTTTGTTAGGTCTGAACATTCGTCAAGTCATATCTTTGTATGTTGTTGGTTCGTTAACTTCGTGAATTGTTTTGTTTTTATACAAACTAACTTTTTATTACAAAAACCAATTTGATTTTTCTATTTATATGTATTCGAATAAAAACCGGTTAACCGGTTATTCTTAAAACGCGTAACTGAAAACCGGTTTTTTAAAAAATAGCAGCTATTCGGAATATTCGAAAAACGGTTTTTGAAAAAATTAGAATAATCGATCTCCCTATTAAATACTTTCCGTAATATAATAGAGTAAACTATAGAATGGCGTTTTCCCTTTTATCTTCAGTTTAAAGACTCCAAGAAAGACCGACTGCCATATGAAAGGTATTGAGTACGAAGGAGTACCCCAGAAAATAATTCAGATCATCAAAGCGCTCTCTCTCAGGTCTTCACTAACGCTATAGTAAAACAACGATGGCCTTTATCAACTCCACTTTTGAGTATCGTGCTGGATAAAAAAATTTGCAGTATGTTTAGAGAGAAGAGGAATTACAAAGAGTCTCTCATTCCAACTCGAGGACTTAGGTTTTGAGGATGATATTTGGTACTCCCGTACAATTGATAAAAATAGATACAATTGAAAATTTCGTTCCTCGCTATCAGATTGTAAATAAAATCACGATTTTGTTCAATTCAATGTTTAAATTTGTTGTTCAACAAACTTCAAATTTCCAAGTCTTCTAAAATCTAAGATAATGAAGGTATAGACCATTTCAACCCCATCGTTTCATTTATACCACCCCGTTTAAACAATTTTTAAAGAAATTACTTTCCGGCAATTTTATTTTAAACGAGAAATGTTTAATTTTTTAACTTTAAAGCCATCACAAACGGAAAATCCCAGCTTTAATTTCAATTTATAATGGACTTTTTTATTAAAAAAAAAAAAAACAAATAATAAAATTAATTACAACAAAAATTACTTTCCTCTTTATTTCACATTCAATTCTTAATGTTTGCTATTAAATTAATAAAATAAAACAAATTGCGAAATAAAAACTGAATTTTGTTAAAAACGCATTAAATATGTATGAAAATTAATAGTTGTTTGTACCGTAATTTGTTGTTTTTTTTTATTATTTAATTTTTTTGTCTGCATTTAAAGTTCATTAAATTAAAAACAGAATTTCAATGAATTTTTTTTTTTCTTTTTGTGAAATTAAAACGCTTTTAAGTACATGATACTCACACTTAAATACTTCAACTCATACACAATGTACACACGAATGCTTTGAAACGTAAACACGCTGGCTTCTGCACAGTGGCACGTTTCCACCAAACAAAGTACGTACATAATTTGCAAAGTAATGTAAATGGTGTTTTTTAAGCCCAATAGGAATTGTAATTTTGAAGAATAACACAAAAAATTAACTCTTTTTAATTCCGAAAATTAATACATGACTTTTTATGTTATCCAATGATTTTGGACGTCCAATTTTAGGCTCCTTCTTTGAGCATTGCTGGCTGTGTGTCGCGGATAACAAGAACAATTTTGGCTTCCGAAGTGTCAATTGTTTCTGGTTTATCAGTCTAAGACAGTGACCTTAGGAAATAATCAAGAAGTGCCAAATCGCACGACCTTTGAAGTCAATTGACAGGTCCATCTGTCGAAATCAACTTATCGCCAAATTTGTATTTTAATAAATCGATCGTTGTGTTCGACACATGGCATGTCCCGTATGACACGCCATTTGGCACGCTATCCAGTTAAAGCTTAGTCTTGCCTGGATTAATGGCAACCGGAGTATCAAACAAAAAACATTGATCGTGGTGCGGTTACAATCTCTACTGGCAGTAAGCAATAAAGTCTGATGGTGACCCCAGCGTGACGTTGAATTTTTCTGGATGTAATGGAGTCTGTATAATCTCTAGTGAATTGTTTTCACTTCATATGTGGCAATTTTGTTAATATACAAAGCCAAAAAAGTGCCTCATCGCAGAACACAATTTTGCGATTTAACATCGATGACTGATTTTCCAATCAAATTAAGATAATTTTGTTTATCCTTCTTCAGGCGTCTATTTATAAGTGTCAAAAACTATGTGTAGTATGACAGCTAACCCTTTCGTTTTATGGGTCCTAAACTAACACCCTTTACAAAGCATTTAGTTGTATGTTGTATTCAGGTATTATTATTTTTATGCAACATTAAGTTTTCCATGCGCTCTTTTTTTAATGATTTTATTTTGGCAGGTTCACGTCCGTAAAAAAAAACAAAATAAAAACATTATGTTTTTGTAGTTGCACTTGAAAACGTGATTTACAAAAAATGCGGTAATTGCTGTTGCAACAAATAGAGGAAATAAGAAGTGTATTTGTTTTTTTTTCAATTTTTTTTTGTAAATTTTCAAAGAAAGCATCAGGCAACATGGTTGCATGCATGCTAGCTGCCATTGTCAAAAGTATGAATATTTAGTAAAATGAAAAAAACGCTAAAACGCAGTTACAATTGAAAAAAGAAGTAGAGAGAAGGAAATTAAAACATTAAGCGAACAAAAGAATTTGCTTGGAAAGCACAAAGTACATATTTTTATTCCCACTAATGGTTCAAGTAATTTTCTAAAAGGAAATGAGATTATGGAATTTTAAGTTATTCTAAAAGAAGTTTTATTTCAGTGATAGACAGTTAAAAAAAAAATATCACTGGTCGAGAATTTATATTACTTTAACTATTAACTATTATATGATATCGCAGCGGATCTGGTAAAAACATCTTCAAATAATTTTTAATATATTTTAAACTATAAAAATTAGCAATTGCAAATATTGAAGAACTCCAAAAATCTCAATAATATCAAACATTTTACAAACTTAAAAAAAACTTTAAAATTGGTATAAAAAAACATATTGAAATCACCAAAAAAAAATTGTGGAAAAAGTACCAAAATTAAAAATATCCAAAACCAAGTTATTCTTGGAAATAAATAATTTTTCATTAATAAGATTTTGTTTGTCGCGCTTAATTCCCAATTTTTATTCTTGATAAATATTTTCACTCACATTTATTGTTTGAGGATATGCTAGTTTATATGTGCATTTCATTGGTTGCTAAGGCCAGATCCTCAGGAAACCCTTTCCGAAAAACTTTAGAAAAGCTAAAGATATTGTGCAAATAAAACAGCAGAGTGAATGAGAATTACAAACACTCAAAAAGTCTAATTTACAACGGTATCAAAGCTTAAATAAAAAAACTAACAGATAAGACTTTTTTCGGAAATTTTGTATTTGTTTCCAAATTTTTTCTGATTTTCCTTGGCTAGAATAACGTTTTTTTCTAAAATTTGGAAAGGTTTATACTTTCTTAGTTATAAAAATATATTATAAAGGGTTTATTTATAACTAAGGCCGATACATAATAGCAAAATTTTTACCGATTCTAGCGATTTTTTTTTTTTGTTATCGATTATTTCTGTGACGAGAATCTATAAAAAAAAACCAGCAATATAACAAAAAAAAAATATCTTTAAATTGTGAAAAGTAACAATAATCACAAAAATTATATGAATATGGGGGATTTCATGTCCCAAATTTTAAATCGATGTCTTCCGATTTGGATGGAATTTGCACCAAGGTTAGTCCTATTGGATAGTAGTTTAGACACAAATTTTTAAAAAGTTCGGTCAAAAAGTTTCTGAGTTAGAGCGGGTCAAAGTTTGACATTTTGGCCATACAGGCGTTCTTTCTCATCCATGTAGCTTATTACCTATTGGTGTTAGCAAAATGTGTCCCAAGAAGCTTCGATAGCTATTTGATCAATCTTTTGAAAAAAGATTTTTTTTTTTTTTTAATTTTTTTTTTTTATTTTTTTTAAATTTAAAACTTTTTTTTATTTTTTTTTATCCGGAATGTTGTTTTTTTTTTTCATTTTGCTCAAAAGAAAGCTTATGTCTTTTCCTTTAAGGTAGTTCTGGTCGCTTTTTGGGATGCGAGTGGGATATGTTTAAAAAAAAATAATTTCTAACTCTAGACGAGGGTTTTTTTAATTCTTAGCACTTCTCATCCATGTAACTTATAACCTTTTTGTATTAGCAAAATTTGTCCCAAGTAACTTCGATAGCTTTTGAAAAAATTTAAAAAAAATTTTTTTTTTTTAAATTTAAAACTTTTTTTTTTATCCGGAATGTCTTGTAAACTAGATTTAAACCGAAAAAATTTATAAGATTAACTTAAAGTTTTAAAACTCTTAAAAAAATCACTTAAAATAGCACTAACTTGAAAACAAAAGTCGCCAAATTCTGGAAAATTGTTACAGCAATAAAAACATAAAAACCATTACAAAACGGTAGAAAAATCGTGAAAAAATGTTTTATAAAAATTTTTGATATTTTTAGTTAGGCTTGAGTTCATCAAATTTAATTTTCTTTAAATGATTTTTACTGAAGGAAGGAATTTTACAACATGAAATTTATTAAAATTTATTATTAATTTTTATTCTTGGCTGAGCTGGGGATCGAACTCAGATTGAATTTACATGTTTCAAGGATCACCACATTCTTTCATTAAGCTGGGATCACACGATTGCCGCAATGCACCAATTTTCATACATTTTAATACCCCAATCGTGTGACTGCACAATAGACTGCCATTAGCGCATATGGGATTTTTTGTTTTTGTGAATTTGTCTTTCAGCACTCCACAGATCGGTTCCTTTTCCCAAAAAAGTAATTGTTGCAAAATTTTATTCAATTCGGTTGGGGGGAAATGGCGCCTCAAAGCCCCCAAAGTTTACTAAAATCAGCATTTTTGCACAAAAGTTGACAATGCGCCTGTCTAGACCAGAATCTTGAAACAAACGCTTAAATTTTTCGAATATTTCCTTTGCAGTTACGGCTTCTTGAATATAAACGTACTCAAATTCATTTATTGTCGCAATAATAAAGTTCCCTTATCAAGTAAAGCACAACACTTTTGCAAAAACAAAGTACCGTAATCGGCAGCGTAGGTAAGTTCAAACATCAAAACACTTTTGTAAATTCTTTGTGTTTACAGATTCTAAGGGGATATCTGCTTATTAGCCTACCTACGTAATAAAATAAATAACACAAAATTTAACGTTTTGCAAATTAAGTTATTGAAGGCGCAAATCTTGTTTGGGGGGGTATAAATCGAAAACGGTTGGAGATAATCAAAAACTTTCTTTGGCAAAATTATTCAGCGTTAAATTTCCTTCATTTCAGTAATATGTCATTTTTATGAGTAATGGGTAATAGCTGAGTTATTCAAGCCCAAAGTCAACTTTTGTGCAAAAATGCTGATTTTAGTAAACTTTGGGGGCTTTGAGGCGCCATTTCCCCCAAACCGAATTAAATAAAATTTTGCAGCAATTACTTTTATGAGAAAAGGATCTGTGGGGCGCTGAAAGATTTGTTTTTTAAGTGGCAGTCTACTGCACAACCAATTGGCACATGTACCAATCAATGACAATATTGTGCTTACTTTTACCAATCAAATGCAACCCTGGTGCGGCAATCGTGTGACTGTTTCAAGCCGAGTACAAGTACAACTCGTACAAAAACCACAAGCAATTTGTTTTTGTAAAATCATTGTACAATGTCAAAGACAGAAATAAAACAAAACAGAAACAAAGATAAAAAAAGAGAATAAACAAAGGTTTGGCATCCAACAGTGATTTTACCTAATATCAGCAGGGCTTTTAAGACCACCTGTAATAAATTCGCCTTGGACTGTTTTCTATGCAACCGCGCGTCAATAAAAATAACAAACATGCACCAATATTTATTGTGTTCTTGTGCGGCAATCAAACAACACAATACGCACCAATATTTGCCTTTTTTTAACAAATTTACTTTTTTGTGTTTCTTTTAGTAGGTAATGAAGATAAATATTTATTTATTTAATATGCATTTCAAGTTTTTTTTAATTATTGCTATTACCAAAATATGTATGTATGTATGTTCACAAGCATATTTAGCTGTTCAGTGCGAATATTTTTATTTAAGTTTCTAAGCGAACCTTAACATACGAAATTGTTGAATAGACTTAATTTTTGGAATTTCTTAAAAAATTTAAATAAAAATATTCAACAAAAATTTGTTTAAGTACACACATATATGATACATATTTAATTTTATTTAATTAACAAACCAACAAGAACTTTCAAACAAATAAAAAAGCTACCACAACAGCTGTTTTCGCAGTTGTCAAGTAAGAACAATCGTGTGACTGTGCTGCGGCTTTGTACCAACTAGCGGCAATTAAATTTGTTTAAAACAGGGCAATCGTGTGATTTCAGAATATTTATTGGTCCAATTTCATTATTATGCGTCAATAAAGCACAATAAAAATTGTGTCATATTGGTGCATTTGCGGCAATCGTGTGATCCCAGCTTTAGAATTCTTTGACGTTCTAACCTCTGCACCACTGCGGTGCCAGCCAACAGTCAAACAACCATCTTTAACCAGTGGTACTGGTGGTTCGAAATTTTCTGTAATTATCATTTTCGATTTTATTAACATGTTCCTGCTCAGCCCAAAATAAATATGATCAATAAATTTTAATAAATTTCATGTTGTAAAATTCCTTCCTTCGTAAAAATAATTTAAAGAAAATTAAATTTGATGAACTCGAGTCTAACTAAAAATATCAAAAATTAAATATTAATAGTTCAACTGAAAACACAATTGTTCTAAAAATGTATTATAAAAAATTTTAAAAATCTCATATTTTACGTAAAAATCGCTTTAAATTAATCGATTTACAGTAGAAGTATAATCGTTACATATTAGTCTTTCTACCCACCATTTTTGTAAAAAAGCCTTTAATTTTTTTTTCAATTTAAAAACGTTTTAACGTTAAAAATGCAGAAAATAAAAATAGATTTATTTAAAAAATAAAAATCTCAAATCCTTGCAAATTGTATGGCATTTAGCACACACGTTGCCAGGAGATGGAATAAGAGTAACGAATGAAAAAAAAAATCTTAAAAAAATGAAAACAATTTATTTGAAAAATCATTTTTACTTACTCAACTTAAAATAAAGTTGTCGTTTAGGAAACACAACAACTTTTCCAAGAAGAGATGAAACAAACAAATTGTTTAAAAAAGATGAAAAACTTTTTTCTTTTTTTTTTTTTTTTTTTGATAAACAATCGTCAATTCAATTGAAATTCAATAACAAATGTTACGTTTATAACGTTCAAACAAACGTTTGCAATTTTGCCTTTCTTTGCTATTTGTTTAAAGGTTCTTTCAGTTTTTTTCTTTTTCATACACAGGCGCACACATGCAGCAATTGAGTCTGCATATGACTGGCTGGTTGCAAGTGTATCTTTGTATTTAAATACCCTTCACCACAGGTGGATAGGAAGTTGGTCATTCGTTTGTAATTTCTACAGTATGTATATATCTTAAACCCTATAATATATATAAGTACATTATGGGTATTTATGAGCAGCGAAGTTGATTTAGGGATGTTCGTCTTTCCATCTGTCCGTGTGTATGTTAAAATGGCTTTTCGGAAGACCCCAGATATTATGTGGACTAGTTTGTTATACATTTATAACATATATTGCTCGGAATAGTTTGCAATAAAAATTTAGCCAGCTTTAAGTAAAAACCACGAGTGCCCATAACATATCGCTCCTTTATTGCAAAAAAAAAATCAAACTTGGCAAAATTGCGATTAAAGTTTTAAAATTGTACCTTTTTATACAGATTCAATAAAATATATTTTGCTATAACTGAAGTTCAATTTGAGATATATGTAACACTGATTTTTGTTTTACATATAGAGAAGTTATGAAGGAGCAGTTTTGCTTAAGTAACTTTAAATTTTTGATTTTTTGAGATATGACTATGTTGCAATAAAGGAGCGATATGAGCTAGGAGGGCCAAATTTGACGCAGATATCTCTTAACATAAAGAGTGGCAAATATTAATATTAAGAAAAATCAGTCTCATTTTACACCTGGACCCCATTCTTTGGTACGAAAGGGGCCATCAAAGACAACACAAAAAAAATTCTCAAAATCTTTCACCAATTAAAGCATTAATCACAAATAAAATCAGTTTTAATTAATAATTTAATCAAGGAAACTACACGTTCAATTGATGCTATTTATTTGTTTAGTGATGCAAATTTAATTAATTTTTTTTAAATATAATACGAATTTCGAACCACCAGTACCACTGGTTAAAGATTGATGTTTGACTGTTGGCTGGCTGGCACCGCAGTGGTGCAGAGGTTAGAACTCAAAGAATTCTGATGAAAAAATCTGGTGATTCTTGAAACATGTAAATTTAACCCAGGTTCGAGCCCCAGCTCAGCCAAGAAAATTATTAATAAATTTAAATAAATATTTTATGTTGTAAAATTCCTTCCTTCGGTAAAAATAATTTAATGAAAATTAAATTTGATGAACTCAAGCTTAACTAAAAATAATTGAAATTTATAACACGAATTTTTTAATTGAAATCCATTTTTATTTTTTTCTGTGAAGGTAGATTAATAGAATTGAGCTTTAATATCTTCAGAATGGCGCATACACAAAAAAAATAAAAATTGATTTCAATTCAAAAATTTGTGATATTAAAAATAAAATTAATTGAATTTGCACCAGTAGACAAATTAATAGTATCAATTAAACGTTTAATTCACTTGATTAAACGTTTAATTCACTTGATTAATTAAATTAATTAAATATTTAACTAAAACAGATTTTATTTTTGTTTAATGCTTTAATTGAAAAAAACTTAGTGAGCATGTTTTCTGTTTAAGTTTTTGTTTTTTTTTTAATTAACTTTAAACAACTTTGGAAATGTACGTTGGAAAGACTCAGCACAGAAAAAAGAAACAAACTTGTGCAATTTTATTTTGAAAGTCAGCATTTGATTATTCAGGCACAAAAATTACATTGAATAATGAGGGATGAGACCCATTTTCACCTCAATGATCACATGAATAAACAAAATTGCAGAATATAACCAAACAACAATAATTGTTGAACATCAAATGCACCCACTTGGATGCACATATCTTCTTTTTTTTGCCATATTTTTTCGAAAACGATGAACAAGGTGCGGATAATGTGAATAGCATTCAATACCAGGCAATGATTGAAAATTTTTTTAAGGCCCGAGGTAGAAAACAATCCAGAATTGTGGCTCCAGAAAGATGGAGCTCATACAGCTCATACTGTGGCTCTCCTGCGCAAAATTTCTGCCAATCTAATAATATCGCGTTTTTTAACTGGCCACCGCGTTCGCCCAATTTAACGGCTCAAATTATTTTCTTTGGGGTTACCTAAAGGGTTAAATTATAATCCTTTTTCTTCCGTTGGAAATCTTCTTCAGGAAATTTAAAAAAAAAAAAAAAAAAAAAAAAAATTTCCTGAAGAAGATTTCCAACGGAAATCGAAATATCGAATAAAAACATTTTAATTAATTTTTTAAAAAAGAGACCTTAAGCTTAAATAATTTAATAAAGTATAAAACTAAAGGGTTAAATTTATGTCAATAAGGCAAGAACAATCCAACAGCTTAAGGCCAATATCCGCAAAAAGATGAGGGCGCCGAGATTTGCAATTCTAAGAAAAGTTATGGGGAATGCCCTGGAAAGAACACGTTGGGTCGAAGCAAATAAGGGAAACTATTTTAAAGATATTCACTCTTATCATTGCTGGAGTTTCATTTGGTGTCAAGGTTAGCAAACACGACAATAAATACGAGACTGTCTCTATTTATTGTCTATTACTCTATTACAAAAAAGGTTATCGTTGTTGATGTATTTGTCGCAAAAACTGTCGTTAAGTTTTTTAATCACGACAGCGTATTGTACAAATTTTCTTCGAAATAAGAGTGATTATCTTCAAAACAATAAGTGAACATACAAATTTTGGAAAACTTTGGTTTTAAAAAATTTTAGGTATTTAATAAATTTATTATTTGAGATATTTTCTCAAATTTATTTTAAATGAGTTTTAATTTGTTGCTTGTTAAGCATGTCTATATGTCTATATTCAACCATATATTTGAAAATTTGCAAAAAAAACCTCTTAGCCAGGATTAAATATTTTAAATTATTTTATTTCGGCATTATAGAAAGGAATTTTAATATGAACATGCTTTTTGTATGACAGACATATCTGTCAATTCGTCGATCACAATTTAAAACATTCCACGACAGTTTGATTCCTTCAATTATGTTTTCCCATATCGGTGATTTCGCCGGTATGTTTGGTTTTAAGCATGAAAATATGCCTGAATGGGCATTCCGTCTTCGACAACACAACAGGCTGACAATGATTCATTTTTGACAGCATATTTAAGTAAAGTATTATTTGCAGTCTCTTAACAACTACTTGGAACAGAGTCAAGTTTTACTTGGCGTATATTTATGTCAAGCTTGTGACGTTGAAGAACCTTTGCAACTTATCATTGTCTTTTAAATCAGTTCGAAATATCACCAGAGATGACATCTTTATAAAAATATATTTAATATTTAGAATACTGTCCAATTGCTAATCACTTTTTAAGCTAAACCTTTTTTTCTGTAGTATTTTGAATTGTTTTTGGTTTTTGTGACAAGAACACACGCTTTTATAAGCGATTTGTATTTCCATTGCTCATAATGTTTCTTGACTTTTGTTACATTTTGTTTTGACATTCTTCATTAAAAGTTTAAGTTTGCCCAATATTCTTATATAAGAAAAATAATAACTGTCTGTTCAACGATTTCGAACGTTAACGTTCGTATAGTGTTTTTCATATAAATTTTCTATGCAAACGACAACGTTCGAAATCGTTGAACAGGCAGTTAAATTACGGGTACATTTGTAACAAAAGTAAGGAAAACGTATATAAATTACACACTACTAAAATAACCGGCATATTTTTCCAAAATAACCGGCTTGTTCGATATTGAAAAAACTGACATTTTAAAATATTTGACTTTGGCAAAACTAAAATAACCGGTCGAATACTAACCGTTTGATCTCCCTAAATCTAGCAAATTCCTTTTAAATAATACGGTGAAGGGTATATAAGATTCGTCATAGCCGAATGAAGAACTTTTCCTTGTTACATATACATATGAGTCCTTTTTTGAAAAAGAATGCAGTTTTTTTCTTCTCTTCTTTTGAATGTAAACGATACATTGTTTTTCTGTTCTTCATTCATTTATTTCACAAAAATGTCTGCTTATCGTTTTAAAAGAATCTGGAAGTCTTAAAAGGCATTGAAAGAAAGAAGGAAAATTCACATTTTCTAAGAAAAAGTATCTTTTTTTTAAACAGTTTAGAAAGGTAATAAAAAGTTTGCTAAACTTTTAAAGGAAATTAAATTCAGTATTAGCTTTAAACAACTAGAAAAACCTTTAGAATTAAAAATTTTAACTTTGTTCTACTCATTTTAATAGTCGTAGAGTGACTTTTCACTAGACCTCGCCTGCAAAACGCAATTTTGAATATAAATTGCTTAAATCTGTGCCCATGTTCTGTAACCCTCGCGTCGAGAAACTTTTCGATTAAAATGTGTGAAATGAAACACAAATGTCTTAAATTGAAAGAAACAACTGTTTCTGTCACTTAACTGCGTCTGTACATTTTTGGTAATAGTAATAGCTGTCACGTAAGGAAATTACTCGCCAATTTACAGAAAAAGTGTGTCTGTACCATTCTTGTGAGAAAAGTTGCCGCTTTGAACTGTCAAAAAAAACTCACGAATAAAAATGTGTCGAGAAAAAATTTTAACACTAAAAAATAATTAAAAATGCAAAGAATAATAATAATATATTGATCTTGGCACATTTTTTCATTGTTTAATTATTTTGCTTTTAACATTTTTAAAATATAATACGAATGTTTTCAAAGCTCGTTTGCAAACAACAAACATTAAAGTCGCACTTTACATTATTTGGTACAGCCGACGGTTGTACTTTCGCCGCCGTCGTTGAAAAATTAAAAAAATAGTAAATTTTGGTCGCCGTCAACGATATGTGTTACTGGCGTTCTCAATGTCTGCAATGTTACATCGGCTTGGAGTGGAATATTATGACATCTATAACGTAACGACGTAATCTATTTTGACAGCTTTCGACATGAGTTATAGACACAGTTTTTTTTTTCTCACTTTTCGAGAAACGATGGAATATTTTGTTACAGAACATGGGTACTGGTGTATACTTTTTTGAAACCCAATGACTAGGGATGCGATTTTATGCAAATGCATGTTGTTTTGTCGATAGTCTAAGATCGATGCTGACCAATTATCTTTCCGAATCATTAAATTTGGGTTAAAATGGCATCGATTTGTTTTTGCATATTGTTGCATATTTTGGTTAAAATGCATATTTTTGCATATTTTGGTTTTCAGTGCATATTTTTGCATATTTTAACATTTTTGAGTGATATATTTTTTTAATTTATATATTTTAAAAAATTTCTTCAAAAAATATCCATGTAAGCAAAAAGAAATTTCCAAATCAATAAATAAATTTTTTTGGAGCTCTGCACACAAGATTCTCAAGATTTCGACAAAAGATCCTTCTATTTTTAACCAATGCAGCACCTAACATGGCTAAGGCTGCCGATGGGCTTCAAATATTTTATCCAAAACTGGTACATGTTACATGCTTGGTACATGAGTTACACTGAGTTGCAGAGGAAATTAGAGTCTAATTCGATAATATTGATTTATTTCTTTCATACGGGAAAAAATATTTTTAAAGGCTCCTTCACGACTTGCAATTTTTAATGAAATGTATCTTTTGGTTAAGGGTTAACAAGATGGGGAACTTGGGTAGATTCTGCAGAATATTATTAAAAGAACTTTGAGCAATTTAAGAATGTTATTAAAGAACTTGTTGCCTGCGGTGATTATTTGTATTTTCCAACTACGGATATGTTGGTGAAACAATAACTAAATATAACTAAAAGACCCATATTGGAAAGCTGTTTAAATACTCCTGACTATCATATATATAGATATATATATATATATATATATATATATATATATATATATGTTCCCATCGATCCTATAAGGAGCATAGGGCCTCATATATGTAAATCATATATCATATATGTAAACATAAATAGCTCCAAAATATGTCTTTAGACACAATTAAGAGCCTAAAAATTGTAATACCAGAAAAAGATTTAAGCCCTACTAATCAAAATTTATATATGTACTACATATAAAAAATGCGTGACTGTTTGGTCATTTGTTTGTTTGTGTGTTTGATTGTTTGTGTGATTGTTTAGCCTTATAGCCAGTGTTCAAAAATAGACAGAACATTATTTAGCGTTCGGCTCAGGAACGATATATATTTTTTTAGTGTTTGTGTAGACGACCTTAATAACGTTTGTAACTTTTTTCAATAAAGACCCGTAAATTATATAGTGTTCTGTTCTTCGTCAAAAAACAGAACAATTGTAGAGATACTGTAGACAGACATTATATTTTAATGTTTTATAGTTTTTTATTTTTTACATTGATAAAGAAATGAACAGCTTTTCTGTGTATTGTGTATGTGTTTTGTTTGTCTAAAATTATTTTGCTGGCTTTTTGTTTTTTTTTCATATGTGTACTTTGTTTTTGTAAAAAATGTTTGATTTGTTTTACCAGCCAAAAGAGCGCTAGGACAAAAGAAACAAACGAACACTAATGAGCTGAACCGAACACAATCAAGTTTGTGGTCTTAAAAAACCGAACGGAATAAAATGTTTTCATCTTTTTTTTGAGTTGGATAAGAACAGTATTATTTCTGTGTTCCAAAGATGATAAACAGGGAAACGTTATTTTTTAAATGATTTGCTACACAAACACTATCAGCGTTTGTGTTTTCCACAAATCTACCGAACCGAACACTAAGGAGCGATATTTAGTGCTTATTTTCGAACACTGCTTATAGCCGCCTTAACCGCTGAACCGATATTTTAGAAGTTTTTACAGTTTATTACCGATAGTCTGGAAGGAGCCACAGACTTTATATTTTTATATTTCTTGAGATTTTAAGTGAAATGGGCTAGATTGGAGAAGTGGGAGTGACAGCTCCTATAAAAAAAGAGGTTATAGATTTCTCAATATCTGGATAACGACAAGATCCAAAGCTTCCCAATTAGAAGCATCTTGATTATTAATACGCAACATCCGACAAAATCTAGACGCGATTAAAGTTGTGGGCGTGACACAAAATAGATTTATAAATTTCTAAAGAACGGTAAGAGAAGAAGTGTAAAAATTGCGTACACATAGCTGGGTCGTTAAAACAAAACATCGATTAAAAATGGGCGTATTGGAAAAAGTGGGCGTGCCACCTCTCATAAAAAAACATTACAGATTTCTGTATGTCAAGTGAACGACAATAGCTACAGTTTACAAAATTGGTACAAATAGCTTGGTTATAAATGAACAACATTTGTGAAAAAGTGGGCGCAAAAATATAAGTGGGCGTGGCGCAAAATAGAATTCTGAATATCTGAAGAACGATTAGTGTAAAATTGCCAAAATTGCGTACAAATTGAATAGTTATCTATTCAGATCATCTGTTAATAAAAAAGGGCGGAATTGAAGAAGTGGGCGTGGCACAAACTAGAATTCTGTATATCTAGAAAACGGAATAACTACAATTTCAAATTTCGTACAAATAGCTGGGTAATAAATGCGCAACTGCTGTCAAAAAGTGGGCCTTATTGTAGACATAGACGGGACACCTTCAATACAAAGACAATGTAACTTTCGGCACAACTGGACAAAAGTATGGCAAAAATCGCAATATTTCACCAATGCAAAAAAGTGATAATAAAGACTTTGGGCGAGAGATTCTTTAGGAAATACTACAGAAACAAAAACTCACCTCTGAGAGCTTTTGGTCGCTGAAATGATTGAATTTTTTTTTTTAAGTAAGGACGGCAAAAAATTCACTTTCAGCGTTTTATTGTTCAAATTTTTTAGGATCATGAACTATAAAACAAGACTAAAAATACTTTCTATCCCCCGTAAAAAAAGCAACTTAATGAATAAAAATGTTTGCTAGAGCATTTTTCCCTAAAATTATTCATTTAACTGAACACCATGATCTTAAGGTTTAAAGCCTTTGAATTGTTTTTACTATGATTACGTTTAACTTAAATTAGCAACTTTAGACTTAATTGAGGCGGGACCATTGCACGCCTTTAAATGCTTGAGCAAATAGTCAAGCGTTAGACTTCTAGAACAAGCCAAATTTGGGCCGACCTTTGACCCATGGCTTTAAGCTTTTTAGATGAAAAATCTAGTACGGCTTATCTATCCGTTATGCCTTTAAAAGATTCGCGTGTTCCCTTAAGCAAAAAAAATCATAGTCATATGCTGCATAAAAGTCGATTTTTTGTTAGACTTAAGGTAATATGACTATTTTATTTAATTTTTTCTTTGATAAGTTTAATGCATGCATGTCAAATTACATTTATTTCAAATAAATAAGTTTTTTGCAATTTAAATTCTATGATAAAAAAAAAAAATATAACAATAAAAATAGTTTACCGATCACGAATAAACAAATAAATCTCTTTGTTTAGCCTTCAATTTCAATACCATCAATAAAGAAAAAACAAAATAAAACATAAATCCAATAGATAAAATCTTGTAAATTTGTTTTGCTCAACTTAAGATTTGCAACAGCATCAGCAGAATTGCTTAAAGTACGTACGTTTGTCAATTTAGTTATTACATGAAAATTGCACTGCTGATTACATTTCATACCGAGAATGATGTTGATTATCTTCTCTCAACCGACTCTGTAGGTAAATACAGAATGAATATATAGTATCTGAATGCATTTGTACCCACACAGTTACACATGTCTGTATCTGCAGTTGCCTAGAATTTGTAGATGTGTTAGTTATATGTGTGTATATTTGCATACAAATCAATAGCTGGATGGTAGATTGCATAGATAATGTATTGTAGTTATGTTTGTTTAGTAAATTTCACATCAGGTATTGAAAACGTTTACACATGTACATTTAAGTACTTCCTTCTAATGCAACATTATTGTTAGTTGTTGTTGTTGTTGTTATTATTTGAGAACAAAAACAGATAATAGCAACATTTCTGTAGATTCTACATTTAGAGACAAGCTGTATGCAGTAGCAGTTATTATGCACAAATGGATTTCAAGTGCAATTCGTAAGATACAAATGAAAACCAGAGAAACAATACAAGAAAATATAGAAAATTTTGTTACAGAATGTATGGTAATAAGTAGGGGGTGAAATTATTTGCAAATGCATGTCTTATTTCACAGACGTTTAAATCTTAAGTTACATAGTTTTTTGTCTACTTTTTGCTAATTCTAAGATCACACTTTCGGCGCATACAGCACAATCAACGAAGATTTGTATCGTGCTTCAACGGCACATATTTCTACAAACTGCACAATTAATTTTTGAGCCATCACATTATTGTCGCGAGCTGTGATGCTATTTTTCGGCGCATATTGACAAAAACGAGACAGTAATCGGTACAATATGGTCACACTGTCGTGCCCGATTTATGTTTATTTGTAACTGCAGGTCTATACCAGAGATAATTATTGCGACAATATTGCAGTAAATGTCAAAATTATGTTATCTTTAATGTAGACAGACAGCAATTGTTTGTACATATTTATTGCCGGCATTTTATAATGCAATATGTGTTAGTCCATTTTCGTTGACAATTATTGCTAACATTAAACGTAAAATTTGGTTGTCAATTGAAAAAAAGGGCTGTAGGAAATATCGCCCAAAGAAAAATGGCCCAAAAAAAAAATGAAAAATCGCCCAAAAAATTCCATGTAAAATTGGGCTTAAATTCATATGAAAAGTGATCCAAAATTGTTGGGCTTTTTTTCGTTATTATTGGGTGATTTTTCGTTTTTTAAATTGGGTGATTTTTCGTTATGAAAAATCACCCAAAAATATTATAAGAAAAATAGCCCATTTTTTCGGGCCATCTTTATTTAATATAATTGTAATTTATTTAAAAATAATTTTGTTGTTTTTTCTCTGGGTGTTTATATTAAATATATAACGAAAACACTTTTGGGCGCAAGGATTTTCTCCTCAAGGATATAATATATACCGGCTGCGCTAACTTCGCTAAGCTTCTCTGCGCAGCCGGCCTTCGGCCGGGCGCAAGGATTTTCTCCTCTATGGTATAACAAACACCGGCTTCGCTAACTAAAGATTCTCTGCGTATATGGCCTTCGTTCGAAAACAAGGCAGATTTTAGAAGCTTTACTTAGCGAAACCGGTACTTGTGCTACCATAGAGGAGAAAATCCTTGCGCCCGGCCGAAGGCCGGCTATACAGAGAAGCTTTAGTTAGCGAAGCCGGTGTTTGTTATACCATAGAGGAGAAAATCCTTGCGCCCGGCCGAAGGCCGTCTATGCAGAGAAGCTTAGCGAAGTTAGCGCAGCCGGTATTACTGTCCTTACTGCCGAGCAGCTGTTGAAGATACAATGCAATTTTTTACATAAAACTTACACTTGTATGTATCTAAATTTATATGAATAATAAACACTTTTTTGCAAATTGGGTAATTTTTATTTTTTTTTTGGAAAAATTCGTTTTTGCTTTTTGGGTAATTTTTCATTTTTTTTTTGGGCCCTTTTTCGTTTTTGTTGGGCAAAATTTCATATATAACTTTTTGGGTCATTTTTCATGATCTTTTGGGCGATTCTTCATTTGGGCGATTTTTCATTTTTTTTTTTGGGCCATTTTTCTTTGGGCGATATTTCCTACAGCCGAAAAAAAGAAGCATTATTTAAATTTATATTAATTTGTTTAAGTTTGCGTTCTTTTTTATACAAAAATATTAATTTTACTTTAACAAAAAAAAAAATTAATAAAACTAATATTTTTAATAATTAGTATTGTGGCTATTTTGTTGAACTATTTATGGTTTTTAATCCAAATTTTCAATAATTTTAATTAGGCTTAATTCATTAAACTTAATTTTCATTAAATTATTTTTATGAAGAAAGGAATTTTACAACATGAAAATTAATTAAAATTGTTATTGATAATCTTTTATTCTTGACCGTGGCCGGGGCTCGAACCCGGGCCGGCAGGTTACCATGACATGTTTCGATCGCAACCACTCGATCTCCTCAGATGGATTTGCCGTTTTACACTCGCAGCCATCGACGACTGCTGACGTCAATAGTCAAACATCAATCCTTAAACCAAATAGTATTTTAACCTTTGGTAGATCGAAGTTTGCTTTTTTGAATGATTATCCATTTTAATTGATTTTACATGTTCTTCCTTACTTCTGTTTTTTCGTACTTTTGTAAAGAATTTTTCTTGAAGTCCAAACAACATTTTTTGTACTTTAAGGATTGATGTTTGACTATTGACGTGAAAAAAAAATTGAAATGAAACGCACTAGGTACAAACATTTTCCAAACAATTGTATAATTTCTTAACAACAATGTATTGTTGTTATTACTGTTAATGTTAATGTAACAAAGCGACTCGTACTCATACCAATTTAGTTCGTCGTTGCCTCATCGAGTGGACAATGACTACGTGAATGCAAAAGCATAAGAATGTTTGCCTTTTATTTATATAATAAATGTTACTCACCATGAGAAATAAATTCCCAGATTCTATTTGTTAACATTTTTTTTTTTTTAATTTTTAATCATATTCGAGTCCTTTTTGATTTTTCAGCGTGACTAAAAATGAAGAATATCCGCTCATTTTCTTATCATAATATATACTTTTGTCCGGATAAAATGGTACCCTACCCGCGACTCTTATTGATGTCTTGATGTCTGATTCCATTTTTTTTTTATTTTTTGTTAGTTCAGTCATTATTTTATATGTTATTTATAATAAAGTTTGTATCAAACACTTTAATTTAAAGTTTTAAATCATAAGTGTGAGTCATTTGTAAGTCGTTTTTTAATCTGTTTTTAATCACCAAAAGTATTCGAAAAAGATTCTTAAATCTGATTTTTGAAAAAACAATCTTCCGAATAATAAACACATAATTTTATGAAAGTTTTTTTTTAATTAACACTCTTTAAAATCTTAGCGTCTTTTTGTCGACTTTATTCTATGTCTTTATGTCGAGCAACTTTCCGTTTTAACAATTTTTTTTTTAATTTTATTGAAAATAAATTTTTATTTAAGCGATTTTGTCAAAATTTCCTTTATTTTTTTTTTATTTATAGCGGCTTTGGATTCAAGCTATTTTTGATGATATTTCCTTTTTTTTCGGATTTCATAAAATTTTTCTAAGTTTTTGTAAAACCAACGTTTTTTTTTTTTGGATTTTTTTATTAATAGTAAATTTTAGATTTTTTTTACTATTTTAGGGACTTAATTGGAATTTCGGGGGTTTTCTATATTAAGTTTTTATAAGTTTATAGCGACTTTCTCTTTAAGCGACTTTTTAATTTTTTTTTTTTTTTTAAACAAATTATTCTTCTGTGATACAGTTTTTCTCACTTTTTACAAAAAATTTTTTTATTTTAGCGATTTTTGATAGATATTTTGATCTTGTTCATCCATTTAATTGAAAAATTTTAAATGACGAAACATTTGTTTTTATTTTGCCGATTTTTGTTTTAGCTACTTGATACAGATTTTTGTAGGTTTTTCGTCTATTTTAGAGTTTTTTTTTGTTTAAAGCGATTTTATTTAAATTTGTTCTTCTATATCAACTCTATTTTTGTGGTGTTTTTTCTAGTGCTTTTTCGATAGTCTTATTTGTACGATTTTAATACAGGATTTATTTTGCCGATTTTTGTTTTAGCTCTTTTTTGTTTTAGCTACTTGGTACAGATTTTTGTAGGTTTTTCTTCTATTTTAGAGTTTTTTTGTTTAAAGCGATTTTATTTAAATTTGTTCCAACTCTCTTTTTGTGGTGTTTTTTCTAGTGCTTTTTCGATAGTCTTATTTGTACAATTTTTATTCAGGATTTGAGTTATTCTTTTTTCTGTATTATTATTTAGCAGATTTTTGATTTTTGTTTAATTTTGGAATATAAATATTTTTTTATGATTGGTTTGCTTTGAAAAAATGTTAATGCTTTGTAAAAAACCAATTCTTCTGATTTTGGCTGAATTAATCTATTGTTTCATATTTTAGCGTTTTTAACCATTCTGCGTTCTTCTTATTTCCGCTTGTTAGCCTTTTTTTGAATGTTTTCTCCTTTTTCACGAGTTTAAGGTTAAAATGTTTTTTTTTCAATTTTTACGATTTTCGAAACATTCACAATTTTTATTCACCCTTATCGTGGTTGGCGAATTTAGAATACGCCTGCGACTGTTTTGAAATAGATTAAAGGATATAAGCTGACGTTCTCTTTAATCTATTACCAAACAGTCGCAAGCGTATTTTAAACCGCCAACCACGATTAGGGTGATTGTTTGTACAAAAAGTCCCAGTTGGCATATAGAAGATAGTTGGAGTTTTATAATAATAACCTTAAACAACTTGATAAAGTAAAATGCAGCAAAGAATGGTGGAAATTATCAAATTCTTTAAAAACACGTACTCGTGCGTCAAAAGGAAATTTAGACGCTGATGATTTCCTTTTGCACTTCGGCTCTGTTTTTCAGAACCGAGAGGAATCCCAAACTATAAACTGGTGTATGCCTTATTTTGTGGACGCTTTTTTAGATTCTCCCTTTGAATTCTGTGAACTATATGCAGTTGTAAATAAACTGAAGCTTAACAAATCTCCAGGACAGGATGGTATTCCGTATGAATTTTATAAATATGCTCCACATGGCTTTGTAAAAAACATATTGTTGGTATTTAATAATATCTTTCTTTGGGAGAAAATTCCATCTTCTTTTAAGCAATCTATCTTGATACCATTATTTAAAAAGGGCGACCAAAACGTAGCAACAAATTATAGAGGGCTATCGTTAATAGATACAATCTGCAAAATTTTTAATAACATTTTACTAAATCGCATATCGGATTGGCTTACAAAAAATAGTATTTTAAACGAGTTTCAAGCTGGGTTCAGAAAAGATTACTCTACGGTTGACAATATATTTAACCTTGTTAACATTGTTGGTTTAAACAAATTAAAAAGTAAATATACATATGGATTTTTTGTAGACTTCACGTGTGCTTTCGACATGATCCCTAGAAATAGTCTGTTTTATAAATTATCATGCATTGGCATATCATCCAAAATTATAAGAATACTTCAATCTTTATATGATAATACTGAGAGCAGAGTTTGGGATGGATCTACTTTTTCTGAATATTTTGAAGTGGAATCTGGTGTAAAGCAAGGTTGCATTCTAAGTCCAGTACTGTTTTCATTATACATTAATGATCTTCCTGATGTTCTACCTGGTGGTTTAAATGTGGCGAGCGTAAATGTTAAAGTTTTACTATATGCAGACGATATTGTCATCCTATCAGACACACCTAGTGGTCTACAAGAAATGATTGATGCTCTTCATAGATAATGCTTAATGTGGAGCTTAAAAGTTAATTTATCTAAGTCAAAAATTGTTGTATTTCGTAACAGCCCAAGAATTTCTGCTGACCTATTGTGGCAATATGGAAATAATAATATAGAAATCGTCAACAGCTATACCTACCTAGGGGTTGATATAACATATAATCTTTCTTTTAAAAAGCATCTACAAAACAAACTATCTGCTTCTAAAATTGCCATAGCATCTACCTGGTCTAAGTATATCAATCATCCAAATATATCAAAAAAGAACAAGTTAAAAATATTTGAGGCTGGTTCTAAATCCATTATGTTTTATGCTGCTCAAGTTTGGGGCTATGAGAAATACGATGATGTCGAAAAGCTTTTCCGATTTTTTATTAAAAAAATGTTGTACCTTCCTGCCACTACTCCTAACTACATGTTGTACTTAGAAACCGATTTTAACTCCTTATTTATTTCAACCATAAAAATGCATTTTTGTTATATAAAGAAAGTACTTTCTTTAAGTTCGGAAAGATTACCACGAATATTGGCCGAGAAAGTTATAGAACTGAACCTGCTCTGGGCAAAAGAGTGGTCTAATCTGCGTAACGTGCTGCAATACTCATCTCCAAACAACAGTTATCCCTTATGCTTTTATTGGAAAGATATAATTTGCCTATTGAAATTAAAAGACAAAAATGACTTTATCTCCGCTGCTTCAAATTCACAATTTCACGATCTGTATTCACAACTTAAGTATGACATAACTCCTGTACTTACTGCAGGATTTTCTTCAAGAGCTACAAGTTTAATTATAAGGGCTAGAGGCGGTCTTTTAGATCTTAATGCTAGATGCTTCAAAAATAATACTGATGGTATATGTACAGTTTGTAACATGCATGAATCAGAAAATACGTTCCATTTTATTGGCATTTGTCCAGTATACAGAGAATTTAGAAATATATATTTTAGTCAAAACTCTCTAAGTTATAATGAAGTATTAAATATATTAAATGGCACCAATTTTAACTCACTCTATAAATATCTTGAAACATGTATTAAATATAGATATCTTATATTAAATGAATTTGATGTTTAATCTTCTTTTTATAATAAATAATCATTATGAACTTTTTCTTTGCCAATCTGGCTTACAGCAATATTGCTACGCCAAATATAGATTGTAATTTATAAATATTTGTAAAAAACATTTTATATTTAAATTATACAAATCTATTAATAAATAATAATAATAATAGAAGATAGTTTTTTAACTACTCAACTGAGTCTTCTTTGAGCACTTTTGTTTGTTAAAAACTGATTAATCACTTGTGCGCTTGTAGAATGACTCGAAAATTTTTAGCGTTTACAACTAAGAACTAATAAATTTAAAAACAATGCGCGATAGTCTCAAACGTTTTTAAAATCCTACAAACAATTACTCTTAAACAGTTACAAATACGACTTAAAAATAAGTCGAAACAGTCTTAAAAAAACAAGCAATATATCACTTTCTAAGAAGAGTCTTCTGTAGTTTCTGTTTTTTTTTTTACAAAATGGTCTTTTATGATCGCGCATGAGTCATGAGCTCATTTTTAATTATCTTATGGCTAATAAAGCACTGATGGTTTAAGCGCTGGTTTAGTTGAACTAAACTTGAATTTATATGTACTTTAAACTAAACAACTATAAATCAGTGTCTTATTTATTATATGTTGTTAAAAAAATAACATGTGGCAGCACTACGATAAACCTTATCAAATTCATATGGTCTGTATTGGTAGTTTAAACGCCCAATTTTATGCGTTTAAAGATAATTTATATGTTTGGTGATTAATAGATTTCGTGGTTTAAACACATTTTAAACCAAAAACAGAGTTTAACTTGCTCTGATTTTTTAGCCCTTAGTCATGCAAGAGTCGAAAAAGACACGTACGTACATATATGTATAGAGGTGTGCACGTGACGTAACTTCGTCCGTGTCACAGATTATTCACGCGTAAATCACTTGTGATTGCGATTACTTCAAATATAATTCACGAGTGAGAGTGAGCGTGATTGCAATATAAAATTTTACTTACGCTCTAGGAAAGAATTTCTTAAGAAACTATAACTATTGAATTGATTACATATCCCTCCTTTGTAAGCGAGTGTGATAGTGAGTCAAAAATCAATCACGCGCACAGATATAGTGTTAAACACAAAAGGAAAAACTCTTTTTCTTTCTTTTTTTTATCAGAATGACTTAATTTCCTTCTACCGACCGATTGACAGACAGACACAAACATAGTTCTCTCTCATTATCAAAAAAGAATCTTCAGACACCTTATTGCTTTATGTACAAAACATAAATTACGTCTGAAGTTAAATAAAAAAGAACAAAAAGAAGTATAACAATAAAGACGACGACTACGATGAAGTAGTAGAATATAATGATGATGATGATGATGATGAAGTTAATGGTTTGGATGATGATGATGGTTGTGGTGCCACAAGAACAAACAAACACACACTTTGAATAAATTTTTATATTTCTGTCTCATTATAATTGTTGTAATTTGTATTGTTCTTGGAGTTGTTTTTTTATTGTTCTTGCTATTTTATATATTTTTAGGTCTTTTATTTCAATTTCCACACTCATTATTTCTTCACCCTCAATTTTCTTTTTTAATGTTTTGTTTATAAACAAAAACTTAAAGAAAATATCATTAACCATCGTCGTCAATAGGATTTAGAGCACTGGTTATCACTGATTTTGGAATTTTAAAGTTTTTCGTTTAATGACGTTTGCGAAGGAACTAGTTCAAATAATGGTGGCAGTCTCTGCTAAGAGTTGACAAAAATAGGGGTCTTCGCTCGGAAATCTAAGGAAAATCGCAAGACCATCGTTTGTATCGTACCTGCGGCTTATGAACTGAAGTCAACCTAATGCCTTATAGAAATATTCCGTTTAGTGATGAAGCTGAAAAATTCGCCAGCATCACTGCTTTTGCAAGAAAAATCATTATTTGTTGTGCTTAAATTTTTAAAATATATTACCGTTAGTATTCCGTGACCGCAGGACAACAAGATTCTATTTGCACCTAAACTACGTGTAAGATACATGATAGACCTTGTTGTCTTAGGGTCGCGATTTAAAGGCAAGACTACCAATTTTTAAGGGAACCCAATTGGGTGAAATGTTTACTTTAATCTTTTTTTTTCAATAAAAAGTCGCACATGCACCTTAGTAAGCACTCGACTTGCGAACTCAACAAAAAAACAGCGCACTCTATGGGGAACAAAATAGCTCCCAATAGAGTGCCCTATTCGCATACTCTCCAAGCAGTGTAAAGTGCATAAAAATAAACATGTTGTTCATTCATGAACTATTTAGTTCACTTTAATAGTTTTTGTTACCACTTTAGTTCCGTTAGTGAAATTTCCAGCAAATAAATAATAATGTTATGTACTAAATGAAAAGATAACATCTGTATCGATTTTAAGGCAGAGATTTATTCACTAACCGAAGCCGCAAAGAGAATTTAAGGACTTGCTTTAAAAGACACGACTAAAGTCAACTATGCATAGTGTGATCTCAGACTTAGCAATTGAGTTTATCTGCCTCATCTTTATTACTTTCGCCATTTTCCGTTTCTATTTACCATTAGTTTGTTAATTAAAACTGAAAAATCTGTCAAAAAAAATTTAAAGGTTTTTTTTAGTTTTAAAAAATTTTTCAATAAAATTTTCAAATCTGTACAAATCATATCCTTAAAGAAAAGAATTTTTTTTCCTTGACTTGCTCCAAATACTTTGAATATTCATTTTTTATATTAACCTTTCTTATAAAAAAAAACGATGTAGGTTAGTGCAATTTGAGCTCAAGTGTTAAACAACTTCTTTTTATGCGGTGGCATACGTCATCATTTGAGTGTTTTTCCCTCTTTTTATTTTTATAAAACACAACTTTGAGTTAATTGTTTTGTCGTTTTTTTTTTTTCTTTTTTAGTTTTGCGTTTATTTATTTATTCCTCTGACTTGAGTTTTTGAGAAAAAAGAAATAAAATAAAACCAAATCCTACAGTTTGTGTTTAGATGACTGGTTTTCATTAGGGTGTTCACCTTTATCGTATGCAACAAAAAAATCATCCAAAAAATTTAATTAAACTTAAATTAAATTTCTCAGACCTGAACAGATAATTAATAAGAATTATATCTTGAAAAGGTTCTATCGGCTTTTTAATAGCTCACTTAATTCGATGAATACTCCTACTATCCCGATACAAAGCTTTGAAAACCTGCTGTGTTCTTTAATTTAGTTCGTTTTTTATTGACTCCAGTTGTGAATTCCTTTTTGTTTTTTATTTTTTAATATTTCTTTTTAATATTTTGTGATCGATAAACTAAAATGTCATGTCAGATTCTGGTACCACTTTGATACGTTTTCAGTGCTCCTGCTGTGTTTTCAATATATTTTTCCCTTTGAGAAAAAAAATATTTAGTTTCATTAATTAAATTTTATTGACTCAAAATCTATTGACTTGTATTTTGACGGTGCTTAATAAGACGAAATAAGGTTTAAATCAAACTGGTAAGGAGGGAAAAGCAAGAAAAGAACTCCTTGTATTAATGAACTAGTTCCAATAAAAAAAAAAAAAATACATCATGATGTAGGGATGGGCAAATTGAAAAAATATATCGATATATATCGAATCGATATTTTTAAGAGTATAAATATTTATTATTTCAAAAATATCGATAAATCGATATATCGAACGTATTTTGCTGAAACTTTTACCAAATTAAAAAATTTAATATGCCTTTGTACAAACATATAATATGTAATTACATTGTTACTTTTTATTGTTTAATTTTTTTCAAAAAATTCAATCAAAACAAAAAATTTAATAAAAACAAAAATTCAATTATAGCAACAACAAAAGGGAAGAATACAAAAAACCATATGAAATCTAAAGCACTCTCTGTTTTATGTGCTCTCCTGTCAATCCGCTTCTTTTATCCGGCACTACTTCTTTTAATGCTAATCATTTTAAATCTTCATGTTATTTTAAAAAACATATGATACATGCAGTGATGCCAATTCTAAAAAAAAACATATTGTTTGAAAAACGGCTAAAATGTTGAGTTTTTAATGAAGACTGACTTTAAAAAATATTGAATTCGATAGTCGTATTTCAATATCGATATATCGGTATTTTAAATATCGGCGATATATTTTTTTTTAAATATCGATATTTTTATATATCGATATTTTTTGCCCATTCCTATCATGATGGTCTTCTCATAAGAACTATTAATTTGGATTTGGGATCGTTTATGTTGGACAGTTTAAAAAAGACAATAACAGATACAAGAAATGAATGAGTGAATCATAATTCATTGCTTGTAGGGTAGTTAAGTGAACTAATGAGAACTAGTCCGCGAAAAAATGTGTTATTGCTTAATATAAACCTATTTACTGACTCGAAATCTATATCGAAACATTTTTTTTAAAAGCAAACCTTAGAAAATAAAGATAAGAGGGCAAAAAAATATACATACATATCAATTTAATTGAGTTGAAGTAATGGGAACTAGTTCGGAAAACATGATGAAAATAGGTTTATCTTAAAAACTATAATTTTTTTAGATATAGGTAAATTCTGTTGTTTTAAAATCGGTTGCTATTATGAACTGAAGATTTCCTGCGATTTTAATATCCAGAACATGGCCGATATAAAATAAAAATCCAGGGGCCTAATTCTAGCAGTCGTGATCGAGTACTTTCTTGATTCGAAAGCAATTTTATTTCAGTCGATACTGAACGAATCGAAATTAGTTTTTCAGTATTGTTAAACTCAAATTAATGCTTTACAACACTGAAAAAATTATTCCGATTCGTTCAGTATTGCCTGAAATAATTAGATATTAAATTGCTTTCGAATCGAGAAATTACTCGATCACGACTGCCAGAATCAGGCCCCAGTTTTGTGTATTATTCGTGAATAATGATTGAAATTCTTAACTTAAACCTTTTGAACAAATTTTTTTGTTTTTTTTTCCTTAAAACCAACCGCCTTTTTATCTATAAAGCCTAGTACTCTGTTCGAACTTGCGAAAAATGTTGAGCAACATTTATTATTTCAAACGAAAATTTTGTCATGTATCAATATTATCTATCTTGCGGTTTTTCAAAACTTAACGTTTTTATTAGATACAAGTACACAACATTATTGTGCTAAGGTAAGCAAAAACCATAGTTGGGGGTAGTGCACTAAATATTGATTTAAATCAACATTGCAATCTCACTAAATAAAACTGCAAAAAAATTAGTTTTTACTATTTTTTACCAGCTTTAGTTAGTGATGATTGGTATTTTTTTTTCACTATCACTAAAAAAAATAAAGTGGTATTGCAAATTTTTTTACTAACACTAACTGTGATTGAATGCATAAAATTTGCACTCAATTCAAATATGTAGTTCAAAATTTGAACTTGCAATCAAAAAGCTGTACAGAAACATAATGTCACTAAAATTTTAAAAATTTTCTGATTTTTCTGATGATATGCTAAGCAAAGAAAATTAAACTAAATGAAATTCTGTCAATAACGGAATAATTCTTGGCTTTAATCATGAAAACACAAGTTTTGTATTTTAAATTTTGTGCAAAATTTTTAGTTGCAGTCAAATGAGTGAAGAAAAATTGCAATAAACTGATGATTGCTTTTTGTTAAATCAAACTATTTTTTTAGCGCAAAATTTTTTAACATTACTATCACTCATGTCTAGTAAGATTGCTAGTTTTCAATTCATCACTCAACATCGACAAAATGTTTGCAATCATTTTGAACTATCACGAAGTATGAGTTGAAACTTCAACATTAGTGCACTACCCCCATCTATGACAAAAACCATGTGTTTTTACAATTGTCATTAAAAAAGTAAAACAATATTATTTTTATAATTTCCTAAAGTAAAAAACAAAAAATTTAATTTTATTAATAATTTTTGCACTTTTCTACATTTTTCTTTTTGAAACGCTTGTTATAACCCCACTTCACAAATACAAAATAAAAAATTACAAAAAATTATTAGCTGTTGCTTAAAATTCCGTGCGAAATAATATGAGCTGCACTTGTTTCGTACGGAAAATAAAAATGTTGCTAGAAACATTTCGCATGTTTTTCGTAACATAAATACAGTACAACTCTATCAACATTTTTTCGTTTGTATAGCCTAGTACTCTGTTCAAATTTGTGAAAAATGTTGAGCAACATTGATTATTCCACACGAAAATTTTGGCATTTATCAATGTTACCAATCTTGCGAGTTTGTACAATTTGACGTTTTTATTCCTTCAAAGTATGCTACATTGTTTCGTGTATGTAAACAAACGCCACATGTATTTTACTAAAATTATTTTTTTTTAATGAAAAATTTAATAAAAAAAAGTAAATATGGATAAAAAACTGTTACCGATTGTGTTATTTTAATTTTTTATTTCTTTTTTAATATTAAGTTCCTATTTTTTGCTTTTGCTTAAAATTCCACGTGAAATAAAAGCAGCTTACATTATTTCGCAGTTGTAAAAAAAATGTTGCCAGAAACATTTCGGAACTTTTTCACAAAATAAACAGAGTACAACTTCATCAACATTATTTCGTAGATATTCCGCACAAGTTTTTTTCATATGCATTTTGACAGCATTTCACGTGAAATGTTGAACAGAGTACCAGGCTTATTTCACAGAAATTTTTTTTATATTGAGTTTGAAAACATTTCGCACGAAATACTGAACAGAGTACCAGGCTTTAATGAAGAATATTGCTACATTTTTGCCCTTTTCTAAAATAAACTCTTGTTAGACGGGAAACTGTGTGCATTTTATGTCTCGTTTTAATAAACTACGAGTTTTTTTTTTGTGGCGCTTATTATGTGTGATTAACTGTAGTCTCCACTACTCTGACCGGAGAATGGATGACTGACTAATTAAATTTATGTCCATTTCATGGCGTGTGTTTTTCTCTCCCCTTCGTCAAACAAACCAGTTCCTTGAATAACAAAATTACAAAGGAAACACATTAAGGTTTTTTCTGCAGTGTTCAGCAGTGGAATTGTGGTCACTTTTAAATGAGTTGTTGTTGGTCTTGCCGGGTGTTTAATTTCACATACAGATCAGACGGAGATTAGAAATTTTAAAAAGAAGAAAAAAAGGTTTTGTAAATTTTTTTTAAGTCTATAAAGGAATAAGATTTACACTAATCTCTTTCTTTTATTGCAAGTGGCTAATAAATACATGTCGATTATAATTTTAAATTTTAAAAATGCTGTTTAAGAAGTCGTTTAAATTTGCTTCGTTATTGGCATAAATCAATGACGTCATGTAACCCCACAAAAAAAAAACAATCCAAAGGCGTTTAATCACACGATCATAAAGGTCATTTAACTAAACAATTGAGTTATTTAGCATTCCCAAATTGTCTTAAGTAAGTTGATTGTAATAATAACCGCTCACTAATGACGGTAACGATTTCACAAGTCAAATTTTTAAGCATGTTGAGGCAAGCATGTTGAGGCAAACATTTATCTTACCATTGACATTAACATTAACGTCAACAGTAATAACATTAAATCGATTGGTAACTCTAGAAGTAAGGTGGATAATTAATAGTAATATGAGCTGGTGGCAAACAGGGATTCGACAAATATAGTTAAGTCATCTAACATAAATCGTTTTAAAATTGTCTTAAGTAAGTTGATTGTAATAATAACCGCTCACTAATGACGGTAACGATTTCACAAGTCAAATTTTTAAGCATGTTGAGGCAAGCATGTTGAGGCAAACATTTATCTTACCATTGACATTAACATTAACGTCAACAGTAATAACATTAAATCGATTGGTAACTCTAGAAGTAAGGTGGATAATTAATAGTAATATGAGCTGGTGGCAACACTGCAAACAGGGATTCGACAAATATAGTTAAGTCATCTAACATAAATCGTTTTAATCGGCCCTTTTTTTCTTTTTCGAGTTTTGGCATCTGCAGCAGCAACATCAATTTTGTATTTAGAATAAGAAAATAATGAAATTAATAAAGTAATTGATTTGAATTGGAAATAAAGTGAAAATAAAAGGTTTTATTTGTCTGGACCGTAAATAAAACAAACAAAGCACAAATCATTGCAAAATCATAAGTAGGGATGAGATTTTCATGCACTAAAAAATCGAAAATATGCGCTTCAAATATGCACTTAAAAATCAAAACTATGCACTAACAAAATAAAATATATGCACTAAAAAATGAAACATTTTATATAAAAAATCGTTTTTTAAATTTTTAAAAAAAAAATATAAAAAATTCAGTCTATTGTTCTTAAAATATTTTTAAAAAACTTGAAAGAACTAATTTAAATTTTAGTTTGTTTGAATATATGAGTACTGTTTTATTAAAAGTAAAACGTTGTCTTGAACTTGCAGAATGCCAATGCATTTTGAAAATTTTTTTTCAGATCCCACTTGATTCGAGATCAGATCAAAAATTTTTGAAATGTATTTTTTTTTTTTGAAATCCTTAATTTTTTTTGCAAACCGTTTTGGATTTTTTTTTAATTTGTCGGGCTATTCTTCCTTCCACATTTTTATTTTACTTTCTGCAATATCAATTAAGTATTAAGTGAACTTAATTCCTCCTAATTAATTTTTTCCCCACCAATATATCCCTAATTGGAAAATACAACTGCTAATTGACTTCTGATGTTATTTCAATTTAATAAAGGGTGGTTAAATTGTAAGGGCCGATGTTGAATGTGAACCACACCTAAACGCCAAGTTTTTTCCGAATTTTATTTGACATTTCTCTATTTCAGACTTACTCAATTTGAACCATGGGGAGATACACAATCCAACAACGTGTTAATGTTATCCAGACTTATTATGAATATGGATGATAAATTTCGAAGAAAATCATCTTCAGTGATGAGGCACATTTTCACCTCATTGGATTCGTCAATAAACAGAATTGCCGCATTTGGGCGAATGAGAATCCAAGAGTGATTGTCGAAAAACCAATACACCCACAAAGAGTGACTGTTTGGTGCGGTTTATGGGCTGGCGGCATCATCGGGCCGTATTTTTTCAAAAATGAGGCCGGTCAGGCAGTTACTGTGAATGGTGTTCGCTATCGTGAGATGATAACGAACTTTTTATGGCCCGAATTGGTAGATATGGATGTGGACGATATGTGGTTTCAGCAGGACGGTGCCACTTGCCACACAGCTAACGAAACAATGGCTCTTTTGCGCAACAAATTCAATGGCCGTGTTATCTCACGTAATGGCGATGTCAATTGGCCGCCAAGATCATGTGATTTGACACCGTTGGACTTTTTTCTTTGGGGTTATTTGAAAGAAAAGGTGTACGTCGATAAGCCGCCAACAATTCAAGAGCTAAAGGATGAGATAATTCGGCACATTAACGGCATAGAACCTCCATTATGCCTCAGGGTCATCGAAAATTTGGACCATCGGGTGGAGGTGTGCCGCCGTGGTCGCGGCGCCCATTTGGCCGATATTTTGTTCCATACATAATTGAGTAATACCAATATATCATAATAAAATAAAATTACAATAATTTCCTAAATAGTTTGTGTTTTATTCAAAATCAACATCGGCCCTTGAAATTTAACCACCCTTATTTCTTTTACTTTTTAATTTTATAACCATCGGTATCATCAAGCTCTTCTAGCATTCTTAAATTACTTGAAGTTTTTTGTATAGAGTTCTAAAGCATCTAGCCAGGGCACCATCTTGTTACTACTGGCTGCGGTGGAAGAGGAATCAAGGATACATTTCATTAAAAATTGCAATACTATCGAATCTGCTTCTAATTTCCTCTGCAACGCGGTATAACCCATGTGTCAAGCAAGTAACTTATAGCAGTTTTGAATAAAATACTTATTTTAATCCCATTAGAAGCCTTAACCATGTAAGGTGCTGCGTCGGTTTAAAATCGAAGGATCTTTTTTCGAAATCTTGAAAATCTTGTATTTAAAGCAAAGCTCCAAAAGAATTTATTAATAGATTTAAAATTTTTTTTTAAGTTTTCATTTTTAGTTGAATGTGTATTCTAAGTCAAATTACAATTTTAAAAGCTTTTATACTTTAACTGCCGCATTTATAAAAAATTAAAATGGATTTGAAATGCATTTTAAGAAAAATTTGTATGAAAATGTTGCTTTAAAACACATTTCAAACTTTTCTTATTTTTTATGAATACGGCAGCAATAGTCTTATTCCTTCATTATTTCCCAGAAATATTTTCTATGCACTACCAGGATTTTCGTTTGCCGGTATCTAATAGTTGTATAAATTTTCTGTATAATTTACTTCATTGCTAGCCAAAGGATAGCTAAAGTAAGCCTCGTAACAGAAATATACAAACGAAAATCCTAATACAGGATAGAAAATATTCCTGGAAAATATTGAAGAAATAAGACTATGAAAGTATAAATATCTTAAAATTTTAATTTGACTTCGAATTAATATAAAAATTTATATAATAAATGTTACTCACCATGAGAAATAAATTCCCAGATTCTATTTGTTATTTTACAGCCGTATTCATAAAAACTTTTTGATGATTAATTGACCGTTTTTAAGCAAAAATTGCTAAAGTTGTATTCCTAAACGAAAAAAAGTCTATTGAACCTTTAATAAACCATTCATAAAGTAAGAAAATTTACTGTTGGATTTGCCCTTCTTTAAACCAAAAATTAAATGACATTTTAAAAGGTGTTTGTATTTTATGATATTATTTTTGTGAAATATGTTGAAAAATAATGACAAACATGTTTTATTTATTACAACGGACATGTAAAATACATTTTACTATTTTTTTTTATTTTAGACAGCCATTTTAAAGTTTTATTAATAATTATTTAAAAATAATTTATTTGATTTTAATGAATATGTTCAGGGGCAAATGCAGATATTCTCTTTAATTATTTATTAAATTATTGCAACTAGTTGTTTTTTTTTTTTATTATTTTTATTATTATTATTATTTTTTATTTAAAACAACAAATTATTGTTCAAAAACAAGGTAGACTCATTTGGGAGTGTATACATTTTGCTCTATAAAAAGAACCGAGTTGTCAAAATTGTCTTCATATAAAACAAAAACAATTTAACTCACACATGTACAAATTTTGTCTCATATACACGAAATTTGATGTTTGGGTTCCAACTAGCGGTAAACAGCTGACAAACATATGGGCCAACGAGTTTACCTTGTGTAAATATACCTTGTTCAAAAATATAAAAAAAAAATAAAATAAATAAATCATAGTAATAGTGATGTGAATAAAAAGTAAACAAACTTTTTATTCGAATACTTTCTTATCATATATTTAAAAAGGTTCAAACAAAATTTTTTATGATGCCTTTCGGAAACATTTTGTTCAGAAACTAAAATAATATATAGTTTTATTCGAAAAGAATAATTTTGAAGGTCTACAATTAAAAATAAATTATAAAAAAATTTAAATATACCCTACAAGAAATGCATAACCAAAACTAAAAAAATTAAAAATTAGATTAGTTGTTCCACTCTAACATATATGTTGGAATAGTACAAAAAACATTTCACAAATAATGCCAATATTTTAATATATGTTTGTCATACGCGTGTAAAAATTTGTGAATTTCTTAAATTTAATATTTGCGATTGGTATTGTAGAAAAAATCAATTAAATTAAATTAAATTTATAATTTGTAACTAAAGTAGTTAGATAAAAAATTACTATAAAAAAGTGACACCGGCAGAAAGCTGTAATCAGAATGCTAGTGGTAAAGGAGGGCGTATTGATGGCGGCTTCGGAGGACGTGGTGCTGGATTATCAGGAAACAACAGAGGTCATGAGCGAAAAGGTCGTTTTGAAAGGAGTGCTTGTTCAACAGGTAGCGGTCATTCGGGTGGGGGCTTTGGCCAGGATAATCGTTTAAGATTTAGTGATGATAATAAAGGAACAAAAAGAATTATTAAAAATCCTGATGGCTTTTCAAGTATGTATGTATATAATTTTTTGCCATAAATTGTTAACAAAATAAATTGGCTTTTTAAGATCTACGATTAATTGATTGGAAACACGTATGTTTACCTACAGTTCGAGACTCATGCAAGAAGTGGAACGTTAAAGAGCAGCCACAGAAATAATGGTACGTGGTATTTACTTTACTGAAATCTAATTTCCTGGCTGTCATGTATTAATGAAATTTCAATATAATTTTTTAAATAAAAAATTTTATTTAAAATGAAAATTAAAAAAAGTAGTTTTTATTAAGGTTAGTACTAACCAATTTTTTCGTTATAAATAACTAGTTAATGCTAACCAATATTTACGTTATGACTAAATAGTTAGCATTAAGCACTATTTTGGCTATCATTGACTTATAAAAAGCAGCAGAGTAAGCAGTACAGATATATGTTCCGTAGTCGAGTGGAATTCATTATTTAGAAAGAGAGGCAAAATCACATGTACACAAGAGTTTCGGTTAGTTTTTTCATTTTGCTCTTAAAAAACTAATAGAAACTTTAACCAATATATTGGTCAACACTACCGGTCATATAACTAGTAAAATGACCGGTAGTCTTCTTGTAGGGTAGAATATCATGTGAACCGAATAGAAGTTTCATGCACCACTAACAATAAAATGGCAGCCAAATATAAAGAAAGTTGCCATACTTAAACAGAAAATCGCTGCAAACAGTTAATAGTAAAAAAGCTGTTATTGTACGTTTATGAATACAAATTTTTGTAAGAGGTTTATAAGACAAAAAGCGTTTAATAGTTATTACATACTATAAGCTTAAAATAAGGACTTTTTCTGAATATGGCTGTTAAACTTTAAAATTTAATATGTATGTATATGAATATGCAAAAATTAAGGAAAAAGCAATTATATACGTTTTTGGCGATATGTGTAATACATAGAAATCTGGAGCAATCTTTTAGTATAACGATCGATTTAGAATCACTTTTAAAGTGATCTAACGATTACCATCGGTACGTGTCTGTCTAGATGCCTGTCCATGTTAATTTTGTGCGCAAGTTACAATTGCAATCTTGTAGATAATTTGATCAAATTTGGTTAAAACATTTTAATTGTACTAAGGACGAACTCTATGTAAATGGTAAGAATCGGTCTATAATTTTACATATTCCCCATTAAACTGCTTTACAAATTGGACTTTTTCGGGTATGTTCTGTAAATCGAAATGAAGTCGATTTAAAACCGAACAAATTTTGAAAACGAGCTTGTAAAGAAAGTTCATAAAAATATTCCTTTTTTGTATACTTCATACTTTGAGTACCAATTATATTTACAAGAACAGCTCTTAAAAAAACGAAAAACTACAGTAATTTTGTCAATAACTAAAATCAAAATCTCGTTCGATTTCAGTTCCAATTCATTTAGATTTGTAGAACATGCCCGTTTGTGTCCGTAAAGCAACTTATTATGTTGGTTTTTAGATTATATTTGCCGCAAATATATAACTGCAACTAAAATTCTTTTCGAATCATTTCACATCCATAAATAGCTTTAACTTCCTTTTAAATATTAACATTAAAAAATAATTTAGCGAGCGTCCCTAAAATCCCTTTAAGTCAAAACAGCTCATGTGAATGGTAATATCTAGATAATATGCGGCACAAATAACTCTTATATGAATTTTAACCACTTAACATAACTTTGTTTTTGTGAGCCGATGACGGCCCATCGTTTCCAAACAGAGTGAAATCTCAAAAATTCGTCTGTTAATACTTTGGAGTTGAGACTTTACCGATTATAATTTTAGGATTGTTTTTATTAAATGGAACTGTTATTAAATTGTTGAATATTTTGCTTTCAAATAAGCAATTTTTGAAGTTTTTGGGGCATATTTTAAATTTTTTCTGCATAGTTAATGCGTATAAAGGCCGTTACACACTATCCCACAAAGTCTTACGTATTTTTCAAAAATGCTTCCCTGATCTAATTATTCTTTGACAATTTTTAAAAAACAAAAACAACTTATCATGACAGAGTTGCATTTTCGTAAATTACTTAAGACTTTTTGGGATAGTGTATAACGGTTTTTTGTTTTTTAGAGCATATTTCTGGTTTCCCTGATAATGATGAATTTCTTTTTTCTCTTTACAATTCCTTTCATTTTTTACGAATTTATTCCTTTATTGCCTACATTTTAAGCACTTCTTGATAATTTTTTTTTTAAGAATTTAAAAATGTTAAGAAACAATTTTGAAAGATAACAAATTTTTTTAAAATGCCAATTAAATGGACAAAATTAAGCCGAATTCAAGAGGCCATAGAAACAAGACTTGAGCAAATTTTGCAAATTCTTTCAAGTTTTTATTTTATCTAATGGTATTTTTTCATTCCGATATGAAATAGAAGAGCTTTTAATTTTTCTCAGCCGAATTTTGAATAAACTTGGATTGTTATCTTAAAAAAAAAAATGCATTTACACTCACAGCAAGCTTTTTATATTGTAAATACAGTCGATTCTCTGATAGCCGGTTACAAAGGGGACCATTAAAATGTTTTCATACAAGGGGAATGTCCTCTCGAAAGAACCATATGCCCTTTTTAAAACGCTTTTATGACTAGAAAAAAGTGTCCGTTGAAATGAAGGAAGGTGTCCGTTAAAGGAAATTACGGTTTTATATTTATGTATATTTACCACAAAAAATACATATCCAATAAATTTGAAAACATTTACCATCAACAAACATCCCACAGAAAAAAGGACCTGATAAAAAGTACGCAAACAAATATACACGATGAATTTGCTTGCGTGTGTGTGTGCCATATTCACCCTGTTGGCCAAACTGCCGTCGACGACATTGTCGTCAACGAATTATGCACGACATGTCCTCTATCACTGAGGATTTCTGGAAGACAATTTTGAGGAAAATGTCGTGGACGACAAATTACTCGACATTGTCTAGTGCACTGTCTTTTACAGAAGTTAATAAACGACGACATGACCGGCATTGTCTTTTAAGTTGTCTTTTGTCAAAGCTTATCCACGACAACATGACAGATATTTTCTTGTAAGGTATCCTCTATCAACAACTATACACGACAGTATGAGCGACAGTGTCTTGTAAGCTGTAACTCCTGTAACTTCATCGACATTATCTTATACGCAGTCGTTGACGATTAAGTAGAATCATTTGTCGTCCATATAGTCATCAAAGACAATATGAACGACAATGTCGTTCATGTGGTCATCAACGACTATATGGACGGCAATGTCGTGTATATAGTCATCAACGACAGGCTGAGCGACATTGTCTCTCTTTGTGTCGTGCACGATTTACGCGACACTTGTTTGAAAATGTCATCGACGATTTGCATTAGTTGTCCCTTACGTGTCGTGCAAGAATTTACATTGATGATTTTCATTGATGATTCGTGCATGACATGGCCAACTGGGCATATACCAAAAATACATGCATGCATACAGATGTCTAAAGAATTTCACAATAAATCACTTTTGTTTATCAATTAAATACCAAAAACTGAAAAAATCTTTGTCGTATCATATAAATGAAAATAAAATAAATATAATAAAACAAAAAAATCGTCATAATAAATCTTGTAAAAACAACAAATATGTGCCAACGAAAAAGTTAAAGAAAAATATTGGTTTCACTAAATCGATCAACAAATACCGGACAAAAAAAATCAGAAGGAAGATATCAAATATTTTATTTTAATAACTAAAATGTATTAGTGTTGCAAATTCTACTTCAACTTAATTTAACGAGCAATAGTAACGTAGGCCTTCAGCCCGATGTAGGGAAAGCGGAATAAAACCCGCAACTCTCTGACGCACTGAAGGACTAGCTTGCTACCAACTTTCCTACCGGAGCAATAGAAATAGTTGAAACTACAATTTACAAAAAAATCTTTCGTAGCTTCTTGTTTCGTATTATTTATAAAAGTTTCGTATACATAATGTGTATGTATGTAGGGTGCGCCTTACTTTTCATATTTGCGAAATTGTATCGTAACTCCCCCTGGAAATGTTCTTCCCATCAAAAAACTATGTATGTTTTTATATAAAATTTTAAATTTGTTTATTCAAATTTTGTCTTTTATGTCTCATTAAAACGATCATTTCGTACACATTTCGATTTTTTTACATTTAATTGCAAAGTAATTATTTAATGGCAAAATTTTTAAAAAAAAAAAACTAAAAAAAATTTATTTTTCCCCTTGTAAATGCACCTTCAAACTTAAGGGCGGATGAGCCACTTCTTCCCGATATGTGATCAGCCCAATTTTTTAAGAAACATAGTTTTTTTGATAAGAAGAACATTTTTAGGGAGAGTGACGGTACAATTTCGCAACTATGAAAAATATGCAGCACCCTAATGTATGTGCGCTCTTGAAATTATACAGAACTAACGAATTCGTATATAGTCCAGCTTTTTTGGAAATACAGTACTTTTCGTTTATAGTCACTACCGCTTATAGTCACATTAGCAGTATAGTCTATTTATCTGCTTATTTTGCCGCTATAAGTTAATTTAATATAAAGTATTAACGTTTTAGTCCATTTAGCGATATAAGCACATTTGCAATATATGCCATTTATCAACAGTCGTCAAAGGGAAAAGTAAAGCAAATTAATGGCGTTATAGTCACATTAGAAATATTTACTAAGTTGTTTTTAGTTTTTGAAACCACAATCCATCCAAAGATAGAAAGAACTAAATTGTTTAATGTTAACTCTCTACTCGTAAAAAAATAGTTTTTGTCGTTGGTATCAGATATGAAATATCTTGTTATTATTTTAATTTTTTTGATATAGTATGCAACGCTGTTGCAAAATCATAATCCTGATATCGGTGTAATTTAAATGAATTTCTTATTTTCTTTATTCACATAAATTGATTATGTTCGAATTCGGAAATATGCCTCATAGTGGTATATATATGAATTAGCCTTATAGTCACGGATGCAACTAAAGGATGTGACTATAAGCGAAAAATACTGTAACTATTAAGAAACTTTTGTTGTTTAACAAATAAATGTTTTCTAAAATTTTAAAGACTAAAAACCTTTATTTTTTTACTGAAATATTCCTGATTCGAAATTACCCGTGAACGGTTAAATATTATGAATTAATTCGTCAAATATACACATTTTTTTATTATTCATACGGAGCGGAGCTATTTTTTTTTTTACATAAATTTTGGTAAATTGAAAAATTCAAGGTTTCGCACTATGTTTCGCGCAATGTACGACAGTTTTCGTTGGTCGCGGTTCACACTATGTATGAAACTATTCTTTCAAAAAAGTCGGAGTTTATTGGTGAGAGGGGATGTAAGCATAGCATGGGGTTCATACTAGAGTGATCGACTCGGTTTTTGCTGTAATACGGTTGTCGGTTTTTTTTTTTAAATAAAAAACCGGCTCAATCGAATATTATATTTTGCCAATAAACTTAGTTTTCGCGTTGTATATTAAAACTTAGACGAACGTTTTCTGTTGATTTTCCTAAGACTCCTTTAACACGTTAAAAATTAAAAGCCAGACAGACGAAGTGTGTTGGTAAAGGCCATTTTACACTACCGCACAAGTCTTAAGTATATTGATGAAAATCCAACCCTGTCATGATAACCTGTTATTGTTTTTTTTTAGTTTTCAAACAATAATTAGATCATTTAGTGACATAGGCATGAGTATGGGCCGACTTTATTTTTGACCAAAAGAGTTTCCGCACCAAATGCAATTTCTAAAGCTAGTCAATTAATTTCCATACATATTATATATGATACATTTACACCCATATATTCCACAGAAACGGTCGTTACCGATTTTCGGAGATGTTTGAAATAAAATTGCAACCTACCCAAATATGCCACGAGGATTGCTCCATTTTGGACTTACGAAAGTTCAAGCAACGGTAGCAACCGAAAGAACTCATAAAAATGTATTTTTAATTTTTCACAGGATATGTCAAGTAAAATATCTGATTAAATTCTTTGAAATGTTTTGTTTTAGGAATGGATTTATTTTCAAACCAAAGAATTTAGTTACAAAAAAAAATTTTTTTTAAGTAACGGGTGCTACATTATAAAAGTTTAAAAGTTTTTTGTGTTTGAATTCATTTATTATGGGTAACTCAAAGTGGCAAATTTTTGTTAGTATAAATAAAATTAAAGTTAATCTTTCGGAAAACGACAGATACATTTATTTTATATAATATTAGCGGAAAATAAATTCAAAATAATGATTTCATCTTTGAGCTATAAGGGGTAATTTTCTGTGGGAGCACCCATATGCTATATATTTTAAATATATTAAATAATTAACTGTATAACAAAAATGTAAAGCAATTTTTTTTTGTTTAATGAAATAAATTTTAAGTGCAAGTTGATTAACGTAATGGAAAAATATCTTGTGCAACTTTTACTTGCAAAGGTATTTTTTTCAGAAAATTATCACTGTTTCATATACACAGAAAAAATTCTCCAAAATTTTTCACCAATTAAAGCATTAATCAAAAATATAATTAGATTTAATTAAAAATTTAATCAAGTGAATAAAACGTTTAATCAAGTAAATTAAACGTTTAATTAATACTATTAACCAGTGTTGCCAATTTAGCCATTTAGTGGCTAGATTTAGCCATTTTTCACCCTATTTAGCCATTAAAAAATGCGTTTAGCCATTAGCCATTTTTTAAGCCATTTTTCAACTTGTTTAGCCATTAAATTATTTTTTGCCGTTTTTCTTTTAAAAGAATAATTTTTATTTTATTATAAAAATTTATAAAAGTAAAATAAACATTTTTTACAATTAAAACGCCTTTAAATTAAATCACAACTTTTACAATATTGAAAATCGCTATAAACTATGATTAAGAAAAATCTTTAAAAAAAAAAAAAGGAAAACAATTCCAATATTAAATTTATAAAATGGATCAACACAAACGTCGGTGTTTTTTTCTGGTTGCAAGGATTTCAATAAAGAGATGCAGGCGGCAAAAAAATTTTTTTACAAATTTCAGAATTGACTATAAAGTTGCTCTCATTTCCATGGTCTAATGCTTAAGTAGAGAGGGTATTTAGCCCAGTAAATATTGTTAAAAGTAATTTAAGAAATAGGTTACATTTAGCAACCGTTAATTTGATTTTATCAATTAGGTAAATATTTTTACCATAACAATAAAATATTTATAGCAACACCACAATAGTAGAGATGGTACTATGCGCTTGAGTTGATGTTTGCAACACTTTAAAATATTGGTCCTAAGCCCACCTTTTCGTATACCTATTGACTCAGAATCACTTTCTGAGTCGAATTAACGATGTTTGTTCGGCTGGCTGGCTGTCCATGTAAACCTTGTGCAAAAAGTACAGGACGCAATTTTGGAGATTATTTGATAAAATTTGGTACAAAGGTTCTAATTTGAATATGATACCCTACTTATAGTTGGGGTTGACCGACTATACTTTCTTACTTGTATTTTATTGTAGATCTGGACTCAAAATGTAGGGTAAATATTGTCGTGATTATGATTTACGTTTAAATTATTTAATTCCTATGAGATGAACACTAACGAATTTATTTATTTTTTTAAATATCTATCAAAATATTAATTTACGTTTATTCTTATTTATCAAGTTGATCTTAACTTACAATTTCATCGTAAACAACTTTAAATGAATTATTTCTGTTTTGTTATTGAATTTAAATGTGTTTTATTTAAAAAAGCTTTTAGCCATTTTTTAACCCATTTTTTAGCCCATTTTTAAGCCATTTTTTCCCGTAAATTTAGCCATTTTTGGTCACCAAGTTTTGGCAACACTGCTATTAACTGGTTTAATTGATACTATTAATTTGTTTACTGGTGCAAATTTAATTAATTTTTTAATTAATATTACAAATTTTTTAATTGAAATCCATTTTTATTTTTTTCTGTGTAATGTCCGTCAAACAACTCATCTATCATTTGACATTAAAATTTAGTTTATTAAAAAAAACCGCGAAAAAGAGTCATTATATCGTTTTCTTTAGCCCTTCTTCCGTACAAATGGTAAGATCTTGTTATATTTATGAAATTATTAGAAAATACCTAAAATTTTGTTATTAAATGTTAATTTTGTTTACTTAGGAGAAAAATGAAAATTCAAAACTTCATCGCGTTTGGTGCGGAAACTTTTTTAACGATCGCGAAAAAGGAATACATCATTTCTTATTATTTGTTCATGGTTTATACGGCTATGCGATGAAGAATTTGATCTTCGCTAAAATTGCAAAAAGTTATGACCCTAGTGAACATAACTTTATCAAAGTTTAAAAAAAAATTCTTTTACATCAAAATATATTTAAAAAAATTCGTTTAGCTTGTTTTGCAAAATATTCGTAGAACATAATAAAATTCTAAGTATTTTTTAAACAGGACACATAAGGGCCCAGAAAATAATAGTATAGGGTTAATTTTTCTAAAAAAAATGTCATAATATTTTTTTGTTGCTATCCTAATATACCATTTAGCTTAGAAATATTTTACACTGTTTTGACTTAACTAATATTACTTTTATGAAAAATTAAAATATATATATGCTATTTTTTAATTTTTATTTATAAGGCATATTACATACATTGCTCGAACTTTTGGTCTTAGAAGAATCCTAGTAAAATTTAATGCAAAAAATATTTATAAAATATTTCAACCGCCAAAAGTTCCGTTAAGGTACACTTTTGTGGGGAAGTTGGAAAAAAAGGCAATAATGACCCCTTAAATGAGAGAGTTAATAAATATATTCTAAGAAAAGAATCGCCATACAATTCTACTGTAGGCATCTGAAATCATTTTTTAGCTCAGAAGTGCATTTAGAATATTTTTTTTTTACTTATTCCTAACGCCTTTTCAAAAAATTCAAGAATTTCAAGGGCCGAAATTTCGAAAACCCAAGATTACTTTTCCAACCTATTTGGCAGAGTTGCTCTACTAGTAGTCTAGTTTCATTTCGCATTGCAAGTATTGAGGCTGGTGCCGATGACCCGAATTTTGTTGCATTGTGTAATCCACACACTCTAGTAATACGGACACGAGCAGAATTTAGAATGTCGGGATTATCAAGAGAGTACTGTATTTGCATAAGTATGTCAGTTATGTGAATGTCTTGAAATATACAAGAAGAAAACAAATAATAATTCTGTTTCAAACGCACTTTGGAAACAATTTTCCGCCTAAAAATATCGTTATTGAAAAATAGCTAGGTACTAGAGTTTTTTTTTCCCGCACTTTTTCGTTTCCCGGGAAAGCGGGAAATTTTTTTAAATTTCCCGGGATCCCGGGATCCCGCTCCATATAAATAATACAAAGTAAATTTTGTTATTAATAAATGAAAAAACTTTTATAAAAAAACGGGAACTTGTTTACAAAGAAACTAAAATAAATGGTTTAATACTAAAAACCCAGAAAAAAATTCGCTTACTTTTTCAAAATGAATAACTCATTATTTAGCAGCTTTCTTCTATAAATACATCTATACCAGCTTCTATAACTACTTTTTTCTGAACGTATTAAAGTAAAAAAATAATGACTTGCTTTTGAATGCGTTCATTTTGGGACATCCCTTGTAAAATTCATTGGTTCTTTCAGTAGAATTGTAAGTAGTGCTCTTATGTTTTTTTGATTACTCAACACATTATTTTGTAGGCAAAGTTTTTACTGGGAAATTAATTGAAGATTAAAATAGGAACTTGAACTATTATTATCTCACGCCTTTATTCCCTATTATTATGCTTTTATTCAGTATTATTATGCTCTGGATACAAGACAAAAAGATAACATAAACATAACAATTTAATTCATAAAACAATAATAAAAACAAAATAAAAATTAAGGTACTCAAGATATGAGATCAAAAAGTTGATTAATAAAATAGATAAAATATTTTAAAGAAATATATAGCATTTTTTAACGGCTTAGGAAATAACTTTCTGGCACACTCAAAGCGCTTAGTAAGTCGTCAAAAAGTATATTGCTGATTTTATTTACTAATTATCATGTTTCCGAGAAATTTCGTTCATTTTTTACCGAGGTTGGACAAATAGTTAAAAGTGCACCGTTGTAGCATGCTTCGGATTCACAATCAGAAGCAATTTTTTCGTTTTTATAAGCAACGTCTATATCAGTCAAATGTATGTCAAGGTTGATTCAAAAATAGCATCAACCGGACTGCTTCTTACAAACATTTTCATTTCAATAGGTCCATTTGTAATCTTTAGGACAATGTGTTTTTCAAGTTGTATGTTGTAGTATCTTACACGGGTTTCCAACATGTTATTTTATTTCGGTTTCCCCGCACTTCACGGGTATATAAACCAACACAAATTGAAATTGAAAATTTGTGTTTATCACCTAATAAACATATCGCTCCTTCATTGCATCTTAGTCATATCTCAAACTGAACCGAAGTTATAGCAAAATATATCTTTAAATCGGTACATTTTTAAAACTTTAATCGCATTTTGCCAAGATCGTTTGTTTTTGTAGATATGACTATGTTGCAATAAAGGAGCGATATGTTAAGGTATCTCCTATTTTTAAGACTTGTTCATGGGCAATGAAACTTTACTGCCTGCATCTTATTTTGAATTAATGTACTTTATTAACTCTTCACTAAATGTAATAATTATCAACTGTTGCAATGCCCATTCTGCTTTTAGTAGATTTATTGCATCAGGAGACATTGATTTACGTATGTAGTCACTTCTTGTAATTGATCTAATACACAACCCATCCACAGATGCAAATTTTTAGAGAATAGAAAACTAAATTTCACAGTATAAATAGCTATTTTCTGAAATTATGAGGAATTTTTTATTTCCCGGGATCCCGCAAGAAAAATCCCGGGAAAACGGGAAATAAAATAATTGAAAAAACCCTACTAGGTACAAATACGGGCATGTTCTGACAATCGCAAAACGCTTGACAGCAGCGATTCTGCTTTAAATCGCATAAAAGGTGTTGGCAAGAAGTTTGGCAAATTAAAATTCCAAAATTATGCTCAAAAGAACTCAATTTTTAAGAAACTATGGGAGACAACAACAAAGTGCACGAGTTTAAAAATACCATAAAAAAAATCTGGCGTTTTGCGCTTTCAGATCATGCGATTATCAGAACACGACCGATAGATATAAAATTACATACAGCTTCAAATCTCAAACGTAAGTAAATGCATGGTAATTGTATATATGTATAATTCTTATTAATTTATATATGTATATTAGGGTATTCATTCGGTTAACCGTTAATCGGTTAACCGATTAATTACTACCCGATTAACTGATCGGTTAATTTAAAATTTTTTTTTTTCGATTTTCCAAAAAAGTAGACTAGTTTTGTGTTAGGTTGCTGTAAAAAAAAATTTCGTAAAAATATGAGCTCGATCGGTTGAAAATTGCCGTCTGGCTGTCCGTCCGTCTGTTCTAGAGTCGGTTTTCGAGAAAATTAAATTTGTTGTATGGGGACCGGGCCATATGAAGGGTTGGAGATAGAGGATAAGTTTGTTACAGAGAAATATTGAGGATGCAAAAATAATGGGGGTTGCTCATACATTTTACATCTCTAGGGGTGACTCCTCAGTAGTTACGAGTGTTTTTCTCTCCATTTAGCCCGAATTTCATTCTCACAGATTTCAATGCGCGCGCGGTGCGGCACGGCAATTTTCAACCGAACGAGCTCATGTTTTTACCAAATTTTTTTTTAGCCCAACCTAACACAAAACTAGTCTACTTTTTTAAAAACAGATAACTTTTTAAATTTTCCCTTCATTGATGGTCCACTCTAATTAACATGACTCTTCTTTTAATAAACCCAATCAAAACTTTTGTATAATAATATTCTTAATAAAAACCCAGTTTTTTCTGAATTTTAAAACGTCAACGGGTTTTTAATAATTTCAAACAGTCGAACTATTCGAAACCCGGTTTCTAAAAAAAATGTCAAATAATACATACATACTTTCATGTACTTGGAATTTTTACATATTTTTTTTTTTTTTTTTTTTTTTTTATTTAGTTAAGAAATGCCAAAACAGACAAACGAAAGACACAAATGAAATTTTAAAAGAGAATTGAAGAAATTTGCAAAAAGGAAACTTTCATAATGTAAACCGGCACTAAATACATGTACATATTGTTTCGAAAGTAACTTTAGTTAAGAATCAGTTGTAATTATTAGTTAAGAATTAGTTGTTTTTATAAATTGTCTTGTATTTATTAGTTGTCTTGTATTCATAAGTAATTTTACTAGTTTACATTGTTATTAAAAATTGTTATAATTTAGTACACTTCAATCCCAATGTGCAGAAAGACCTAGAAATGACCGTTAAAAAAGCTTCAGTATAAGAGGTAAAATTATGTAAACATTAGCGCTGCCATACATCAAATTAAAGTGTGGTGAATAAGTAAAGCCTCGAACCTTCGAAAAACATTTCGAATGTTCTAGACAACCAAATTGCTGTATAAATACTAGCGGCGACTAGCGTAATTAGATCATTATAAGTTCAGACTTTGTCAATAACGTATTACGCTGAGAAAATTATAGTTGGTTGTGAATAAAAGCTATAAATTACGGTTGTTAAAAAGACTTTGTACTAAATAAAGTTGTGTTAATTGTACAGTGTTAAAAGTGTTTGTGTTTTATTTATTTTATTAAAGTTGCAATAAAGAACTCGAAACGGTTTATTATAAAGGAAATAAACCAAAACGTTATTGAAAGGCAGTAACGTAACAATATGTATGTATATCATGGATTTTTTTCGGTGTACAGTAAACAAATACTTTTAAAATAAATTTAAAAAATTATATAGGTATGTACATATTTATGTAGATGTTGATAACAGCAACTCAAAAAATATTCATACTCTCAAATAAACGACGACTAACATGAGATTTGTGGCAGGCATTCGTGTCAGTCAACATTAAACATTAATGGATAATATTATATTTGTCTTATCAGTAAGTTCTTCAAATGATTTTGTATACATAAACTTCTATGAAAATTACATGAATTTTATTTTTAGAATGACAACTGAAGTATAATAAATGTATGAATGAATGAATTAAATAGTTTTGGAATGAAAAGGATTTCAAAAGAAGAAAAAACAAGATCCATCATCATCAATCTAAAAAAACAATATAGTTTAACTACAAATACCCAACTCAGATTAATTGGATCGGGTGACATACTACCAAAGTTGATATCAAATTAGGGAAATATTTGGCAAAATAAAATTAAATTGATTTATTTAAGTAATAAGGGCATTAAACACAAAACATTATTGTTTTTAGTAAAATATGTTTTTTAAACGTTTTGTACTTTCAATAGGAGAAACTGTAAATTTAGCTGCCATACTAATGAAGCGAGTTTGACTTTTTTTTTAGTAAGCTTTGGCAAATCGGCATGCAAAGACTAACACCCGAACAACGTTTACAAATCGGGGAAATGTTTTCTAGAATTCGCTCTCCGGCCAAACTTAGAGATGAAGTCAATCTGAGCAACTTATAAGCAATACTATGTATCGAAGCATCACCACATGTACTCTTTTGGATAATATTCATCCAAATCGAGACTGAACCGCGTATACAGAAGGAGCCTTCGCCGCAGTAGACGTGAATGTGACGAGGACTCGAATTAATCGACCCGACGCCGTTCTCAGCAACTCGGCCTCGGGCCGTCCACTAAGTTGCAAAATGTTAAGAAAAGATCTTGAGCTAAATCCATATAAGATCCAACTGGTGCAAAAATCTAAGCCGGCGGACTATTAATTTCGGTGTGTTTGTTGAATGGACTGAGAAGCAACAGAATTTTATCGTTCCGTCATCTACAGTGATGAGGCAAATTGCTGGCTTAACGGTTATGTAAACAAGCAGAATTGTCATTTTTAAAGAGAGCTCAATGCTCATAAGACTCCAATATATCCCGAACAAATCACTGTTTGGTGCGGTTTACATGCCAAAGGCGTCATCACCCTTTTTGTCTTCAAATCCAAAACTGGTGACATAATTACCGTGAATGGCGCACGCTACAGAAAAATTATTCGTTGTTTTTTTATTCCTCATGTCATTGACAAATTATTTAAAGGAGAAATCGGGTCATTACCGCAAAAAAAAACTTATGCGACAAAAACAAAAATTTACAGAAGGTTTTTTTCTTTAATATTGTTACATTACTGCCTTTCAATAACGTTTTGGTTTATTTCCTTTATAATAAACCGTTTCGAGTTCTTTATTGCAACTTTAATTAAATAAATAGAACACAAACACTTTAAACACTGTTTACAATTTACACAATTTTATTTAGTACAAAGTCACTCTAACAAACCGTAATTTATAGCTTTTATTTATTACCAACTATAATTCCTTCCGCGTTATACGTTATTGACAAAGTCTGAACTTAGAATGATCTTGTTCTGCTACTCGCCGCTAGTATTTATACTGCAATTTGGTTGTCTAGAACATTCGAAATCTTTTTCGAAGGTTCGAGGCTTTACTTATTCACCACACTTTAATTTGATGTATGGCAGCGCTAATGTTTACATAATTTTACCTCTTATACCGAAGCTTTTTTAACGGTCATTTCTAGGTCTTTCTGCACATTGGGATTGAAGTGTACTAAATTATAACAATTTTTAATAACAATGTAAACTAGTAAAATTACTTATGAATACAAGACAACTAATAAATACAAGACAACTAATAAATACAAGATAACTAATAAATTCAACTAATTCTTAACTAAAGTTACTTTCGTAACAATATCATACAAATTTTGCCTGAAGGTTGCCGCTTAAGATAAAATTGTTTTTGCTATAAAAACGTAACACACAGTCTACAACAGACATGAAATGCTTAACATTAGAAGTAATATGATGTTAGTGTTAAGTATAGACTCATCATGTTAGAGGTTTTCTCATGTTATAAAATGGTTGTCAATGCAAATGTTTTAACAACGCTTTTATAACATCATGTTATAACAGCAAATCATGTCGGTTGTAGACGTGGAGTAAAGGTACCTTACGTGACCATGACATTTAAGGAGATGATGCAAGTGTTGCCAATAAAGTCATTTATTAAAAAAAAAAAATTTAAATGACGTCGCTTAAAATTTTTTTGCGGTAATGACTAGAAATTTTTCCAACATACGTGAAGTGGCTACATTGTTCGTGTGATTTGACAGCTTTGGAGTTCTCTTCGCGGTGGTGCGTCAAATCTCTGGTCTATGCTGATAAACCAGCAAAGTTTGATCATTTAGCAGCCAACATTTGACGCACTATTGACGACGTAAGACCCGATATGCTCGAAAAAAGGTACCAAATTGGATCGACACGATGGCGTTCATAAGGTGCCGTCGCGGCCATTCCATGGTATTTATTAGCTAATAAAGCCAAAATTTTGGTCATTAGAAAAAGGTTAGAAAAAAGGTCTATGCCGTTAAAAAGATTTTGTTTGTTGTGCTTAATTCTCAATTTTTATTTGTTGTAAATAAACTGAAGTTAATTGTTAGAGGATAGGCTAGTTTCTATGTGCATTTCACTGGTTGCTTAGGCCAGATCTTCAGGAAACATTTTCCCAAAATATTTAATAAAAAAGAAAGATATTAGTAAATTAAACTGCAAAGTGAATGAGAATTACAAATACTCAAAGAGTGTTATTTGCAAAGATTAAAGCTTAAACAAAATACTAACAATAAACAGTAAGTTTATCTTTTCTTAAATACCAGTTCCTTTTCTTAAATTCTAGCACAACAAACAAAATCTTATTAATGAAAAATTATGTGTTCCCAAGGAAAACTGTGATAATAAAGCTTCTTGTGGACATAAATGTGCGCTAAAGTGATATTTATATATATCACATTTTGTTTTAATTAATTTTGACAAATATTTATCGATTGTGTAATTATTTTTTCTTCTCTACAGCTTTTGTTTCCAGTCTCTTAGTGTAATGCGCTCTAAAAATAGTTAAACCATAAAAACTGTTTCCTACCGGCCCACCGGGGACAAGTGGCCTACATATTGTTATTGATCAGTTGATAGTTCAAATTAAGTTATACATAGTTTAATTGTAGCTAAGATTTAGCTCAGCTCTTGCAGTTACAGTTTAGTATAAATTCTATTCCAGTTCAGTTCTAGTTTAGTCGGCTCAGTCCTTTCTTTATCAGTGTTTTTTTATCGCTGCCCTACTATTTCGTACCACTGTTTATCTAACAGTCCACAACTTCAAATCATCAATCAATAATTGATGAATAGTTTTTTCTTTGTCCTGCGTTTTTTATTTTACGCAAAACTAAAACGGTAAATATAAATATAAATATGAAAATAAAGATAAGCCATCGAATATCCAAAGAAATTGTTTGTTTTAGTTGTTGCTGCAAAGTAAACACAACCAAAAACGAATTAATGTTGCAATAAAGAAAAAAAACTCTGTTATTTTTTCAGCTAAAATTACAACTCGAATTACATGAAAACTAAAAGATAAACAAAATAATTGAGTGAAAAAAGTAAAATGATTGAGTGAGTTTTTTCCTTTTTTTCTTAAAACATAAACAAAACAACTGCGCTCATTTAAACACACACATGTACTTACTTACTTACAAAAACAAAAATCCAGCAAGCAAAAATTTTTGTTTTCCTTTTTTTGTGTTGTTGTTTAACTAAACAAATACCGGTCTCATATAACAGCAACAACAACAGCATTTTTATATTAGATTTGTAGTGTCCGGTCGAATGTTCGGGTTCGGTGTCCGAGTTCGGTAAAAAGCAATGTTCGGTTGATTTTTGGCGTTTGAAAATTTTTTCGCCGCAGACGGAACTCTGTAAAAAACTTGAGTTCGAGTTTTGTCGAGTGCCGCATGGCACATTTTGGGGTTAATTTAAATAAACCAGTTTCTTTATGGCGAAATCAATCACAGAAGCGGTTTGATCTAAGTTATGAAAAATTTATGAAGCATGTTTGTACGAAAATCAAACATTTTTAATATCTACACAAACATTTTGTTGTTGACAAACCGTTTGTATAGTTTATGTGGCCCTTTAATGCTAAATTCAGTGCTGTGGAAACACCTATAGATATAGAAAATCGCAGAAATAAGTCAAACAGAAAGAAAGTAAAAAAATGTTCAACTTTAAAGCTAGAAGTCCACATTACGCGTTTTCGCCTCCATGCATTGCATGTATTTCATACCTTTCTTGCGTTCTACGTTTCAATTAACATGCAACGCTTTTTATGCGACATCACCACAAGTAAAAATAACATTTCATTTGGTTAAATCAGCTGATTTGTTCGAACGCTGCTTGTGATGCTTACAAAAGTTGAAAGTAAATTTACGTTGAATGCGTTGAATGCATGGTGTGCACCTCCAGCTTAAGAACCATCTTTAGAAGAGCCATAAGAAATTAAAATCCTCTTATTGTAGATAATAAAATTAGAATTCGGTTTCAGGTTAGGTTTAATTAAGCTAAATAGCCCAATTATGAATAAAAATTCCCCGGTAGTTTTTTTTTCCTTTTCCCATTTCTACGATTGAATTTACATAAGAAAAATGGGAGAAGGGAAAGAACTCCCGCAAAATTTTTATTCATAACTGGGCTGAAAATTTAATTGGAGTCTACGATTCGGATTATGGCGTTATTGCAAGTCACCTATAATCCAGTGTTGCAACCAGCAACATTGAAAATTACACTTGAGATGAAGAAAAATTAGCCGATTTAACTAAAACTACAACTGATATAAAAATAATGTGTTTTTTACAAAAACGCAACCAAATTAACGGCAACTTTAAGGCGACTTTATGATTTTTAAAACGCGCATAATCGTCTGTCTGAACAGGGTTGTTAAGACCAATACACTACAGACTCCCGTATATCTAGAAAAAATCCCCTTTTGGTGCAGTTTAAACGCTGTTGGCATCATCGGTACTTGTTTTTTGAAAAATAAGGCAAAAAGGTTCATTTTAAGAAAAAGACCTGTCAATTAGTCTACAAGGTTGTGCGATTTAACACCTCTAGATTTTGACTTTGATTTTATGCTGATAAACCAGCAACAATTGATGCTCGAAAAAGTGGCCAAAAATTAGACGTCCAGAGTGTGTTTCAGCAGCCGCGGTACCAAATGCCCGAAAACATTTTCAAAAGTTATGCCATGGAAATATCTTATGAATAAAATTTATTTTTTGTACTTCTTTTTACAATTTTAAGTTTTATGGGTTTTTAAATATATCCTGTCTGTATGCGTTCAGACAATAGTCTGTTTCTTGAATCAGTTTTACAGCTGTTGAGGGCATAAAATATGCTCCCAACTAAACCATTTCGAAGTGGCAAAATAATAGAATATTTATTAAGTCTGGGTTTACACTTTTAAAGTTTTCTTTCGGAAAGTCTAAGTTATTCCCCTCTCACAAATAAACTCAGACTTTCGGAAAGAAAGCAAAGCTTATTCTCTTTTCCTCTCACCAATAAACTCAGACTTTCGGAAAGATAACTTTCATAGTATGAACTCAGACAAACTTTTTAAATATCGGAAACATATCTTTTAGTTTGAATACCTTTTTCATTAAACTTCAGGTTCTAAAATGATGGAAATATTTTCTTAAAAAAAACCGTGACTGTGGTAAACGAGATTGTACATATTTTTGGATCAACAATATTTTAAATGGTATACATATTTTTCTGAAATCAAATCTTTACATTTTAAATTACACCTGATCTACACCTAAAAGAAATTACCCACTCCTTACCCATATCAGTAAAAATTACACCCAAGTCGGGTAATTATCCATTAAGTGGCAGAACTTTTATAATCAAATACAGTGCTGCCCATATAATTGGTTCAAACAGCTATTTTGTATGGTTATGGCCCGTCTATTTTAACTACAAGTTCGGGTTCGTTCTGAGGAAGTGCGTTCGGTCGGACACTATAAATTTGTATGTGTTTTAGATGTGTGCATATTTTTGTGTTGTTTGCTGTGTTTGATTTTGTATTTGTACTCTTCTGTTTTTATGTTTTTTTTTGTATTTTTCTTTCAATTTCAGATTTGTGTTTTGTATTTTGTTTTTTTTTTTATTTGGGAAGATAATCAACAACAAAAGCCAGACATTAAGAAAAAGATTTTAGTTTAACTTCAGCATGCTACATGGCCAATTGTGTGTTTAGTAAAAATAGTTAATGTATTTTTTATAACAATAAAATTAAACGTGTTAATTAAAGAAGAAATAATAAAATCATAAAAGGAAAACAAGTGTTTGTGAAAAAAATTCAAATAAAAAAAAAACGACAAAAAAAAAGTAAATAACAAAAATATCCTTGATATTTGTTTGTAAACAGCTTCCTTTGTCAGGTAGAAAAAAGTATTCAAGTGCTTGTGTAGAGTTTGCATTTGTGTAGAATTTCTCTCTTTTAAAAAAAATCTTTGGTATCCTTAAAAATTCATCTCAAAAAAAAAAGGAATTCCTGCGAACTTTAAACAACATGTGAGTAAATTAAAATACTTTAGCGAATTATTAACGTAATAAAATTATTTTTAAGAAAATGGACTTGTATGCAAGTAAAAATCATGACTGTATGTGATGCTAGAGAAAAGTTGAAATATACCAGAAAAAAAGCATAATTTTTAATAGACGAAAAGAAGAATTTTAGAAAAAAAATTTAATAGTAAAAATATGTTAAAAATAAAAAATCTTATTGGATTTAAATAAATATAAAAGTTTTTGAAAGGATAAGCATTAAATACCTATAAAGGATTAGTATTAAATAGAATGTGAGAATTGTTTATTTTTGAAAGTTATTTTTATTAGGAAGATACAAGATATTCTTGTAGTGTATAGATAGAATCCTTCCTAAGTATATGAAAATATCTATAGCTTCAATCCCAGTAAAAACTTCGCCTACTTTTTCAAAATGAATAGTTTCTTTAACTCATTATTTAGTAGCTTTCTTCTATAACTACATCTATAACAATTTCTATAACTACTTTTTTCTGGATGTATTAAAGTAAAAAAATAATGACTTGCTTTTGAATGCGTTCATTTTGGGACATCCCATGTAAAATTCATTGGTTCTTTCAGTAGAATTGTAAGTAGTGCTCTTATGTTTTTCTGATTACTCAACACATTATTTTGTAGGCGAAGTTTTTACTGGAATGTTAACCAAAGTAAAAAGTTTTTACTTGAATGTTAACCAAAGGTTGGTTAAGCAGAAAGACAAAAGTATGTAAAATATTGAGGGAATAGGACTTTTGCAAGAAATCTTTATAAATTGAAATTTGATTCATTGAACGAACGCATTCGAAAAATAAAAATGGTTAATTTCATGTCAAATCGACAAAGAGTGGGGCGCGACCCCTTTCGATTTGAATGAAATTTGTTGAGAAGGATTTATTCCTATAAGGAAACATATATGAATGAAAAAAATTTAAAAATTTTTTTTCGAAACTTATGTCATATTTAAAGTATCATAATTTCGCCGAATTAGGCTAATGTGTTGAACATATTTCTTTAATATCTCGAAACCTGCTTTACATGCGATTGATTTTGATGTCATTTTTAAGAGAATACTTGAGGCTACAAACAAGATATTGAATACAAAATTTGTTTTTGAAAAATGTAATAACTGCAAAATATTAAATTTTAAAAATGGACTAAGTCAAAAACCAATTTTTTTTTGCTGATTTTTTTTTATATAATACCTCATACTGTTCTTTAAAAATCCTGAAACTTTGAAGGAGGTGTTTTTTTTTCTTTTTTAAGATATAATTTTTCGGCGTTGCACAAAATGACCCCAGGATATATGGCCCCAAAAGGAAAGTAAAGAACGGACCCAATATTTTACATAAGACACAACAACACGCAATTTTGGGGCAAATTTTTAGTTTTTTTGGGGTTATTTTTCATTTTTTCGTTAAGGCCTAATGACACTACATTTTCAATGCATTGTTCAAGTTTTGGTGAACAGTGCAAATATAATGTAATAGGAAAATTTACCAAGTGCAAAGAGTTCAGCTGTATTAAGATAAATAGCAAATTGTCAAAAATTTTAAAAAAAGTTATCGATAAAAAATTAAGTTATGTCAAAAAAAATGTAAAATTGTTCAACATAAAATTGACATTTCAATTTTGAGATATTTAAAGTGTTGCCGAGTCAGCGGTTTATGGGCAAATTTAGTGATTTACCGCTTTTTGTTTGTTTTGTTTTTATGTTTTTAATAAACAAAAAGTTGACAACATTTAATAAAATAAACCAAATCATAACTAACGAATATAGTTTGCTCTTTCCAATATTTACTGTTTCTTTATATCAATTCTATATCAATTCAATGAAAAAAAAATTTAGTGTCATAAGGGCTTTAGGGTGTTTTTGCATTTTAAGTGGAATGAAAAATGACCCCAAAATCAAGGAATGAGAAATGGCCCCAAATGAAATCATAATTTTTACTTTGGGGCTATTTTTCGTTTACTAATAAAAAATGCATATTTTAAGAAATGAAAAATCACCCCAAGCATTTTTACACAAATTTTATGTAAAAGTTTATAGGGATAGTATAAAAAACCCGAATTCTTATACCAAAGTGGAGAAAATCCTTGCCGGTTATGCAGAGATGCTTTAGTTAGCGAAGCCGGTGTTTGCTATACCATAGAGGAAAAAATCCTTGCGCCCACCGTAGGCCGGCTATTAAAAAAAGGCTTTACTTAGCGAAGCCAGTGTTCGCTATACTATAGAGAAGAAAATCCTTTCGCATGGCCGAAACCCCAACCGTACGATTTTTAAAACCAAAACTGTATAATTATTTGGATTTTGAAATCGGGATTCTAAGTTTGGGATTTTTAGTTTCGGGCATATGAACTCCACCCAAAATTTTTACTATAACTTTCTTTGTGTTCTTTTTTGGAATCAAAATTCATTATAAATTTTGAGGTGATTTTTCATAATGAAGCATTTCTCCAAATTTAGGGTCATATTTCATTTTATTTTTAGGGTTATTTTTCACTTTGTTGGGGTAATTTTTCATTAAAAAAGTGGGGTCATATTGCATTATGAAAAATATCCCCAAATTTGGGGTCAATTTTCATTTATTTTTTGGGGACATATTTCCTGGGGCCATATTTCGCAGAGCCTTTTTTTCTTTCGCAATCTTTAAAAAAAAATCTTAAAATAAAATTTTAATATTGTAATTTTGAGCAATAAGTAATTCGGGCACGCTCTGGTTTTCGAGATATACCTTTATTTCGAAAATGGAGGAGGTTGCACAACATAAATTCGCGTAACTCAAAAACGGTTTAGTTTATTGAAATTACTAAAAAAAAATCGAAATTCCGTAATGAGAAAGAAATAAGGACTGACGATGCCGCCAGCGTGTAAACTGCACCAAACACTCAATTTTAATGGTTGTAATGGTGATTCCTTAACGGCTTGAGGATTGTGTTCGCTCAAAATAATGCAATTTTGCTTATTATTAGTAGCCATTTAACTACAAATGGCGCTTCGTAAAATGGACGAAGTGTTCTATGAACTTCGCAAGCAGTTTTTTTTTTTTTTTTTTTTTTTTTGTAAATACCCACAATTTGGAAGCGTTGATCTAGTTTTAAACGATTCATAATTGCTTGCCAAGGCTTATTGAACAGACATGTCAACACAGTTTGACATTCTCAGCTGCCAATTCGTAGTTATCGATATTGAAACATGTAGCTAAAAAATACACCCGAAAAATGGTATATGGGTTAAAAATTTGTTGGCCTATGCTATATAAAAGAGTTGCTAGTTCTTTAATTTTTTGCAAATAATTTTTTTTCTGAAACAGTCGTATTTTCAACAAGTTTTCTGGAATTTTGTTTATAATAATAAAAAAATAAATTTATTTTGTTATTATTTGAAACTTATTCTTCTACCAAATCTAAAATTATTCTAAAAAATGCAATATTGCAATTGAAAAATATTTTATTTAAATAAAATCACAACAACAAAGTTGATAAAATTTTTTGCAGTTCACTAAAGTGTGATGAATTACCGACAGATACACGGAAAGAAGTTTATTTTTTGAATTTATCAATTTCGTTTTTTTAAACAAGCGAATCCTAACTCCAAAATTAATTTCTTAATTTCAACTTTTTTCGTTCGTATTTAGTAAAATTTTCTTAAATAAAGAAACATTTTGCTTTAACCAAGCCACACATATCGGTAGTAGGAATAAGTATTTTTTGGCTTGGACGAGATCATGCAAATTTTTCTTGGTTCAAGTTATATTTTCTTTCCGTGCAGATTTTCAGTATAGTTTGATCCATAGAGAAATGAATAGAGTAGAAACTTTTTCAAAGGAAATGTAAAGTCACAACAAGAAAACGAACACATTTCTTACTAACTAACACACTCATAAAGTTGATTTTTTTTTTTGAGCTGAGATAGCTTTTCTTCTCTTTTTGTTCATTCCAGTTTATATTGTATGTATGTAGTTAATCTTGATATTTTTACCCGGTTCTTAAATAACAAAATTATATTGTTTACGCGATACATTTCACACTAAACAAAAACAAAAGTTATTTTTTATCTTTTAAACATTTTAAAAATTGTACTTAAATTTCAATAATAAATAGTTCCCTTTTTATGTTAAGCTTCCTACTACAACTACTACTTTGCAACTCTAGTTTTAAAAACTAAAATTCCCACAAGTTTGACTGCCACCCCACTACAGAAAAAAAGAAGCAAACAACAAGAAAAAGTATTAAATGAAATTAATGAGCATCATTAAATGACCTTTAGAAGAACTTTTTGTGCACTACAACACAATTTTGATAAGAAAAATGCTGCCTGTTTGACTGCTGTCACTATTTAGTTCGTAAAACAATCTGAATTTATAAAAAAAAATAATTGAAAAAATGTTCGTATTTATTAAAAGAAACTGTGTGATAAGAGAAAAAAACAAATAATAATAAACAATAAAAAGTTTAACAAAAAATATAAATAAACTTAAAATATTTGCAAGTTTATCAATCAAAACGTTGAGTTGTTAGAGCAAGGGGGGTCATACAATTAGTAAAATGAACATAATAATTAGAAAAAAGTTTTTTTCTTATAAATATTTTTAGGAAAACAATTTTTTTTTTTTTTTTTTTTTTGTTATTTTGAAGTAAAATTGTATGCCGTTCTGGTTAAGTTCTAGATTATTTTTAGCTCTTTTAAGTTCAGTCTTAGTTAAGTTTTACTTCGGTTCTAGTTTATTTCTAGTTCAGTGCTGGTTCAGTTGTTATTTTGCCTACAAACTTAAATCAACTGCCAACCAACATAATTAATAATCTAATGAAAAGGAAAAAACCCATTTAAGCAAAAAGATCTTTATTAATTTGCATTAAATAAAATTGGTGAATTTATTGTTTGGCACAATTAATTAGTAAATTGTGATTATTATTTTATAGTGGTTTTTGTTAAGGTCTTGTTCAGTTTTAGTTCAGTTCTAACACAGTTGTTCTAGTATTACGAAGAGAAAAGTTGGGCAATTATGAATGAAAAATGATATATGGCAAATGTCCACCACGAGCACGCTGCCAGATGGCGATTCTTTCATCAAAGTTTTTAAACAATTTTTGGCAAAATTTCGGGTCTATTTCGTTAATCACATCACAGATTTTAAGTTTTAAGGCTGCATTCGATTCGATTGGCTTCTTAACAAAGGTCCACAAAAAATAATCCAGTGGTATTAAATCACACGATCTGGCTGGCCACTTAACAGCTGATGTTCGTGAAATTATGCGATCGGGAAATTTGGTTTGCAATAAATTGATCGTTTCATTGGCTTTACGAAATGTAACTTTAACAGAACTTCATAGGGGATTTTAATTATTACAATGCGATTTTAGAGCGAAATTGAATTCATTGTAACTATTGCCAATGCATCTACTACGAAAACGTCAAAAAAACTAAATGTCAAAACTATCATGTTGTTGGTGTTGCCACAATTAAAATCAAAGTTCTTGTTGAAAACCCCCCTTATTTCAGTTTGAATTGAATTGCAGTTTAGTTATTTTTTAGTTCTAAATTAGATAAAAAATACGGCGGAAATTAAAGCTGGCCAGACTTCACCTTAGAGTCCTTTTTGCCGTTATAGTTGGTCACTGGCACATTGGGAAACACGCCCAAAGGCTAAGGCTCCCTTACAATGACCTGTGTAAAAGTTACGGCAACGAGGAAGAGAAAGAATCAACGAAACAGCTTCTCTGTCATTGCCTGGCATTCGGAGACCTAAGACTCAAGCTGTTGGTCGAAGCACCCTTAGCGACATTGATTTTTTCCTAAGCTAAACTCGCGAAGCTCTACGCTTGTGTGCAGGACACCAGAGTCTCTGGCGTATATCGGACCCGCAACCCCGGCGCTGATAGACTAGCTCACTACCAACTAGCCTACCGGGATGGGATCCATTCCTTTATTGAATCAGCCGGATGGCGGGGTTAGAAAGTCAACAACCAGGTAAAATAGGACCCTTAGGAGATGGGGAAACATGGCAACCCAACGAGAACTAATTATTGGATCGACGTGAGCTGTGCTTGATTGCGGCTGTTAATGGAACCTTATCTAGTTATAAATTAAAAAATTTCATTATTATTTTGAAAAAAGTTTTTACACGCCATTTAAATCGTTGACCGAAATCCTTAGTATTGTGTTGGAGAATATTATAATTTTTTTTTTAATACGTTTTCATTATAATTTGGCACACAAGTATCAACGATATTATAAGTGCTTAGCAGCCCAAAATTCCATTATTATGATTAAGTGAAAAATAAATAATGAAATAAATTAAATGAAATAAAACGAAATTTAATATCACCAGTATAACATTAATATACAGAGAAAAAGAATTCAAAATGTTATAACAATAAAATTAAAATATAAAAACACTAGGGTCATCAGATAAGTTAAGGGACAGCTGAATCGGAGATTACCGTACGTACGCTACATTGCTGCCGAACTGTATAGAAATCTTAGCACATGTAGAAAAAACCAAACGGCGAGTGAAATTTTTTTACCTCTACTGCAATTACAGTTCTGTTCAATAGTAAACCACTTAGGCTAAGGCACTCCAAGCACTCCAAACGGACATCCATTAAATCTTTTTTCTCCTGCTCTGCGATTTTAATTTTAATTGCAGACATCGTATGACCACCGAAGGGGCCTCACGAATAATCATTTCAAAACCTATTAAGCTACGATCTTTAAGCATTCTTTAAATGTGTAACATCCGACAATCTTGGGGCATTAAGGGGAACGAACATGTATATCCGCACGGGGAATGTGGCCGAAATAAATAAGGTAGTTTGATGCAATCCTATGTTTCTTGGTATCTGGGAAATGAGCCAAATCGATCTAGCGTTAATAAAAAAAATGACAAGAAAAATTTTTTATTAAGCATGTGTTTGATATAAAAACCAGGGAAATGTCATTCTTTTACTTTACTCATTAACAGATTTCATAAATCGTTCATTTTTTACACAACCCTCGTACACCGAACACTCAAAGCCATTAAACAAAAACGCATTATCATCGAGAATGGACAGACCATCATAATAAAAATACATTAATTTTATTTGAACAGTTACTCATCTCCATAGAAGACAACAAAAACAAAAGCGAAAAATTTAAAATACCAGTACCAGCATGTTGACATTAACATTTCGTTAACCAGGACAAAAGGCAGGGAGAAGGGGTATTTGATGGCAGCAGTGACAACACCATACAAAAAACCAAACTATCTTTAATACGACTAAAAAGGGTGTGAGTGAGGGACACACGTTTCTAATGATGTTTTATGATTTTGTCAAAATGTTGTTGTTGTTTGAACTTTTCCTTCAAATGGCTTTGTGTGTGCCTTTTTTTTAGTTTGTTTTAGTTCAAAAAAGCGGGTGAAATATTTAAAATAATAGAAAATTGTAAAATTATACATTTGAAGAGAACTTAAACTAAAAGCAAAATAGCCGTCATCATCATCAACTCTAACCGCCGCCATCGTCATATTTATTTAGGCAAAAACTCAAAATGTCAATAAAACAAAACAACAGGCAAAAAAAGGACTTGCGTCCTCGCTCACCCAACCAACCATCCATTTGACTAACTGAATGGCTGGGCTGACAAAAAGATGCACTGAATTGGAATGTATGATGTGCAAACGCTTGTCAATCATTCCTTTTTTTTATTTTTTTTCATCCTTTTTTTTCTTCTTCCTTTCTTGTTCAATGAAGACGAAAACCAACAAAAATCTTTGCAATAGAGATACTTTTACTTTTGTTTGACGACAACAAACTGTGGCTTGGGTGGGGGTTGGGAGGTTGGTACACTTAAGGAAATGTTTAAGAGGATTACAAAAGTTTTACAACATTTTGAACACCATCAAACTTGATGACCTGTTTCTTTAAGAGCTAAAAAAAGTCATAAAGCGAAATCTTTTATTTCTAAAGTGTGTCATTATTTTAGTTTCTTTGACTGCTATAGAAAAAATGTTGAAATTGATTTTCTTAAGATGCCTTATAACTTACAGATCAAACTCTTTATCTGATTTGTCAGAAAAACTATCGAGATTTTTGCTATTAAAAATAAGCAAAGTTGGCCTATAAGAGACAGACTTATTGGCACATCTCTAGGACTATATTTTGTCATTATCTTCACACATTTTTCAATTTGCTTGTTTTACTATTTTTAAGGGAAAAAAAAACTGAAAAAAATGCAGATATAAAAAAGTTTAAAAAAATGTCTTAATTTAGAAAATGTAACCAAATGAACAATCTTTTAATCCACAAATTGCCATTGAGGTTGAAAAATGATTGAAATATATTATATATGTATATATTAATATGTTTACCCCTAGTAGTCATATGGTTACTTGCAGCACTATAACATGTTGTTGTTAAAATATAGTAAAAAGATATGTTGTTGTTACGTTTTAAACATAATAATGATAAAAACAACAATACTGAAAATCAATGATCGTATTGAGGACATGTATGGGACTAATGTTGCGGTTAAAGTAGCCATTTGGTCAATGAATTGCAACCATATAAGTTTTGATGTGACTCGTACTTGTTTTGTCAGTGTATAAAAACCCTGATCAACATTTCCAGGTGTTTGCAAAATTTGTCTTAATTAAAAAAAAGTTTTCCCAAATTTTGTTCTTTTTGGTTCTGTTTCACAGAAAAAAAATCTCAAGAAAATTTTTACCGACAGAGTTTGTTCGAAATAAAATTTTAGGTCAACAAACTTTTTATTCGCTTCAATGAAAAAAATTTTCAAAATTGCGCTTTGCAAAATAGCACTCAATAAAAATATTTAATAATGAAATAATTAAATATTTCTTCATATTTATATTTGAATCAAAGTAAAGACAGTGTACTTTTTACAACTCTTGTCCATTTTTTAAAAGCTTTAATATCGTTGCAAGTAAGACTTCAGTGTTTGTAATTCTCATTCGCTTTACAGTTTTATTTGTATAATTAGTATTGTGGTTATTTTGTTGAACTATTTATGGTTTTTAATCCAACGTTTTTTATCATCAAATTTAATTTTCATTAAATTATTTTTATGAAGAAAGGAATTTTACAACAAGAAAATTAATAAAAATTGTTATTGATAATCTTTCATTCTTGACCGTGGCCGGGGCTCGAACCCTGGCCGGCAGGTTACCACGACATGTTTCGATCGCAACCACTCGATCTCCTCAGATGGATTTGCCGTCTTACACTCGCAGCCATCGACGACTGCCGACGTCAATAGTCAAACATCAATTCTTAAACCAAATTGTATTTTAAACTTTGGTAGATCGAAATTTGATTTTTTGAATAATTATCTATTTTAATTGATTTTACATGTTTTTACTTACTTCTGTTTTTTCCGTACTTTGTCAAGAATTCTTCCTGAAGTCCAAAGTAACTTTTTTTGTTTTTTCATTTTAGTCTTTCTTTTTTTGGGTGACCTTTCTTAGCACAACTTGAAGGACAAATGTAAACAAAGAGCTCTTGCCTTAGCTTTAACAATAATTAGTATTGTGGTTATTTTGTTGAACTATTTATGGTTTTTAATCCAAAGTTTTTTTATATTTTTAATTAGGCTTAAGTTCATCAAATCTACTTTTCATTAAATTATTTTTATGAAGAAAGGAATTTTTATTTGTATAATATCTGTAGTTTTTCCAAAGTCTTTGGAAAAAGGTTTCCTGATGATCTGGCCTAAGCAACCAGCGAAATGCTCATAGGAACTAGCTTATCCACTAACAATAGATTTTAGTGTATTTGTCAAACAATAAAAATTGGGAATTAAGAACATCATAATTAATGAATAATTAAACAAGATTCGTTTAACATTTTTTTTGATTTATTCAAAATGTCAAACAATTTATTTAAACAAATTACGTAAACATTTTGTTGAAATAAATTATTTTGGCCAACAACTTTTTTTATTGACTCAATAAACTTAGTTGTTGACTAAAAATTTAATAACTATACCTACAAACTTTTTTTATTAATACCGCTAAAATCATCATCGCAAAAAATTCAAACATTTATAAATCAAATATGAACACTATTTTTTCTGTGTTAGTGGAATAGAGAAATATTTACAATTAAAAATATTGATTTTTGTATTTTAAAATTAAAGAAAATTTTATACAAAAATTTAATTATTTTCCCTGGATTTAATTATGAGATAACAAAAATATTTATGTAACATAATATATGCGCTACAAATATGGAAGACATTCAGTCGTATGTACCCTACAGTTCTGAAGTTTGTGTCCGAATAAGGGATTTGTATTGTGATAAGCCATTTAAACGGCTTAATAAATAAGGAGTTGCTGGGCGGACCCTCATGGATTTAAAATAGATTAGTCTATCAGTGGTTCTTAGTCGACGATTGATTACTTTAACCATTACCAGGTTATATTTCTATACAGAAGACTGGTCCTTACTTCCTGACTTTAAAATTTCTAAAAACAGAACCCCCCTAAAATGTTATTTTTAACATAAAAATCGTTCTATTAAAGTTTTAAATCGTTATTTTAATATAAACACGTGCCTCATTGAGGTTTAACGTACGTCGGACAAATGCACATTTAAACGTCAACAGTAACATAGCGTTAGCCCCGAAAATAAAATAGGCTTCTTATTTTTTTGATAGGGGCAAGGGAAGTGGAGCCCCCAATAGGATGCCAATATCAAGTATCACATATCTTAAAAGCCGCTGCACTCATTTTCTTTAACTCTTTGCTTGATGATCTTCTAAGCCCTGAAATTTAAAAAAATCAGCAGGGTAAGTGGTACCCCCCATAGGACACCAATGTTAAATATCGCATAACTTAAGAACTGTCATAGTAAAAATGTTCAAACTTGGTAGGAGTTACTCTAATAGTAAACTACTACTTTGAAAATAAAAACTAAGGGGGCTGGGGGAGCAATACCCCCCATAGAATGCATTTATTACGGGTAACTGAAAAACTATTACAGCTAGAGTCTTTAAAAGTGGTAAGGGCCACTAAATATCTGAAGACAAGAGTCTTCAAGCGTTGTAGGACCCACTCTTATGGTAAACTACACCTTTCAAAATGAAAATTAAGGGGGTACGCGCAGGGGGAGCAATAAATAAAATCTCAATAAAAAATTTTATGCAATAAGACATACAGAGATGCAGTAAAGTAAGTGAAAACTCTTAGCAAGTTTTATAAAAGAACAAATAACATTTCAAGTGCTACGCCATTCCCTTACTACGAAGCAGATTTGTAAGGTAGAATACTAAAAATAACTGTAAAAAACCATTCAGTTTGTAAATCTGAACGCTACCATCACCAGGTTTTGTATGCGTTGAATAAAGCGCTTTTTGTGTCAAAAATGTATTGCTTTAAAGTGGGAACTTACCACACTCACAACTCTTACATTTCTCCGTTACAAACCTGGTTAGTTTGAAGCTCAATTTTCTATTGGGATATAAATGAAAAAGCGTATGTTTGTTTGTTCCCCATAGACTCCTAAATAGGGTATTCAATAAATCTATGTTTTATATAAATCGATTGATCGCGCAAATAATTATTCGAGGTAAAAATTTAATCGAGTAATAATCGAACAATTTAATATTATTCGGATAATCGAATAATTTTTATTTTGTATAGTTTAACTGCCGTATTCATAAAAATATTTTTAATTTAATAAAGGTTTACAAAACAAATCGCCTATGAAAATTGTACTTAGTAAACGTTTGTTAAATTTAATAATCGTTTATGAATATGAGGGTAAAAGTTTTTTATTTTTTAACACAAAAATTTTATTAAAAAAGTAAAAACAATTTAACAAATGGTACTTCCTCATGTTATAAAAGAAGAAAATATTTTAAATAAAAAATAGCATCAAAATTTAAGCTAATCGTCTTAAATAATCTTTCAAAAAGTGAATACAGCTTAAATGTGTTTGTTTCAAACGATTTCTTTCTTGTGTTTTGATGAAACTTGATTTAGAAAAGATTCTTTCACTTATTGTTGACGTTAGAGAGATTGAAAGTAAAACGTTATAGAGAATATTAAATTTCTCAGTTATTTTCTTAAGATTGGCAGTCTTCCATTATACCACTTAAATCTCTTTTTGATTTTGTAACAATTTTAGTACTTTTAATAGTCTTGTTAAGATATAGTAGAATGTTGTTTTCAATCATCTCAAAAAATCTGAATCATTGTGTTAAAAGTCTGTACTAAACATTCTTAAAAATTAATTATTCCCAAACTCTTTGGTTTCAGGTTTGTACTATACTATATTTAAAAAAATTGTTACTCGAAGGAAATGTTCCTCAGTTAAGAAACGATAAAAGGGTATTTCAAACGTACCGGCTTGTATTTTTATATAAAGAAAAAACTAATACTGTAAAAAACCAACTTTCGATTAATCGATTTATCGACATAAATATTCCAATTTTTTGTGAATAAAATATAAGCAGTAATCGCCCAAAATAATCGATTAATCGAAAAACGGTTAATCATTTGAATACCCTTCCCCTAAACTTCTGATCTTATTTTCCTGAAATTTTCACAGTAATTTTTTGATTACCCGGCGCTTAAAATAGGCTATTAACATTTTTTAATTTTCAAGTGGGCATGGTATCTCCCAGACAATGACAATAAAGATCTCTACATGTTTGGAGTACTGTAACAGCAAAAGTATTCCAATTTTGTACAAATAGCTTCGATTATAACACACAACATCTTTCAAAAAGTAGGTTCAATGGGAAAAGTAAGCATGGCACCTCCCATGCGAATACACTTAAAATTTCTGTATGTCTGTAGAACGGTTACTGTAAAAGCATTTAAATTTATTAGAAGATGCTTTGTACTGATACACGAAATGTGTTCTAATTTTATTTCGATAGGAATAGCAATGCACACCATGTTAAGCTAGTATGTAATAAAATTCATATTAGACAATTAAATACTTAAAATAGACTTGTTCAGAAATAGATCACCGCGCTGCATCTGATGCGCATCTGTGATTAGTTTGCGATTATCATGCATTTTGGTAACATAGTTGAACACAATGTGCATAAGGCATTTTGTGATGCTTGTTTAAGATTTTTTTGCGCACATCTGCTTTTGTTATGTATGTATTTTTAAACAGCTTACAATTGCAATGATGCCTTTAGGAAGGCGCCGCACATTAGATGCGGCGCAGTGATGCATTTCTGTTTCTGTCAACTTTGTTTTTGTCTATTTTAGTGTTTTGTTTAATTTTGTAGAGACTTTTGATTTAAGCGATTTTTTCTTTAAAACACTTTTTGTTAAGGATTGTCTTCATAAAAAGCGATTTTTAAAAGTATTTTGTTTTATTTTTTAGCGAGTTTTGATTCAATCGATTTTTTTGTAACTTTCTTAAATTTTTTCACCCGATTTTGACAATTTTATTCGATTAATGTACGTTTTTTAAGGTTTTTTTTCAAATTATTTTCAATTTTGTAAAAGTTTTTCATTAGATTTCGTGGAAATATTTTTCAAGTACGACTCAATAGAAATTTTTTAATTTTGTTTCTAGCTAGAGCTTTTTTTAGTCTTTAGCGATTCACGCGTGAGGTACTCGTAATTGTGATTACCTTAAATTTTTATCAAGCATGATACAGTGCTCATTATTGCAATAGAAAATGTTGTGTGCGTTATTACTGTGTTGTTTCCAGGTGACAAGCAATTGATTGTGTAGTAAAATTTATATGAAAAGCACGCAAAAAACTGAATGATTTTCTATAAATTTTTCTACACAATCAATTGTTTGTCACCTGGAAACAGGACATAAAACTTTAAAATCACGCACTTACATAGAAAGTCTTAGAAGATTTTGAATACATTAACCTTAGAATGCATAGCCGGGTACCCGTGTGTCAACTAGCAACTTTAAACGTTTCTAGCTGCAAAACCAATACTAACAGAATATTTAAGCTTCGGATCAGGTCTTTTTGAGTCGTTTTATTAACCATTATTGAAATTTGGTTCAGCGGTTCCATAACCATTTGCTTCCAAAGATGACAACTACGCAAATGCACACCCAGGGTATCCGTGTACCCTATAGTTTTTATATGAAAAAAATGTACTCGATCATTTAGCTGTTTTAAGATTTTTTAATAACATATAATAAATCATTTCATTAATATTTAAATATTTTAAATAAACAGTCTTTAAGTTTAAAATTCTTTTCTGTAATGGGGTACCCTGGTTATGCGTTTGTGTGTTATGTGTTCTACGAAGAGGATATTAGGGTTCGTCATTTATAGTTTTTGGCATAATTTTTTGTTGTAATAATTAAAAAATAATGTTATTAAATACATTTAACATGTCATTAATATGTTTATTTAACGGTATTTAAAATAAAATTTAATTTTTTTCTGTGAACCTAAAAATGATTAAAAATGGTACCCTGGGGCCTAATTCTGGCATTCGTGATCGAGTACTTTCTCGATTCGAAAGCAATTTTATTTCAGTCAATACTGAACTAATCAAAATTTTTTTTCTATATTGTGAAACTCAAATGAATGCTTTACAATAACGAAAAAATTTTTCCAATTCGTTCAGTATTGACTGAAATAGTTAGATATTAAATTGCTTTCGAATCGAGAAAGTACTCGATCACGAATGCCAGAATCTGGCCCCTGGTTATGCGTTTGTGTGGTACATATTTTTTGGCTATGTATTCTACGGTAAAACATGTTTTAATATTTTTAAAATCCTTCGATCCATCAAGAGATTACAAGTCGCAAAAATATTGATGTTTGACTATAGTCTGCCGGCCACCGCAGTGGCAAAAAGGATAAAACTGCAAAGAATTCTGATGATGAAAATGTAGTTGTTCTCGAAATATGTAAATTTGACCCGAGTTCGAGCCCTGGTTCAGTCAAGAATAAAAATTGTCAATAATTTTTAATTTATTTTATGGTGTAAAATTTCTGCCTGCATTAAAATCATTTAAATGAAAATTCAATTTGATGAACTTGAGCCTGATTTTAAAAAAAAAAATTTAAAAATTTGGATTAAAAACTTTTTGCTAAAAATACTTTTAAAAATGGAATTTCCTTAAAGAAATATTTCGTAATTGTGCGTGATCATTCGTGAATGAGTTTACAAAAATATTCTTAGTGAGCGTACATGATTTTGAGAATTTGAATATTTTTCCTTTTTGATTACGTTTCCTTCCCTTGTGAGTGTGAGTCAAAAACCACTTTCTTGCACAGATCTATAATTAACTGTCAAAAAAGGAACATTTTTTTGTTCCATTTCAAAACTACCGGGTATCCTCCGTAAGAGTGCGTTTGTATGTCTATGCATTTACATTAAAATATTTTAGTCTTTCTTCACTTGTTGTTGTTGTTGCTTTTTTTAAATGCATTGCAAATTATTTTGCTTATTTATTCATGGATTATTTGTAAATTTTTTATTTAATTTTTTTTCCCCGATACTTATTTCAACATTTGCTAATGTTTTCATTGATTTTGTGTAAATGTTGCAAATGTGTAACTACAGTCTTTACAAAAATCTGTCTGCTGCTGCAGCATCATTTCAATCAAGCAAAGATGCTGAGATGTTGAAATTTTGGTAATTTTTATTGCATTTGATTACGGTTTTTTTTTTTTTTTTTTTTTGGGAGTATGTTTTGCATTTTATTTTTTTGTTGTTTTCTCAAAATGTAATAAATAAATTTTCTAAAACCACAAGTACAATAATTGTTTTAAGATAAAGAAAAACTAAACAAAAATAAATTTTTAAAATTTTCTTTAGAAAATTCTTAGATTAGCAATAAGATTTTTTGTTTATTTAAAAAACTGTCTGTGGTGGGCAACACAAGTGTACTACACAATATTGACGATTGTCTGTGTAAGAGGAGCGGAGGATTTTCTTTGAAGAAATTACCAAAAATAACAGCAAAGCGAAATGTATTTGATATTTTTGTAATACGTATGTTTATAAGATTACGAAGTGCACGTGTGCTCATCGCTGGTTTAAACTCAAAGAATGACTTGTTTTTAAAAACAAACATAAGCACTCATTTCGTGTCTATTAGTTATGAACGGTATTAACAGGTTCCCTGTCCCCATACAAAAATTTAGGGAACCTGTTAAGGGTTGTGTTCTTCTACACAAACACTAAAAAAAAAGTATATCGTTCCTGGGTGTGTGAGCCGAACGCTAAATAATGTACTGTTTATTTTTGAAAAGTTTAATGAAGATTAATTTTTATTTAAGCGATTTTTTTTTAAATTTCCTATAATTTTTTTTTAATTTATAGCGATTTTGGATTTAAGCGATTTTTTATGATATTTCCTTAATTTTTTCCGATTTTGTAAAATTTTTCTGAATTTTTTTTTTTAAATTAAAGTTTATGTTTTTGATTTTTTTATTAATAATTAATTTTAAGAGTTTTTGAGATTTTTTTACAATTTTAGGGACTTCTCTTTAAGCGATTTTTAAACATTTTTTTTAAAACAAATTATTCTTCTGTGATACTGTTTTTCTCACTTTTTATAAAATTTTTTTTTTATTTTAGCGATTTTTGATAGATAGTTTGATCTTGTTCTTAAATTTAATTGAAAAATTTTAAAGCACAAAACCTTTGTGCTTTGAAAAAATGTTAAAAAAACCATTTGTCCTGATTTTGGTTGAGTTTCAGGTTAAATTTTTTTTCAGTTTTTACGATTTTCGGAATATTCAAAATTTTTAATTCATCTTTATCGTGATTGGCGAATTAAAAATACGCCTGCGATTGCATGGTAATAGATTAAACGAATTAAGTTCACGTTCTCTTTAATCTATTACCAAACAGTCCAAGGCGTATTTTTTTATCACGATAAGGTTGACTATTTTTTTATTTCGGCGATTTTACAAAATTTTTTAGAATTAAATTCTATTGCCGATTTAGCTCAAGGGAACAAGCATGACTTTAATGTTTTTAGGCGTAGGGTAAAGAAAAGTATTAGGGGTAGTTACGCCTTTTTCACTTTTTGTATGCAAAACTTAAAGGCTTGCCTGCTTAAACAAGCAAAAAAATCTCAAAAAAATACTTTTAACATTTAAGTAAAACTGATTATGTAGAATATCACATTAAAAACTAGTTAAACTTGGGCTTGTTTGACAGTTGATATGATATAAATTAAATTAAACAGAATATTTTTTAAAGAACAACAATAATAAATTATTTTTCTTAAATAAAATTTAGAATCATGAAAAAAACACAGTGTTACAAAATTAAATAGCAAAAATTTACAAAAAAAAATTTGTTTTCGAAATAAAATAATTTCATGTTCTTCCATCAGTGTTTTATTTTAAAAGTCAGCGTTTTCGTTAATTTAAAAAATAAAACTAAAGAAGAAAATGAATTGGACATTCTGTGTTTTAGCGCAAAAGTTCATAAAAAATTCATCGAATTCTTAATTTTTTTCGTAGCATTTTTCTACTATCTTCGCTTTTTAACGTGCAATTTTTAGACTCAACTTAGAAGGAACAAACAAACTCGAAAAAAACAACCTAAACAAAAATCCAAAATAAACATTTCAAACATTTAGCTTGCTCACGTTAAACTCAAGCTTATGGCCAAAAGTTGCAAACAACAAAATTGAAAAAAAAAACACTTTAAAAAAAATAAACCAATTTAAAAAAATTAACAACAACAAGAACAGCAGCGCATGAACTGAAATTCAATAGAGAAAAAACAAAATCAAGGAAAAAATGACAAGAACTTGAAAAAAACGAAAGAGAAGTTAAAAAAACGCCGAACTTCCAAACAAACAAACATGCAACATTGCAAATACTTGTAATATAAACGTATGTGAGCAGCGTTGCCACAACCAAAAAAAATTTGTAACCAAAATGTTAAAATAAAGTAACCAAAAGCAAAAAAAAGTAACCAAAATTTTTATTATCAAATGTACATACTATTTTATCCTTACTTCAGTTGAAAAATATGTCTAAAGAAGGAATTGTGTTTGTTTGTATCTAGTAGGCTCAAAAACCGCTGGACTAATTTTTATAAATTTTAATGTTGTATTACCGATGGTCTGGAAAGAATAAAAGGCTATACAATTTTTCAAAATTTTTAGTTGACGTGCACTTCCTTTACAAAGTTAACACTTCAACCTTTTTATATAAAGAGCTCTTGCAAGTAAAATTTTTTAGTTCTTGCTGTGTTATTAAGGTATCAAAGTACAAAATTTAACTAAATTATGCGGTAAATCATTTATATATATCTGTTGCATTTTGACAAAACATCTTCAGTCAAATTTTAAAAGTTGAAAAAAAATGTCGTTAATCATACGAATTTTAATTCAAAAAACATTTTTGTTTACGTTTTTAAAATTTTGTATTATAAGCGAAATTTTTCTTTAATTTTGTTTATTTTAACATTTAACAAAAATTATGTTTTCGCAGAGTTTTTTTAAAAAACTTTTTTGCTATCTTATCTCGACTTAAGATGTTTTGTCAAAATGCCACATATATGTAGATGCTTTTTGCCCGGTGGAAATAGAATCCTATTTAAAGTTCCGTTCACTTTGACCTTATCGTTTGTCTAGAAAAGTGTTTCAGTTAGACCTATGAAGAATTAAAAGTATCAGATAATGGCCATCTACACTTCAAAGTATATATGTACACATGGTTAAGTTGACAGTTTGTTAAAGTTGTTAAAGTTTAATTTAAGTAGATGAAAAAAGTGTTGGTATTGGTTGCACAAATACAATACACACAATTTTACAGAGTCAAAAAAGCGGAGCGGGTAAATCCTCTTCCAAAACAAAAAATTGGTTATTTTTGTGTTTAAAAAAAGTAACCAAAATGGAAAAAAAGTACACAAGTACACATTGGAAAAAAAAGTAACCAATTTTGGTTAAAAGTAACCAAAACGGCAACACTGTATGTGAGTTAAACCCAACTCACGTACATATGTGTGTGTGTGTGTTCGTACATAATAATGTACAAGTAAAAAAAAATATGTGTTAGCACTGTCTTTAGACCCACTCACTCACTCCTTGTTGTCATGGCCTGTGTTGATGCTGTATAAACTTGATAGAAAACTGGTTTTAAAAATTCCCGCATGTCACATACTTTTTGCCATACTCTCTAAACGAACAAACCTATAAACCTACGATAAGTAAACATACTGACAAGACTAACAACCAGATCGAGAGACAGACAAGCTGACAAACAATTTGCAAAAAACAAAAAAAAAAACAAAAAAAAAACATTCTTGCAGCCAACAACCAACCAACTAAAGGAAAATAACTAAATATTTACTTGCAGTCCAGAATAGGAAAAGTAAGAATTCGCTTAAATTTACAAAATTCTATAGTTCTTATTTAGAACTAAACTAGAACTGTAATATAACTAAACTAGAACTGAACTAGAACTGAACTAAAACTGAACCAAAACTTAACTAGAACTGAACTAGAACTGCACTAGAACTGAGCAAGATCTAAACAAGAACTGAACTAGAACTGAAATAGAACGGAACTAGAACTGAACTAGAACTAAACTGTAACTGAACTAGAACTGAAATAGAACTGAACTAGAACTGAACAAGAACTGAACTAGAACTAAAGTAGAATTAGAACTGAACAAGAACTGAACTGAAGTAGAACTAGAACTAGAATTGAGCTAGAACTGAACTAGAACTGAACTAGAACTGAACTAGAACTGAACTAAAACTGAACTAGAACTAAACTAGAACTGAACTAGAACTGAACTAGAACTGAACAAGATCTAAACTAGAACTGAACTAGAACTGAAATAGAACGGAACTAGAACTGAACTAGAACTAAACTGTAACGGAACTAGAACTGAAACAGAACTGAACTAGAACTGAACAAGAAGTGAACTAGAACTTAAGTAGAATGAGAACTGAACAAGAACTGAACTGAACCAACTGAAGTAGAACTAGAACTAGAACTGAACTAGTACTGAACTATAATTGATTTGTAGATGAACTAAAACTAAAGTAGAACTGAATTAGATCGGAAATAAAACTGACCTAGACCTTAGTTAAAGCAATATTTAAATAGAGGATGTAACGAATACCGATATCTATATACCGGCGATTCTTCAAACTTTCTGATATATCGGTACTAGCGAAGTTTCTGCTTAGTCTACACGGAAAAAGATAAAAATTGTTTTCAATTAAAAAATTTCAATTTCAATTAAAAAATATTAATTAAATTGTCACCAGCAAAGAAATGTAAAGTACATATCAATTGAACGTTTAATTCACTGGATTAAGCTTTTAATTCACTTAAATAAACGCTTAATTCACTTGATAAAATTTTGAATTAAAATTGATTTTATTTTTGATTAATGTTTTGATTGGTGAAAAATGTTTTTGTTTGGAGCGTTTGTCAAAAAGGAAGATGAACCTCTTTCCAACCTTTGCTGTGATTCTGCTTAAGAAGAAAGATAGCTTAGATCTCCCTTTACTTCCAGAGACGCAGATTATCTTGTTTAAGGGCGCAACGACATGTTATACCTAAACTTGAAAAAAATGGCGCCGAATTTCTGAAGCTTTCAAATAAGTTCTGTCGCAGCTGAGAGACTATTTTTCACTGCAGGTGCGGTTTAAACGGACTTGCGAAATCGTCTACTACCCAAAAGTTTAGGATACTTTTTTTTCAAACAAAATTCTATTAATATTTCCGCAAAAACAATTTTGTTTTTTGTTAGTTTTATCATGAATTCAAATATAGTTCTTTTGTTTTTTAACTATTATTAATATTAATTTTAAATATTACACAGAAAAAAATTCTGCACCAATCATAAATAATCAAGTGTATTAAACTTTTAACTGACAATATTAATTTGCACCAATAAACAAATTAATAATATCAATTAACGTTTAATTCATTTGGTTAAACGTTTAATTCACTAGATTGAACGTTTAATTCATTTGATTAAATTTTTAATTAAAACTGATTTTATTTTTGATTAATGCTTTCACTGGTGCAAAATTTTATTCTGTGTAATAATCTCTTTTATTATAAAGAATTACTTTACTCGAGTTTTGTTAATTTTAACTTAAATTCAAATATGGATATGTATTTTTATGGTATCGGTTATCGTCTTGGCAAAAAGGCGTACTTCGACTGAAGTTTTCAGCTCTTTAAATTTCTGCTCGCATGTTAAAAATCATGCATGTTCGTGCCAAACAGAAAAACACGAGTCAGGGAAAGGAACTCTAAGCAAATGCTAAAAATGTTTGATTTTCTTTTGAGCTGTTTGTAGCAATTTTTTTTTCTTTACTTCGAAGCTTTTTTTTATGGAATTTGCAAGAATGTTAAATGTTTTAACTTGTTAAAACTTGCCACGGCTGCCATACACATACAAATAAGAATACAAACCAGAATACTGTTTAACTTTATTTTGAATCTTCTAATCTCTCACTGGCATTGAAATGTTTGCAACAAGATTAGGTTATAGAAAAAAAAAATTGAGAATTAAATTAGAAACAAAGCAACTCAAAGCAAAAACTTTGTGGAAATAAATAAAAGGTGGTTATTTTTTGTCGAAAAATTATTTTGCCAGTGGGAACGCTCCATATCATAAGCGTTTTTTTTTTTAAATTTTTAAAACATTCCAAAACTTTGCTAAAAATTTAATTTTTAAGCTAATGTTTTTATATTTATGTTCTAATCTTTAATATGCATACGAATTGTGTTGGTGCAAATCCCTATAATAGAGCAACTCTATTAATTCCCAAATATCTTTTTATAAGAAAAATGAAAGTTTGACATCTCATCTATCTAATAAATTAAACATTTCCAAATTGAAACTTAAAGCCATATTACCGCCATACGGATGGTTTTAAATTTTTTTTAAAAAATATGTTTTAAAATTTAACTAATTCATTTCGTATGAATACTTTAAAATTTAAATCAAATCGTTATTTTTAACAATTATTTCTTAACACTTTAAAACAAAAAAGGAATAAAGTGCAAATACAAACTATTTTGCAACATAATAAAATATTAATATGTACAATAAAAACAATAACATTAACAACAACAGCAACAGCAAAAAGTTTTATACATTCTCATTCACATAAAAAATTCATGTTGCACATTCGAAGAAACGTTGCACATACTCAACGTAACACTTCTTTGCTTTGTAATGTAAAAGTTATAAAACAATAAAATTGTTGTGCAAACAAAAAATTTTAAATAAAGAAAAAAAAATTTGCAAAAAATATTCACACCAACTTTTTGCTGTTGCGACTGATGCGACAACATGTTGTGTCTGTCTGTCCTGCTGTCTGTTTTACGCTTTGTATTGTTTGTTGGAGTTTGTTGTCTTAAACAAATTATAAAAATGCAGCAGCAATATTAAAAGTTTAAGTTAAATTTATGTGAGTTTTTAAAACTTAACATCATCACCATCATCATTTCTACCAGCAGTAGCTGCATTGCATTGCCTTAGTGAAGCAAAAAGTTTTAATGCGTTTGTGTACGTGAATGTGTGAAGCTGGTATCAAAGTTTATGCATTCAATTTAATTCTCACATAATTATAACAAAAACAAATACAAAAGACAAGAAAAATATAAATATAAATATAAATATAAATAGGAAATTTGTTTAAGGTTAAGCAACAACGACTTGATTGTAGGCTACATATATTAAAGTGTTTTGTCTCTAAGACTCACTTTAACGTTTTAAAACATGCACAGAAACTGAACTGAACTTATCTAAAACTTAATTAAAACTGAATTAGAACTATGTAAATAAGAACTGAAATAGAGCTGAACTAGAAATGAACTAGAACTGGAATAGAGCTAACTTAGAACCGAACTTGAACCGAATAGAACTGAACTAGAACTAAACAAGAATTAGAACTAAAACTGAACTAGACTGAATTAAAACTGAACTAGAACTGAACTACAACTGCAATAGAACTGAACTAGAACAAACCTAGAACTAACCTAGAACTTAACTAGAACTGTACTAGAACTGAATTGGAACTTAACTATAACTTTACTAGAACTAGAAATGAACAAGAACTGAACTAAAACTGAACTAGAACTGAATTAGAACATAACTAGAACTGAACAAAAACTGAACTAGAATTGAACTAGAACTAGAACTGAACTAGAACTGAACTAGAACTGAACAAGAACTGAACAAAGCTGAACTAGAATTGAACTAACACTGAACTCGAACTGAACTAGAACTTAATAAAAACTGAATTAGAACATAACTAGAACTGAACAAGAACTGAACAAGAACTGAACTAGAACTGAACTGAACTAGAACTGACCTAGAACTACACTAGAAATGAACTAGAACTAAGCAAAAACTTAAGTGAAACTGAACAAAAACTGAACTAGAATTGAACAAGAACTAGGGCACAGTTCTGGCAGTCGTGATCGAATACTTTTTACATTCGAAACCAATTTTATTTTTAATTCTTTCAGTCGAGTGAAAATTATTAATAAAATGGCTTTCGAATCGAAGCAGTATTCGATCACCACTGCCAGAATTCGCCACTGAACTAGAACCGAACTATAACTGTATATAGCGTGTATATAGGAAACAATTTAAGTCATATTCGAAGTTTTAAAGCAAAATTACAAAACATGTTGTGAAACCCTGCCTCAAAATATGACCTTAATTAGTATTTGAGACAATTCATTGAGACCACTTCTTGGTAATCTAAAATATCTTTATGTGTCAATTGCTAGAACTGTAATAAATATGAGTAATTGTACTTTATATTAAAAAATATTGTTGCTAATTAAGAATTGTCAAAACAAAACTATCAATATCATTTATGGATTTGAAATTAGAACAAAGTTAAAGACAAAGCGGAAATTCTGAAAGATTCTAATTGATATGCTGAAACTAAAACACCACCAAGTGAGGTGTACAAGGGGAGGTAATAAAAGCCCTAAAAGTCATTATATTTATCATTTTGTAAAAGACAAGAATTATGTATACGAAATCTTCTAATAGACAAAACGTTATACTTATTATTCTCCTTAGTATAAAGTCATAAATAACGTTAAGGTTTCTTTTATATTTTACTTAACGTTTTAAATTACAAATAAACCCGTTTTATTTACTTATTTGTAGGCATGTTTACGAACATATGTGTGTGTGCCTATAAGTAAGTAAATATTTACACACACTTAGATTAAATACATACTCGTGCATGCGAATTGACTGTTTCATATCCGTTTTAAACTTACGGCCTTTATCCTGCGGCATTTTAGAAAAAAAAACAACTGTTTTATAACACTCACATACATATTAACTCATTCCAAATTGTAAACACATTCACATGCACACTTACACAAGTGAAAAACTAACTCACACATTTACACTTTTAGCTACGATAAAAAGAAAACAATAACGCAGCAATTCAACAGTACAATATATTTTCACTAACTTTTTAAAATAAAAACGTCTTTAGGGGCTTTTTTAGACGTCAACATTTCCATTTTAAATGAAATTTATAAATAAAGGTGTTTAAACAAGAATGAACATTTTTTTAATAAAAGTGTTAAGTTTCTTTATAATTTACTTTTAAGCTTAAAATAAATTGGGAAAGAGAAAAAAGGTGGCATTGAAAGTTAACTTAAGTTAATAAAATATTTAAATCTTTTAAAATATCATGGCAATAGACTGCACAGATGTGAAAAAGATATGCATGGATACCTGCCACTAAGGCCTGCTCCATGGGCCATGGTGGATCTTAACCACTGTGTGACAAGCAATGCGTTTACCACCAGCCCGGGTGGGAGCGAAACACAAAAAACAAATTTTCACCAATTAAAGCATTTATCAAAAATAAAACAAGTAAGGAAGTATAGTCGGTCAAGCCCGACCATATGATACCCTACACCACAGTATTTAAAAACACATCATGCTTATGTGTCCATATTAATATGGATTTATTTATGTTTATAAACTTCATTAAAAACAGTTTGAAAGTTTGTGAGAGGCAGCAATTGCTCCCTACCTCCCCTTGTGGTCCTATTTTTGAAAAACTACATAGCTTATGTGTCGCTATAAATATATTTCTATATATGATTTTCCTTTCATTGAAATCGGTTTGATAGTTCTGAGAGGCAGGCATTTCCCCCCATCTTCCCTCGTGGTCCTGTACTGTACTGCGACCTGTACTTTGCGCACAAGGTTACATGGACAGCCAGCCAGCCAGCGAGCCGGACGGACATCGCTAGTTCGACTCAGAAAGTAATTCTAAGTCGATCGGTATACTTTAAGGTGGGTCTAGGACCAATATTTTAAGGCGTTACGCACATCAGCACAAATGCATAATACCCTCTCCACTTTTGTGCTGTGGGTATAATCAGTTTTAATTAAAAATTTAATCAAGTGAATGAAACGTTTAATCAAGTGAATGAAACGTTTAATCATGTGAATTAAACTTTTAATCAAGTGAATGGAACGTTTAATCAAGTGAATTAAACGTATAATTCACTTGAATTGTTTACTGGTGCAAATTAAAAGTATCAATAAAACGTTTAATTCACTTGATTAAACTAAATATTAATTTACTTGATTAAGATTATACACTCGCCCCTTGTTTATAAGCTTAAGCTATATAATCTCCGCTGCTTTAGGAATAGCCAGCAGCATCTGTTGGATAGCAACAGCTTCTAGGGATTATCCGTCCTCACAATTTGAATTTAACACAAGTGGAAAGCTCTTTTGCAGTTTAGGATTCAGATTTTGGGTTTAAACCATAACCACCACGTGACCCCCAAAAGCAACTTCCCTTGAGAAAAGTACTCATTGTGGTAGAGCCTCCTCCTACGAGAAACACATCTTTTGAGAGTAGTTAATCCTCGGCTCTCGACTCTTCATCAATTCACCAAATCTAAGTCCCACTCTTCAATCAAACGCTTCAATTCCAGCCAGCAAAGCATCCCCTCACATTACACCTTATAATCATCACCTATTCAGACTACCTCAAGTGGCTTTTTCGAAAATGTTTCTCTTCAAGCACAAATACCCCTCTTCTCTAAAAAAAAGTAGGCTCCTGACAAAAGCAATCTATTCGTTGCGAAAATCATTGTTTTTACAAAAAGTATGCCCTTGGTGGCCTCAACCAATATTCACTCTGGTGCCAAAGCAGTAGGGGCTACTGCCAGCGTTTAAAAAACTGCAGTCAAAGTAGAAAAACTGCCATTGTTCAACTCCTTTATGTGCCATTAGCCAAAAAAAAACTGTTGCTTTTACTCTCTAATTCATTAAATGTAAACAGTGGCTGCCAAGCCAACTCAAAAAGGGAAAAGTTGTGGACATATTTTCGTTTTTTGTTCGACAGTTTTTGGTTTCGACTGCAGTTTTGTTAACCTTGGCTACTGCCTCCCGAGTTCTGTAAATTTTGAATTACTGCCGAATACCATTTATTGGCTGCACTTGATTTCCACGGAGGATGCAGCACCAGAAGATCAAATATCCATAAGATGATCGCTGCAAGCCCCCGGCGGGAACAGACTGCACACTGTCATCTTCCAACTTACTTAATTGTTGACACTAGCAAATCACTTGACTTCACCCCAAAGAAAATTTGGTATCGTGTGCCGCACCTTTGATAACTACTTAAATTCATCATATCGAGAAATAAGCTGTTCTACAAATGTTAAAATGCTTATAAGAAACATCCCACCAAATTAACCACCCATATAATTGGCAATATTTAACAGTTATAACTTTCCGTTGACGTTAATGGCCTGATTTTAAAGAAGTAAGGACAAAGTATTCCTTCGACTATAAAGCACCACAAAAAGTTGTATTTGGGAACGTTAGGCTGGGTTTATTTGACTTCATATATGGATTATGATGATTTTTGGCCATTGATCCAGAAATAAACTTAGTTACTAAACTGAATAATATTTAGACTTTCAAGTTTTATTTGGTCTATTTTAAACGAAAATAATGGTCACAGCAGCTCGATTTTGTAAAGTCGAAAATCAAGTTCTTTACAAAAAAAGTAAAAGCACCAAATTGATGCGCTTGTTTCCATTTAAAGTTTTTCTCAGAGGGTTGTACGAATATTTTTTTAGGATCGCCTTCCTCTTGACGTTACTTCATTGGGGGATATAGGTGCAACCAATACCATATGTTTGCCCAAAAGATTGCGGTTGACTAGATTCGAATCAGATATTACGGAAGCAAGACGCTCCCCAGACTTGATAAGACATGGACTAATTTTTGGTAAAACGCCTTTGATCTTCTTGCTTAATTGTTTGCATAAATCAAGAAAGGAGAATCCGGGTTAAAGGCCGATCTTTGTCCGTAATCTAGGGCTACAAAACCGGCCTGTTAGCGAAAGTCCCTGTGGTCAGTGCCACTTCAAGAGAATTTGCTTTTTAAAGGAGCTGAACTAGCTTTGGCTTCTTAACAAGGCTTAATTCATGATCCAGGACACCTGCCTGTATGTAGGCGCCTTTGTAAACGCAGTTTTTTCACTTGGCCGTTTTGGTAGGTATCTTTTTAAAATTCTCCCTGAAACTGCGCCTGTGAGTCTTGCGTAGATTCAGTTTTAGAAACAGTAGCCAACCCCATTTGAGAAGTGTAAGAGGTGGCTGTTGTTACAATTTTGTCTCTACCGCTTTCAAGCGAAACCCTAAAAATTTCTATAGCAAAAAGAAGGCATTTGTTTTGAAATTTCGAATAGACTCACAAAAGCTTAAAAATATTTCTAAACAGCAATCAAACAGAAAAAATATACAGAAAAATTTAATTTGTTTTTCCAGAAGTTGATGACAATAAAATATTTGCAAAAACCATAACACAGCATCAGCACTTGTTGTTTAAAAATACACAAAGATGTGAATGCACACAGTGGTTAGTGAAAGGCAAAGAGTCACCCAAAATTTGTGAAGCCAATAAAGAGACTACGACAGAAATAGAACTAGTGGATTATTCAACTAAAACTACCATTACCCAGACAAAATTATGTTCCTAGACACGTTCAAATTGCATGCATCGATGTGTTTAAAAACGTAGTTCGGCTTTAACGTAGCTATAACTTTGCTGAATATTGTTAGTGAAAAATTACGAGTCCCTGTAAGTCGTGGGGAAAAAAGTGAAAAAAAGTTTCTTTGTAGTAGCAGTTCTTTATTTGAAATTCGGTTTGTTCAGAAAATTCTCAATAATTGGCGTAGGCAGTCGTTAAATAAGACTTGAATTTTGCGAGTTGTAGTTTGTGTCAAACACAAAGTTGTGCAGCCATATAGTAAAATGTATTTGACGCAATAGTTGAAAGTTCTAATATTTGTTTTATGCGAGATATTGTTGCATCTCCAAATTTAATTCAGTGTAAGAAAAGCACTTCTAGCCTTGTTGATACGATCGCGGATGTCTGCCTCTGATCCGCCATCTTTCATAATTTGACTGCCGAGGTAGCAACCGTATTCCGTAATTCGGTAAAACTAAATCCCTATGGCTAAAAATCTATAATGTTGACTTAGCGATTTTTGGCTACGAATGCAATTCTTTAACGTGCATTGCTAAATTTTGCAATGCCATACAAACTTAATTCGCCGCAATTTTAGCTTTTAATGTCATCGCTAATATGTTTCAAATTTTGTATTCTCTAAGGCATTTAAGCGATCGGAATTTAGCTTTAGCTAAGCGAATCACAGAAAACGGCTGCTGGTCGTCTAAAGTAAGCGGTTTCACATTTGCCGTGTATATTCTCATAAGCTTGGTTTCTCTAAAATGTATTTTCAGACCGACATTAGCAGCATTTTTTGTCAGGCGTTCCAGTATAGCCTTTATGTGTTCAGCGTGTGCGATGTCTCCAAGGAAGTCATTGACGTTCCAGCGAATGTCATGGAACCAGACAATTGGTTGATTCTAAAACAGAATCCAGGAGAATTAGGAAGAGGGTGGGCAATAGGATCTATCCTTGTCTTACACCTTTTTAATTTCAGCATTTCTGTACATCTCACTAGGTAAGGTTAGGTTCTATTGGCAGCCGTGATCAAGCACAGCTCACGTGGGTCCATTAATTTGTTCCCGTTGTGCTACCATGTCACACCGTCTCCTATGGGTCCTATGTTATCTGGCTGCTAGTGTTCCCACGCAGCTACCCGGACGATTCAATAAAGGAGTGGATCCTGTTCAAATCAATATAAGAGAGACAAGTTTTGTCCCCAAGTGCCGTTCGACCAAACATTTCAAGTTTTAAAACTCCGAATGCCGGACAATTACAGAGAAATCTCCTCCTCGTCGCCGCATAATTCTGCATAAGTTATTATAAGGGAGCCCCAGCCTCTGGGCGTGCCTCACAACGGGCCAGCGGCCAGTTATAACCAAAATTAGGTTTCTTAGGTGATGTCTGGACAGCTGTAATGCCCGCCGTGTCCATTTTTCATCTATAATGGGTCAGATTTTCCTGGTTTCCCCACGGGTAGTTTCATCATGCCACCTCTGACTGGCAATAAGGTGAAACTTGTGCGCTTTAAGTTGTTTACTCCTTGGAAGGGAAACGCCTACATTATATGTTGAACCGTCTCGATTCAAGGTGGTGCCTGCATCGGCCAACGAATCCGCCATGCAGTTTCCCTGTATGTCCCCGTTTCCGGGGACCCAATTAAGGGTGACCAATGAATGTCTCGCCATCTCCTCCAGAGACATCCGGCATTCTCGGACAATTCTCGATGTGATGAACATATTCTCCATGGATCTTATGGCCGCCTTGCTATCGGTTATAATATTTCAGATATTTCACCGTACGGGATGCGTCTTGCGGCTGTGTGGATGTAAATTATCTCGGCCTGGATGACACTGCAGTGGTCCGGCAGCCTTATAGAAATGCTTCAGTTTAGCTGCTCGGAGCATATGCCAGAACCGACACCATGCAGTGTTTTAGATCCGTCCGTGAATATTCGAATCGCATTCGCGGGAATTTGTTGGTCATCATAGTGGACCACGTTATCCAAAATGCTCACCGTAAAGCCAGGATCAAAGATTAGCTCGGGTGTGACAAAATCAACATCCATGTGCCAATTTATTTCGTTCAGAATACTACCATGTCCGATATTGTAATCCAGTTATTGTGTACAGCTCACTAAGCAGTGAAACAATTTTTGTAGGTATGTCTTTGTTTATAAAAGAGTTCCACATAAAGTCGCGCAAGACAGTATAAAAAGCTAGCTCAAAATCGATGAATAGAAGAAATAGGTGTGTGTTTATGTAGTTATACTGACTGTTCAATGATTTTTGGCAAGGACTTAGTAGGATCGCCACAAGATTGCAGTGGTCGGAAACCAGCTTGTTTCTTGCGTTAAATGTAACCTGTTATTACGTTGTTGATGGCATTTAATAATAATGTTATTCCCCGTCAGTTTTTGCATTGGGTGTCCCTCTTCCTTGGAATTTGTATCATTATTCCTTTCTTCTAATCTCTATAATATAATATCTATAATATCTATACGGGAGCAGTTCTTCGGAAATATTGTCCATGCTTAAAGTTTCCATAATGTTAACAAGATTTTGTTTGTCGTGCTTAATTCCCAATTTTTATTCTTGATGAAAACACTGAAATTTATTGTTTATGGGATAAGCTATTCCTATGCGTATTTCACTGGTTCTTTAGATCCAGATCATCAGGACACTTCATCCAAAGATTTTAGAAAAACTAGATATTATGCAAATTAAAATGTTAAGCGAATAAGAATTATAAGCACCAGTTTAACTTGTACAATATCAAAGCTTAAACAAAAACAGTGAGTTTATCTTTTCTTACAAAACTGAACTGGCAACATGCTTTATTTTTTTTATTTTCTTGCGAAAAGAATAAAGCAAGTTCTTCTTGTTTTTATTTTGTTTTTTCCTTTTTATGTTTAAAAATAGATTTATTAGTGGTAAACATTTTCTCTTGCCAATTGGTTTTTTTACCTATTAAAATTCAAATGATATTGAAGACCCACTGTGCAATATAATACTGAAGGCACCCACATACATTCATTAGTACATTTCTGTCAGATGGTATTTTGTTATTATGATTGTTGTTTTCAGAGGCTTCTCTGACATCAAAGATATTTTTCAAATAACTACACAGCAAAACATTCAATTTTACTTTCATTATTATTATTCTTTTAATATTTTCTTTATGAAAACACAAAACATTTCATTTATTTTTTTTTCTACCATTCAGGCTTGTGGTTTTCAATAAAGTTTAGAAAAAAAAAAGCTACTGACTGGAAAAACACAATAAATTTATTATTATACCTTCCAAATACATAAACTTTTAATATTTCACAGTTTGCGATATTTTTTTCTATTTTCCTTGAATAAATATTTTTTTAATTTGTATTGTTTTTTTTTTAGTTTCAATACCTCCATAAAACAAAAAAAGTTGTTCTGTTTTGTTTTTAACAAAAAAAAAAAAATTTATTATTTTATAAAATATATTTTTTCAAAAAGCTTTAAAGAGTTTTTTATGTTTTTTTTTTTTTTTTTTTGTTTGTTTTAGTTTTCTATGACAAGTATTTGTTGTTTGATTTTTTTCTATTCTATTCTGTTCTTTCTTTTGGTTTAAATTCCTTTTCAGCTCAATTTCAAGTGGTTTTTAGTGAAAATCCATTGTAAACCATTGTATTGGAACATTTTCCGTTATTGTTTGTTTATTGTGCTGGTGCTTTTAGTTGCGCTGGATGGTGCTTTCTCGGATAAAGGTCAAGTGTATTGATTTTGTTTTTTGTGCTGTTTGGCTGTACATGTTTCAATTCAACAGAATTTAACTAGAAAGTAAGTAATATATAGTACTAGCTTAACCCGGTGCGCTTCGCTACACTGCTTAAACCACTTCTTCAGTTGAGAGATATTTAATATATGCATCCTATGGAAGGTTTTCCCCCCTGCGCCTTCCCGCTTCATTTTTATTTTCAAAAGTGTAGTATACCATAGGAGTGACTTCTACTAAGTTTGAACATTCTTACTATAACAGTTCTTAAGATATGTGATATTAAACATTGGCGTCCTATGGGGGGTAACATTTCCCCGCTGCTATTTTATTTCAATTTTGGGGTTCAGAAGATCATACTACAAAAAGTTTAATAAAAAGAGTGCAGCGGCTCTAAATTATATTTCTATCTATGAGGGGTACTGCTCCTCCTCTGTCCATTTCTATATTGAAATTTACAGTTTACTATAATAGTAGCTTTAACCACGTTTGAAGACTCTCCCTTTAATAGTTCTTAAGTTGAGCGATATTTAATATATGCATCCTATGGGAGGTGTTTCCCCTATGCACCTACTCGCTTTATTTTTATTTTCAAAAGTGAAGTATACCATAAGAGTGACTTCCACAAAGTTTGAACATTCTCACTATAACAGTTCTTAAGATATGCGATATTAAACATTGGCGTCCTATGGTGGGTACCACTACCCCCGCCGCTATTTTGTTTTAATTTTGGGGCTCAGAAGATCCTACTACCAAAAGTTCAACAAAATGCGTGCAGTGGCTCTTATTAATATTTCTATATATGAGGGGTACTGCTCCTCCCCCGTCTACCCAGCCCATTTGTATATTGAAATTTATAGTTTACTATAATAATAGCTTTAACCACTTTTGAAGACTCTCCATTTAATAATTCTTCAGTTGAGCGATATTTAATATATGCATCCTATGGGAGGTATTTCCCCCCCTGCGCCTACCCGCTTTATTGTTATTTTCAAAAGTGTTGTATACCATAAGATTGACTTCTAGAAAGTTTGAACATTCTCACTATTACAGTTCTTTAGATATGCGATGTTAAACATTGGCGTCCTATGGGGGATTCCACTTCCCCCACTGCTATTTTATTTTAATTTTGGGGCTCAGAAGATCTTACTACCAAAAGTTCTGCATAATGCGTGCAGCGGATCTTAATATATGCGATAATTAATATTGGCATCCTATGGGGGATACCAATTCCCCTGCCCCTATCGAAAAAATAAGTAGCCTATTTTATTTTTAGGGCTCACATGATGTATCTGTAAAAATTTCAGGAAAATCGGTTCAGTAGTTTAGGAGTCTATAAGCCAACAAACATACAAACATTTTTCATTTTTATATATATAGATGTATTCACTTGGGTAGTAATTAATTAAATTAAAAGAAAATACGAATTAACAAGTAATTCATTCATTAAATAAAAACGAAATTATAGCATAAAATTTAATGAAAAAGCTTTTTAAATAAGGTTTATTAACCAAATCTAAGAGCTACTGTCATTTAGAGTGAAAATAAATCCTACGATTTGCCAAATTGTCTATTGTCTATTCCACCGGCGAATGTGGAACGAATTTTTTTTAAACAGTGAGATATACTTTTAACTTCAATCAATCTGATGCTACATTATATAATTTAAGATCTGCTCAGTAGTTCGGATTGGACCATAACATATGCAGAGGGTAACGCAATTGTAGCGAGGAGTACTCGCTACATGGAAGAACTATTCACGAGTATTGAAAAATCAGCAAAGGAAGTAGGCCTCAACATAAATGAGAACAAAACCAAATATATAAAAAAGTCGATGAATGTGAATAGACGGCAGACACAGAATTTTAAAATCACAGATTATAATTTTAAAGGCGTATCGAGTTTCGTATACTTAGGCGTTCTTTTAAAAAACAATAATAGCATGCAGCATGACATAAATGACAGAATATCCACAGACAAATGTTTTTTTTTTATCCACAAGAAGATCTGCACATCCAAACTCGTCTCAAAATCGTGTAAATTACGCGTCTACAAAACGATCACGGCAAAGTATGGCTGCGAAACTTGGTCCATGACTGCGAGCGACCAGCAGCGTCTTAGAATAATACCCAAAATTTTTATTTTATTTTTTTCAATTGGTACAAAAACCAGTATGTCTGGGTTCGCACTATAAAAGCTTCCTTTAAGAAAGTCTGAGTTTATGGGTGAGAGAGGAGAGAATAGAAACATATTCTCTTCCCCTCTCACCAACAAACACAGACTTTCTAAAAGAAAACTTTCATAGTGTGATCCCAGACTAAAAATTAAAAAAATACTTACTTACAATTCTACTGAAAGACCCAACGGGTTTTAAAGGTAAGCTATTATTTGTATACCCTAGAAAGCTACTAAATAATGAGTGACAGAAGCTATTCATTTTGAAAAAGTAAGCGAACTTCAATACATCCTTTTTTTATAATTGTCTATAAAAACAATAATTATTTTCCGTTTTTAATAAAACTCTACAAACTAGTTGAAAATGATAGCATTTGTTAGTGTTCAAATTGTTGAAACATCCTTTGAAAATATTTGCTTCACAGTGGGCTTATTGGTAAAAAAAATCTATAAATTTATATAAGCCACATTGCGATCTTATAGAAAATATAAATATATTATAAATAAATATATTTTGCATAACCTGACCTTGAGCTTGATTAAAAAATAAGAGGAGAAAATATAAGGACATTTTATTACAATTTTAGTACATATACAATTTAAAAAGATTGAGACATTATGTGGTTTTTGCCTTCTAAACAACGCACTGTGGACAAGCGATTTACTCTCGGAAATCATTTCTCGTTCTCGGTAGCCAATTTTATTAACAACCCTGCGGGAAATTTGTGTCAATTGGTCCAACAGACTAGTCCTGGGATTTGTGAAAATAGAACAAGTACAAAAAGAAAGGACTCATGACCAGTGAAAGAAGAACCAATCCCTTAACTGGTTTATGAAGAACAAAAAAGTAGAAAAAGTAATGAATTTCAGTACAGTCTTCACCGGTGCTGTGACACATTTTTTGTTACTTTCTAAAATTTGGTTCTTGAGCTTAATTCTAGGACTTGTTTTATTGAAATAATATTACAATTTAGTAATTGACACTAAGCACGTTCATTGAGAATAGATCTGTGACTGGTAAAATGGTGTCAATTGACCCCCTCCAATGACAACCCCATTTAAAAGTGATAGCTCTTATTCATATAAAGTGTTAGAACTAGAACCAGTCTCTACCAACAAAAACCTATCACGGGACTAGTTTGGTGTCAGTTCGCTTCCCTCTAGGGAAATTTAAACAAGTGAACAAAAATATTCTAAAAGTAAAATATTTATTTTTTTAATATTTCTAATTTTATATTTATCAGCCCCCACTTATTAAAACTTTTTTTTACTTTCTGCTTTTCTCTACTCACCTCACTGTACTTTGCTTTAAAACTTTAAAATTTTTTTTTACACGATTTTGTTTTTATCAAACATATAGGGGATGGAATTAAATGCGAAAGAATGTTTTATTTTCTGGCAAGTTTAAATGCATACTAAAGGCCCAACTATAATGTGCCTAAGTTGGCTTAAGCAAATGTGCGAATACATGTAAAATTTATGAGGTAAACCATATTGAACTTAAGGAAACTTTCTGCTTAGTTTAATGAAACTGTGATTTGGTTAGACAAGGTGCGAATTTAATCGCACATTCCGTACGGAAACAAATGTTTTCAGTGTATTAATCAAATATGTAAAATTGGGAATTTAGCACGTCATACAGAAATAGTATTAATGATAAATTTTGTATTCCCGTAAATAACTTTGATAATATACTCGCATATGCCCGTGCAGAAGACTGAATTGGCAAATTGTTTTTTTGTTGTTTTCTTACGAAGAAAATAGAATGAAACAATTTGTTTTTTAATTTTGTTTTTTCTTTTTACCCACTTACAACTACAATTCGAGTCGGAAAGAACCCAACCAATTGTAGGGGGATGTAAGAAAAGATAAACTCACTGTTTATTGTTGGTGTTTTGTTTAAGCTTTGATATTGTTACTTACGAGTAAGACTTTGAGTGTTTAAAATTCTTATTCGCTTTGGGGTTTTATTCGTATAATATTTTTAGCTTTTCTAAAATCTTAGGAAAAGGTTTCCTGATGAGCTGGCCTAAGCAACCAGTGAAATGCGCATAGAAGCTAGCTTTCCCTCAACAATGAATTTCAGTGTATTTATCAAATATGTAAAATTGGGAATTTAGCACGTCATACAGAAATCGTATTAATAATGTTTTTTTATTTTGTTTTTTTAAATACATTTGAGAGTCTTTTTGTTAATTTTTGGCAGTAGGTTTAGCAAGGCTATGCATATTATGGTTGAGACTTAAGTTAATTAGTTATATAAAGTTAAATTTTAAGGGCCGATGTTGAATGTGAACCAGACCTAAACGTCAAGTTTTTTTCTGTATTTCATTTGACATTTCTCAATTTCAGACTAAAGCAATTTGAACCATGGAAAGATACACAATCGAGCAACGCGTTGAAGTTATTCAGGCTTATTATGAAAATCCAAATGCATATCGTGCATTTCGTTATTTTTTCGGTCAATTTAATCGTCCAACCTAGTTGATATGGTTAATATCTCAAAATCCATAAAAAAATCGTGAAACAGGCTTTGAAATTAGAAAGGCGGTATTCAAAACGTACATACCCCATACCTAACTCAATTTTTTTTTTATGGTGGGTAGGTAGTTTAAAAAGTCGAGTGTTTTTTTTTCTTACGGTGTTTTTTTTTCTGACAATAATGTTCCATGAATGCTACCATTTGCGCGGGTTTTTGTTCTATTCTAAAAAAATATGCGAAAATGTGAAAAGTTGTCGTTTTCCTTTCTAAATAAATGGCAAATTTGTTCCATTTCTTGGCCACAGGTTATAATTGAGTGTGAGATAATACCCTTTTTTGCATCTGCGCTAAGTACGTTTTTATGCAAGCAAGTATTTTTTATTAACTTTTTCTTTAATTTTGGGTACAATTTGTGTTGTATTGTGATATATGATTATATTGTGATGGATATAAAAACTTTTTGTTTTACTTTTATTTAATAATTATTTTTATTTGGCCTGACTTTAATTATTGAAAATCAGTGTTGTTAATGCCTTTTGGAATTCAAAGAAAATTTAATGTTGAAAATTGCTACAACAGCGATGAATATCGCTTATTAGTACAAACTATGCATTCAATATTTAACACGCTAAATACACATTAGTGTTGAGTGTAAAACGTAGCTATTATTTTGTTCCATTGTAATTTAGAAAAATGTATCACTTTATAAGGGTGCGTGTAACCTGATAAATATATTACACAATTATAATGCATTATTGTTTTTTTAGAAAAGAAAACACCTTCATTTTTTGTACAGACACTAAAAAATAATTTTTTCATTCGAAAATTGGAGTAACTTTAATTATTTTAGAACTTTTGACAAAATTAAAAAATCGGTGATATAGTCCTAGACACTCTACTTGACGAAGCTATTTAGGAATTGCAAGATAAAACTATCCGCATAAAATACATAGTATGTAGATGATATTTTGGCCATAGTAAAATTTGACGATAAATATGAAATCCTTAAGACTTTTAACTAATACCATGAGAAAATTCAGTTCACAATTGAGATACAAACCAACACAGGAATTGCTTACTTAGATACAAAACTACGCATTAGTGGAAATAGAATAGTTTTCGACTGGTATGCAAAAGAAACATCATCAGGTAGAATCATGAATTTGCATGCAACACAACCACCAAATCAAATGATTAATACTGCCAGAAATTTTATTGACAGAGTACTCAACATTAGTGACAGACAATATCACTCAAAAAACATAGAAAAGATAAACAACATTCTAACAAACAATAGCTTTCCAAAAATCTTATAAAAACTTGAATAACAAATACAGTGAGGAAAATGAATAACAAAACATCTGGCCCTAATGGCGACAAGGAGAAAAAACAATTTTATAGTGTAAAATACATACCTGTGGTGCGATTCACTAACTTTTAACGAACCGACAATCGTAATATTTGTCGACATTAATATTCGCTTGCAGTAACGATAGTGTGATTCTGTAATTTTTGTTTAACGATAGTAAACAGCTGTATTTTTGTAAAATCTCTGTCTACAAAATGTTAAAAAAAAAACGAAGCACAAAAGAGAATAAAATGTAAACAAATGAAATTGTTCTTAACCCCCCGTGATACACATGTTTTTTCATTAAAAATTCATTGAAAAAGGTCTGTCCAGACTCATGAGTAAGATGAAGGGTTAATTTGTGGTTTTTATATTCTTTTTTTTTGTGAATTTTACATTTAGAATTTTGTTTTTGTTCTTAATTTGCTTTTTTTTGTAAATTTTGAACATAGGATTTTGTTTTTGTTCATAGATATACATATGAATATATCTTTGTATGTATGTAATGGTGTTTTCTTTTCTACAAAAAATGTGACATTTTATTTAAAAAAAAATGCAATTTGGTGTCTGTTTCCTAAAAATTTTGATCCTGAAAAGGATGAGTTTTTTAGAATAAAACAAGCCACCCTTTTCGGGAGCAAAATTTTTAAGAAACAGACACCAAATTGCATTTTTTTTAAATAAAATGTCACATTTTTTTTGTAGAAAAGAAAACACCATAAGCTATATTAAACATAAAATACATTTTATCGATTTAATAAACACAGCCTAAATTATTGTCGCTAAAATAACGACAAAAAAATTGTTTAAAGTAACTGCTGACTTTTAACGACTGCGAATATTGTTAAAAATTTTACTGAATAGCATACTCGATAAATTTTTGTTATATTTATTTTAACGATTCGATTATCGTTATAAAAGTTAGTGAATCGCACTACTGGACTTGCTGATAAACAGAATATCAAAGACACAATAGAAAAGAAAAACATATGGTTTGCTTAGTCTGCTTTCACACGTTTCATCTTTTGATGCTCAACTCTTATTTTTTTAGGTGAAAGAAGAAAGAAGAAAGGGGGTTAGTACGGAGATGCCTGTACTCGGGCAGTACGCTTTGTGTTTTTATTCGTTGATATATGCACAACAATGGCTGCATGTAATTTTTTTCTTTTTTTTTTCTCTTTGATTCGCTGTAAATAAAATTGTTGTTGTTTTGAACCGAAAAAAGTTGAAACCGATTGCTGCGTGTGATTATATTGGCATCTTTAAAAGGGAATTGAAAAAAAGTTGAGCATCAAAAGATGAAACGTGTAAATTTAGACTTACTAACCTAACAACACTTTAAGCACAATATTTACAAACATAAAAACAGCAATAAACAAAGAACAACAAAGCAATGTTGTTTACGAAATACCATGTTAGGGAAAAAAGATCAAAGCTGCGATTTGATTTATATTGTGGAGAACGTTAGAAACAAGAATAACAGAACATAAAATCGACATAAACAAATTTAAGGAAAGTACTGCATTAGCCCAATACATAAAAATACAAATCATACGGCAGATTTTGACAAAGTACGAATATTGGATAGAGAAAAAATCGAAAAGAAAAGATTCACAATAGAGACGTTAAGGATACAACAGAAAATAAAACAGACAATGAACTTAAAAGACGACACACAAAACAGTAATGCCAGTTACTGTGTTGCAATATCAAAAAATAACTAACCTGTGATATAATTTTTATGTTTGCCCACAACAAATTATTGTTCAATGTAATAAAAAATTACTTTCTATTATTGTAAGTCATAATTAATTGTTGAAAAATGTGTGTTGTAATAATATTGTTAAACATATTTTCTTTAATTTAAATAGACAAATCCCTTGATAAAGTGAACATAACATTCACGAAACGTTGGGAAAATATAGGCCGTATTAGCTAAAATAAAATTGTATTTAAAAAATATTTTGTTTTATTAGTTATTCTTAATGCATATTAAAAAAAATTTGGATATTTTGAAACATTTTTTGTGCGCATATTTTCTAACAATAAATGATTTTAAGTCCAGCCTCTTTTTATATGCCTTTTACATCCTCCATTCCATTTTTAATACACTTTGTATGTACTAGTGTATGTTGCAAAATCCTTTTTTCACCTTTGATCTCTGTGCACTCGGTGGCAACTACTTGTGGCTTGCTGCATCAATCGCCACAATAACAATTTACTTTCATCTAAGCACATCAAAGGGAACATACAAATTTGTACATTTTTTCTTTTCCTGTTAATTTTTCTCTTGTTTTTTTAAATGAAACAAATAGAATTAAACTTTTTACCTATTTTTTTCGTGGTTAAATTTTATTATTATTTTTTAGTCAGTTTAAGTGCAGCTTTTTAGAAAAAAATTTGTTAGTCACGTCAATTTTTAAACTGAAGAGGTTTTATTTGTTTCTTTTTTCTAACAAAATAGAAAAGTTTAACAAAAAGTAAAAAAATAGAAAAAAGAATTTGTAAAGAGATTTTTGTAGAGATTTAAAAAGATTAAATAAAAGCTAAAAGAAGTTTATTAAATGCTAAAAACGCAAAAAGTTTTTATTTAATTTCAAAAGATTTTGTTATTCGTGCTTATTTAAAGATAAAATTAAACAAAAAATGTATAGTAAAATTATAATTTTTAGCTTGCGATGCGAGATCAAAATTTTTTTTTATACGGTCGAACTCCTCAGCAGCGAACTTCCATAAAATAAAGCTTTCCATATTATGAATTAATTTAAAAAAAACACAGCTTTTTCGTTTAAATTTTGGTGTGTTTTTATCCCTCTAAAACAAATTTCTATACAGTGAATTTTTCTTGTGAACGAATTTTTCAAATATTTATTTGACTTACCGCCAATTTCACCAAGTTCCGTTAAAACTAACTATTGCTTCCTGTTAACAATATGTTTTGACGGCTATAACTGATAGTAAATTATGACCGAACTTGGTGAAATTGTCCGTTATTTATGTATATGCATTTTTGTTTCCACATAATAAACTAGTGGCCTAGACAATTCGATTTGAACTCATAATTAAAACAAATACTGAAGGAAAAAAATAAATGCTTTATAAAGTACGGGTATAAAAAATACTCTCAAAAATTAAGAAGGGAATGAAATATACACGCAGCAATGAGAATGGGAACAAAAAATACTCACATTCTTTTATTTTAAGTTTGGCATATGTGTGCACGAAATATTTTGTATGTTAATTTCTGTGATATTGCAACAACAATTCTTTGTATGCGTACGCTAGAAACGACACAGATGTAAATATAACAAATTCTTTGTAAACGTTTGTTACATGCGACACACAAGTTAACATTACAGTTTCTTTGTATATGTCCGTTACATCCCTGCAAAAATTATTGGCTTACTTGATCCATTTTAGATAATAATGTTTAACTACAACATGATCCAATGTAATGCAATCATGGATCATATCATTGTTAGACAAGAGTTCGCAGTTAAACGACATGTTTTCGTTTTTCAACCATTTCAAAATTAATAATCTGGAGTGTAACATGGAATACTTTGAAATCTAATCCACGGGAGTATGTATAAATGCGGAGTAGTTTTAAGACTACTTCGTTATAATGTAAAGCTTGGTTTTATGGTCATGCACTAGGACATCCTAATGTTTAATACTCCATGTTTTTTCAATACATTTGGGTTACCTTTGGACTAGTCCTAGTCCCTTATATACGCATGAATGTATAGACTAGTCGTATTATTATTTTCAGATATAGGACACACAAGTAAATACCACAAATTCTCGCAAACTGCACGAAGTGATTTTCAAATGCTAGGAGTATTGGCAAAATTTTTTTACTGTACTGAAAGGTTTTGAAAAAAACAGGTACTGTCTAGAGTGTATTAAATCCTTCTTCTACACATGAAAACTAAAAATCCGAAAGCACTTTCATTTAAATTATCTATTTTATATTTTTGCTTCCCTGTGTATTTAAAATTATGCCAGTAATTGTTGACATTGTTTTTCCTATTATTTCCTTAACCAATTAACACTTCCCCTTTTTTATTTATTGTAAGAAAAATGTGTAAGAATTTTATTTTTGTGCAAAATCTTGAAATCACAGCGCAAAATAAATCTTAAGTTTTTGTATTTTAGTGACAATTTCAATTGTTGCAAATGTGTGAATTCATGTGCAATACACCAGCAATTGTTTGAGATGACAGTGACATTAATACCAACAAACAAGCATACATTTACAATTGCATTCAATACAAATACAAACAAACAAAAAACTAAACCCATTCACACTTATTTATAAACAACAAAAAAATACATGAAAACGCAGATACTTGTGTTCGAAATAAATGATTTGTTAAACTGGCAACACCAAAAAAACAAACAAAATATAGAAATGGCAAAAGAAATAAAAACGAAACAAACAAAAAGCTCGAAATAATACTCTTGAACAATACGAGTGGAATATGGAATCATCGGAAAGGAAACATTGACATTGTATTTGGCACACTAATACATTCACACTTGTATGTGTATTTAGTTTAAGAGAGCTAAAAAGCGAAATGTTTTAAGTAAAATAGGCAGGGATGGGAAACTAAAACCGGTCATTGTGTAGAGGGAAGTAAAAAAGTTAAATTTTCAAATCTATTGTGTGAAAAACTTAAAAAATTCGATATTCACATAAGATGGAGTTCACATGAGTTTTGTTTTTAATATTTTTTATGACATGTTAAAGGTTAAACTTTTTTGATTTGTTCTCATTTAGTTTCAAAAATGTCAAATTTTATTTGACCGGAATTAGTTGCGAAAGTTTTATTTTAATTCTAAACCTTTTAATCACCCTTGTGTAAAAAAACCCCACAAAAGAAATAATTTTTACACGACATACAAAATAATTGTTGACGTTCACTAAAGAAACCTCTTGACTTTGTTAGCAATATCAATTAAGTATTGAAACACATTTTTTGATTAAAAAATATTTTTAATATTTTCAAAACTAACGTAAGTTACCCTCGTGTGTGGTTTTCCACACATATGAAGTTTCTACGTAATTTGCACTAGAGACAACATTTTCTGTCGGCAAGTGTGAATATTTTTGATATTGTTGCGAACTGTATGCAATGTATGTCTTATAAAGTTTTTTTTTTTAATTTATTTATTGAATCTTCATATATTTAATATGAACTAACAATAATTAATCAAATCTTAGCCTAATACTTTATTTCATGTCCTGCCAGTGCCAGACAAAAATTTTCTCATCGCGGGTTCTGTTCACTTATGTAGGTGTTTATCGCTCATCTAATTGGATAAGTGCTGCAGTATCTCTTCTTCTTAAGCGAGTGTGGCCGCTTTAATTTAAAATATTTCGTGCTTGTGGGATCGGATGCAATTCGAGCCTTTTTAAGTATTTTACTGCATATTTCGTAATCATAGTTTTAACTAATGGAACATTGAGATCCCTGTGAATATTTGAGTTTTTAACATACCAAGGGGCAGCTGTGATAATTCGAAGTAGTTTATTTTGGCGCCTTTGAATTTTTTCGATATTAGAGGCCGAGGCAGTGCCCCATAACTGAATACCATAGCACCAGATTGGCTTTAATATGGAGTTGTAAAGTAGAAGTTTGCAGTCGAGACTAAGGACAGAGTTTCTTCCAATAAGCCAATGAACTTGGATGGCTTTTAGTTTCATTTGAATTAATTTTGCCTCTATATAGCTTTTTCACGTTAAACGGCGATCTAAATGTATACCGCGATATTTAACATGCGAATTTTGAGGTATTATTTGATTATTGATTTTAATAGGGGGACATGATTCCCGACGCAAGGTGAATGTTATATGTACGCATTTTTGTTAATTGACCTTTATCCTCCATTGTTTTAACCATATTTCTAGTTGAAATATATGATCCTGTAAGTAACGTGATGCTTCATGGCGGGTTTCGTGCACGCTTAGAAAGGCTGTGTCATCCGCAAATGTTGAAGTTTGTGTGTAATTGTTTGTTAGCATGTCCGAAGTATAAATTAAGTATAATAGAGGGCGCAGAATGCTGCCTTGTGGGACTCCAGCGCCAATTGGCTGAGGTGAACTTCAGAAGTTTCCTTCTTTAATAATTAATTGACGACCGACTAAGTAGCTTTCTAATAGCTTGTGTGTGTTTGCTGGTAAATTTTGTTTCAATTTATGTAATAAGCCTTCATGCCAGACTTTATCAAAAGCTTGAGAAACATCGATGGAAAGAGCGGAACAATATTTTCTTTCTTCAAAAGCTTTTCCTATTGCGTTCACTATACGATGGGTTTGTTCAATTGTGTTGTGTTCTCTTCTAAAGCCGAATTGGTGGTTAGGAATACATCTGTTTTCATTTAGAATTGGGGTTAGTATTAACGCTAACAGCTTCTCAAACAACTTTGATATATTTGAAAGTAAGCTTATAGGCCTATATGACTTAACTTTTGTGTGATCCTTTCCTGATTAAGGTAATCATGATGACTAAGGAAACCTTCCACTTTTGAGGATAGTATTCAAGGCGTAAAATTGCATTAACAATTAAAAGAATAATTCTCCCCGCTATATAATATACACACAATATATAATATACACACAATCTTTGGGATAAATACATCGTTAAAGTAACGTTAATGATGACTTTGATTACAAACGAATTATGGTGTCACAGCAAAGTAGACAGACATTGCATATGTGTCAAAAATACACACACGGGGGTAACTAATGTAAGTTTTTTTAAAGGGTGATTTGAGGATAAAATTATAAGAAAAAAGTGCAGCAAAAGCACACCAATCGCTCACCGAAGCTTGTCCCTAATATTCTTATAATAACATCATTCGGTATGTTTTCGGTTTAAAAAGATTTGACAGAATTTCGGAATTCTCAAGTAGATTTATGGATTTATCTAATGAAATGTCTTATTTTTCTCCATAAAATCATAATGACAAAAGAACCAGAATACCTTTTTAACCGAATACGATTTGCCAGATCGCGTAGAGGAAGATATATTATTCAATTTCGGCATCGAAGCCATGCATCTGAATGCCAATTTTTTGTTTTTAGCATACGTCTCTGGAATCAACTTCCAAGTCATATCCAAAACACAGCAACGCAATAAATTTTTAAGAAAATGATTACAGATTTTTTGACGTAATTTTTCTTCTTTTTATAATTTAAATCATTGTTTTTATTTCAACTAGTAAAATATATTTGTGTTAGTTGTTTCTACTCACATATACTTTTATTTTTTCAACATAAATTGATCCTTCTTTTTTATGTATTTTATGTATTATTTTTTTTCCCCCAAAATTTTGTAAGACTATTGACATTTTATATTATTATTTAACAGTTCTGATTCTAATATTGTAATTTATAAGATATACTATCTTGTTGTATTAGAAAATCGATATAAATATATAAATAAATAAAAATAAATATATTTCGTCGAATTGAACGTGCGAAAAATGGTTTGTGCGGTTGAAATGTGGTGATTTTGATACGAAAGGCAAAAAAAAACCGCATACTAAATCGAGCAAACTTTATCGAAATTTGTTATTTTGGTATCGTGATACTAGATTTATACTCTATCGTAATTTGAGATACTAGCATTCAATATCGAGTAACAAAAGAAATTACTTTTTTGAGTTTTCATTCGATACGTCAGTGTCTAACGTATTCAGAAAAATGCGATAGTTCATGCGATATCAAATGCGGTGATTAGACTCCATGATTTATCCAAAAAGTAAGCAAACTGGATATAAAACAAGTTTAAGTCGAGACACGTTAAAAGAAGATTTTGCATATCAAAAATGCTGCTTAAACACAATAAGCACAGACTTTTTCATCAAACCATTTCTTGCGATTTAATTGAATCCGTTATAATCAGGCTTGCCAGACGGCCTTGATTTTTCTTTATATACTAGAATGTTTTGTGCATGTCAAGATAAATTATATTTTGCCTAGATTTGTTTAAGCCCAATCAAAAAACACGTTATTAGTTTTTGAATTTGTTAACGGTTTTCCTCAAACAAAGTTGAGTCAAAAGCAAAGAAGAAATTCATCGTGTTCTTTAAGTGTACATATTTGTTAAAAAATCTATCTAAACTACGTATCCATAATTCAGCACTAATAAATAGTTTGTTAACACTGAGATGCTGACTTTAAACAAAAACCCTTAAATTGGATCAAACCATCAAAAGAGACCTGTACTGGATACAGTGGATTTGTTTTAAGCAAGAATTGGCCGATCACCAGCTGGCAATCATCAGCTGCTGCAAGACTACATAGTTTGAAACTATTAAAAAAATAGTGGCAGAGAAGTTTTACTCCTTCCGCCTATAAGACCTTGTGTTGTCTGGGTACCTGTTGTTTCGATCAATACATCCGTACACCTGCTGGAATACATTTCACTTCAGAAGAGGCCATCCAATTTCAGAAAGAACGAAAGTGGTCATGTGCATAATCCATATAAGCCATTACCTCATGCAAAAAATCATATTTTAATATAAAGCTTCCTAAAGGAGGACTAATTTAAACATAATATGGTTGCACGCGACACTAATATGGTTAAAGTTACAATAAAATTTTCTAATAGTTTTGATTTAGAGGTGACCATATAGAAAATTATACTTTCTTAAGTACACGTAAACATTTTCTCTATAGTTACACTATATTTTTAAGATCATACATACTTGCATTTAATTATTAAATAACTTTTCCATCCCTGCTTTTCTACACTTAAACATGAGTACAGTGCAATCTCCCTTAACGGACACTTCCCATAAGCGGACACCCCTATTAAACGGACATTGTTGCTAGGTCCCGGCAGCGCTCCATAAGAAAAGCATTGCAGTCGCTTTCCCTTGAACGGACGCTTCTCATGAGCGGACGCGGACACCCGCTAGATAAAAAAAATTCTCTTGGACGGACACTTAGCTTATTTTTTCCCCGAATTTTTCATGTCATAATTTACAAATAAGCCTGCCAAGACTCTTTTAATTTGTTCGCTTTAACAACAGGGCACGGTTTATCATATTTACTACATCACATAACATAGTTAAATGTGGGAATGTTAAATACATATTTTCTCTCTTACATAATGTTTTCAATTTAACGTTTTTTCTACGATTTACGCTTCTGCTTCGGAGAGTTGACAATACTAATTCTTGCAATGTTTGTCGTGCATACGCATGGTGTACAAACCTATTTGACCAACAGCTTGTAATCTATGCAATTACTTATGCGATTTAGGGGATTCCCCAAATAATAATCGATGTGCGTTTGCTTATTGTACTTTGGAATGCATTGTTCATTCGTTTGTATACATTAGTGCGGTAAGACTTTTTAAAATGGATAAAAAGAGGCCTGTATTAACTATTAAGCAAAAAATAGAAGTGATTGAAGTGTACAACAAAGAAAAATTAAGCGTGAGAAATTTATCGAAGTACTCATAATACATTTTAAACTTTTATTACATATAGAACTACATTTAATGATTTTTTGTTATTAAACCCAATTGAATTGTTTATTTTTTATATTTTTTTTAATAAAAGTATGTTTCTTTAAATAAAAACAAACAATATAAGGCAAAGTTTTGTTGATTTAAATTTGTAGTTTTCTCTTGGCCGGACAGCCCCCTTGTGCGGACACATTTCAACGGTCCCTTCGGTGTCCGCTCATGGGAGATTCCACTGTATAAGAGTTCGCTTTCGGCATTGTTTTCAATTGAAATAGAAAATTCTACAAATACAAATACATGTGTATGTGTGTTTGTATTTTTTATTGTGTTTGGAAGAGTGCACTACAACTTTTGTTTGTATTCTAATTTATGTAAAATCAAATCTCCACTGTTCAGTGAATTTTAAACAATAATTTAAAACACACAATTCTATTGTACGCATTATAGAGGAATAGTGTTAAACACATCCATTGGAAACAATACACAGATACACAATACAATGCGACACGCACTATAATAAGGTTAACAACAACTACAACTAAGCCAATATAGATTTCGCCAATATAGATCAATTACATTACAAAAACTTTTAACTGGAATTAATTAAATAGAAAGCATTATAACCTGGGCAATCACCTAAACTAATATTATGTGTGGTATAAAAGGCAATTTCTAACGGGCTTTGTCAAGGTTAATTAAAACAAAATTTTAGGTTTCTACATTCACATGGCAACGAAAAGCCGAACTTATTTTTAAAGGCGGATTTACATTCTTTTTAATGTTTAAAAAATAAATTATGTAAATCTCACTTTGGTATTGATTTCTTTCTAAACAGTTAATAAAAATTTTGGCAAAATTTCCTACAAAAAGTAAATTTTGGCGAAATTTCCTATAAATAGTAAATTTTGGCAAAATTTCCTATGAAAAGTAAATTTTGCAAAATTTCGTATGAAAAGTAAATTTTGCCAAAATATCCTATAAACAGTAAATTTTGTCAAAAATTTCCTATAAACAGTAAATTTTGGCAAATTTTCCTATAAACAGTAAGTTTTGGCTAAATTTCCTATAAGCAGTAAATTTTGGAAAAATGTCTGTTTCGTAACAGTTTGATTTTGCCGAAATTTCCTGTAAGCAGTAAATTTTGGCGACATTTCCTTTTAACATTAAATTTTGGTGAAATTTTTTTTTAACAGTAACTTTTGCCAAAATTTTCTTATAAACAGTAACTTTTGCCAAAATTTCCTATAAACAATAAATTTTGGCAAATTTCCTATAAACAGTAAATTTTTGCAAAATTTCCTATAAACAGTAAATTTTTGCAAAATTTCCTATAAACAGTAAATTTTTGCAAAATTTCCTATAAACAGTAAATTTTTGCAAAATTTCCTATAAACAGTAAATTTTTGCAAAATTTCCTATAAACAGTAAATTTTGGGCAAAATTTCCTAAAAACAGTAAATTTGGCAAAAATTTCCTATGAACAGTAAATTTTGGCAAAATTTTCTATAAACAGTAAATTTTGGCAAAATGTCCTATAAACAGTAAATTTATGTAAAATTTCACATAAACAGTAAATTTTGACAAAATTTCCTAAAAACAGTAAATTTTGACAAAATTTCCTGTAAACAGTAAATTTATGCAAATTTCCTAAAAAAAAGTAAATTTTGGCAATATTTCCTATAAAAAGTAAATTTTGGCAATATTTCCTATAAAAAGTAAATTTTGGCAAGATTTCCTATAAAAAGTAAATTTTGGCAAAATTTCCTATAAACAGTAAATTTTGGCAAAATGTCCTATAAACAGTAAATTTATGTAAAATTTCACATAAACAGTAAATTTTGACAAAATTTCCTAAAAACAGTAAATTTTGACAAAATTTCCTGTAAACAGTAAATTTATGCAAATTTCCTAAAAAAAGTAAATTTTGGCAATATTTCCTATAAAAAGTAAATTTTGGCAATATTTCCTATAAAAAGTAAATTTTGGCAAGATTTCCTATAAAAAGTAAAGTTTGGCAAAATTTCCTATAAAGTAAAGTTTGGCAAAATTTCCTATAAACAGTAAATTTTGACAAAATTTCCTATAAACAAAAAATTTTGACAAAATTTTCTATAAACAGTAAACTTTAGCAAAATTTCCTACAAACAGTAAATTTTGGCAAAATTTACTATAAAAACTAAATTTTGGCAAAATTTCCTATAAACATTAAATTTATGCAAAATTTCGTATAAACAGTTATTTATGCAAAATTTCCTATAAACAGTTATTTATGCAAAATTTCCTATAAACAGTAAATTAATGCAAAATTACCTATAACCAGTAAATTTTGGCAAAATTTCCTATAACCAGTAAATTTTGGCAAAATTTCCTATAACCAGTAAATTTTGGCAAAATTTCCTATAAACAGTAAATTAATGCAAAATTTCCTATAACCAGTAAATTTTAGCAAAATTTCCTATAAACACCCAGTAAAAACTTCGCGTACAAAATAATGTGTTGAGTAATCAGAAAAACATAAGAGCACTACTTACAATTCTACTGAAAGAACCAATGAATTTTACAAAGGATGTCCCAAAATGAACGCATTCAAAAGCAAGTCATTATTTTTTTTACTTTAATACATCCAGAAAAAAGTAGTTATAGAAGTTGTTATACATGTAGTTATAGAAGAAAGCTACTAAATAATGAGTTAAAGAAGCTATTCATTTTGAAAAAGTAAGCGAAGTTTTTACTGGGCAGTTAATTTTGAAAAAAATTTCCTATAAACAGTATATTTTGACAAAATTTCCTGTAAAAAGTAAATATTGGCAAAATTTCCTATAAACAGTAAATTTTGGCAAAATTTCCTATAAAAATAAATTTGAGCGAAAATTGCTATAAACAGTAAATTTTAGCAACATCCCAGTAAAAACTTCGCCTACAAAATAATGTGTTAAGTAATCAGAAAAACCTAAAAGCACTACTTACACTTCTACTGAAAGAACCGATGAATTTTACAAGGGATGTCACAAAAGGAACGCATTAAAAAGCAAGTCATTATTTTTTACCTACATACAATCAGAAATAAGTAGTTTTAGAAGTTGTTATAGAAGCAGTTATAGAAGAAAGCTACTAAATATTGAGTGAGAGAAGCTATTCATTTTGAAAAAGTAAGCGAAGTTTTTACTGGGATCCTATAAATAATTTTCATGTGATATTTTAATTTGTTAACATTTTGATCGCTTAAAGCTGGGTTTTTGAGATCTCAGTTAAACTAGGATTAGTTAATCCGACAACCATTACTAAGCCGCCGTTACTAAGTTTGTATACAACATTTTGACGGAACGTTAAACGCTAAACTATGTTTAAACTAAGTCCACATCTCAAAAAACCGACAAATTATTGGAACATCAGGGTTTTTTTTTAATTGTCTAAAGTTAACAGGACTTCGGCGCAGGTTGTAGTTTATTAAATGATTGTGTGCGTTCTCATTATAGGGCACATGAAATGCAGCGAAAATTGGTACATTGCGCAGATAGTGTGGTAACACTACAAAATACACTTTGGTTTGAAAAAAATTTAATCGAGTTAAGCCCTAATTCTTTATTTTCTTCACATTAAAATCGCACATTTATTTTACCCAATTTCAACTTTCAGAACTTGCAAAAAAAACGTCAAAAATCTTTTAATCACATTCTACACAATTGATATCCTTTTAACAACAACATTGAAAATGTGTCGCATTATCTAAAAATATTCTTAGCAAATATCCTTAAGCATATGAAATCCGTATTGTGCTCATATTTTTTTTTAATTCTTTTCGTATATTCAAAGAATGAAAGATTCCTGGAAATCCGACTACTATTCTTTGAAATATTAGAAATGTATTAAATTTAACAAATATTTACTTTCTGCAACATTTGATTTAGTTTTCTGGAAATTTTTCATGGTAAGAAAAATGTTATCAACTTGAGTTTTTCATCTTGCTGAGATTTATTTTCAATACAATGTTTTTTTTTCTTGTTAAAATTTGAATGAAGCTTTGTGCCCTCCAACTGAGTATGTTTTTTTTTTGTACATTTTTCTTCCTATTTCCTGCTGTTGAATTTAGGATTTTTGAAATTGTTGTTATTTGCTTCGATTTAATAACACACGTGTTTGGCTGATGTCTTGATATCAACGCACAAAACGACGCATTTTTCCTAATACTATACCTGTGTGCCTGTGATATGATTAGTTTTGAAGGGAAGGAGCAATGGAATGGCCTTGACTTTTGAAACCTTTTTAGGGTTATGTTCTTTTATTTTAAGTAAACTTTTTTCGAAAATAAATGGTACTTTTAAGCCTGCTTTAGCTGTTAACCGGACTGCTGCTCTGGCAAATCATCATAAATAGATTTAGGCGGTATTTGTACGACGTCTTTTCAAACGTTTCAACAAACGTGTTTGTTTTGTTTATAGACGATTGGGTTAGTAAAGAAAGAGTTGTTGCACCTTGAGAAATGTGGTTTCAGTAGGGTGGCGCTACGTGTCATATAGCGACCGCAGGCCAAGTCTTAAATTTAAATATGGCGATATTTTGATTTCGAGCGATGTATCTATCAATTGGCCTCCAAGGTTACGCGTTTTCATGCCTCTCGATTATTTTTTTGGACCTAAGTGAAGTGACTGCCTTATGCTGATAAACCAGCAACAATCGACGCCTTGGAGGGCAACACAATTCGTGACATACGGTCAACAATGCTCAAAAAACTGGCCAAAATTAGACGTCCAAAATGGACTTCGTCAAGAACATCCACGTTTTTTTTTTTTTTTATTACAATTTTTTTTCGTGTTATTTTTTATACAATTTCAAGTTCTATCGGGATAAAAAAAACATCCTTTACGACTATTTATTACTAAACACTACAACCGCGTCTAATTTTGTTTAATTAAAAAAAAATAGGTAAGGTTTGTTTGCCTTAGACTCATAAACAGGGGGACGAATTTATATGCAAATGCATTTTTTCTTTAACATTTTAAATAATATACATATGTACATATTTATACGCATCAATCCATCACTGATACAGAGGTGCTGGAAGGTGTACGAAAGGACCAAACGATGGTACCCTCATCAATGTTCAACGAAGGTGGCGAAATCAAAAAACTTCTCGGCGCGGGAGTTACAGAACTTGGTCACCGATGTTTGGAATCTCTTACTGAAACTAATGATTGAGGCTATTTTCTGTAGGGCAGAAAAGGCCTTCGAAAGGGCAAATTTTTTACTTTTTTTCACTGCCAGCCATAATAACGTGCATACATGGTTTGTAAACATGTTTTCAAAGAATACTTTCTTTTGGCAATTTCATTAAAATTCCAAAAAAAAATAATAACAAAAACCGTAGATCCAATTTAAACATATAATTAAATTGCTAAGAGGTCGTTAATATATCAAGATGTTAAAAGGAATTTGAGAAACTTCTAAATTACGAAATATTTTGAGAGAACATTTAGAATAATAAAAATTTTTTTTATATTTTTTTTTTTTTTTTTTTTTTTTGTTAAGCCTGGTACTCTGTTCAACATTTCACGTGAAATGCAGTCAAAACGCATATGAAAAAAACTTGTGCGGAATATCTATGAAATAATGTTGATAGAGTTGTACTCTGTGCATTTTGTGAAAAGGTTCCGAAATGTTTCTGGCAACATTTTTTCACAACTGCGAAACAATGTAAGCTGCACTTATTTCACGTGGAATTTTAAGCACAAGCAAACAAGTATGATCTGATTATCAAATAAAGCCTGGTACTCGGTTCAACATTTCACGTGAAATGCTGCGACAACTCATATGAAAAAAGCTTGTGCGGAATATCTATGCAAAAATGTTGATAGAGTTGTACTTTGTTTGTCTGCTTTCACACGTTTCATCTTTTGATGCTCAACTCTTATGTTTTTAGGTGAGAGAAGAAAGAAGAAAGGGGGTTAGTACGGAGATGCCTGTACTCGGGCAGTACGCTTTGTGTTTTTATTCGTTGATATATGCACAGCAATGGCTGCATGTAATTTTTTTCTTTTTTTTCTCTTTGATTCGCTGTAAATAAAATTGTTGTTGTTTTGAACCGAAAAAAGTTGAAACCGATTGCTGCGTGTGATTATATTGGCATCTTTAAAAGGGAATTGAAAAAAAGTTGAGCATCAAAAGATGAAACGTGTAAATTTAGACTTTATTTTGTGAAAAAGTTCCGAAATGATTCTTGCAACATTTTTTCACAACTGCGAAATAATGTAAGCTGCACTTATTTCACATGGAATTTTAAGGAAAAGCAAAAAAACTATGAACTGATTTTTAAATAAGAAATGAAAAATTAAAACAACACAGCCGGTAACAGTTTTTTATCCATATTTACTTTCTATTTTATTAAATTTTTTATTAAAAAAAATTATTTTTAATGAAATACATGTGGTGTTTGTTTACATACGCAAAACAATGTCGTATACTTTGCAGGTATAAAAACGTCAAATTGTACAAACTCGCAAGATAGGTTACATTGATACTTGTCAAAATTTTCGTGTGAAATAATTAATGTTGCTCACCATTTTTCACAAATTTGAACAGAGTACTAGGCTTAAGAAATAACAAATTCAAATAATACAACCGGTAAGAGTTTTTTTTTTATCTATTTTTAGTTTCTTTTTTATAAAAAAAAAATAATTTTTAGTAAAATACATGTGAGGTTTGTTTACATACGCAAAACAATGTCGTATACTTTGCAGGTATAAAAACGTCAAATTGTACAAGCTCGCAAGATAGGTAGCATTGATACTTGTCAAAATTTTCGTGTGAAATAATCAATGTTGCTCAACATTTTTCACAAAATTTGAACAGAGTACTAGGCTTTAGTTTGAAAGCAAATTTTAAGAGAATTAAAAACAATAAAAAAGCCAACAAATTATTTTAATAGTGATACTAGCATATAACCCGCTACTTCGTTGGCGCCTCCCTTTCTTTCGTGGACATATTAATATGCCAAGTTAGAGTTTCAAGGTTTAAACAAAAAAGTACCAAAATTTGTTATCTTATAGGTTCTCATTCACTCAGGATACTGCACCTTAATTTTATGTTTCTAAGTTCAATATTATAGAAGATTTCAAAAAGGACCATATGACGAAGGGAAAAGTAAAAGAAAGAAATTTAATTTCGCGTATTTACTACCATTTTTGATACTTTTTTCTCCCTATTGAAGTATCAAAAGTTTTAATTTTGGAGTAGAAGACCATAATTTTATACGTTTATGTCAACGAATAGAGAAAATGTTTTGTAAAAAAATGTTCCAAAAATAGGTACGATTTTCACCCCTTTAATGTTCGAATTTCTAAACAGTATGTGATATAATTTTTTTTTTCTATGTTTGTTGAATTTAAAAATATATGGGGTGACAAACAGTGTTGGGCAAAATACATGGTTTGCGGTATTTAAAATACAAAATACTTACACATCCTGTATGTATTTAAAATACAAAATACAAAATACTTACACATCCTGTATGTATTTTAAATACAAAATACTTCCATTTATTGTACGTATTTCAAATACAAAATACTTCCACGTCATGTACATTAAGGTTATAACTTTTTTTTTGAGTGCAAAATACCACTCCAGCGCCATGTGGGGAATTTTGTTCTAATAATAAAAAACTGGGGTTTAAGCTGATTCGGTGAAAAAAGTTTCCGCACCGTAAGCGATTCCGAAGACTCCATATTATGTGTAAATTTTATTTTTGGAAATTGAAACCCTTTTGATTTTGCATTAGACTTATGAAAAATGGTTTGGTAGATTAAAATGCAATCAACCATCAATAAACTGACAGAATATATTTTGTAAACTATGTTTTTAAAATACAAAATACTCCCATTTTTTATGTATTTAAAATACAAAATACAAACTACTTATATTTATTGTATGTATTTAAAATACAAAATACAAAATACTTGCACGTCATGTATTTAAAATACAAATAGAAAATACGTATTTGTATTTTAAATACGTATTTCAAATACATGTATTTCAAATACTGCCCAGCCCTGGTGACAAAAAAGTTCCAAAATACAGGTTTGACCTGTTTACTTTCCAAAAGGGCCAAGTTTCAAAAAAGTACCAGATACCAGTCCGCTTATTTTTTTTAATGATCAACGACAAGCATTAAATTTTTTAATTTCTCTTTTAGTTATCCCCTAAGCATTTGGAAAAATCCCATTTTGCACTTAATTTAGACCGTGATTTTTTCATGTTTGTGAAGCGGGAACAGATTTTTTTATATTTGAGAAGCTGGGTACAGAAAAAATACCATTTTCTGTTCCCCCTGTGTATTTTTATATTTCTATTTGCACACATTCGTATTGTTGTTATGTTGCTTTATTTTTTTTTTATTTCAATGTGGCACCTCAAATTGCTTGTTTTTACAAATAAGCAAGTAAAGAAGAATAACCGCACTGAAAGAAAAATGCTTCATATATTTTATGAATCGTTTTCATAAAAAAATTTCACTGGTTAAATGAAAATTTTCATTGTCCAAATGGAATTTCGTAGTTATAATGAAGTATTTTCGTTAAAATCGATTCATTGGATTTCGTAATTACGTTAAAAATTTTCATTGGATATATGAAAACTAAAGTTTGTCCAAGTTAAACAAAAAATTTTAATTGGGAACATAAAAAACAATATACTAACATAACTTTATTTATAAATTAATACAAAATTATAGTTTCCTTAAAAATATGTTTAATTGTTAATTAAAAAATATAAGATTAAATTATTTCATTATCTAATGTAATATGCCATTAAATTTTTGAAATAATTGAAAAAAAAAAAATATTTTTAACATACAAATAACTCTATAGTCTCAATAATTAAAAGTATAAAAATATTTCGAAAAAGCATGCCATCATAAATTTAAATTTTCATAATGACAATGAAAAATCCATAAATACGTATGTTTTTAGTTTTCTTTAATATGTACATACCTAAATACATATACATCCCAATTATGAATGAAAATTCCCCGGGAGTTTTCTCCCTTCTCTCATTTTTCCCATGTTAATTCAATTGTAAAAGTAGGAAAAGGGAAAAAACTCCCGGGGAATTTTTATTCATGATTGGGCTGATAGTACATATGTACTAAGTAATGAACAAATAAATGTTCTCCTTAAAAAAAAACACACCCTTATTTTAAACTGTTGTCAACCAAATGTTGTATGTATACGAAAAAGCTTGTTCTCTCTTTATGTGGTCTTTTTTTATTATGCGTTAAGCTTCGTACAGACGATGGTCAGATCTTACAATTATGTAAGCAGGCGTTGCCAACAGCAATATTTTTCTGACAATGGTGCGATTGTCAGATACATTAAGTTTGCACTTCTGCAAATACAAATGAGCTTATAATGTTCACACAGTTGTAAGACATTTTAGCCAATTTTAATGCAATTTAAGCAACGCTGCTTACCAATATTGTAAGATCTGACCATCGTCTGTACGAAGCTTTAGCAAAAAAAATCAACGTTGTTATTGTTGTTATGTTATGACAATTTAATCTCATATTTACGCTCTTAATTAGTAATTGCAAAAAACATAGTTCTTTTATTCAAAAACTACACTGCCCCAGTAGGCTAGCTGCTAGTGAGCTAGTCTATCAGAGCCGAGATTGCGGGATCGATTCCTGCCAGCGACTCTGGTTAAAAAAAAAAGCTGAATAAGAACAAATTTGATTAAAAAAAAAAAATCCAATGAATAACATTTATAAATCTAATGTAATGTTTCATTAAATAAATTTTAATGAAACAGGTTTCATTGATCCAACGAAGCGCTGCATATGTTCCTTTTTAATGCAATTTTTCATGGGATTAATGTCAAAATTAATTGGTATTCCGAAGAAAATTCTTTCAGTGCGATAACGGGAAAAAAATCAACCCCAAAATATGGGAAAAATATCATCGTTTGAATCTGTTGTGTTTCTAAAATGAATTTAAATTAAAACATGATTTTTAAATCCATGTCTGAATTGCGTGTTAGTAGATCGATTTGTCGAGAGGCGCACCTCTGGCCCAAATTTTACGTTTAAGCTTCAGGCATTTAGGCAGTGCGTTAATGAATTATCTGTCAGTCAGTCAGTAACGTTACAATTTTATACTTATTTATGGCTTAATATTAAAAAACGTAACTAGATTTTTACTTTCTTTACAGAAGAAGAAAAAAACTTAATTGAATCCGTTAAACTAAAGAGATTAAAAAAAGTTTAAATGCAATTTTTTATTAAAAGATACAACAAATGTTATACTTTAGCCCCCTAAAAAGTCAAAGCAAGTTACATTTGGAATTTGTCTAGTAGAATAAATGAAAAAAGGTTTTTTTTAAATTGAGTTACGCTATTTTTATATTATGCCATCGATATATAGATTTTAATTAAATCTGTGTCGTCTAAAGTTGCGCAAATACCAAAATTGCTTTTGTTTTTCAACTGCAGTTTTCTTCCTTAAAGGAAATTTTTCATTTCCATTAAGTTTCGTTATTTATTATCATTTGCCTGCTGTCTGCTTTTTCCTCGTCTTAAATACTTTTCAAATTCGTTAGTTAATGAGATGAATTACTTAAAAATTTAAACTTTTTAAGTTTGTTGCTGGCGCAATTTTTTCCATTTTCCATTTTCCATTTATACTGCCTGCCTCTTTGTTATGCTGTAAAACTCGTACTGGTAAGTTGCCTTAAGGTATGCTATACAAATTTTCTGTGTTTTTCGTTGTGAAATTAAATTAAAAGTGACTTTTTTACTTTGTGAAAAGTAAATAAGTAAATATATAAATTAACTTTCTTTTACAACAACTTAAATGGCCTTAGGTGGACGACAATGAGAACGACACAAGGAGAGAAATAAACAGTAAACTGGGCAGTTTGTTATAAAACGAAGATGGTTATTTTAAGAGCATAATTTAAGGCTTAGAGAACTAATAAAAGAAGTAGTTAATAATTCACGAAATTTAAGTTGGCATTATTTCACAAAAGTTTAATAATTGATTCTGAAACCTTATTAGAAAGGCTTTTTAAGTTATTTAAAGAACTTAACTACGTTTATTTAATCTCTTTAACTTCCTTAATCATTTTTCTTCTCTTAAGGAAAAAATCTCCTATTTAAGAACGCTAACAAATTCTTTTTCACTTCTAAAATTCTAATTGAATTCCAAAAAAAAAAAAATAATCTTAAAAATTTTTGTTTATCTTGCTTAATTTTGGAAAATCAAATTTATGGAATTTTCTTTTGTTTCATTAACAATGTACGAGTAGCAACATCTGTACAATTTAACTTTTTTTAATTATCGTATTGCACTTGTGCATCCGTTGCAGTCTTTAAGAGTTTGAAATGTTTAGACAAGTTTTCTCAAGTAGATTTCCAGAATCTTTGTTCATAAATCAGTTACTTAGAAAAAGCAATTTTATTCAAACAAACTGAACAAAAAAAAATAAAATTTATTTATAAAATAATTTCTAGAATGATATTTTTAAAACATAATGTTAAGTTTTACAGCTATTTTACATCTCATATACAATTTCAAAAGAAGCAATGAAGTGCAAATGAAATTTGAAGTGGTGGCAGAAACAGGAAAAATATTGAAGATAAATAAAAAAATTTTAAAAAAAGGTTTAAAATCAGAGTTGCTCAAACAGAAATAATGGGGTCATAAAAAATTTATTGATTAAAAAGAATTGTTAAACCAGTAATGAGCACTTTCAAGCAAGGCGAAAATGTCTCTGCTTATTCGATCGCCAACTATTTCGCGCAGGAGAGCCATAGTCGAACGAGCTGTGTGAGCTGTGACTTTATCTTGTTGGAACCACTATCCTGGATTGTTCTCTACCTCGGGCCTTAAAAATGGTTAATCTTTGCCTGGTACTAAATGTCATTCACATTAACCGCAACTTGTCATTTTCAAAAAAAAAAATTATGTGCATCTATGCATTTGATGTTCCACAATTTTTCTTGGATTTTGGTTGCCCCACATTCTGCAATTTTGTTTATTGACGTGACCGTTGAGGTAAAAATGGGCCTCATCGCTTATTATTTGATATGATCTTTGTGTCTAAATAATCAAATGCTGACAATTCAAAATAATTTTTGTTCTGTGATGAGTCTTTGTCTGGGTTCTTACTATGAAAGTTTTCTTTCAGAAAGTCTGAGTAATAAAAAGCATATTCTCTTACCTTTAATAGCAAATTCTCTTCCCTTCTCACCAATAAACTCAGACTTTCTGAAAGAAAACTTTCATAGTGTGAACCCAGACTTTCCATCATAAATTTTCCAAGTTTTTCAAAGTAAATGTTGAAAAAAAACGTTAACAATAAAATCTATTAAAAGCATGTAAGAGCGCCATATTCGGCTATGCCGAATCTTATATACCCTTCACCATGGTGCGAAAATAACAGAAAGTTATATAAATACCGTTCTTTAAATATAAATAATTCATTTTTGTGCCACGCCCACTTGTCCAATCCCGCCAAAGTTTTGTCGGATGTTGTGTATTGATAACCAAGATGCTTGTACCTTATTTAGAAACTTTAATGACTTTGTATGGGAAGTACCACGTCCACTTGTCCAATCCCGCCCACATTTAGTACGATGTTAAGTTTGATAACCAAGATGGTTGTACCTCATTTGGAAACTTTGGCTCCTGCTGCTCTGCAGATATACATAAATATAAAATAAAAAAACAACAACAAGGGATTTTTGGGGAAAATTGGAGGCAGTCGTGGTTCTTTTCTCATATCTCAGTCATTTTTGGACCGATCAGGCTGAATTTCCATAACAAATAGTTTCGGACTATATGTGACATAACATCTGGGGTCTTCGGAAAACCCATTTAAACTGACAGACAGTCGGACATCGTTAAATCAACTTCACTACTTGTAATAGTTTAAAAGTGACTCAACTCAAAAAAAAAAATATTCAGAAATCAAAAAAAAACAGTTTTTGACCTTCAGTTAAAAACAAATCTTTGGACCATTTAGTAGAAAATCCATAAAGATTATGATTAAAAAAGTTTTTTTTTTAATTAATAAACTAGATAATGAGCTTTTTTTAGTTGTGTCATTTTTGATGATGTATTATTTGCACAAGTTACCGAATTATTTTGAGTTATGTCACTTTAGTTGAATTCTTTCCAGTTTTAACACTTTGCCAAATTCTAAACTGACTAATTAATTAAAGCTCCAACAGTGATTTATCATATGTGTCACAATTTGAATTAAGACCATTAAGACACTTTTATGAATTGCAACTTTATACCAATTGGAACATAAAGAAAGACATACCCGTTTTTTAATAACAGTTAAGAACAACTAAATACACTGATATTTTTTTAGAGCTAAACAAGTGTACTGTGCATAGTTTAAGCATATAAACCCGAAAAATTAAAATTTTGAGTTGAGTCACTTTTAAACTAGGTGTGCGATACTTTATAGGGTCTAACATCAATATTGTAGAAATTACAAACGGAATGAAGGTGAAGGTTATACAAACGCCATTTGAATTGAAAAATACAAAATCCTGATTTTACTTAAAAGTTGCATTATTTTAATGTACAATTACATTAAATAGAAGGGCAAATCCAGTCTTAAAAATTAAGTACCGTTTTTCTTTGTAAATTTTTTATTCACACAGTCTTCATTGACCTAATTTTCTAATTCACTTGTTCTTTTTTAAAGTTATTTTATAAATTGTTATAACATTTAAGAAAACTTTTTTTTCAGTTTTTGTAATTATTAATGATGTGTCAATTTTAAAATTAACACTTTAGTTTAAACTTTCATGTTACTTTTTTTTCTTTGGAAATTTCAAAAAAATTACATTGTTCTTCATCAATAATTTCTTTTTCGTTTTGTTTTTCTTTCTCTTATGCTTGGATAACTGATTCTGACACTCTGTACGTCTTCCTCCACCTCTCATAAGATAATGTGACATGTCAAATGATAAAAGTTTTATGTGAAATAAGTTGTGTTATAAATTTCGTTTTTACTTTATTTATGTTATATAAAGTTATAAATAGAGTAGAACAGTAAGAAGACTTCTACGACTCACTTAAGTGAAATTATAAGGTGAATTAAAAGGAAAATAAATTTTTTTTTAAGTTAATAGAAAACGATTGAAATTGTTAGCTAATAGCCTTTTCACACTTGTCAACATTTAACATCAACTTGCGAAGATGTTGGAATTTTCCCAAAGGAAATACATAGGGCTAAAAATCAAAATTTTTCAACATCTTTACAGAATGTTACTATCTCATTTTGTTCCCTTTTACATTTTTCGATTCTTTTAGTGTCATCACTAGAAAAGTGGCAATAAATTCTATTATTATTATGGCATCACTGAGAAAATGGAAGTGGCTTTGAAAGCAGCGTTACCATTTCTCAAGTTTTTTCTTTCTTGCAAACCTTACTTTGCTTAATTTTGCTAAAATTATTAAACAAAATGAATAAGAAATACGTTTTGGTGTTATCTTTTAAAATGTTGGCACTTTTGAAGAAAAAAATTATATAAAAAAAATAAAAGTTTTTTTTTTCAGAAATGGTGACATTTTTTATTGATAGTAGATGTTAGATGTTTCAAGTGTGAACGCGTATTTCACATTTTCAACATCTTCCATGCGTTCCTCCGAAATGTATGCTAGTGTACAAAGGGTATAAGAATTTAATTTATTGCGAAATTAAGTGCGTAATTTGTGTTTTTTTTAAACCGAGAGAATATAGTTTTCCATTGTAACCATAAGTCATCGTCTAGACTTGCAATTTTTGTTGCTGCAATTTTTAAAAATTGCATTAGTGTCTAGTGCCCATGTTCTGTTACTCTTGCGTCGAGAAACTTTTCGATTGAAATGTCTGAAATGAAACAAAAATGCCATATATTGAAACAAACATCTGTTTTTCTCACTGAACTGTGTCTGTAACCAGCGTTGCCGTTTTGGTTACTTTTAACCAAAACTGGTTACTTTTTTTCTCAATGTGTACTTGTGTACTTTTTTTCCATTTTGGTTACTTTTTTTCAACACAAAAATAACCTTTTTTTTGTTTTGGAGCAAGAACTACCCGCTTCGCTTTTTTGACCTTTAAAAATTGTGTGTGGTATTTGTGAATCTTAAACCAGTACTTTTTTCATCTAGTTAAAATAATTTTTTTAGAAGCTTAAGCTTTAACAGACTATCAAGTGTAAATGGCCATTATCTGCTACTCTTCATGCTTCATATGGCTAACTGAAACACTTTTCTAGATAAACGATAAGGTCAAAGGCCCTTCCGATCCGATCCCGTTTAATATGAGTATATTCCACTGGGCTAAAATCATCTATAAATTAAAGATCTACCGCAAAATTTAGCTCAATTTTGCACTTTAATAATATTACACACAGTAAGAGCTCTTCATATAAAAAGAATGAAAGCTATAGCTCATAAAATTTTTAAAAATGACGAAAATAAGTGTAAACTTTGTATAGGAAGTGCCACTTCCACTAAAAATTTCGAAAAATTGTATATCCAATTGTTCTTTCCCGAAATCGGTCCAGCGGCTAATGAGCCTACAAGATACAAACAAACACAATTTCTTCTTTAGACATATTTTTAAACTGAAGTGCGAACAAAATAGTACTTTTGATACAAAATAATTTTGGTTACTTTTTTTCGTTACTTTGGTCGTGGCAACGCTGTCTGTAACGTTTTTTGGCGAGTACTAGCTGTCACGAAAGAAAATTACTCGCCAATTTACTGAAAAAGTGTGTCTGTAACATTTTTGTGAGATATTTTGTTCTTGGCACACTTTTTTATTGTTTAATTATTTTGCTTTTAACATTTTTATAAAATATACGAATTTTTTCAAAGCTCGTTTGCAAACAACAAACATTAAAGTCGCACTTTACATTATTTGGTATAGCTGACGGTTGTTTTTTCGCGGCCGTTGTTAAAAGTATTTAAATTTTAGACAATTTTGGTCGCCGTCGACGATATGTGAGACTGTCGTTCTCAACGTCTGCAATGTTACATCGGCTTCGAGTGGAATATTATGACATTTATAACGAAACCACGTAATCTATTTTGATGGTTTTCGACATGAGTTACAGACACAGTATTTTCTCACTTTTCGAGAAACAATGGAATATTTTGTTTCACATATTTTTGATGCGAGAAGTTCTCACTAAAATTACAGAACATGGGTTAGAATAAGCGGTGCTTAAAGTATGCTTTATAAAAAAGGAAAAATTTTATTAATTTTTAAAAACGGATTGTTTTAAAAATTGGTTTGATTTTAATTTCACTTGAATTTGATTTCCAGAACATGGCTAAATATAAAACTTAAACAAATATAAACGGAAATTAACAGAAGAATGTATTAGAGATAAATTTTGAAAGATACTGAAAACGATATTATCGGTTTTAAATCGTTTGATTCTTAAAACCGAATTCCACCATATACCTGAATATCAACGCTTTCAGTTAATTAAATAGAAACAGATTATAAGATTAAACTTAGAATAGTATAGTACGACAAAGAAGTCCTATCTAATGATAAACTGAGAAGCACGCACCGTTGAAAAATTGTGTTTTCATATTATTTGTAGTCCGTTTGAATGAAATTCGTTCTAAGTATGCAAAAGAACTTGATTAGTTTTAGCCCCTGGTATCTATAGCAGTCGGTCGAATATGGATTATTTTAAATATTATATCAAAAATAGATTGTATATAAGGCACAACCTGTCTAATCGGATAAAATATGCATATATTTCGTAAATTCCAGAGCACGTTGTTTTGAATTGGATTAAAAAAGGGAATTTTACTTTTTCGTTATCAATATACACCGAACTTTTGAAAATTTTCGCAGGGAGACCCTTTCAGTTAAAATAGGAAGTAAAATTCAAACTTTTCCACTCCTTGGATATACATGCATAATAAAAGGAACTTTCCGATCTTATGCATCTAATGCTTGAGGAGAATCGCGGCCGGTTATGGAAACCAAGCGCTCCCAGGACTCTGTTCTAGTCCTGCCCTAGTTCTTGGTATGGCTTCTTCTAGAATGACTTTGAAGCTGTGATTCAAGCCCAATATTTGTACACATTCTTCAAAGTTCGCGTTTTTTAAATGCATTATTCATCTATGAAGGGTATTTATTCCAGGCATTCCTAAAAACAAATACCAACTCCTTAGTAGTAAAATAAAAGATATATTGCTAAAAATTGCAAAAAAAAACGAAGTGCAGAAAAAATGTTAACAGTTTAATAATAAATGTATTTTTTGGTTGAAGAAGATATTTTGCAAAAGTGTTGGAAGAATGTTTCCAAAAATAACCCATACATGTGTGCATGACTCCATGCATACATACAATTACTTTAAAGCAATTTTTTTTTTTTTTTGTTCTTCTTGCAACAGCTTTTCTTTTAGTAGTGCCACAGGATGTTGCTGCTACTGTGCTGAGTAACTATGAACAGAGACACAGACTTTCAAACATTAAAAACTTTGTATGTTTCAACTAAGAATATGCAACATAATATTTTCATTTCGAGGCAATAACAGTCAACAAACTGTCGCCTTGTAGTGATTTATTGAAATGGAAGTTAGAACACAAAACACTTACAAAAACACATACATACATATACAAATAGACTAATAGATACATAATAACCCAGTGAACATAAAACTTTAAAGTTTAATAAATGGAAATGGAAATTTTTATAAGCTTCTGTATAATTCAAAAAAGTTTTCAAACCTCGTTGGTCATTTTATGGTGGCATAATTGTGGTCATAACGCCACATTGCCTAGTTGTGCACTACTATTCTACTGCATTTCCGGCAAAAATCAAAAATTGGCAGATCATTGGAGATCTTCACGATCTCTTAAGATTGCAGCGCACTAGATATCCATCTGGTAACACGGGAGTGTGTAGCACCGGACTAACAATTGGTTGAGGCCTCCATTAGTATACTTCATGCGGGAAATACTTTCTGTCTTTCAAGAAGATTGTATTTGCGGAAGCTTTTCTTTTCTGATATAAAGATGCTTTTCATCAGGTAGTTCTCAGCCCGAACTTGTATTGCCTTTTTAATAGCATGAGCTCACAAAAGGGTGCCAGAAAAGTACTTTTTTGACGAAGAGATACTTAAGGGGATCACGTATTGGATGCGATTCCACTTCGAAGGCTAATTGTTTAACTTTGTGGGAAAGTTCGGCCTGTGGCGATTCCCTTTCAACAGATGCTGCTGGCATATTTCCAAAAGTCTTAATAGCTCCAACTCCTTAACAAGGTATTACTGTATAGTTTTGCCGGATTTTTCACTGAAAAACCTACCAGTGTGTGATGGTGCATCTCAAACACGGTGGCGGGTGCTAAAGGTTTTGCTTGTCATCCTAGTGGGTAACATCCTCAATAAAATTGGGCCGGCACGGCAGGAATCTTTTTTACATCTGTCCCGTTTGAACTTCCACTTTCTTCCCTGAACTTAAAGCTGGATAAACTCTTGATCCCATACAATTAGCAGGCTGATATTCTTTAGTAATCTAATGTAAATACTTTGAAGAAATTAGAGAAATTGGTAAAAAAAAAAATAATGAGACACAGGGCGATATGCAGGAATCACCAAAACTAATTCTCAAAAGCAACATTATCTTTTTTCTTAAGCCTTACGTCGACCAGGCTGTAAAAAAAAGGAGGCGTTGAAATCAATAACACAGCTAATGGATGGAAATATTAGTCCGAAGATCTTATCAGTCCATTAGCCGTACAAATCTTCAGATTATGCTGAATGCAGAGTCTAGTCTTTAAATATCGAAAATTTAACAGGATTCTTGCTTAACGCCTTTTTCAAGCAAATTAGTAAAATTAAATTAAAAAAGAGGAAAAATTTATTTTTTTTTTATTGATTCATGATTTTGAACAAATAAAATTTACAATTTGCTTCAAAAACCAGAATGAGAGCTGAGCGTTAAAATAAACACTCAAGACAAGAAAAATCCTATTAATACGTTAAAAAAAAACTAGTAAAATCAAAAAGAAATAAATGAATTTTTTATAAAAATTTCAAATCTAAAATCACAAATTATTACAAGAATAACAAAAGAACGAACTAAAAATAAGCCAAAAATATTCAAAATAAAATAAGACGTGAAGTAAAAAATCTTTAAAAAAATGCCTATAAAATGTAAATAAAACTGAACTGGCAAAATAAAATAAAGTAATTTGTTTTAATTTTTGTCTTTTCTTTTCCCACTTACAACTACATTTAGAGTTGACAAAAAATCAACCAATTGTAGCCGGGACTGTAAGAAAAGATAAACTCACTGTTTATTGTTGTTGTTTTTGTTTAAGCTTTGATATTGTTACAAGTAAAACTGTGGCTTATAATTCTTATTCGCTTAACAGTTTTATATGTGTAATATCTTTAGTTTTTCTAAAATCTTTGGATGAAGTTTCCTGACGATCTGGCCTAAGCAACCAGTGAAATGCGCATAGGAATAGCTTATCCCTTCAACAATAAATTTCAGTTTATCAATAGTATGAAATGGGAAAGTAGCACATTTAAACGAAACCTTGTTAATAAAATCTCGTTTATCTCAAAAATGAAATTTCTTCAATAAGACAAATCACTGGTGTCACTAAAATTTTTTTTTAATTAAAAAATCACTAAATCAAATGTAAGAAGTTTCTTTGATTTAATTTAAATTCGACATTTTGCCAAAATGACTGCGGGGTTAAAATATTTCCTTTAGTTCATGTATGATCGAGAGTGTATATGTTACTGTAGAAGTATTTGTGTTGCATGAATATGCAAAAATAGAAGTGAGATTGCAACTAACTTTCACCGCTAATAGGTGAGTCATTTAAAGGTACTTTTTTCTAAAACTTTAGCTAGTTTTAAGAAACATCTTTTGAGCTTCTAATTCTACGCCCTTCAAATTTGATAATACTTCCAGATCGTCATCTTAAAGAGCTAATAACCTATCTGCAAAAATTTCCAAATTGAGTTTTTTATGGATTTTTATTCGCTACATCATAACGCATATGTGTGCAAAATTTTAAGCATGTAATATTACAAATGACAAAGTTTTTGTACCTAGAGAACCGTCACGCACTAAAAAAGGAGCAAAATAAATCATCAAAAATCACGATAAAAGTTTAATTCTGTTGCATAGTAAACGAAACTATAACTGTTATTCGGCCTTATTCCGGTTGTCGTTGTCGTCATCGACAGTGTCGTTTTTTGTAGAAGATTAAAGAACACAGGCTGTACGTCACTTTAATCTATTACAAAAGACGACAATGACAATCGGAATAAGGCTGATTATTTAATGTATACAATATTCATATGTATAAAGAAATTGTTATTTATTCATACTAATTAGTACTGCTGATTGGTTATTTGGTTTCAGATTTTTACAATTCCAAATAATCTAAGTGGCATAACATAAGCTCACAATTTTCTCAACCGATATATGGGTCATTCTACGTAAAGAGGTTATCTGATATTAGGAATGGCGGCGTGATAAAAATATTTAAAATAATAACTTTTTTCAATATAATCGTATTTAATCAGGTAGTTTGAATGCATGTTTAATAATGGCCAGTCAAGTAATCTACTTTTGCCGGTATTTTAAGTGACCAGGGGAGATACTCTACACAGGGTAAAGACATGAAGGCCAGGACAGGATACCTTACTTTACAGGGAAAATAAAAATTGAAAACAAACCTTATTTTCGTAAGAATCAACTTTATTTATTCAAAATTAGACTAAAGTTTCCATACAGTCTTCTTTTATGTAACATAGAAAACCAAAATACTTAGTATCTGCTTACATAAACTTAGTCGAAAAAAAGTAAATTATTTAATTGCATATATTTTGCAATATAAGGTAACAAAAACATATAGATATGCTCCAATAAAATCTTTAAACTTAAATAAGAACTTCTACTTATAAAAACAAACATTAAAAAATATAACAATTGATGACAGTAAAAAGTTGGTTAGCACGATTTTTTATAATTTTTTATATTAAATAAGGCATACATACATTTTTAAAGCGTTAAAACACTTATAACGTATATAGTGGATATGTGTTGGTTTAACGTAAAATAATATACATGAAATACTAAGAAGGAAGTAATATCTCACTTCCTTATCTACCCTGGACGCAAAATCTCTACCCTGGCATCAGATGAAGCAGGGGAAATACGGCAGGGGAGAGATTTTTTTATTAAAAAACTAGCACAATCAGAAAAATATGTATCGTAACGAAAAAACAAACTAGCACAGTAAATTATACTGAAATTAAAATAAATAAATATTACAAACAAACTTAAGCCACAAATAACAAGCGAATAAAACTCACCAGGGGAGATACATCAATCACTGACACGTGCGAGCGATCCGAGTGGTGTGGTCGAATTATCGGTCCAATAAGAGTACGCTAATGGCTCGCTCGATTTTTATTGTTAAATTTACTTCGAAACAAATGTTCTGCAATTTAAATTTGCAGCGCCAACGCATTTTAGCGGCATTTTTAAACGGTCGAAAAATGTGCAGGGGAGAAGACTTTAAATACGAGGGACAAAAACCATGTAATTTTTTTAAATAGAATATGAAAGTATTTTGAAAGTTTATGTTAACGACTTCTATTGTTATTTATACTACTTTATGTAATAAATAACGATTAGTTGTTGAATGAATTAGTAATGTGTTAAATTTCAAAGATTTTGTTACAGAATAGTAAAGGGACAGGCCAGGGCAGATACTTTTTTCAAGGTAAACACGAAGTTATGACTAAACTAAGGTAATTTAGGTATTGCAATTTATTGTCAAAAAAGTTTACTTTATTTGTTATTAAACACGTTTGCTATTTCCACAAATTTTTTGATTATATATGACTTTTTAATGTAGCCGTAGATAGTACCTCTTAACGTAGAAACACCCATATATTTCTAGTTTCATTTGAATCAAAATATGTAATTTTCTTTTCGATATTGTAAATAGTTCCAATTTTCTAACGTTTTTTTCCTCTCCTGTAAATTTTTGAAAACTGCAGAAAGGTTATTTGGTCTTTAAGGTGACGAGATGTTTTGGTTGTTTTTGAAAAAAGTTTCACATAATGAGTTACCTTATACTACAGCACACATAAACTTTAACTATGGATGGTTAAAAATATATTTTTTACAAAAAATAATATAAATAAAATAGAGCATAAATATGTTGGAGCTTCTATGAATATTTTCTTTATTTTTTATGAAAACAAAATAAATAAAATAAAAAATTTCAAAAAAACTATAAAAAAAAAGAAATTTTAGAGTAACAAAACATTAAACAAATTGTAATGTAAAGAATTTTACTTAGGGGCTGTTTTTAAGTAAACTGGTTAAAAAACTTGTGAAAAACATGCAGCTAAACAATTTTTGGAATAAAATGGAAAAGTTCCCAAATATTTTATTTTTATAAGAAAACGACGTAATTTTTAATATCTTTTTAGCCCCAACAAAGTATGTCGATAAAAGTTTGCTTTTATGTCAAATAAGTTTAGTTACACAAAAAAAAAAAATTTCATATTTGAATACGGAATTTGCATATTTGATTAAAAAAATGTTTGAATTTTCTGCGATTACGATTTTTGCGGTATTGATAATAAAGTTTGTAGGTATAGTTATTGAATTTTTAGTCGACAAACAAGTTTATTGATTCAAAAAAATAATAAAATGAAGCAATTTGTTTTTTAATTTTGTTTTTTCTTTTTACCCACTTACAATTCGAGTCGGAAAAAAGCCAGCCAATTGTAGGGGAATGTAAGGAAGGATAAACTCACTGTTTATTGTTGGTGTTTTGTTTAAGCTTTGATATTGTTACAAGTAAGACTTTAAGTGTTTAAAATTCTTATTCGCTTTAGGGTTTTATTTGTATAATATTTTTAGCTTTTCTAAAGTCTTTGGAAAAGGTTTCCCGATGTTCTGGCCTTAGCAACCAGTGAAATGCGCATAGAAGTTAGCTTTTTCTCAACAATAAATTTCAGTGTATTTACCAAATATGAAAAATTGGGAATTTAGTACGTCATACGGAAATCTTATTAATAAAAAAAGTTTTTGCCCAAAAAAATTTTTTCAACAAAATGTTTACGTGATTTGTTTAAATAAATTGTCGAATCTTTATTTATTTATTCATTAATAATGATGTTCAAAATTTTTATTCTTTGATAAATACGCTAAAATTTATTGTGGGGGGATAAGCTAGTTCATATGCTCATTTGGCTGGTTGCTTAAGCCCTTATGACACTACATTTTTAATGCATTGTTCAAGTTTTGGTGAACAGTACAAATATAATGTAATACAAAAATTTATCAAGTGCAAAGAGTTAAGCTGTATTAAGATAAATGGCAAACTGTCAAAAATTTTACTAAAGTTATCGATAAAAAATGAAGTTATGTCAAAAAAAATGTAAAATTGTTTAACTTAAAATTGACATTTCCAGCTTGAAATATTAAAAGTGTTGCTGAATCAGCGGTTTATAAGCAAATTCAGCGATTTACCTCTTTTTGTTTCTAGGTTTCTCATAAACAAAAAGTTGGCAACATTTAATGAAATAAACAAAACAGGGATGGCTAAGTTGTTTCAATTGTACTTTTTGTTGATACTTTTTAAACTAAGATTTATAATACCTTTTTGTGGTGTTTTTTTATGAACAAAAATAAAATTAATTTCAACTAAAAAAATCTTTTAGTACAATTAGGGTAAAAAAGTAAAATTTTTAAAGGTTTTGTACCAACAATTTTAAAAATTCTCAACCCCATCCCTGAAACAAAACCATAACAAGAGAAAAAAAAACTAAAAAACTTTGTTTACATTTTATAGTTTGCTCTTTCTTACATTTACTGTTTCTTTCTATCAATTCTATATCAATTAATGAATAAAAAATGTAGTGTCATAAGGGCTTTAGGCCAGTTCATCAGGAAATCTTTTCCCATAGGCTTTGGAAAAACAAAAGATATTATACAAATAAAACTGTAAAGCGAATGAGAATTACATGCACGCAAGTCTTACTTGCAACGGTATCAAAGCCATTAAAAAATGGACGAGAGTTGTAAAAATACTGTATTTACGTTGATTTAAATATTTTTTTTATTGAGTGTTAAGAAATGTTTAATTATTTCATTATTAAATATGTTTTATTGAGTGCTACTTTGCAAAGCGCAATTTTGATAAATTTTTTCATTGAAACAAATAAAAAGTTTGTTGACCTTAAATTTTATTTTTAACAAACTGTGTTGTTAAAAATTTTCTTAAGATATTTTTTTCTGTGTATAAGCAGCGAAGTTTGTTTTTAAGATGTTTTTAAGGTTTTTTTTTAAATTGGATAATCTGATCTGACAATTTCATTATCAGTTATTAGAAATCAGTGTTCGAAAATTAACAGAACATTATTTAGCGTTCGGCTCACGCACGCAAAAACGATATCAATTTTTTTAGTGTTTGTGTAGATGAACACAACCCTTAATACCGTTTGTAAAAATGTTCAAGAAAGAGCTGAACATTATATAGTGTTCTGTTATTCGTTAAAAAAAAGAACAATTGTAGTGGTACTGTAGACAAACATTATATTTTAATGTTCTATATATAATGTTACTTTTTTTTTACATTGATGAAGAAATAAACAGACAAAAAAATTTAGTAACGACCGCAGCACGAACAGCTTGTGTGTGTACTGTTTATGTGTTTTGTTTCTGCACAATTTCTTTGCTGGCTTTTTATTATTTTTTTTTTCGTATACGTATTTTGTTTTTGTAAAAAGTTGTTGGTTTTTTTACAAAAGGGCGCTAAGCACAACTGAAATGAACGAACACTAGTGAACATAACCGAACACAATGAAGTTTGTTTTTTTTTTTTAACAAAACCGAACGGAATTATATGTTCTCATCTTTTTGTTGAGTTGGATAAGAACAGTATTATTTTTGTGCTCGAAGATGACAAACAGGGAAACGGTTTTTTTTAATGATTTACTACACAAACGCTATCAGCGTTTGTGTTTTCCACAAATCTACCGAACCGAACACTACGAAGCGATATTTAATGTTTATTTTCGAACACTGTTACAAATAGACAAATTTCTAAAGAACGTTTTTAAATTGTGAATTTTTTCTTTTCCTTAACCTAAAATTGGCCGTTAAACATTCACTGAAAAACTGTTCCGTTTTTTTAAATTTCCATATAACTGCACAAAGTTGACATAAATTACAATGTAGTTTTGAACTAAGATCTAAACTATTTTTCTCTTATTTGCTAAAATAAATACATTTTAATTTATTCTTAAAATGAAAAATAATAAAAAATTCAAAAAGCAACTACAAAAGAAACTGCAATAATTTACAAAATAGTTATTTTTGCATATAAAATTAATAAATAAGCACCAAAATCTTAAAAGATCTTTTCTAAATGTAAAAATTAATTGATTTTTTTAATAGTTTTAAAATTCTTAAATTATTCTAAAAAAAAATTCCGAAATCCCTTAAATTCTTCTTTCTCAATATCACAACAAACGCAGACCCCAAAGATTTTTTTTATATCTTCTCCAGTAAATTTTCGAAATTCCGTTAATTTTTCCTGCTCATATGTATGTATGTGTTGGAAATGTATGCAGCTGAAAGTTGCTTGCTACATAACCAAGTTTCATAAAAGAGAAAAAGAAATTAACCGCACAGGCGTTTATTTATTTATAAACTTAATCATATAAAAAACGTACATATTTTTTTCTTTAAATATTTTTTGTTTTTTTTTTTTCAATATATTGGTTTAATTGAAATTATAAGCCAAGTAAAGCATTAATTTCCATGCCTTCAGTTTGTTTTAATTTTTTTCTCTACTTCATTAATTGCTTCTGGATGTTGGTGGCTGCTACTGCAGCAGCAGCAGTATAAGCAACTGATTACGTTTTGGTTGTATGCAATTTTTTCCTTTCAATCGACAGAGTTGTTTTTAATAACAGACGTATTTATTGTATGTCAACTTTGTAATGCATGCGTTAACATGCATTACTGGTCCACACGAGTATCATGAATTATCAGCAGCAACAAATACTCTACAAACTTTCAATAAGTTTTTTTCTTGTTTTTGTGAACGCAGAAATTAAATAGAATTAAATAATAATAAAAAAATGGCTGTTAGTCCCTCGAAAAATTTATAAAGTTCCAAAAACGAAATAAATAGAAATGCCTGTGATTATCTTTAATAACGACGCATATTTTGAGAAGGCGCCCAAAATTAATGTAAAGTAAATTCCAGTTAACGCCGGGAGCTAAAAAAATTTAGCTTCATTCTAACTTGAGCACAGTAAATAGGGTAATCAAAAGATAGATAGACTTTCTCAGTATTTTGCTAAAATTAAAAAATTTCTAATTAGTTTATTTGTGTTTGATTTCGATCCACCAATTGGCTTAAAGATTGATAATTGACTATAGACTGACAGTCATTGCAGTAGCGAAAAGGTAAAAGTGCAAAGAACTCTGATGATGAGAATGTGGTTATCTCGAAACGTGTGAGTTCGATCTGAGTTCAATCCCCCGTTCAGTCAACAATAAAAATTATCAATAATTTTTTTTTTTTCATTTTATGTTTTAAAACTCCTTCTAAATTTTAACAAATTTCATGTTGTAAAATTCCTTCCTTTAGTAAAAATAATTAAATAACTTTAAGCAACAGAGACTCCTTTTAATTTTTAATAAATTAAATTAAATTTTATAAACTTGAGCCAGATTTAAAAATGAAAAATTTGGATAAAAAATTTCTTCTAAAATTTTTATTTTGAAATGACTATGACTTCTTTGTTTTAAGAGATCTTTAAGCAAAATAAGTTTGTATAATTATGTAACATGTAAAAATAAACTAAAGCTTTTGTGCCTTTTCCAAATTTAAAAAAAAAAAAATTTTAAAGGTCCGAATTGCCCGAAAATCTTATACTTAACGGAGCAAAACTCCTTCCGGTTAAAACACGTCAAAGAAATCTTGCACCATTTTGTTGCCCGAACCGTCCTCTTAACTCATACAGCCATTGTATATCTGCCAGTTTCCGCCCGCGTAAAAAATTTTGTGCAAAATTTATGAATACAAAAGTTTTCCAAACAATTTCTTAGAGATCTGCAACGAACTTTTTTGAAGTATTTGAGCCTTCTGAACACAAACCAAACGACAAAAATTTTACATTAAATTGCTGTAAGATGCCATAATATTTGATTCAATGAAAAAATTATCAAGATAACACTTTGAAAAATTACAGTCAATAAAGCATATTTCATAATGAAATAATTAAATGTTTCTTCATATTTAATAAGACAGTATTTTTACAACTCTTGTCCATTTTTTAAAAGCTTTAATATCGTTGCAAGTAAGGCTTCATTTTTTGTAATTCTCATTCGCTTTATTTGTATAATATCTTACGTTTTTCCAAAGTCTTTGGAAAAAGGTTTCCTGATGAACTGGCCTAAGCAACAAGCGAAATGCGCATATGAACTAGCTTTTCCCCCCACAATAAATTTAAGTGTATTTTTGTCAAAGAATAAAAATTAGGAATTAAGCACATCATAATTAATGAATAAATAAATATAGATTCATAGTTATTCGATAAACATTTTGTTTGATTTATTCAAAATTTCCAACAATCTATTTTAACAAATCACGTAAACATTTTGTTAAAAAAAATTTTTTTGGGCAATCACTTTTTTATTGACTCAATAAGCTTGGTTGTTGACTAGAAATTTAATTACTAAACCTAAAATTTTTTTTATCAATACCGCAAAAATCGTCATCGCAGAAAATTCAAACAATTTTTTAATCAAATATGCGATATTTCGTGTTCGAATATGAAAATTATTTTTTTCCTTAACTGTAAGATCAAGACCACCGTCTGTACGAAGCTTAAGATATGAAAAAAATTTGCTATTTATTTTTGCATTATATTTTAAAGGAAAACGAGAACTTCTCACATTTTTGCATATATTTTTAGAATAGAACAAAACACACGCGAATGGTAGCAAATGGAACATTATTGTTAGAAAAGAACACACCATTATTTTATTATCCCGGCGTGGAAGAGCAAAATAAAGATGTTCAGGTTTTTTAATTAAGTGTTTTTAAATAAATTAATTTGAAAAAATTAAACTTCTTATTTTTTCTACCATTTTGAAGTTATAGAGTTTTAGTTCCATTTTCTATAATGCTAAGTTCACACTTAGGTTTTTAAACGCGTTTAAGCAAAATGTTGATTTAGCTAATCAAAGCCGTTCACATTACATTTGAGATGATTAAGATGACAGATGATTAAGAAAAAAAAAACACACAACAAACACACAAAAAAACAACAAACAAATGTATATTTCTTTAAAGTATTAAAAACACTTTTATAAAGTTATCAGAAGATTATTTTAATCATTTTAATGATGAAATTGTGAAAATTTATGAATTATTTAAGGAAAAAAATAAAAACATTAAGCAGAAATCTTGGCCGGTTGTACACGATCATGTTGGCGATTCTACATTTGAGGTATGTTCAGTGGATTCTATGTGATTTATGAAGTGATTGAGTTGTAATCATGTCAATTTGAAGTGATTAACAAATCACTTCAATGTATGGGTAATCATCTCGATTTTGAAGTGATTAGAGCTTAATCACGTTCGAACTGCTTAAACGCGTTTAAGAAGCCAAATGTGAACATACTATAAGATAACTCCTCAGAAAAGTAGAACACGAAGAGGGTCATAACCAGGTGAAAACCATGATGACTCTTCCATTCAATACCTTTAAATGCAATATGTTACCGAGTTTTCTATTAAAGAAAGCATTCTTTTATCGCTCCGCTTTTAACAACTCCTTAACCAAAAAAGTTTCACTTGGTTAAAACTAGGGATGCCAATCGGGACTGGTTTTCGCAAATCCCGGGATTCGGGATTTCAAAAAATCAAATCCCGGGATTTTTTTATATATTTACTAATTACTAAAAAAAAACGTCTTTAAAAGCGGTTTAAAAGCAAAAGTTTTATATTAATGTGTTATTTTAAAGTTAAATATAATGCTATTTTAATTACTAACATATAAAAATATATAAAAATTTAACTAAAAATATGATAAAAAAAAAACAACGTACGATTTCTAACAATGTGTTAATTGATTCAACTAAAAAATAATTACCATAAAATCTATATTTTATTCAATTACCTCAGTTGATTCAAACTAAATAAAAAAAGAATTGATATTGTAATTGAATAGAACCAACTTGTAATAAGTAAATAATATAGTAAGTAAATTAAGGCTTCGTTCACAATCCCAGAAACATTTTCGCTAGGTGTTCATAATAGAGCAACAATTTTTTTTCGCAACCACACACCTTTTGCATTAAGAACCCGTTTGCAAATTTTAACCACAACAATATTATGCTTTTAATATTATTTTTTACAACATTATGTTCAAATTTTCATTCAAAACTAAATACATAAAATATTTTAAACATCAGAAACAATTTCATAAAAAATGTTGCTGAAGTTCTAGTTTAACCAATTTTTTTAAAAAAAAACTTTAGTTACATTTTTGTTTGAAAAATGAAAGGAAAATATATAAAAAACTTTGGGAAGAAATAAGATAAAAGAAAAAACGGAATAAATGCTCTGATTGTGAACGAAGCTTTAGAATGAATAATTCAAATTTGAATTCGAAATTAATTATCAAAATAAATTTATTTAGTTAGCCATAAAAATCTCATTTTAACAAAAACACATTTTTATACCCACCACAAAGTGGAAGGAATTGTGTAGTGTTTAAAATACACTTCTTAATTTTGTAAAATCGCTCCATAAATTGCCGTAGTTCCTATGCCTACTCTCGTAAAATACCTTAATAATTCTAACCCTGTGACATTTAATTTAAAAAAAATGCAATTTGGTGTCTGTTTCTTAAAAATTTTGCTTCCCTTTTTTTTCTAAAAAACTCATCCTTTTCGGGAGCAAAATTTTTAGGAAACAGACACCAAATTGCATTTTTTTTAAATAAAATGTCACATTTTTTGTAGAAAAAAAAACACCATTAATGTCGAATTTGGTGCACCAGCGGAATGTTTTGTGCATTTCAAAAGACGTTTTTTTCTTTTATTAATTTTCTTCTTTAATTATTTTCTCCACTTCTCGTTAAAATTTCTTTATAATTGTTTTCAATGACAGTATTAACAGAGTTAATCAAGTTAATATTAAAGATCAGTATTTTGTTCCCTATGCTCTGAAGGGGAAATGTCATGATGAATTTCTTTTGACAAAAAATGGCAAAACAAGTAAATTTTGTTAAAAATTTCGAGATAAATTAAATCCCGAAAATCCCGCGATTACAAAATTTAAATCCCGGGATTCGGGATTCGCTGATTCGGGATTTCGGGACTGGCATCCCTAGTTAAAACAAACATGTGTAATGCATTTACGTTGATATTTATGAGTTTAAATACGTGTGTACACATTCATATATAACTTATGCTGGATGTGTGTGCAAATATATTTGTACAGGTCTATTCGTGTGTACGCATTTAATCAAAGTGTAAAATTAATAATTTGACTTGTATCGTTATTTTTGCCTTGTACAGGCTTTTTTATTAAGGGGTAGGGTTATTCCTCAAATGAAAAAAAAAATATTTCAGAATGTATTGTATTGGAAAGATTAAAAAAAAAAGAACTTCACAAGTTTAAAAGAAATTAACTTAATTAATTTTTGTTTAAAAGGACGGAAGTATCGTTTTTTGGAGTATGCGGCGACTCTTTTTTGAAAGGGGTATTTTTAAGTTTCAAGATTGGAATACTATAGTAAGACTACGGTTTTTGCTTTATTTAAGGGCTAAAAGCCTCGTTACTTATACGTTTATTTTGCGGTTACGTAAACGTTTCGGTTGACTTCAATAGTTGGTAGTTAAAAGAAATACAAATACGCATTGAAATGTGCTAAAAAGAATACAGAACATTTTCAATCGAACAACTCGTATAAAAACGGTAACTTCTTAAAGTAAGAACATTGTGTTGTCAAAATGATACCACATACGGACAAAATGACAACAAGGTATTCTAAACATTTTAAGACTGTTGATTGCCATTTTAATGGCCCATTTTCAGGATTGATATTAAAACACATTTATGTTTAAAATCGTTTTAAATACAAAATTCTCTTCTTCACTAAATACTTAAATCAAATTTAATTCACCGATGTGGTACACTTAATTTCAACTTAAGTTTCTATTGTAATATTTTAACAAGGTGGCCTTAATATCACGACAATACAACAACAAGAGGCAAAGCAATAACAATCAGCTGTTTTTTGAGACCACCTTGTAAATAATTATACTTTTTTATGATATTTTTTCGTGCTACCATACTTTTATCTTGTTTAAATAAGACTTTTAAAATAAAACTCAAAAAATCATTTTGTGTTTAAATACGTTTTAAATTTTTATGAAAATTAACTTAATTCAGATTTAATTACTATCCTAGAAATTGGGCATAAGCGTTGTTGTCAATAAATGGTGTAAATTTTATTTTTTTGCGTCATGAGTCGCCACTTTGATATCATTAAATTTCTTGAGATACATTTGTGATATCGCGACAAGCGTCAGAAACAGTAATTCGTTAATGTTGGGACATCCTTTAGAAGTTTTTATTTTTATTTAGAGGCTTGTAGTCTACTCAAACTTTAACAACTCTAAAACCAATAAATTAAAAAATTTCTTCTTTTTTATACCGGAACTAACTCTTTAGGTTATAAATTTACATTTTTTTTTTGCAAATTTCTTTATTGTTGTTTAACACCACAGCCTGCCTTCAGTGGCTTTTTATTTATTTGTGTATTTTTTGCCATTTTTTCTCATTTCTCTGCAATTTTTTGCGTTTTAATTGGAATATTGAATTTTATTTATAATAGCTCATTTTTCACACACAATTTGCATGGCATTAAATACAATCCATGCCACAGTACCACCGCACCATTTACAATTTCTTGTATTTGCCAGCTTGATTTTATTTTATTAAATATGTTGGTGTGAGCGTGAAAATGTTTGTGTGCGGTTGTGTGTGTGTGTTAATCATTAACATCAATCATAATAATATATGCCTTAAACAAGTATTAAACTTCCCATATAGATTGTTCGTGGGAATGAATGTATGGAAATTTATGACCCCAATGGGAAATAGAGAGAACTCATGAGTGAACTAATTCAAAAGAAAATGAACTAATTAAAACGCTTTTTTTGTTTTTATTCAACAATGGAAAAAAGTGCGTAAAAAATAGTGTAAACGGAATAGAAGCAGGAGGTAAGCCAGTTAATTTACAAAGCCAATAGAGAACGTCAAAGTTCATTAGGTTAAACTATTATTAAAAAAAAAAAAAAAATTAGTTTATTTTAAATGTATCTATGTACTGATTTACTACTCATATTTATTAACCACTCTCTCTCCATATCTTTTGTACGGAAATCTTTTGTTATCAACCAAAATTTATCATTTTAATTCAACTTTTTATATCTTTATTAATAAATAATCAACTTTAACATCTTTTATTACAGTAACAACTACAATTTATATCCTGAAGGCTTTTATACATTATTAATAGGAAATCTTGAGGTATGTAACACTTCTCATAAATTGTATTTATGCAAGTCTATTAATTATGAAATCCACCCCAAAAAGTATGTTCTCTAAAAGTTTTAAGGAGTACCAGTGTGATGACTCATGATTAGGGGCGGGAATTTCATGCATTAATTATTTGAAAATATGCCCATTAAACATGCTTAAAAACTTAAAAAGATCTCTAAATTAATATATCTAATATGCATTGTTATTATTCAAAAAGAAAACTAAAAATATAATTCCATATTAAATGTACTGCAGGCATGGACAATTTAGTACTATTGTACTTTTTCTGTCAAAAGAAAATAGCGGAGTACGTAGTTGTTAAATTAATCTGAAAGTGATTAACACAGGAAAATAAATAAATAAAATAAAATAAGGTATAAATGGCCGTCAGTACTTATCTGATACACTTAGACCCATTATGGAGTTGCACCAAACTGAACTAACCCGAACTTCGGACAAAGTTCAAAATGCACTCCAATTCAATCATACAATCAGTCAAAGGTGGCGGATCCCATTTTGGCCGGTCGGGTTCTCGCTAGTGTAGAATAGTGACAGAAAAGGTGTAATGCTTTTCCTTATCATTTCTTTTATCGCCGCTGCGGCAGTAATTAAAGTGTCTAACTTCCAGGCACCGTTCATGTCCACTTTAAAGACAGTGTCCTGTGATAACTGATACCAAAAGTTATATTTACTTCTCTTTTGTCTTCGATAGCAGAGACATGGTATGCCCGTCATTCATGCGGTTCCAATATTGCCTGGCTGCCCATCTGTCGTTAGCTTCTTTAATCCAGTAGAGTAGTTGTGCAAGTCTAGCAAGCTGTCAAACTGCTCAGACATCTCGTTTAAGATGAGTGGCAGTCAAGGGCTGTTTTCGTTCTCAGGTAGTGGTAATCCAAAGCCATAACGGCGTCATGGCTATCAGTGTAAATATCACACAAGGCAGATAATCTAAAGGCCCAACCAGAATGTGAATAACGTGGCTTGAGCAACTGTGCAAACACATGAACGCAGAGAAAAAACATGTTTAAATATTGTCACCTCCAACAAAACTATTTTTAAAGAAAATTTTAAACATAATGTGATTAATTTAACTATGTTATTGTCACCGACAACCATATTATGGTTGAATTAGTCCTTCATCAAGAAGCCACAACCACATTACGTACACAGAAAAGAAACTCCCTAATTTTTTTTTTTTTAATTAAAGCATTAATTAAAAGTTAAGTGTTAAGAAGTAAGTGTTTAATCAAATGAATTAAACGTTAAATTGATAATATTAATTCGTTTACTAGTGCAAATTGATTTAATTATTTAATTAATATCACAAATTTTTTAATTGATATCAATTTTTATTTTTTTCTGTGTACGGAGTCAAATGGTTTTTTATTTTGTTTTTGTTTCTTTAAATGCATTTGAGAGGCTTTTCGTTTATTTTTGACAGTAGCTTAAGTTTGTTTATGCACATTCTGATTGGGCCTCAGTCCACAGCTTCACAGATAAACTTTGCTTGAGCGCCCATGAGTGTAGTCCCAAGCCCACTTCTTCTAGTGATTTAGAATCGTCCGTGTAGATGTTTATACCTCTTCTTCTATCTAAAATCCGTTTCGCCATATATTTCGGTTTGGCGTCAGCGTTCTGTAAGGATGATCAAGAACTATAGTTGAAGAGTTGTGATCAATTCTCCAGTTCAACATTTTCATGCTCATAGCACTGCAGTGTCCGCTGTTCTTTACACTCCACTATTGGGAGCGTTTTTGGCAAATTGTCGAGTGTATGGCCAACTCTTACGTACAAGACTCTTTTCGCTTTATACGTGGAAGGTATAAGCCCCTGATCACCTGTTAAAAAGAAGGTAGTTGTTTGCTACCAAGCACTCTTAAGGTCAGTCAAGAAAAAAAGCTAGAGCTAGTGGCGAAATACTTCTACGGGAAAGAGCTTAAAATTTTTCTAAAAAATTTTTAATTTCAAGAAAATTAAAAAAAAAAAATAATGATAAGTCGATAACTTTAATACTGGGATTTTCATTAAAAAAAATTGATTTCCGATTAAATAGGAATACAAATGTTCAGTACTTCTATTCTGCAAAAAATATTTATATATCAATTATTTTGGTACCAATTAAAAGCAGACCTTTTCCATCCCTGATGTACTCTGTTTAAACAAAGAGTTTTACTTTTATTTCTTACACAGTTAAAATTCTTGACAATTTTTTTTTTATTTTTAATTAAAAATTAAATTAAATGAATTAAACGTTTACTTTAATCAACAATATCAATGCAGAAAAAATATTTTATTGGCGCTATGAATTTGTTTACTGGTGCAAATTTAATAAATCTTTTAATTGATATCAGAAATTTTTTTAATTGCAATCAATTTTTATTTTTTTCTTTGTACTCATAAATTTAATTCTTTAATAGTAAAATTTAAATTAATTTTTTATACAAATAAATAAATAATCCTGCTTCGTTAAAAACGTTATACAGCAAATTGTATTTTTCTCAATACCATATTTTAAGGTTTAAACGGAAGTGGAACGGAAAATTGCAGACAAAATTTTTTTTTTTCTAGTTCAAGTTTTTAGCGAACGAACTTTCTTTTCTTGAACCACTTGTAGGTACAGTGTAGTGTAGAAATTGTGAGACATTGCACGACATTTAGCAATATTATTAATAATAACCAGAGAAGACTAAAATGCTTTTTTTGCTTTTTTTATCTGTTTTTTCTAAAACCTGCTGTTTTTTGCTTCTTTTACAATGGTGTTGCTTTTTTTGGATTTTTTTGTTTAAACTTCCCATTTTTGTATTAAAAACTTCGTATGTTACTACCAAGGCGAATTCCTCTATAAAAGTGAATTCGCCTTCGTTACTACCTTTTTGCAACTCTGTTTTCATTTTAAAAACAATCAACTGAAATCAAAGTAGGCTGTTAAAAATATAAATAAATAAAAAAGTTTAAAAAAGCCGAAAGAGAAAAGTTATAGAAATTTATTATAAAAAATGGTAAAAACATATGAAGGTGTCTTTAAAATTAAAGAAAATTGGCTCTTTTGTTCGAAAAAGTCTAATGTGGATCAACATATAAGATGTGAGAAACACCAATTGGCGTCTTCTAAGCAAGAGAACCATCCACAGAAACTAATTACGGAATATCCAGTGACTCCAACTGCCACAACATTTCAAAAGGATCTTTGTAAAGCATTGTTAGAATCCAATATACCAATAAAAAAAGTTAGTTCTCCCAGTTTCAAAAATTTCATTGAGAAATATTCTCAAATGTCGGTTCCGTCTGAAACTTGCATCCGCCAGAAATACATACCAGAATTGTATAGGGAATCTATAGAAAAAATGCGTCAAGCAGCCAAAGACAAATATATATGGATTTCTGTAGATGAAACTACGGACAGCGAACAGAGATATGTTGCAAATTTTATTTTTGGAGTCTTAGAAGAATTGAAAGACAATAAATCTTATTTATTGAACATGCAAGTTCTTGAAACGGCAAATGGCGCATCTATTGCAGCATTTTGTAATGATTCGTTACAAATATTGTGGCCAGATGGTAAAGTAGAAAAGAAATCGAGTTTAGATTTGATATTAATTTTCTGTATTTAGGCATAAAATATAACAAAGTGTTACTTGTAGTAACGGATGCAGCTGCATATATGCTAAGTGGAATATCTTCTCTAAAGGCAATGTATCCGAAAATGCTTCATTTAACGTGTTTTGCACATGGTATCCATCGATTAGCTTAATTCATTCGAACAAACTTTGAAAATGTCAATAAATTGATTTCCAATGTTAAAAATATTTTCTTAAAGGTAAATATAACTATTAATCAGAGGTGTTCTGGAAATCGAAAACGCAAGAATTTAAAAGTCGTTTTTTTAATATGATTTTTGTAGTAAAAGAATTTTATGACAAATATTTCTCTATTAAACAGAATTCTATAAGAAAATTATATAAAATGGAATAAGAGTGTATTAAAAAGAACTTGAAAGGTCTTGCGTTTTTTTAATATAAACATACATATGTATGTTAAAAATATATGTTACAAAAACAAAATTTTTACAGGCACCGCGAAGAAAACAACTCTTTCTAGAAATGAATCCTAATGTTGCACTTCCACCGTCTCCATGCCCAACTCGTTGGGGTACTTGGTTAGAAGCGGCAATGTAATACGCTGAACATCTTGAAGAAGTTAAAGCCGTTGTTTTAGAACTTGACAGTCAAGATGCCGACTCAATTGTGCAATCCAAAAAAAATATTTGAAAACTCCGAACTAAGTTCTCAACTTGCATTTCTAAAATACAATTTTGCAAACATTTTGGTAGCTATAAAAAAATTGCAAACTGCGGGTTTATTAATTTCAGAGAGCACTAATGCTTTATCGGCAGTTTTTGACGGACTATGCAAGATCGAGGACCAACAATATAAAAAGAAATTTGAGAAAATATTAAAAAGAAATCCCGGATATCAGCAGTTTTTGGAAATAAAATATATTTTAGAGTCTGGTACTGTTGCAAAAGATGAATATGTAAAAAGTTTGTCCTCTAATGAAATTTTCAAATTTAAATATGCACCGTCAACCTCCGTTGATGTAGAAAGAAGCTTCTCTTTATGCAAAACGCTTTTAACAGATCGACGTAGAAAATTAAAATTTGAAAACATAAAAGCCCACATGATAGTATATTGTAATAATTTTGATGATGTGGAAGAATTAGAATAAAACATTTTTTAGTGCTTTTTTTTTGCTGTTTTATCAATTTGTTGTTGCTTTTTTTTATAATTTCTTTTTGCTGTAAAAGTATTGAATATTGCTTTTTTTTGTCTTCTCTGATAATATGCAATGAACATCGAAAATACTATTTTAAGAAAAAAACACATTTATTTGCATAGAATTCCAGCCCCTACTAATGTTTTATACATTTGATTATAATTAAAAATTTAAAACATTTTAATGATAGTTTTTAATTTATATTAATGATGGAGTTAAGAAAACCACACACACAAGTTTTTGCAAACAACAACAGTAAACGAACCTATAAGATTATATACTAAAGATTAAGATAGAATTGATACAGTGCAAACAATATGAATAGGGTAAGTTGTGCAATACTTTTTCAGTACTTAGTAAGTTAAATTATTCCGTAAGAATTCTAATTCTACATAATCTTTTACATTTTATAAAATTTATCAAAATCAAAAAACAGCAAATTTCGATCTACCAAAAAGTTAAAATACAATTTGGTTAAGGATTGATGTTTGACTATTTACGTCAGCAGTCGTCGATAGCTGCGAGTGTAAAACGGCAAATCCATCTGAGGAGATAGAGTGGTTGCGATCGAAACATGTCATGGTAACCTGCCAGCCGCGGTTCGAATCCCGGCCACGGTCAAGAATGAAAGATTATCAATAACAATTTTAATTAATTTTCATGTTGTAAAATTCCATTCTTCATAAAAATAATTTAATGAAAATTAAATTTAATGAACTTAAGCCTAATTAAAAAATATTAAAAATTTGGATTAAAATCCATAAATAGTTCAACAAAATAACCACAATACTAATTATTGTGTTTTTAAATCATTAAAAAAATAACGTTTATTTCGAACACAAAAATAATACTGTACTTATAACACTCAACAAAAAGATGAGAACATTTAATTGCGCTTTTTTTTAACACAAACTTCGTTGTGTTCGGTTCGGCACATTAATGTTCATCAAACATAAAGCCAGCAAAGACATGTTACACAAACAAAACATGTGCACAATACACAAGCTATTCGTGTATGGTCGATGCTAAAAATGTTTGTTTGCTCATTTCTTTATCGATGTAAAAATGAAACAATATAAAACATCAAAATATACAATATGTCTACAGTATCACTACAATTGTTCTGTTTTTCAACGAAGAACAGAACAATATATAATGTACGGCTCTTTCTTGAAAATAGTTACGAACGATATTAAGGGTTGTGCTCGTATTCACAAATACTAAAAAAAAACCGTTCCTGGGTGTGTGAGCTGTACGTTAAATAATGCTAGAAACACAACTGGGACGAACGACGAATTATTCGCAACGAATATTCGTCGTCAGAAATAGAACACATCGGTATGTATGAAAATACACACAATCATTGCGTAGACCGATTTCGTCCTGCGTAACGAACACTGCGATAGGTTTATTTCTATTTCTTACGCAGACGACCGACGAATAATAGGGACAGCTAACCCCAGCTAAATCGTGAAAGCTGTAAAAAATCAAAGTCAAAAAACGCTTCTATTGCGAACTTGGCTAAAATTTGCAAAAATTGGGAAAATTAGCGAAAATTTTTAATATTTCAAACAAGCCATAAAATTTATTAAAAGTCTCTAAAACTATAAGGAATGGCAAAAATTCGGTAAAAATTGCTAAATTAGCTGAAATTCGCAAAAATCTAACGTCCAAGGTATTTATTTTTATAAATTAAAAAAAATTCAAGTCACATTAATACCTGGAATTCACGCACTTATTGTGTCTCGAATTTACGCAACGAATTCTTGCCGACGAATTCGTCGTACTATGCGAAGTTCGTCGTTTGTCCCAGTTGTGTTTATACCATAATGTTCTGTTTATTTCCGAACACTGAGTTTAATTTTTTACTAAGCTTACGTAAACTTTACGTAAGATTAAAAAAATTTAACTAAATTGTGTCATTTGGTTTTTTTAAAAATTTTTAAGTTAATTTTATAAAAACTTACTAAACATGCTTAAAAAAGTAGATTTGAATATAAATTTTTAATATTCATTAAATAAATTTAATTGCTTCGTTGATATTATTTACGAAAATTTGTTCAATATGAAGATATATGTAATGATCAGGGAAACCGGAAATATGCGCTAAAATACAATTTTATAATATTTTCATAAAAAAAAAACAACTAAAATCGTAGAACTAGTTCAGGATCAAATTAAAAAATCTGACTTTTGATTCTAACAACTAATTCTGTATTTCATAATTGATGCAATATTTTCCCAATATTAATTTACGTCCAAAACAAAATCCAGAAAAGGTACTACAGTTTTGTTGCTTTTTCATTCAATTTGCGAACACTATAAATAATTAGATTACGAACAAAAACTCAAAATGTTTATCTTGCTATTAGAAATGCTTTATATTATATTATTTTGCAGAAACAAAATTTAACCCTTAACAGACATTTCCTGTTTCCTATTTCCCTTATTCACTTAAAGTGAAGTATAGTTCAACTTGTACAAACTTTTGAACATGTGTGTGTGTATGTTTATATGCGTAAGGATGAGTTTTTGCTAAAAGGGTCGGCAATTTTGTTTTAAATTAACTAACATTTGTCTTGCTTAAGACATTTAACATCAAAACTATCTTGTTAAATATTTTAACAGTTATTAATACAAGTTAAGAGTAATAACCACAACATTATTTAGAAATTTAGTTAATAATAGACATACGTACATACAAAGACGTACAAACAAAGACACCCACATCATTTTTACAAGATAAAATCGAGCAAAAAACAAATTTATATATATGTATTCATTTGTTTTCTGGAAAATAAAGAAAATAGGCAGGATTAAGTAATTAGTATATGTTTATACATAAAGAGAATCTGTTTTGTTATACAATAGTGGAAAGATAACAACATGCGGTGAGATTTTAATGAGTTGAGAAGACTTAAGAATCTTTGACCTATCAAAGAACTAGCTTATAACTTTATTTTCTTTCCGCAAAAGAACTGAGTTTGCGATAAACAGACAACTAATTCTTGATAAAAACCAAAAAATTTGCTGCGGACTTGAAACAAACACAGAAAAAATGATCGCCATTTTTTTCTTTTTATTATTATTACTCAAAAATTTAATCAGTCTTAGTTACAAATTTAATCAAGTCAATTAAACGTTTACTTAAATCAACAGCATTACTGCATAAATAGTTTTAAATATTAAAAAATATTGAATTGATACTATTTGTTATCACCAGGGAAACCAAAAATATGCTCTAAAACACGCGTTTTAAGAGCATTAAATATGCAGTAAAAGCTTGAAAATATGCTCTTAAAATTGTAAAAAATATGACCCAACAAATTTGAAAATTTCCAGATTGAAAACAAAAAATTCAACAATATAATAACAGTTCCATTTAATAAAAGCACTCCTAAAATTTTAAAATAAACAGAACATTATTTAGCGTTCGGCTCACACACCCAGGAACGATATCTATTTTTTTAGTCTTTGTGTAGGCGAGCACAACCCCTTATACCGTTCGTAGCTATTTTCAAGAAAGAGCCGGACATTATATAGTGTTCTGTTCTTCGAACAATTGTAGTGATACTGTAGACAAACATTAAATTTTATTGTTTTATAATGTTTCTTTTTTACATTGATATAGAAATGAAAAAACAAAAAAATTTAGCAGCGACCGCAGCACGAACAGCTTGTGTGTGTAATATTATGTATATGTTTTGTTTGTGTAAAATTTGCTGGCGTTTGCCTTTTTTATATATATTTTGTTTTTGTAAAACATATTTGGCTTTTTTTTTACCAGCGAAAAGAGCGCTACGCACAACAGAAACCAACGAATATTAATGAGCTGAACCAAAACCAGGGGTTATAAAACTGCAGTCAAAACCAAAAACTGTCGAACAAAAAATGAAAATTTTAGTACAACTTTTCTCTTTTTGAGTTGGCTTGACATCTAGTCTTTACTTTTTATGAATCAGAAGTAAAAGCAACAGTTTTTTTTTTTTTTTTTTTTGACCAATAACAAATGAAGAAGTGGAAGAAATGGCAGTTTTTCTTCTTTGACTGCAGTTTCTTAAACGCTGACCAAAACAATTAAGTTTGTGGTATTTAAAAAAACCGAACGGAATTAAATGTTCTCATCTTTCGCTGAGTTGGATAATAACAGTATTAATTTTTTGTGTTCGAAAGATGGCAAAAAGCGAAACGTTATTTTTTAATGTTTTTCTACACAAACACTACTAGCGTTTGTGTTTTCCACAAATCTACGGGACCGAACACTAAGGAGCGATATTTAGTGCTTATTTACGAACACTGGTATTTATGGACGAATTTTCGAGATTTCACACTGTTTGGAAGCTGTGGGCAGTTATGCGCTCACAAAAACAAAGTTATGTTAAGAGGTTAAAATTCATATAAGAGTCATTTGTGCCGAATATTATCTAGATATTAACATCCATATAAGATTTTTTGTCTTAAAGGGATTTTAGGGACGGTTGCTAAATTTTTTATTAATGTAAACATTTAAAAGGAAATTTAAGCTATTTAATTTAATTTAATTTAATTTGCAGTAAATTTAGTCTAAATACTAACATAATTAGATGGTTCACTTCATCCTTAGTAAAACTAAAATGAATTTACCCAGTTTGATAAAATTATCTACAAGATTGCAACTTGTACTTTGAGCACAAGGTTAACATGGACAGACAACCAGCTAGACGGACGGATGGACATCTTTAGATTACGTTAAAAACTGATTCTGTGTCGATCGGTATACTAAAATTTTGGTCCACATTTCTAAGTATTACACACATCGTCAAAAAATGCTTTTTTCTTCATTTTTGCTTGTAAGTATAAAATAATAATAAGTTTAAAATAACACTAAAAAAACTGAGTAATTTTCATATAAATTTTTCTACACAATCAATTGTTTGTCACCTGGAAACTGCACATAAATGTAGATGGCAAAATTAAAGCAACACGTTGGGTACACAGATAGATATTTAAAATAGAAAAGCCAAAATTTCTTAAAAAAAAAAAAAAAAAAAAAAAAATTATTTGCTGCGAATGCTTTTGTGTGTATCAAAAAAAAAAAAAAATGTTGTATCAAAAAATGCCTCAAAATGGCAAAATATGCACTATAAACTGCAAAAAAGCTCTTTTAACTAAATTATGCGCCAAAATGCTGCAAACGGTAAAATATGCAAAAATATGCACTAACAAATCGATGTCAAAATTCATAAAAAGCTCTAAAACGGACAAATATATTGTTTCTACCTTCATGGGTCGCACAAGGAAAAACATGCAATTGCATATTTATGGTTTTCATGGTTATCACAAATTAGAATCAATTTTTTTTATTTTTTTCTGTGAATAGAGTAGGTTTTTGAAAAAACAAAAGGAGAAAGTACATCTACATTTCAACAGCAGATTGCCTAATTTTGATTAACTTTTCCATGTTTATGGTGTAGTAGAGCAAATTGTAAATATGTATATCGCCGTACCGAAGTTATCTTCACGTATATCACAGGTTTAACATTTTAAACAAAAAAATTTACGTGAAAAAATTGTTTCAATATTTTTGTCAGATAAAATTATGTTGGAAGATTATTATCGATTTATTTAAAAATGTCCAAAATTTTCAGAACGAAAAATTTTGTTCAAGTGATACCTATCTCTATATATTAATGGCCCTATGTTCCTCGTAGGAATTTCAGGAACAAATTATATACAACTGTATATACCTGTAGTTTTTGTATTACACTGGTCAACAAAATCAAGTATTTTAAAGACTTTTTAAACCAACGTGCTTAATTTCAAATGTTTTTAGAGGCTAAAATCGAATCTGTTATTAGTTTTTTCATATTGCCCACAGATTTCTTTTAATTGGCCTGTTTAATATTTTCACTAATGTGTAGTTCATAGAACATGAGCGCCTTACTCGTCCGTTCAACTTACATTTAAAACAAAAAAAAATTTCGAAATTTTATTTTTGTTTTAAATGTAAGTTGAACGGACGAGTAAGGCGCTTGTGTTCTATAAACCACACATAAGTACATCAGTTAATTTTACCCTAACTCGAAAACGTCATGCCCGATTTCGACTAAAAAACACCAAAAGATGCATAACATAATTACCCTTTACCTGTGTGAACAAAGTTTTTGACGCTCTCAATGCTTTCGGAGTCATTTATAAGTGTTTTTTTTCATGCAAAATTAACAAATTTCGTATTCTAAAAATTCATAAAAAAAAACGTAAAACTGCAAATCCCTTTACCTTTAATTAATTTTCTTAAGGATACGGTATCTTACGAACAAAATAAGTCATGTATCATAAAGAAATATAAGAATAAGGCAAAGATTACGCATGTTTTCTTAATAAATAATACACTCAAAAATAGTTGGATACTAATATTTTAAAAAAGAACTGCAAGTACTCGACGATAAGAGGGTAGATTTGACCCGGGAATTTGATAATTTACCTCCCCTTTTAACAATGTTCCCTTTGGATAACTACGTAACTCCACCGACATGTTGAGCGAATGAAAACAATGCGTTTACTATGTATGTAGTAAAACAATCAAGCAATAACAAGCTGTTGAATACGTTAGCTTCCGCGCTCTTTAGTTTGGAAGTATTGACATGTTTGGCCGAAGTCGGCGCGGTACTGTTTACCATGGCTCTAATTACTTGAAACTTTTTTGCAATTGTTTTGATATTATTCAAACAAAATTAGACCCTCTAATTTACGTTAAAATAGAATACTCTTTATTTTTCTGGGACACCCTAATATACATTTCGCTAAAATTAAAAAAGGCGTAATTAACAAAAAATTATTTTTATAAATGGCATTAAACTACAAGTCTTGACGAAAATTTACACTTCTGCGATCAAAAATAACGCTTTTATAAACAAACAAAAGACAAAGGGACGTAACTACAAGTGTGTTTATTTGATAAATGCAAAACGACGTAATTACACTGGTTTCTTTTCTAACAAAATATAATGAAATGGTTTTCTTTAAAAATAGTTTGAAGAATTCCATGGACGTCTTATCAATGCATGTTTTTCTGACATGTTTAAAGTTTTCATTTTACAAAGTTTTTTGCTTCTCCTGTAAAATGATTTTTTTGTTAGTTACGCATAGGGCCTTAACTAAACTTCTTCCATTCAGATCTGTCCATCGCTTTATTTTTAACTTGGCTTAAACTTGCATTAATTTTTCTCATATTGCCAAAATTTTAAGGAAAAAGTTCCTCGAATTAAATTACCCATTACAATAGATTAAATTGTAACTTTTATACTGCCAAAAGGTAGTGATATAATAATTTAAAAAACATTGTCATTTATTACAAAAACAAATGTATAAAAACATGTTCAGACATGTTTTTTGCAAGCTACCACATGCATGTAACATGCATAATTTACAAGTCTGAAAATCCCAAAGAAAAAAAATTATCATAAAACAAAGTTGCAAACAAAAAAAAAAGGTTTAAATGTCCAACATAATTATGTTGAAATTTATGTTTTAATTTTTAAAATGTAGTTTAAGGTCTTTTTATAATGAAAAAAAAATTTTTTTTCTTTTCAAAACAATTTAACAATATTTTCACACATGTTTACAAATTGAAAAAGAAAAAAATTCAGTTCACATGTGTTTCTGAAATTCAACAAAATAGAATTATGGAGGTGGCAGTTTGATATAGAATTCCATTTATTTTATGAACATGATAATTGAATGTTGAATAAATTTATACATATTTTTTTTTTTTTTTTTTTGTAAACACCTAAAGGCATCCGCCAATCAATTGCCAATTTGAAAACTGGGTTGTTGGCAATATTATTTACGTTATTTTGTGCTTTTGTGTTCTTTTTCAGTCAGCTGTTTTCTGAGTGACAGCTTTTTAGATTGTTTAAAAGTTTATACTATTTATTTGGTGGGATTTCCATTAAATTTTTCAATAGATTTGAACAAAAAAAAATACAAAAATTTTAGTTATTGAAAATTTTGCTCTTATATTCCAGAAACTCTTAGTTTAAGTCAGAAAATTTTGCTTTAACTAACCAAATAAAAATCTGATATTCAAAATTATAACCTTCCATTTTTAAAACAAACAAAATTTAAAATGTTTTCGCCTTCCAGCACTAAAAGATAAAGGGAAAAGATTATATGAAGAACTGTGACTAAAGCAAAGAACTTGGCAGAAAGTTCTCAATAACATGGATTAATAATTGTAACATGATTTCTAATACACTGTACCAAAAATTTACCTAAATACTGCAAAATAGAGTGTAAAAATGAAGAAATGTAGGTCATTATACAACCTTCTATTTTGGTATTCAAGTCTATGGCCGTTTTTCGTAAAAACCGAAAAATTTCGTAAATAGGAACCATATGACAAAATTTTTCTTTTTTTAACTTTAACACTTTCGTTATTTATGAGCAACATGTTAGTTAAATCGATTACAAATTAAGTCAAATTAACTAACGATTTTAGTTAAATATTATTAATTTTGACGAATTTGTGTTCTTATTAACTAATAAATGTTGTTGTTTTTTAATAATTTTTTTATTCAAATTGACGAAAAATTATTTAAATTCACTAATAAATTTTGTATTTATAAATAACCCTTTTATTTATATTGAAGAATTATTATTCGCTTTAACTACCCCCTTTTATTAGTTTTCTAAACCCCATCAGTGGTGCGATTCACTAACTTTTAACGAACCGACAATCGTTATATTTGTCGACATAAATATTCGCTTGCAGTAACGATAGTGTGATTCTGTAAGTGCCGGCTCACACACGTCAAGTTTGACTCGTCAAGTCTTGATCTTTTAGGAGAGAAGGGAAAAGAGAATGCCATTTCTTTACCCCTCTCTCCTAAAAACTCAAGACTTGATGAGTCAAACTTGACGTGTGTGAACCGGCACTAACTGTTTTTGCGATAGTAAACAGCTGTATTTTTGTAGCATCTCTGTCTACAAAATGTTAAAAAAACGAAAAGCACAAAAGAGAATAAAATAAAAACAAATGAAATTGTTCTTAACCCCCCGTGTTTAGGGATGCAAACGATACATCGATGTTTGTTTTGGTGTTTTTGAATGCATTTGACAGGCTTTTTGTTAATTTTTGACAAAAGCTTATGCAAGCATATGTATATTATATTTAAGCATTAAGATTTTCAGTGGCAAAGAAGAATTAAAACAGTCCGTAAGTATAATGCAAAGTAGGTTTCAACATCGATGTTAAACATCGATGTATCGTGTTTTTTACCGATGTTTTTTACATCGATGCTTATCGTGAAAACATCGACGTCTTCAAACATCGATGTTTTTCAGAGCGATGTTGCATCCCTACCCGTGTTACACATGTTTTTTCATTAAAAAGGCATTGAAAAAGGTCTGGCCAGACTCATGAGTAGGACGAAGGGTTAATTTGTGGTTTTTATATTTTTTTTTTTTTTTGTGAATTTTACATTAAGAATTTTTTTTTTGTTCTTAATTTGCTTGTTTTGTAAATTTTAAATTTAGGAGTGTTGGCAAAACTTGAATTCCAAAAATGGCTAAATTTACGGAAAAAAATGGCTAAAAAATTGCTTAAAACTTTTTTTTTTAAATAAAACATACCAATCCTTACAATATTCAAGCTATTTTATCCTTTTAAATGTTAATATAATTTAAAATTAAGAGACCTTTTCTTATTTGGTATATCTAGATAATATTTAGCACAAATAACTCTTACATAAATCTTAACCTCATAACATGACTTTATTTTGGTGAGCCCAGAATAAAGTTTCTTTTAATACAAATGTAAAGTTGTGGAATATTTTGCTTTTAAATAAGTCATATTTTCTTTTTTGAGGCATATTTTTTTTAAGAATTTTTAGTGCAAATTTTATTTTTTTTATCAACATGTAAACTTGGTTGCATTACTTGCTGTGTTGTTGTCAAATAGAACTTAGGTAATTAAACTAATAAAATTTAGGTTTAATTTTGTTTTTGGAGTTAAATTTTTTAATTCAATTACCCGAATTGGGTTATTGTATATAATAAAAGGTGGTTTTTTGTTTGAAAAATGGAAGAAAAAACGGGGATTTAAAACTCAAGGTAAATAACCGGAAAAGGCATTTAAGCGTGGGGTAATTAACCAGGTTATACTGTATTATTCTTGAGTGGGTGTTTTTAAAAAGAAGAATTTAAAAAAAATCTAAAACCGTTGGCAAAACATCTTTCCAAAAAAAGAGTAAATATGAAAGACAATATAAAAAAGTTTGGAAAAAAGAATGCATCGAAGTATTAAATAAATGATGGATATACCTATGTATTTTTATTGTTGACTTTAAGGATGGCTAAAACCGATTAAACAAGCTCGAAATTCTTATAAATTGGCTCTTTCGCCTTCAAAAACAGCATATTGTTTTGCTTGTAATTCCTCATTGACATCGCATAAAAATAGTTTAAAAAAAATGCCAAAACCAGTCGCTACAAACAAAATAAAAGTTGAATTCTCCTTTTTTAAATGTAATTCTTTGCCGTTGCGTTTTATATAATTACGGCCTTCATTTTGAAAAAATAGGTAACTATAGCTATTACGTTAAATTTGTAAAAGAAAATTGATGAAAAAAACTCACAAAAATCTAGAAATTCGATAAAGTTTTGACTTAAATAATAAATTTTTTAAACTTTATAAATTTTCCATATTAGAGTTAATTTTTATTTAAAATAAAATCATTAATGAAGAAACAATCCTTCCAAGAAAAATTAAAAAAAAACAAAAAATCTGGCTCTAAATAAGTTAAAAATTCTATTGAATTTTATAACAATAAAAATTTTACAATTGAGTTCATTATACTTTTATTTAAAAAAAAAAATATTAAAAAAAATATTCAACAGTTACTTACGCTGCAAATTAATTAGGTACTTCCAATATTTATTAACTCCATTTTTTGTTTTGACAAACGCGCGAACCGCTACCCGTTTTATTTACCGTGTATCATCTGTGGCAACACTATCTCAAATTTTTTTCTTTAAATTGTAAACAAATAAATAAAAATAATTTGATGCGTTGAATTTGCATTGACAAAAACAACAAATACTGAGCTTTACCTTTTCTTTGCTTTTGTCTCTTTGCGACTTTTTTTCTTCTCTTTTTACAACTCTTTATATTTTAATATGGAAAAACAAATTAATAAACACCAACAACAACAACAAATAACTGAACACCGGCAATAACAGCAATAACAAACCAAAAAATTTTACACATAATCTGCTTTATTGAATAAAATTTTTTACCGCCATTTTAATACTACTAAATGCACTAAAATTAATAAATTTTAAACATCAAATTTAAGACACCACTTGTTAGAATTTTTTTTATTAATTTCTTTAAAATTAACACTTTTTAACTTTATTTACTTTGTGTTTAAGGACGGACGACATTTATTAGATGACCGATTTAAGTAACAACAGGAGAAAACTAACCCTGCGGCCACACGATCAAGTTGTTCTTGATAGTCTTTTACATATACTGCTTGTCAAGATTTACAAAAATTGAGAGGTGTGACGTAGGTGGCACTCAATTTACTTTCAAGATGCCATAAAAAAAAAACAATTTATAAAGACAAACATGTACTCAGCTGTTAAATTGAAAGTAAATTGTCAAACAAATGGAAAGGTGAAATTGAAAGCCATCTCGTGGTCAATTTAAAAAGTGTGAGTGTGTTAGTAAAAAAATGAGAGAGTTGAGTAAATTGAATGGAATTGAAAGGCAAAACTTGATCGTGTGGCCACCAAGTAAATTAATGTGAACAGTAGAGTTACCCATGCTAAAAACATACAGGGGAAAAAGGATAAAAATACAAAATTTGTAATAAGACAATTTTCTTCAAGTGAGTTTTATAAATATTATGTCATTTTTTAGGATTTGTTTTTCGTTCTTTAACTGGTTTCTAGCCTGAATTTTATGAAAATAATGTTTATGATATTAAAATTGTGATTCGCTTAAAAGTTATTATTTCCCGCTTTGGTAGCGGTAAATTTATAGGATAGTTGTGGCATGACAGTGATTTTCCAAAGTGGAACTTGTACCTATATAATTTTTCCTACTGAAGATATTGTGTAGAAATTAACATTTTGGAGATTAATGATAATATGGGAGTCATCATTTAATATGAACTTGGTATTTCAATTCCGAGTCCGAAAAATTCACTGAATCGCGAAACACGGGATTTAATTTTTTAGTCCCGGGATTTAGTCAATCTCGAAATTGTTAACTTAATTTTTTTTTTGTTTTAACTTTTTTTATAAAAGAAAATTCATCATGACATTTCCTTATGAAGTGCAGCGTTTAAAATTTGAAAATTCAATATAAACTTCTGTAGAATGCAACAACAAAATAACGGAATAAATTTGCCTTTGTTTTTGCTTTCAACATAATTTTTGGCATTGCGTTTTACATAATTAAGGTCTTCATATTTTGTGGCGTCGGAAAATTTAAAAAACAATATGAATTTCTGTAGAATACAAAAAAAAATTATAAAATATTTTTGAATTTTTTTTATCTTTCAATGAAATTTTAGGCGTTGCGTGCATTCTACACAATTAGGGCCTAAGTATTATGTTATATTGAGGATATTCATAAGACGTATCTTTTGCGCATCCGTTGAGTGTTTTCAGATTCAAAATTTAAACTTTATTCTTTACAGTGTTAGGATTATTTAAGTGTTTGCCGAGAGTGGGCATAGGACCTACGGTAATTTATGAAGCGATTTCACGAAATCAAATTTGACAGTTTATGATAAACATTATTTCTTCAAAAAATGTTTTAACAATTATTTCGCTATAAAGGTATATATGTATGATTTTACGGTCTACACATCGACTGTATGAAGTTAGCCGGGATTCACATTATGAAAGTCTTCTTGGAGATAGTTTATGTTTATTGTGGAGAGGTAAAGAGAACATGCTATGGAAAGTAAATAGGAGTCAGGGTTTAAAAAGCCAGTTTGACTGTTGGATGAAAACGGAAAGAATTACCAAAACTTAATGTTCGAAAAACAAATGTTGACTGTCAAAAATTTATGAACAAATAGAACTAATGTAAAATTACACACAGATTGCACATGAACTAATTACACAAAGGCTACACATGGAATGGCAACACTGATTAAAGATCAATATTGTGCTTTCTATCCTCTCAAGTGGGAATGTCATGATCAGTGCTGCCACAACGAATACAATTTTTACAACCAAAATTTTTGAAAAAGTTATTAAATGTAAAAAAATATAACCAAATTAAAAATGTTTTTTATTAATTGAGAAAATCATTAAAATCATTGTAATACATTGTAACACAAAGGTTATTTGCACTTTATAGTAAAACAATAATTATAAATCAAGAAAACAAAACAAGAAATATAATTCTTTTACATATTAAAAAAATAACGTGAAACTTAATTAAAAGTTTTTATTCATTTGAGACTTTTTTCGTAAAAAATTTTTTTTTATTTATTGGCGCCCTATGCTCTAGAGGGAGTTGGAGAATATATAAAAAAAAATAAATTGAATATTTTTTAATATGCCAGTTATAAATAACAAAAAATAGATAATAGTTTTCCGATTTTTAGCTGTTATTGGCAGGACTGTCAATTGTGGCGATTTCTTAATCCTTTTGTCGATGGAAATTTACGTTCGGCGATTATTTTGGCGAAATTTAAAACGATTGGCGATATGCGAAATGAATTTTATGTAAATATTTTTTAATTTACATTTTAATTCAAATTTATAATTCTTATTATAAAAAAATGTTTCAAAATTGTTCTAATATATCATAACATACATTCATTGGGGAAAAAGTATATGACTGACAGTCAAAATTTTTTTTTTACAAAATAATTATGTTAAAAAACATTAAATAAATATACATATCGACAAGTTATAAACAGTAAAATTTCAAATTTCTTTAAACTTACAGTTATTTCTTAAAGAAAATTCCATAAATTTTAAAATTATGTTGATAAATCAATGTAATTTTAAAAATTCTTTAAAATTCCCACGTGTATTTTCAAATATGTATATATATATACTTCTAGAAATAACCTAAATTCAGAACCTTAAACTTATTTTCATGTTTTTAAAAACACTGAAACGACTTTTGTGTAACTTTTCAGTAATTTTCTAAAATCGATTCCGGATGATTTTATGCACTTCCTACTTTAAGTACTAATTATCTCGCTCATTTAAAAAAAAAATAATTGAAAATCTCCATTGATTAAAACTTAATTTGTTAACGATCTCAGATCATGGCGTTTTTAATATAAAAATCACAAATGGCAATATTTTCTTAAAAATTATTTAGTTGCTGTTTTGAAAGGGATTATAAAAAAACTTCCGTTCATTGGTAACAAATAATGCAAAAATCGTAGTACACAGTACAAATTATTCGAGCTCGTAAATAATTGTACCAAGAAATACATATTCGTTCGTAATTTTTATTGTTTTAGAAAAAAGTAACCAAAATGAAAAAAATATACACATCTCCCTGTATCAGGTGTGTGATGAAAAACGATCGTTTTCAAAATGATCGTTTTAGCAGGTGCGATGAATTTCGACCGATTTTAAAATTAATTTGTACAGTAAAGTCTTAATTTTTTGTTCAAAATACAGTTTAATTTACATATATAATAAAGAATTTAAAAGAATATATACAGGAAGACAGATGAAAATGTATTAGTAATCAATTTTTAAAGATACTGAAAACGATATTATCGTTTTCAAATCATATTGTTTTCAAAATCGTTTTCCATCACATACCTGATAACCAATTTTGGTTAGAAATAACCAAAAACGGCAGCTCTGGTAATGATGAAATTCTTTTTTTTTTTTTTAAGTAAAACAAAAATTAAGTTAACAATTCCAGGATTGACCAGGGATTTTTCGGGATCGGGATTGGCATCCCAGTTCATAATAAATTACTGCTTTCATATAATCATTTATCTCCAAAATGTTAATTTCTATACAATATCTTCAGTAGAAAAATTATATACAAGTTCCACTTTGGAAAATCACTGTCATGCCTCAACTCTCCTATAAATTTACCGCTACCAAAGCGGGAAATAATAACTTTTAAGCGAATCACAATTTTAATATGATAAACATTATTTTCATAAAATTCAGGCTAGAAACCAGTTAAAGAACGAAAAACAAATCCTAAAAAATGACATAATATTTATAAAACTCACTTGAAGAAAATTGTCTTATTACAAATCTTGTATTTTTATCCTTTTTCCACTGTTTCATACATAGACTTTTAGCATTGGTAACTCTACTGTTCACATTAATTTAGTTTTCTCCTGTTGTTACTTAAATCGGTCATCTAATAAATGTCGTCTGTCCTTAAACATAAAGTAATAAAGTTAAAAAGTGTTAATTTAAAAGAAATTAATAAAAAAAAGTCTAGCAAGTTGTGTCTTAAATTTGATGTTTAAAATTTATTAATTTTAGTGTATTTATTAGTATGAAAATGGCGGTAAAAAATATCATTCAATAAAGCAGATTGTGTAAAATTTTTTGGTTTGTTGTTGCTGTTATTGCCGGTGTTCAGCTATTTGTTGTTGTTGTTGGTGTTTATTATTTTGTTTTTCCCTATTAAAATAGGAAGAGTTGAAAAAAGGGAAGAAAAAAAGTCTCAGAGGCAAAAGCAAAGAGAAGTTAAAGCTCAGTAGAAGGCTAATTCATGTAAACGGTGGTGTCGATACTACAACAAGTAACAACACCATAACACAAGAATGTATTTTTTTGTTGCTTTCGTTGATCCTTATGTCAACAACACAAGCAACTTTTGACATTTCTATCTTCTAATTAAGAAAAAAAAAGTAGCACAGCTGTGCTTTCAACGCCACCTGAAAAATGAATTCAGTATGTATTTGTTGTGTTTGGCAATGCAAATTCAACGCATCAAATTATTCTTATTTATTTGTTTACAATTTAAAGAAAAAAATTTGAGATAGTGTTGCCACAGAAAGTTACTAGGTAAATAAAACGGGTAGAGGTTCGCGCGCTTGTCAAAACTAAAAATAGATTTAATAAATATTGGAAGTACCTAATTAATGTGCAGCGTAAGTAAATGTTGAATATTTTTTTTATAATAATTTTTTTTTAATAAAAGTCTAATGAACTACATTGTAAAATTTTTATTGTTGGAAAATTCAATATAATTTTTAACTTATTTAGAGCCAGATTTTTTTTTTTTTTTTATTTTTTCTTGGAAGGATTGTTTCTTCATCAAACTTATTATTGTATATTAAAATTAACTCTAATATCTAAAATTTATAAATTTAAAAAAATAATTTTTAAAGTCTTAACTTTATCGAATTTTTGGATTTTTGTGAGTTTTTTTCCTTTACAAATTTATTTACAGTGGCCCACAAAAGTCTACATACGACCCTCATTTCTTCCACCTGACGAGACCAAAAGTATTATGAAGAAAAGTAATGATGCAGGTTTGTTTGAAATCTGGTTTTATTAATAGAAAACGAAAAAAAAAAACAACTTACTTCAATATACACTTTAAAAGTCTACATACGGCTTGTAAGCTAACATAAAAAACTTCATTGAAACATTAAATAATATTTTTATTATTAAATTTAGTATTTGGTTGGGCCACCATTGGCATCTTTAACAGCCTGTAAGCGTCTGGGCATTAAATTAACTAAATGTTCCAATTCAATCGGCGTAATTCTTAGCCATTTTTCTTTCAGCATCTTTTTCAACATTGGAGCGCTAGTAATATGATGCTTTCTGATTTTACGTTCCAAAATCTCTCAAACGTGTTCAATGACATTTAAGTCCGGGCTTTGAGGTGGTGTGTGCAATTGTCGGGATGCATAGTAAAGCAGCCATTCTTTAAGAACTTGAGCGTTGTGTTTCGGGTCGTTATCTTGTTGGAAAATCCAACTCTCACCAAGTTCTAATTAATTGACCGATGCTCCCAGATTTTGTTCTAAAATAGACTTATATTGAAACCGATCCATATTACCTTCGACAAGATTTCCTACACCAGATGCAGCGACAGCACCCCAAACCATCACGTTGCCACCCCCATGCTTAACAGTAGGTACTAAGTGCTTCGGATTCATCGCTGTATTAGCATTTCTCCAAACTTTCGCTTTCCCATCACATCCAAAAAATATTGTATTTTGACTCATCTCTAAACACAACTCGTTTCCAGAAGTCAAATCCTTTGTCAAATGAATTTTGACAAATTCCAAGCGAAGTTTACGGTTTTTTTCGCTTATACAATGGTTTTTTGCGCGGAGTTCTGCTGTGGAAACAATTATCATTTAGGGTTCTTTGAATTGTTCGTGGATGCAGAACCGTATTTGATCTTATTGTTAGCTCTTGGGCCAGCGTTGTGGCATTCACTTTTGGATTTTTTTCCACTTCTTTCGTTATAAAGCTGACATCTCTGCGAATAAGCTTTTTAGGGCGACCACTACGCGGTTTATTTTCAATAGAACCAGTGTTTTTAAAATTCTTAAATACAGTTTGAACTGTTGCTTTACTTAAATTCAACAGTTTAATAGTTCCCCGAACGATTTTTTCTCGTTTCTATATTTTACGACTAAGTTTCTCACATCAGTTGAAATTTCTTTTCGCGAGGCCATTGTTACAATTGAATTATGCTGGAAACTGTCCAGAATACAACCGCATGCAATTGATTTGAAATGTAAAAGATGCAGAAAAGTAAATTTAAAAAAAACAAGTTAGAGTGCTATATTCGGCTGTGCCGAATCTTTGATACCCTCCACCGACAGTTCGAATGTTTAAGGAGTAATCTCTGTATGATGTCTTTTTATTATTATTATCTTAAACTGTGACGATTTGTTATTAATTATGCTTTTAGGAGACTAAACTGTTTTCCGGGAGTAGGGCATATATGGAGCCTAGGGTAAATTATGTACCGATCTTCACGAAATTTTACAGTGTCATTTCTAGTCGAATAAAACGGACTTGTGCAAAATCTTATGTCATTCCGTGCATTTTTGCATCATTTATGTTAGTTTTTGTAACAAAATTATCAAGTTTTTGAAGGTGGTGGTTCCACATTTTGATTCATAGCTCTGGTCCTACTGAACCGATTTTGCTGAAATTCAATCCCAAACTGCTTAGGATAACTACAAGCAATTTGACACCTCGTTTGTTTATTTCTTTTTCGAAAGTGAGCGTGTTTTCAACAGACGGACAGACAGACGGACATGGCTAAATCGACTTAGAATTACTCAAGCAGCCAGAATATATATACTTTATGGGGTCTGAGATGAATAATAAAAAAGTTTCACACGGAATGACAAACTTAGTATACCCTCTTCACAACTAATTGTGGTGGAGGGTATAATAACGGTACTTAGCTGTTATCATCCAGCAGCAAGCAAAACACAAAGCATGACATGTTGGCCGTATGTAGACTTTTGTCAATGCTATTTTTTTGTTTTTTGTAAATATTTTTTAAAGTGTATATTGAAGTATGTTATTTTTTCGTTTTCTATTAATAAAACCAGATTTCAAACAAACCTGCATCATTAGATTTTTTCATAATGCTTTTGGTCTCGTCAGGTGGAAGAAATGAGGGTCGTATGTAGACTTTTGTCGGCCACTGTATACCTATGTAGGTTCCTATTTTTGCAAAATTATATCTTACCAATTCATATTGTCGCATTAAATGCGGCTTTTTACCTATTAGGGGGTTGCGAATGTGCGTTAGCAAATGGGAACGCGCTTAATTTAGATAAATTTGTGCGAATGCGAAATATAAAATAAATACATACCTAATATGTAATAAGTACTACTCATTGTCAGCTAAAATCGACGTTTTGAACAGTTATTTTTTGAATTAAAAAAAAAATCCATCAAAAACAGCAATTATTCAACGTTAAATAAAAGGTCGAATAAAACTCTTACGGCCAATTTCACCAAGTTTAGTTATAATTAATTTTCAGTTATTACTGTCAAAAACATATTAACTGAACTGTCATTTCCAAATAAATAAAGCGATTAGTACCTACCTATTCGATTAAAACGCAAATCTTATATGTGATGGAAGTTTTTACTTGGTATATTTAACATACGAAGAGATTTGAAAATAAAATTATATATCAATCTACAGAAAATAATCAGCCTTGTTCTGAAAATCGAGGTCGAGTGTAATTAAAATCGTACAATCTTTGAAAACGACCCAGTGTTTAAAGTTTATTAAAATATCCCGTTTTATATACTTCATATTATGAGTACAGCTTATCTTCACCGGAACTACACTTAAAATCAGGAAAAACAACGGTAATTTTCAAAAAAAATTTAACTGGTAATCTCCATCTACATATTTCGATTTCCAGAACATGGCTAAATACCTATTTGGCTTTTAAAATTGAATAAAATGTTTATAAACTATGCTTAAGTACAAGTGTTGCCAAAAGTTGTTGACCAAATTTGGCAAAATTTACGGAAAAAATGGCTAAACACTTTTTTAAATAAAAGCTCATTAAAATTCAATAACAAAAAAAATTTTACAATGAAATTGTAAATTGGGATCAGATCCTATACATATTAAAAAACAAAAAAGGCTCTATTTGAAGGCATGCCAAGAAAAAAATGTCCTGCTTTAGTAACTTCATTAACATATCTTACCGGTATAAGTTTTTTTCGGCCCACCTTAATGCACATACAGTGTAAAATCACACCGTTCTTCCGAAAGTTCCAAAAAACTAGTGCTATAACGTAAATAGCTTTTACATATCGCTCATTTGCTGCAAGACCGGCATAAATTAGTATGTGTGAAGATATGCTTATTATTTAATGCAAGAATTCAAAATTAAAGTGATCGCAAGCCATTTTCAAACAAATTTTTGAACGGACAAGTTGAGCACAATTCAAATTTGAGAAATATTTCTTTAATTAAAATTTTTTTTGCTACATTCCAAAAACTTTTTCTTAGATTTATGTACATTAATTACTAAATAAGTTTCAATATCACTATCAAATTCTTTATTGAATTCAATAATCATATTTTTATGTAAATTTTTTTTAATATTCATTGAATTTCTTCAGCTGTTTGATTGAGCTTTTTTCTTCATTATTGTAGTTGTCCTACAAATTGAAATGGTTTCATTTTTTTCGACTGTCAAAGTTTTAAATAACAACCAACAATTTTTCTTTTGGGACACTGTTGTATCATGCAGTGGCACAAATATTTCATTTACATACACGTTTTTTTTTTTTTTGGAAATTTTTCATTTTGCCGTCACACATTGAAGGGCATGAATTGGACAATGTTAAAAATGTCATCTGGGGTACAATCAAATATTGGAAAATTTAAATAACAAAAACAAATATGAATGGTATTTGCGGCTGTGCCGAATCTCTAATATCCTTTATCAAAAATTTGAATTTTTGGGTAAAGACTTTATATAAGATCCCATCTGTCCTCAAAAATCCTAGTTCTGTTTATTAAACTAATATGTCCCAAATTGGTTTATATTTAGATCCACAATTTTTTTCCACTGAACCGATTTCAATCTTAAAATAGTTAACAAAACTATGCACAATTTGAGTTGACATGTCATTATGTCCAATGTCATAATGTCCTTTTGTCGTTAATCCACTTTCAAATTTGTCACAATGTTCAAACAAAAGAAAATTATGTTATATTAAATACATAGAATCTGGGAGTTTATTTCTCATGGTAAAGTCACATTTCTTATATAAATTTTCATATTAAATACTTTTTTTATAACAAAACCGGTGAAGCATTTCTGAAAAGTTTGTATGGCATCTGTTATACATTCCTCGGTTCCACAAGACATATAACGCATTGTGGGTTTTCTGCAGTCTGTCTTAAGTAAAAATTTTTAAGCTTTAGTTAGGGGAGCCGGCATTTGTCATACCATAGCGTAGTTTATCCTTGCGCCTGACCAAAGGCTGGCTATGCGGAGAAGCTTAGGTTAGCGAAGCCGGTTTTTTATACAAGGAATTTCTTCTCTATTGAACAACAAACCGCGGCTTCGCTAACCAAAGCTCCTCATTTTTAATCTTTCGTCCCAAAGCTTGCAAATCAACTTAACTAACTTATAGCTACACACCAAAAACTATCAATTTATGGACATTATAACACTTTTAAAAGTGTCATAACGTCCATCGACACTATAGCATGCCATCCAATTTGATAACTAAATTATACTTTTCTGTTAAGTCTTTTGGACGTGAGCGTATTTGTAACAGAAGGACATTGCTGAATCGACTTGGGATTTCACAAGAACTCTTGTTACATACGTAATGACAAACTTAATATACCCTTATTCACCACTGGTGGTGGTGGTGGAGGGTATAATGAACTAACAAACTATCGCACAAAAAACAAAAACAGAACTTCAATTAAAGTTTATGTTATGTATGTATGTGTCACAAAATTTTATTACTAAAGATTTTGAAATTTCTTGAAAAGGGAATAAAATTCAAGTGTCCAATTCACAAACTGACATTATCGTTGTATTTGTTGTATAATCGTATAATAATACAATGTTGTATTTTTGTTGTTTGTAATTTTCATACAAGAGTTTTGTATAGTTATATGATTGATTCTTATGTTTATGTTTTGTGCTGGTTAACACTCTTCAAGTCTTGAGCTTTTAGGGGAAAAGGGAAAAGGGAATGCCATTTATTTTGCTCTCCTAAAAACTAAAGACTTGACGGCTTAAACTTGAAGCTGAACCAGCACTTTGAAAAATGTTGTATTTATACCAGGCCTGAAAAAGTTCGATTTGTTTGATGAGTTTGTAAAATCATTTAAGAAAATGACAACAAACACCACAAATTTAACTCTTCTTAATGATTAATTTATGTTTAATTCTTTTCGATTCATTTTTTTTCACTATGTTAATTAAAATTTCTTATCAATTATAAATATTACCAATTTAACTCAAACTAAAACTCACGTACCTGGTTGAATTTCATGGTATCGAATAATGTGAATGGCAAATATTAAAGAAGAAGAAATATATTAAGTAACATTGCGTTTACATTTGCCAGTACTGCCAAGACAGTAGCAATTCATTCAAACTTTTTCACTAATACATAAACACTTTAACAGCTATTTTGTTTTTGCATTGTTTTGCCAACTAATATGTATATGCTTACTGTCTTGCCAGTACTGACAAATGTAAACGCTGTGTAAACAATTATTATCTTAATTTACTACCTTCCTTTTTTATTTAAATTTTTTTTCAATTATTTAGTAAAACGAACGTGTTGATCTTTTAAAATAGTTTACTCAGAGTTCCATTCTTGACATTTAACAATATGATAACGTAAAGTTACAACTCAATTAAGGAAAGTACAAATAACATTACTTATTTGGAACACCATTGTTGTATGGTACACCTATTTTTCTCAATTACATTGTTAAAATCTTAAACTTTAGTTTTACATACTTAAATATATGTAAAATACATTTTAACAAAATATGTTACACTTGTATATTTCCTTCTTTTCAACATGTTTACGTTAACTATATAAAACAGTCCATCCAACCGTGCAACCAACCCAACCAACCTTTATCAAGTCTTAAAATTTATGTTTCCTTAACAGCCACGTAATGTGACTTGTGACCTGTCTTTCGTGCATTTTACAGGCATGTTGCACAATAATTTTACTTCCACATACTAGTCAAAACGATGTACATATCTTTGTTGGTTTGTTTCTCTGTCCGCTTGTTTATCTTAAAGATCTTGATGTACAACTCTTTTGTACAAACCCAGCTAAGAAGAGAAAAGAAGATGCCCTCAAGTTCTGGTGGTTCTTTTTAAAATTAATGTATTAAGGTGTTTACAAAAAGTAAATTATATTCAAAACGCTACAGAGTTAATTGTCTAACAGATGATTACTTTTACCCATGTACCAGTAACCATGTTCAGTAACTTAGGTTTGAACTTCTCCTATCGACAAAATGTGAAACAAAATATTCCATTGTTTCTCGAAAAGTAAGAAGTAAATGGGTTTGTAACTCAAGTCAAAAACTATCAATAGGGGTTAAGTCGTTTAGTTAGAAACGTCATAGTATACAACTCAAAGCCGAAGTGCAGACGTTGAGAGCGCTAATCACGACATCGTTGAAGACGACCCAAAGTTTCAACAACGGCGTTGAAAATACTTACATCCATCGCTATATTAAATAATATTACGTGCGACTTTAATGTTTGTTGTTTAAAAAAACATTTTTCTAAAATTATAAAAGCAAAAAATTCAACAACAAAAAAAATTTTTATTTTTTATTGCATTTTTTGGTTATTTTAATTAGGGTAAAGTTCATCAATTTTAAATTTCATTAAATTATTTTTATGACGAAAGGAATTTTACAACATGAAATTTATTAATAATTATTCATTCTTGACTGCCGCGGGAATCGAACCCAGCCTTTCACGGACAGGTTACCCTTACTTGTTCCAATTGCAAACACACCTTCTCAGAGGAGTTTGCCGTTAAACACTCACAGCCATTGACGACTGCTGGCAGTCAATAGTCAAACATCAATATTTAAACCAAATTGTGTTTAAACTTTGGTAGATCAAAATTAGCTTTGAATGGTTATTTTTTTTAATTAATTTACATGATCTTCCTTACTCCTGTTTTTTCGTACTTTTTGTCAAGAATTCTTCTTGAAGTCTTAAGTACATTTTTCTGTTCTTCGTGTTTTTGCCTTTCTTTTTCTTGTTGGCCTTTTTAGCCTGATTAAAATCTCGAAAATTGGATTAAAAACTATAAACAGTTCAACAAAATAACCACAATATTAGTTAAATTAATTATTTTTTAAATTTTATCTTACCGCGTTTTTATTTGAGAATATTTTTTGAAGCGGAAACTTTTTCACAAAGAACTTCAGATTTGCTGCAAAATTTAAATGGGTTGAGTATCAGAAACTAATAAAGAAATTCAACTTTTTTTGGTTTTTTTCTTCAGAACTGCCGGGTAGATACTGTCAGTTAAGTAGTACTTAGGTAAAGTCAAAGACTTCATATGCTTGCATCACAGAATTACATTGATATGGCAACATAACACAAGTATACTTGGAAATATGTATGCATGGAAGTGCTTTAAAGGTATAAATAGAACGAAAATGGTCCTTCGAGCTGACATTAATAACTCTGTATTTCTAGAAATCGATTACTAAAAGGCCCCCAACATTGAATCCAAGAAAATAGATGTTTGTATAAACTTTATAATTTCAAAAAAATAACAAAGCCGTACATTAATGCTCATTTAGTAAACGCTGTCAAGAAATAGAACTTTCACACAGTATAACGTTATGATCACACAATTGTTGCTGCTAATTGGTTGAATCATGCATATTAAAATCGTTAGGGTACCTTTTTTAAAAAAAGAAGAAAGTATTTATATATAGTCCTTCAAGAATATAAAAATCTTTGTTCATTTACAAAATTATTCACTGGAACTTATCAAACAGAGTTTAAGGCTAATAAAGCTTTTCAAGATATTTTGAATACCATAAAATATCTAAGACAGTCAGCTAGTTAATCGAATTCTTTTAGCCGTCCCAATTTTGTTATTAATTCTTTACAGCAATGCAATTATTTACATAAGAGATAATTTTTTTTATCGTAAAGCAGATCAAAATACTCAGCTAAAATCGAACATTTTACATTTAAGACTTTCTGACTGGTATGATCTACAAGTTCCGAGAGTCATGGACTTATAACTATGATGAGGTTAGACTGTTTATTATCGAGAAATCTTTTCGATTTTGCAGACTTTCTTTTATTTGGTTCTGTGGGTTTATTCAAATTTGAGATTACTGCTAATGAGACTCTGGCCGGAAATTCTTTGTAGCAATCTTGATATTCTGTTGTGGTTTAAAGTATTAAAAAATAACGCATTTGCATTTGATAAAGATTTTGTACGCATGCGCAGACAGACTTTAGACCAGGGCTGTGGAGTCGTCAACAAATATTTCTAACTCCAACTCCGACTCCAACCGATGAAATTTTTTGAGTCCGACTCCGAATCCAAGTCCGACTCCTACTCTTACATTGATGCTAAATGTATATGAGACTGGTCCTTATTTTACTTAAAACTCTTTTTTTAATTCAGTACCTTTAAAATGATTAAATATAGCAAGAAAATTATTCTGTAAAAATTTCAAATCGATATTTTAAATATTGCATCGCCAATTTCGAAGAATTTTTATTTTGGAAAATATTAGAATATATTTTTTTTTAATTTTTTATTTCGAAAAGTTTTGGAGTCCGAGGGGCGAGTTTTTGTGGGTACTTCAGCTCCGACCCCGACTCTACAGCCCTGCTTTAGACCAAGGAATAAATCAAGAGAATGTCATATTCTTGGCCCCTAATCATCCTGTTGTCAGTAATATTTAACATCTAATGCCTTGAAAAATTTTCATTGAATGAACTCTTTTAAAGCTCTGTTACAATTGTACTTCAACCGAATGAAAGATGTTGCATCCTGAGTTTATTTTTGTACGTAAGATGGCATAATAAGACAGACAATATAAATAAACTCTTGGTGACCAAAGTGAACTCTCCTTTAAGATGATACAACAAGATTCAGTAGCAGTGTCCTTAACCCAAGAGTTTATCTATGTACGTGATTGGTTGCTTGTTGTATGATTTACCAGCCAATGCTCGAATAGATATAATCACCTTTTGCACTACCATTCGCTAGCAAAGTCACTAGTGGGTTTTAGATAAACTTGATAAATTGTTTTCCCATTTTTATATTTTAACGGCACATGCTATAGTTGCGCCCTAATTAAACACTTTACTTTACAAAACATTTCCCATCTTATCTTGGAAAACTTCAAAGACACAAAGAAATAAAAAAAAAACAATCAGTCAGAAAATAAAAATAAGGAAGGAAAGAAAAAATTATAAAAAAAGCAACAAGAAACATAAGACAATAAATATGTTACGAATAATGCTTCCTTGTGCCCCTAATGAAACAACGAAAGTGGAATCAAAAGAAGAGGAAGAGAAGGAGGAGGAAAAAGAAAAAAATAACAACATAATTGGTTGCATGTGTTGCAGTTGCAATACAAAAAAGAGCTACAAAAGATAATAAATTGAAATTAAATTTGTTGTCTTTCGAAAAACAAAAGGAAAATATTTTTCTTTACATAAAAAATATTCTTTCATAAAGAAAAATATGAACCCAATTAAAACAAATGCTTAATTATAAATGTGTATTTGAAATTGGAGGCGTTTAAACAAATTCCCTCAATTCTTAAAAATATTTTACAAAACTTTTTTAAGAGACAAGTATGTAACTGAAAAGAAAATGACTCAAACTAAAATGAAATATTAGTTTTCCTAGATGTTTAACGAGGCCAAACTCTTCAAAAGAGAGTTTCATGCTTAACGCACCCCGAATCGGTGCAACACCGGTAAAAGACCTTCTTAGTTTCCTTTGCGAAGCAAGGGGAGTGGGTACAATAGACCTGACTTGGTCGCGGTACCGTCTCTGTTGGGAGAAATCTCCTCGAACTCAAACAAAAAAAAAAAAAAAACAAAATCATGATAAACTTAATCGAGTCCAAGGAAAATTTAAGTACACGGTGGCAGTCATGCTAAAACAGTACAAAAACAAAAGAAACAGGTAGTTTTTTATTCAGTGTTAGTGTTTACAGCTCGAAACCATTGTGGAACCAAAACAAATTTGTTCGAACTGTCAAAGTCCGCAGGCTGCCACCTGTAGTAAATTCGCCTTGATCGAGTCATCATTATTTAATTGACTTATGGCTTTTAAATCAGTGCATGTTTAAACGGTGGTTCAGTTGAACTAAAGTTAAATTTATATATAGTTTAAACTTAACAGCTGTAAATCCATATCTTATATCGTTACCTTAAATGCAAACGCACGTAACCACACAAAAATTCGAAATTGAGTTTTTGATTGATTTTTGTATGTTTTATTAAACATGTTTACGCAAATTTTTAGACCCCAGCGTTCAAAATCGGCGATTTTAATAAAGAAATTCAAATTTTAAGAACACCTTGTTATTGTTGGATTTGTAAAGTTTTTTGCTTCTCCTGTAATAAAATTAAAAATGTAGCTACGTCCGTTTGCATTTAAGGTAACGATATGTACTTTGAATGTTGTCAAATTGATATGGTCTGTATTGGTAGTCTTATCGCCTATTTTTATGCGTTTAGAGATGGTTTATATGTTTACTGATTTAATTCGCTTAACCAAAAAAGAGAGTATAACTTGCACTGATTTGTGGCTAATACATTAAGTAAATAAGAGAGTTAAACAAAAATATAAACTTTTTAAAATTATTGTCCATCGTTATCTTTGACAATATCCAATCTTTCTGACAACATAGCGATTCCGCGCCCAAAGTATTTCTAATTTTTATAAAGCCAAGAACGGATACCCTGTTCTGAGTTGAGCATATTCCAGTGAGAGCATTTTGTATGATTAAAAATAAATTGTAGCCAGACGGAGGAAAATCTAGACTATAAAGCGAATGGGCAAAACTTCCCAATAAATTTATTTTAAATAGTTTTTAACGGATATTGCGTCGTGTAATCGAGCGTTGTCATGAGAAGATATTACAGCTTTATGTACGAAATAATTGAGGAGGAGGTCCATAACAAAACGCAATAATTACACCATAACATTTTTTTGGATAAACGACAAAATTTAATTTAAGTAAGTAGCACATAATTTTTTTTAAAAAACAATTATTAAGGTATTATCGTCTACAAAAAATAATATTAATCACAAATATATTATTTTATCTGACAGTTTGTTTTAAAGTTATTTAAATAGCAAATTTGGAATTATTGCGATTTGGTCCGAATCATAGTATTTATTCATGTAATTATTGCGTTTTGTTATGGACCTCCTTAATTAACTTAACAAAAGTAGAAGGTATGAACTAAACAAACATTCCTTACGTTTTACAGTTATATAAGAGTTAACACCAGAGCATAATTTATTTATAATGTTGACTTTTTTAAAATTTCTTGTAGCGATTTATTGCAAAGATGTGTAATTAATACTTTATAATACAGGTAATATAGATTTCAATGTCAAAAATGTAATTATTGCGTTTTGTTATGGACCTCCTCAATTGAGTTCGGTACGGGTCATCTGTGATAGTCTGGCACGATTCCATACAGGACATTACCTACATAAGTGACATGGATATTTGGTTTGATATTGATGCCTTGCTCGATGGGTTGTCGTAATATGGCCAGTAATAATTCCGGGTAAAATAGCTTCTTTTTATGGCTTTCTAGAGTGGCATTTTAAGCGTATCTCGGCTTCAACCAGCGTTGCTATTTGTCAAGTTTTCTCTTTTTTGCAATTTTTTTTATATGCAAAAAGGTTTTAAATTTATATGAAGTTTTTTCAATATTGAATGTGGAGATAGTAATAAGTCTCTTACAAATATACTTGTAACTCATTCCTTGATAATGATATCCGATGGAACAAATAATTCAATAAATAATATACATATTTTTTACAAATAATTGGCCTCGAGCTCGAAAAAACTATTTATTTGTAAAAAAAAAAAGGTCGAAGGAATAAAATTTAATTTAGTTTTTTCAAGTTAAAAACTTGCAATATTTTAAATGCAAATATTAAGTGATTTTTGTGTGCGATTAGACGATCTTATATTCTGTGCTTTGTTAACACAGTGCTTAATTGCGTTAACTCCTTCGTACTTTTAAGCTCCTAAATATATTTTTGTAGGAGCTGAAGTATCTATAGCACTAGATTCATATAAGATATCTGAATATAATGAAATGGGCTTAATGTAGAACTTTGTAATGGTCTGCTAAAAAAGTTCCATTTTAAAAACGTACTTTTTGTGTTATAAAAGGTACCAGTTTATTATTACTCAATTATGTGCCATTTTGTCAACAAATTTAGTAGCTTTATTTAAGAAGTTTGAAACATACTTAACTTATAAAAAGAGCAAAATATTGAAAATTCTTAACAAGTTTTTACACTAAATTATGAAAGAAACTGAAAAACCTTTATGCAGTATTATATGAACAACAGATTTTTTGAAAAAAACCTCGATTGTACAAACTTTAAGCAATCAAAAGAAATTGCTTTAAATTTATATGAATTTTATTTTGTTTTTTTTTTCTTAAATTAGTGTTTCATTGTAATCTAATTTTTTGGTTAAAAAAATGTTTTTTACTTAAAATTTTAAACACATTTTTGTGTTTTTGTTTATTTTAATTTTGGCACTTTTGTAGAAAAAAAGTTTTTTTTTTAGAAATAAGAAGTTTTTTTAAAAAAATATATGGCAACGCTGGCTTTTATTTCTGCATTCAATTTCTTGCTTTTAAATAAATTCTGCTGCTTGCAAATATTTTAAAATTCCGACAAAGTGATTTCAAGTTCTTCTTGAGTTTGACATTTACCATCATAGAGAAATGTCTGCAATTCATCATCTTAGAATTTTTTTGACTCACTTTGTCTTGAATTACCACTTCTTAACAACACAAACCTCGTCTGTAATTAATTTTCTGCGAAAGGAATGAAATTGTAAGAAAAAAATTTTTTTGTAAGAATTAAAATATTAATATTTTGTGTCAAAAGTACATCACTTTTAATTTACATTTACATCACTTTTAAATTAAAATTTTTTCCATATAACGACAAACTAATACATATGCACTTTTGGCTGTCACTAGATCCCAGCGACGGAAAGAAGTACTAATACCCAGCGGGAAAAAGAAGGAGTACGGAGGCCTTATAGAAGGCCTATGTACCCCTTCTTTTGGATGTAGAAGACCTGCTCGCTCCATTTCATACTCATATCATTTTTACACATGTTGTCATTGCGGAGTAGGCCTTCCGCTCTCGCTTTTTTAGCAAGTCTATAAGAATGGTAACGGGATCAAAAAAATAATTATTTAGCTTTTTCTTGTGCAATAAATAATACAAAAAATGTTACCGTTTCTCATAGAAGCAAATGTGGAATGTGTATCTTATCTTTTATCCGAAAGAGCCGAGGCCTTTTTTCACAGTTAGACAAGAATAGTAATTGAATTAAAAAATATTTTAAGCAGGCCTTTTAAAAGTCCTGAAGTAAGAAGGTCTTCTGACAGAACAGAACGTACAAACTAATTCTGCCTTAAATGAGAATAAATGACAGATGCTTACCAACTGAATTGCCTATAAGCTTTTAAAGACACAAACCATATATAAACGATACACGATCGGTTAACGGAAAAAACCATTTAAGGCCGAGATTCGCTATCCTACATAATCGTACGATTCATTCACACGAAAATCTGACGAAATTCTATTCGACATAACATTGACAACTGTTGTCAATGCCACAATATCCCACAAAATCTGTCACTTAAATCGATTTTACTCCACACTATCATACCTTATGGACACACAAGATTTTTTTGACAAGTCTTTTTTAAAAACATATAAAGCTTTGTACAGACGGTTGTCGGAACTAAGAATATTGTCAGTAAAATGCGCTCAAATTGTCTGACAATCGTATGAATTTTTATCTGACAACGTTGTCAGAAAGAGCATCCATCATCAACCCATTGTTTGACATCAATATTTTCAGACATCTGACAATTGCCAGACATTATAAATACAAAAATTTAAGTTTAATGCATAAATCTTGCACAGAAATGCAAAACGCAAAAACATTTATAATTAAAAATTGTTAATTTTTCTTTAACCACACAATTTGAATTTCCGCAAAACTCTTTGAAATTATACGGTTTTAATTTAAAAACAAATACTTATATAATAAATCTACATACATATGTATGTATGTAATATGTGCGCTTAAATGTGCATGTATGTATGTATACTTAAAAAATATTTACCTTTTTGTATGAATGTATGAAGTATTTAAGTAGGCATTCACAAACATAATTTGTTTGTAAAAGGAACGTCTGAAAAGTCTCTTGAAATTGCTAACCACCTTCTGTGTTCTACAGTTAAACTCTATTTCAAGCTTTTTCTTAAACTTTCTATTTAAAATAAAAAAAAAGCATGTTTCAGACTATAAAGCGAATAAGTTTAAACTTGCCATCCGCGGTTTTATGCTTCGTATAAGATAGTACATATTGGACGTTTCTCATTATTTACTCTCCTTAAATTGTCCCCAATTATTATCATCTGTAAAAGTCTAATGTCCCAATAAAAAAACTGAGCTTCAAAGGGAAGGTAAAAATGTAAGAGTTTCGCTTATCATCTCGCTTACGGAAGGCATGAATTTTATATGGTGAGTTCCCACTTTGAAGCAATACATTTTTGAAGCAAAAAGCGCTTTATTCAACGCATATAAAAACTGGTAAACGTTGCGTTCTTCTTTACACACTGAATGTTTTTTTACAGTTATTTTTAGTATTCTCCCTTACAAACCTGCTTCGCAGTAAGGGAATGCCGTAGCACTTGAAATTTTATTTTTTTCTTTTATAAACTTGTTAAGGTTTCCTTCACTTACTTTACTGCATCTCTGTATGTCTTATTGCGTAGCGCATAATTGTGCGCTTATTTTTATAAATGCACACAGAAAAAATTTTTTAGGCCAGTAAAAGAATTAATCAAAAATAAAATCAGTTTTAATTAAATATTTAATAAGGTGAATTAAACTTTTTAATCAAGTGTATAAAATGTTTAATTGACAATATTTCAATTAAAAGCTTAATTCACTTGATTAAAAGTTTAATTTACCTGATTAAATATTTTATAAAAACTGGTTTTATTTTTGATTAATTCTTTTACTGGCCTAAAAAATTTTTTCTGTGCAACATTAGTACTTCGCAAAATGATAAAATTTTTCATTGGGGTGGTAGTGTGATCAGATTTACCAGGTAACAGCTTAAATGCCTTCTATATAGTCCTACCAAAAAAGAAAAATATAAATAAATTCCTTTCATTCCATTTATCACAAAGGGGGATTAACCAGAATTTTTTTTTCTCTTCCAAATGATTTGCAATGTCATGGAGGATAAAAAATCACGAATGGCGTTCGTCATTCATGGTTATGGTGGCAACGGTTTCGGACTTAAAGCAAAATGGGCAAAATGGCCGCATCAAACAATGATTTTTCGAGATGTAATGGAGTCTCAAGGGTCTCATCAGAACTGTGTGTGCTCTCTCCAAAAACGACAATTCTGCTTGTTTCTATACATGTTTAAGAATTATATATCGTTCAAAGAGGGAGTGCATTAGTCAAAAATGTTATCGTCGATAAACTCATTAAAAAAATCTTTTTTACTGATAACTTTGAGAATGTAATCGAAATTCTGAAAATTACAATTGATCTACTCAACACGGCCCACAGTGGTATTTTTTTGGCAAAAAGTCTATTTTTTTACAGTTATTTTTTAGAAATCTAATGATGCAATTCTGTAAAGAACTGTGTCATTAGTAGAAAACCATGATTTGTTTTCGAAAAAAATAAAATTTTGTATAAAAAAGAGTGTGTTAAAGTTATCTAAATATTATGCACCGAAAACTGATGAAAATTTTACTACATTTCAGTTGTTTATACAATAAATATGGTTCAACTACCAATAGTTTTAGAGCATTTGTATTAAAATATAGTATTTTAAATTTAATAGGAAAGAAAAAATATTTAAATTATATATATAGTTTAAGAGATCTGAGCAAATCAAAATGACTCCAAAAAATTTAGCATTTGCAGTTTTCATTAGAAAAAAAATAAGTTAGCTCGGTCTACCTCCGTGTTGGCAATACTACTAAATGAAAGTTTGGAATGTTTTCTTTCATTTTATGTAAAAAAATTCTGCGACTTTTTGCGATCGCTGAACAAACTTATAAATTTTGTGATAAAACTCACGTATTTTTTGTGAATATTTACAATAAACTGCAATGTATACTTTTAGGCTTTTACTTTTACTTTTTAATAACTGATTGACAGCAATATCGAAAAAGTGCATAACAAAAAAAGAAAAACAAAACCATATGATTATTTGAAATAATAATATTTGCCAAAAAAAGTTTAAGAAAATTATTAAACGTTACTTATATTTAAAATGGGTTCATTTTGTGTTTCATACAGTGAATTGTGCAAGGAACTTATAAATTGCAATAATAATGTGGATTTATTAACTGATTTCATAAAAACAAAAAACATGGTGCTTACTATTAAAGAAATTCAAATTGTGAAAAAATCAGTTCAAAAGCGATTTCTTAGTCACTTTTTTAAACGTTGGGCCGAATCTCACAAATTTTGGGTTCTATGGGCGGTGGGTAGAGGGCGTGGCCAATTTCGATGAAACTTTATATTTTTCTTAATTGAGCTAAGTAAAGGCTCAAAGCAAAATTTCAAAAACTTTGGGCCAAAAAAAAATTTTGGGTTCTATGGGCGGTGGGTGAAGGGCGTGGCCAATTTTGATGAAACTTTATATTTTTCTTAATTGAGCTAAATAAAGGCTCAGGGCAAAATTTCAAAAACTTTGGGTCAAAAAAAAATTTTGGGTTCTATGGGCGGTGGGTGGAGGGCGTGGCCAATTTTGATGAAACTTTATATTTTTCTTAATTGAGCTAAATAAAGGCTCAGAGCAAAATTTCAAAAACTTTGGGCCATAAAAAAATTTTGGGTTCTATGGGCGGTGGGTGGAGGGCGTGGCCAATTTTGATGAAACTTTATATTTTTCTTAATTGAGCTAAATAAAGGCTCAGAGCAAAATTTTAACATTCTACGAGCACTCCTTATATTTTTTGCCAAACATTGTATGGACAAATCCCTCTGTGCGGCCTACAACCTTCTGTCTCACAGTATTATTGAACCCTGTGGGCTAATTCTGGCAGTTGTAATCGAATACTTTCAGTCGTACTGAACGAATCGAAATTATTTTTAAAGTTTTGTGAAAACTCCAATAAATGCTTTGAACACTGAAAAATAATTCCGAATCATGCAGTATCGAATGAAAGAATAAGAAAAAAACCGCTTCGAATCGAAAAAGAATTAGATTACGACTGCCAAAATTAGCTCCCTATTTCTTATAACCAAGACATTGAGATTTGAATCTAAAATCTGGAATGATTCTGATGCAACTTTATTTAAAATCTTGTCAAATTCAAAATGACACCTCGAACAAACATCGAATATTTACGGAAAGTACATACTAAACAATCTGTATAAATATTTATACATCTCAATGTAAATGAATACACATCTCTACCTATAATTAATTGTACTTACTCGTTTAAATAGAAATGTCTGTATATAGATAGATTCGCTTTACATTCCCATTCATATAAATTATATAAATATGAATTTATGTTTGTATAATAAATACCAAAAGGTTAATAAAAGCCACCAACCAACAACAGCATCCGAGATTAATTTGTACTTCGAACACGTTTTGCATACGCAACTTGCTACAACTATAACAAGTACATAAAAATAAGAAGAACCTACTGGATGATTACGGCATCCAGAATATAAAAACCAATTAAATGGAATGCCATTTGAGGCATGGGACTTGTGTATCCAGTTACTCATTTACACATGCATATGAATTGAACATATGTACATACCTACATGATATATGTACGTTTGAATGTAAGTATTCGTAGTATTTTCGAACACGAACCACAATATTAAGAATGGGGAAATTAAAAAAAAGAAGGAAATAAACAAGAAGAAAATGAAAGAAAAATCAAAATTCCAACATATGTTTTAAGTACGGTTTGATTGTGGTTTTTTTTACCTCACACTTACAAGCAATTAAATAGGGAAAGGTTGAAGTTAGTTGAATGTAGTGTTGCCAGAAGTAGAAAAAAACTCCAATATATAGGGGTATTTATCTTTAAAATACTAGTAAAATGGATAGATTTTTGTTAATTAATTTTTTTTTTTGTTTTTTTTTTTTAATTCCCTAATCTAAACCCCGCGAAGCTCTGCGCTTGTCTGCAGGAAGGAAACCAGAGTCTCTGGCGGGAATAGAACCCGCCACCCCGGCGCTGATAGACTAGCTCACTATCAGCTAGCCTACCGGGGCACTCAATTTTATTATTTTCAAAATTTTTTTAGGTAAGTTTTAGCAAGTTTTTGCCGTTAAGTTTTGCACTTTTAGGAAAGAAGGGAAAAAAATGCCATTTCTTTTCCTCTCTCTCCTAAAAACTCAAGAATTGACGGCTTAAACTTGAAGAGTGTGAACCAGCACTTAGGAAACCTTTTTCAAAGACTTTGAAAAAGCTTAAGATATTATACAAATAAAACTGTAAAACGAATGAGAATTACAAACACTCAAGTCTTACTTGCAACGATAACAAAGCTTAGGCAAGTTTATCTTTTCTAACATTCCCCTACAATCCACATGCGCATGTGACTTTTCACTTTACGTGTACTCGAGACTTTAGTCATTAAACGAAAGAGTGTAAACAGAAGTTGAATTTTGAAAAAACTTTTAGCATAAGCAGATCGATTGCTTGCCAAAGCTTGGCATGAATATGTTCCATCGATTTAAAGTTCTAAAAATGGTTTGTGCGATTCAAAATTGGTGATTTTGTGACGGAAAACAAGGACCGCTCTGGTCACCAAAAAAAGTTAGAAGATGATAAATAAGAAGACATTAATTTGTAAAGATTATTGTCGAACCCAACAAAAATCATTTAGAACCACTTAAAAGATTTACAAGCAGAAAGATTCATCCAAAATTAAGGCAAAAGAAGATTTTTTGAAAACGTTAGTTTAGCAGATACCGCTCATTTGCTGCAACGTCGTCAAAGCTATTGGTTTAAATAACAGGTGGGATGACAAAAAAGTTGCAAAATAAAGGTTTTAAAAGGGCCAAATTTCAATAAAGTACCAGAAACTTGTCAGCTTAATTTTTTTAATGAACAACAATGAATATTAATTTTTGTCCTCATTTAGTTGAGAAAATATGAGGTTAGTGAATTTACACCATTTTGGCTCCTAATAGCATTTTTACACTGATCAACATCTACCATCAATTTGCAAAGATGTTAACATCTTCCCATAATAAATCGTCATCTTAGCAAGATGTTCCTAATTCCATTCTACATCCTTCGATTATTTATTTATTTTTATTTTATTTATTGATTTCAATTGCCCCATACACAAGACTTAGAGTCTTATTTTGCAGTATGGAACTGAGAATGTGTACAATTATAAATCATTAATTAATTAAAAACTTAATAACTAATAACAATTTTATATATAAAGCAAAACTATTTTTTTTTTTCAAATTTATTTACAAATTAATTCATTTACAGTTGTTGGTCTCAGCGCATAATAATATTTTCCATAAAAATTATATGTTGAATGAATACAGAAAAAAAGAAAAACAAGAAAAAAAAAATATGAATTTCAAAAAGTTAATTAAATTAATTTGAGATCATTTAAATCGATAACATTATATAAAAAGTTCATTTATATATTGCCGAATGTGTTGTTTAAGAAGTGTTTAAAAGACGGGAATTCTATTTTTGCTTTCTTGATTCCAGTTTCAACACACTGATATATGTTACCCAAGTATGTTGACTTCTTTCAAATCTCCTCCGTAGCATCGACTAAGGCTGTTATGCAGCTTTTTTTCTTTCTAAACCCTGATTGACGATCTGTTGGCAAGTTATTGTTATCCAAGAAACAGGTTATTTGGTTATGCATAATACGTTCAAATACTTTAGAGAGAAATAAAAAAAAATGGCTATTGGTCTAAAATCGGAAGCAGTTTTGAGTATTGGAACGATTTTAGCTATTTTCCAATTCGAGGGAAAGTAACTTGAGGTTAAAATTTTTTTAAAGAAAAATGTTATTATTGGAAGAAGTTAAGGTAAAAGAATTTTTAGAAATTTTGGATTAATCCCGTCCAATCCTATGGAGTTGGATTTTATAGACCAAAGGCTATATAAAACGTCACATTGGTCTACTGCAGCAAAAGAAAAAGAAGAGTCAGTATTGTTATTCGAATGATAATTGTAATAATAATTTTGATCCGCTTGAACAATGGGGACATTTAAAAACTTTTCATTGATTGCATCGGCATCAATTGGACATGGTTCTTGGTTTATGGATTTACCGATACCTACTTCGTGTATCGTTTGTCATGTTCTTTTGGAGCCAATAGCGAAAGAAAATTTTTCAGCATAAAAAACGGATTTGGCGCTTTTAATCATTTTATTTGTTTTTCTTTTAGCAGTCAGATAATCTTCATATAATGTTGTAGTCTTAAATCTCTTCCAACGTGCATACGCAAAATCTCTGATTGATATACCCTTTAATTTCAGAAGAAAACCAGGGTTTTGAGTGTCATCACTATAAAAGTGGCAATAAGTTCTGTTATTATTGTGGCATCACTGACAAAATAGCGTTGGTTTTGAAAGCAGCGTTACCATTTGTCAGGTTTTCCCTTTTTTTGCAATGTATTTTTGCAGAGTATTTTTTAAATTTCTTATCAAAATAAATTTCATATACAATTTTGTATTTTCTTTTGTGGAAAAATGGCTTTTTTAATTTTTTTTCTTTTTTTTTTTTGAAATGGTGACATTTTTGTTTGATGATAGATGTGAACAATGTTGATGAGTGTTTCACATTTTCTACATCTTTGATAGTAGATGTTGATCAGTGTAAAAAGCCTAAGACATTCGAATTTCCAAAAATCCCGTATTAGTGGATCGATTTGGCGAGAGACCAGCCTCCAATTCACATTTTATTTTTTTAGCTTCAGGCGCGTAGGCTGTGCGATGATGATCAGTCATTTAATCTGTAACGTAACAATTTTATATATCTTTGACATAAGGCAAAAAGCTGTTAAGTCAAAAAAAAAAAGCATTTTGAGTTATTCAGCCATGTCACAGAGTACAATTCCTTTCGAAATCGAAGAAAACATACATATTTGTTTATTGAAAGTGTATTTTGATAGTTTTTTTGGCCTCTCAGATACAGTAAACTCCCATTCCGTTCATGGAAACAAAAACGGTTTGATTTAATATAAAAATGTTTCCTTAAACTCTTCTTAAGGACGTTTCATTCAATTTAATCACAGTGTTAAGTAATAAATTTATTTTGCATGAGAAACATATAAAATACTCTTACGTTCAAAAAATATCCACAAATTATATAAAGGAAACCAACAGATTTCCCAAGGCTACAAAATGTAATACAATTTGGCAAATACAAAAGAGAACACGTACTTGCGTATGTACGTAGCGTACATATGTAAGCATGTATGTACCTCTTCTTTCATATTTGTGTGTGTGAACATGCAGGACAAATCTGTAATTCATTTCCAAGTGCAAGTATGAGAAAGTCTGGATACTTTTTTTACTTTTCTTTTAATGTTTTCAAAAAAAGTATAAGTATGTGTGTACAAAATGAGTAAAATAAGTGATTTCAAAGACCACAAACCAACAGAATAAATTAATGTATGAAATCATACATATTTGTATGGGTAATTGTAAAAAGGGTTATTCGGAAAAAGAGGTTATTAAGAAAAAAGAGAATATTTTAATAGATATACACAATTGTTTATTTTTCTTATATTTCAATCAATACTAGACTGAATAAGATCAGGAAATTAAGATAAGGTGCAAAATTTCAGTTACTTGGGCGTAAGATAATATTTATTCGATTGTGGAACTTTCCCACACATAATCACATAAAAGTTTGGAGAAGATTTTGTTTTTTGTTGGTGAATTGTTATGGTCTTCGTTAGCTTCAATAGTCAGATGATGATCTAATGTTAATCTGTTTTTTATTGCTGTTTGTTATGGATGTTGCCAGATTGTGTTTTATTCAAAATTTAAGAATGATATGTCGCAGTCTATGAGGAAGCAAAAATTAAAATAGATAAATGTGAAACCGTCTAAATTCCCTGCCTTTGATGTGGCGTAAATGAATCAAAAATAAGTTTTCTGTTTTCCATTAACTCTTTGCATTTATGAGCCAATCTTAAAAGTTTTAAAAGGAATTTTATTTTCTTTGTTCAAAACAGTGTCTTAATAACGATATTAAATTCATAGGCAATGGTTGGAGATCATTTGAAAATTTATTTGCTTTAATTTAATTTTTTAATGTGAATAGTAAATTTATCACTTCCAAAATGTGTTTCTTTATTCAGTTAAATGTTAAAAGAAAAAAAATGTTTTATCCCAGGCGATAAATCTTTAATAACACCAGGTTGCTTTTCACTTCAAACACGTAAAGTTTTATTGAATAATGGACTAAATAGCATTCTATTAAAAAAGTGATGGGTACATCTTCAATTTTTCGACACGCGTGCTTTGGGAACAAAATTCTGCTGGCGCTAAGTTTAAAAGTGTAATAGTAATTTCTACTTCCTTTCATTACCCAAAAATACTCAATACGTTTCATTTGGTTACTTAATACTTTTAAGGGCGGGTTTTTTTTTTTTTTTGAGTTTTAAAGCGACGTTTCAAAGTCAAACACTGCGATTTCAATACCTTTTTTGTTTAATTTGTTTTCAAATATAATTCTTTTAAATATTTTCTTTAGCCTCGATTTTTTTCTAATTGTTAAGGGCAAAATAAACCACACAAACGGCTTAACAAACACACCCTTTGTTTCCGTTTTGTGTTCGCTAATAAGTCCTAGTCCATACTATGAAACATTTGCTGCGAAACATTTTTTGGTTTGATGATGAAGGGGGAAAGACGAGTGGAAAAGTGTTCTTTGTTTCATTTACAAGCAGTTTTTGTGAGTTTGTTATTGAAAGAAAGGGAGAATGTTATTAAAAGAAAGAAAACAAAAGTTTTATTGTATGGACACGAATGCAGTTTTAAAAGAGAATTAAAGAAAGTTTCTGCAGCAAATGTTTCATAATGTGGATGAGGACTTAACAACACTTAAACATTAATTTTTCTGATTTGAATGCAGACAACGATAGTGTTGCTGCAATTTTGCCTGCTATTTGTTTAAAAAGGAAGGGGAAATATTATATAAAATAAAAGAAAAGAATTTGGAGTAAAAGTCGTGTAAGCAACGATCGTTTTTGTGGCAAACAATGATGCTTATAAAATTAGGACTTAAGACTGAAAATTATTTTAACTCTTCTTCTTTAACGTCTTCCATCTGCCAGGTTTCTACTTAATTAGCTACATTTTGCAGTAGACACCACAAAAAGTTTGACAAATATCCAACATTTAGGCCAAATATTTTTTAATCAGGGGTGTTCTGGAAATCGAATACGCAAAACGTAAGAATCTTAATTTTATAACAAAAATTATAAAAATTAGATTCAAAGTGTATTAAAAATAACTTCCAAACTCTTGCGTTTCCGATTTCTAGAACACCCCTGAATATTTCTACAAACATGCTTCAAATGTTTGTCCAAACAGCAAACAACCCAATTTGTGTGGTTTATTTTGTCCTTCAGCTTGTATTTTTAAACAGATTTGTATTTTAAAAGAAAAAATAACTTTGTAAAAAAAAATACAACTCTTAAGGTATTGAGTAGCAACTTTTTAGCATCGAGTACCCGAAAAAAGTGCTAATACTCAATGATCGGTACCCACTACTTAATACTTTGTAAGCACTATTGCTTAAGGCTAGAGTACACTATCTCACAAGTCTTACGTATTCCATAATACTTTGTGAGATAGAAATCTAATGAGTTTTGTTGCGACTGTCAAAAAATCTAATTTAACATGACAGTTTGTGTTCACACCAACACGCAAAGTATGAACACCCACACATGAAATAAAATGCATCAGGGTTGCAATGAAACGATGAAGTCGTATGGGATGTCAAACTTTTTTCATAATACTTGTCATTTTCGTGACACATTGCATTCACACTATCACACTTTGTCATATTACTTGAGTTTTTGACATGTATTAATACAAAGTATGATAGTGTAATCTAGCCTTTAAGGGCAATCAGACTTAGCTCTTTTATTCGCTTGCCGGGCGTTTTGCGTTTAATTTTCACATTGGCTAATGGCTTGGCGTCGTATAACTACACCAAGTAACAGTTTTTGCAGTTTTTAACATTAACCATATGCAATCATTTTTAACCTCACTTTTTTAAAGTGTTTGTCTGTTGAAGAACAATAAATAACTCGATGTGAATTGGTGGAGTACCATATAAAACTCTGCCGAAGTACTAGTGGAGAACTATTGAAAACTCAAATTGTTTACCATAATACTCTGGAACGGTTTCTGAATGTTCTCGCCTCCTATACGAAGGTTCAGGTAGACCATTTACTTTTGAATGAGCCTCTAAATTTCTGTGATACCCCGCTAAAATAAATATAAAAAGTTAGCCAAAAATGTTAACTAAAAACAAAAAAAAACAAAAATTAAATTTGTTTCTTTTTCGAACAAAAACTACAAAAATAAAAAGAATTTTTTCGCTCTGCTATAAGTTTGTTGCTTTTTTTTCTGCTGCTTAACACACACACAATCGTTAGTATACTAATACCAAAAATTTTCCATTGAGTTATTCTCCATTAATATTCGTTATAATGAAAAGCGACTCATAAATCATTACTAAGCTGTCACTTTAGAACACATGAATTTAATTCGCTTTTATCACGAAAAATTCTTTCGATGGCCTAAGGAAGCAATTCTTCTTGCTTAGACTTATAAGTCCGGAATTCGATGTACAACTGAGATTCTAATTGAAGTGATAATTGGACTTTGGTCGAATTTATTATTAAAAAATACGGATACATTTAAAAAATCTTGTATTGCATAAAAATTAATTCCAATTTCAGCAATACCCTTTTTAAGATTTTGTATCGCCATGACCATCAAAGAGAAAGCTTAATTTATGATTGCATTGCGACCAAAGAAAAACAAGCATACAATTTTATATTGTTGCAAACAGAGGTTCTAGTACACATACATGACCAAACACAGACGAACTCAGTCCAAAAACCCATACAATTCCATTACCATTGATAAAAAGGGTGTTTTTTAAGCCCAATTTAACTGTTTAATAACACATATGCATATGAAGACGATGCTGATTCTGGCCGTCTAATTTTGGGCCACTTTATTGAGTATTGCTGCTCTAAGGCGTTAATTTTTTCTAGTTTATCTGGATTAACCAGTAACTTCACGTAACCCCACAGGAAAAAATCAAGAAGTATCAAATCGCACGACCTTAGACGCCAATTCTCAGATCCTTTATTGTCAAATTGTGGCTTTAAAAATAGATAGTTGCGGTCGGCCACATCTCGCACGAATCAATGTCTTCTTAATTTTCAAACAAAATATATATGATCTTGATACGGTAACGATCTCTATTGATTGTAACGCGAGCTCCGACCTTATTTTTAATGAAATAGCGATAATACTGTGATGACTGATAAACAAAGTAACAACCTGGCCCACGATGTCGATCGACAACTTAAGCGAAAAACAACAAGTCATTCATTATCGTTCTGTTAAGCGGCCTACCATCTATCGACTTGTTGGTTGTCAGCAGGACTGTCGTGGCGATTTTTAAACGTGTTTGGAGGTGCGATTTTCCATTTGGCGATTTGCGACTTTTTTTTTGGCGACTTTTGATATAACTGGCGATTTACTTTGCTATTTTTACCATTTGTAATATTTCATCGACTTTTTTAACAGTTTGCCATTTTTTTACATGATTTTTGTTTGGTTATCATTTAAAGTGACTTTTATATTCAGTTACTATTGAATTCTAATAGTATGTATGCAGGTCAAAACACCTGCAATGAAATCGATGAGGCTAAGGTTTCGATCTTATAGACTTGTGAACTTAATTTTAGTTTTTTTTTTAACTGGATGTATCATTTCCATTTTATATTATTTAAAAAATAACAGAAACTAAACAAAATTTACTTTCGCCGACTTTTTTATTTTTTCTCAGTTTTTAGCGATTTTTGACTGAAATATTTTACTAGCTTTTTCTGTATGTAAAACTTAATTAAAAAAAATTAAATGTTACGAAAACTGAACAAAATTGACGTTTGGCGATTTCTGACATCCGGTTAGGCGATGGAGTTAAAAAAATCTGACATCCCTGGTCGTCAGTACTTACGTTTCTAAAGGCCATGTCAGATAAAACTTTATCGCTTTGCGTGATACATCCAACTTTGACAGAAAAGCGTAGTGCAAAAGATGTATGTCACAATAAAAACTTTGACAACACTCACACATTTAACACACAATGTGTGAGTGAAAATAAATAAAAAAATTATACTAGCAGATTGTCACAGCGCGCAAAAAGATGAGAGTTGCTTAACTTTTCGCTTCGCTCTGCGTTAAAAGTACTTTATGTGACATGTTTCGTATAAGTATGAATATATCATCTTAGATGTCAAAGCGAATCTCTTACGCAACGCGAAGCAAAAGTTTTATCTGACATTTCCTTAACTTAATCAATTTATTCATTGTCAAATGACAATATTGCCACATTAACTATCCCACAAATTAAACGCGAGTTGTGAAATGTAAAAAAAGTCTGTGCTGCAAACAAAGCAATCAACTAAACAAAGCAGTAAACAAAAAATAACGAATAGAATCTTGTGAAAAATATATTTTAAAACTATATAATAATACACTCACAATATTCTGTACGTAAAATTAACTGAAATTGTTATATAAAATAAATGAAGATTCAATTAAAAACCGGTTTACTTATTTTTCATTTATCTTTAACAAAAAGTTCATTTAATTTTTGCTGTCAAAAATTCAACCCCATGTTCCGTAAAAACAATTGAATTTTCAGTTATTTTATATAAATTAACTATCAAAAAATTAACTGCGAATTCCGTAAAGAACAAAGGAATATTCAGTTATATTATTAAATTCAGTAATTTTCGTTTACTCCACAAAAGAGTCGGATTTTTAAAAAATACCAGACAGACACCTGTCCGCTTGTTTTTCTTATGAGAGAGAGAGTATTATTATTTACTTGCCCCGTTACAAACGTTTGATTTACTTTTGTTGAACTGACCCTTTGTTTACAGAAGAACTCTCAAATATAAGACACCAGCAGCATGACGGATATGGTTTCGCAATTATTTTACTTTAAAAATTTGATGTATGTAAAATAATTTTAACAAATAGAAACTGGGAATTTGTTACCCAAACAAGCAAACCGATTTTTAGAGATTACTAAAAATTTATTTTTGGTAGTTAAATTATATAAAATAACTGAAAATTCATTTGTTTTCGCGGAATATGGGGTTGAATTTTTGACGGTAAAAATTAAATGAACTTTTCGTTATTTTAAATTGCATTTTTAGTTAATTTTACATTTAGAAGAATTTAACTTAATCAACCTGACAATATTAACTGCAACTGAAAATCCGTATTAATATGCACTTAGTTTCTTGAATAACTGTTAGAAACAGTTAAAAATAAATTTGCTTGGAATTTTAAATGGTTATTTATTTAAAATTGACTGAACGGAATATTTCTTAAATAAACTACAGTCCGTTACTGTTATAACATTGTGAGTGTACGCAAACCACAATAGTGGAGAGGGTATTATGCATTTGATGTGTGTAACACCTTAAATTATGGGTGCACTTTAAAGTGTACCGATTGACTTAGTATCACTTTCTGAGTCGATCTAACGATGTCCGTTCGGCTGGCTGGCTGGCTGTCCATGTTACCATGTGCGCAAACTACAGGCCGCAATTTCGTAGATTTGGCTTATAGTTTCTTATTGGCACAAGGACCAAGCCTATTGAAAATGAGCCGAATCGTAGGACCACGAGGGGAGATAGGGCAATTTCCGGCTCTCAGAAACTATCAAACCGATTTTAATGAAATTTAAAACATAAATAGATCCATATTTATATGGACACATAAGCATGACTCTCCATGGGTCCCGAATAGGGTGCACTCTCGTATATGTGTTTTTAAATACTGTGGTGTAGGGTATCATATAGTCGGGCTTGACCGACTGTACTTTCTTGCTTGTTTTATTAGTGTTGTTGTTTTAAAAATATAATTAAAAAATATTAACAGCCAGGCCCACGATGTCACACGTTAACGTTCGCATAGAAAATTACATTTAAAACAAAAACAATCAGCCATGTCACAGAGTACAATTCCGTTCGGAAACGGAATTCATTCCGTATTTTGGTGCTTCAGAAAATGACGAAAAAATGTTTCGGAATGAAACCATTTCTGTTTTCATGAACGGTATGGGAGTTGTCTGTATCTGAAAGGCCATAAAACTATCAAAATACACTTTCCATCAACAAACAAATATGTTTTCTTCAATTCCGAACGGAATCATTCCGAACGGAATTGTACTCTGTGACATGGCCCAATTTCTAAAATTTGTTTTTGTTTTAAATGTAATTTTCTATGCGAACGTTAACGTGTGACATCGTGGGCCTGGCTGTAAGTGTAAAGGCTCAGTTAGTTTTTAATTTCCGTTTCTGTTCTGTTCCGTGCCGTTCTGTTACGAAATTGTAATAGTTACTTTTTCTGTAGAAACTTATCAGCCATTTATGACAAATTTATTAGTTTTGCACTGTCCATTGTTTTATTTCAATAACTTTAATGCACATTAATTTGAAGAAATTAAATTTTATGAATTCTTTAAATCAAAAAATTGTTTATTTCAATATAAAAATGTATTTTTTAATATTTATTTTGCTGTCACTTACAATTACTTAACAAGTTTTTGATTTTAACAAACTGAACCGCAACAGAACAGAAAAACTAATCAATTTCACAGGTTTTTTAATAACAAAAACAAATCAGCTGATTCGTAACAGAACAGAAAGTAAAGACTAACTGAGCCTTAACATTAACGTTGCAAATCAGCTGATTCATTTTGTTGTATGTAAAGCAATTAGAACGATTATAGTTAGCAGTAAGATGTTGTAGGGGCGCAGTAGCGATAGAATACATTCTGAGTCTAGTAGTTTCTTTTTATACTGGCTAACAACCATAATGGTTCGAAAGTGGAAATTTTACCCTTTTTAATCAAATTTTACATGGAACATGTTTTCAAGTTTCGGTATGAAAACAGTTTGATTCTAATCGTTCAGTTTGTTCCCATTGTGCAAATGTTCAAGCATTTACCAAATGGTTGTATTATGCAAGTAGTCGGTACGAGGTTGGCAGCACTAAATTTTTTATGGCGGTCATTTTTTTTGTAGTGCGTGGTATGCGATGCGGTAGTATTAGTGTGCCAGTTGCAATAGTAAAAAGGGTATAAAAGCGAAATTTCAACGTGCAACTAACCTCTTTGTATTTTTAAGAAGTTTGCCGGCCTGATCAATTTTACAGCATCGTTAGAAAGTGCTAAATTAGTGGATGTTGGAATAGGAATTGTCTTGACAAGTGCGAAAAAAAAAACGTTTAACGTAGGTATGGATACATTGTTGGCTTAACGTGGAATTTCAAGCATAGTAAGGAACGTTTTTTTAAATTAGGAAAAATACAGCGGACACCTTTTTGCCGGAAGTAAGGATTGGGTAAACCCGGTCTTAGGAGGCATTCTGCCTCTTGTGCAATTTGTTCAACCCTTTAACACTGCATGGTTTAAAAGTGGGCGCGAGGAAACCCACATGGAAAACTCGCCCATAAGTTGCCCTGTATGGTTCCTGGAGAGGAAAACTCAACTGTTAAATAACAAGGCTTTGCAACAATGGATGAAAATTAGCAACAAAAAGAAAAATATATATCCTTCAGCCAACCCCAACCCCTTGGGTTATAGCAGATACGTGCGCTGCTCTAAAAATTGTTTTGCTGGAAATTTAATTTTGCGGGGACGTTATTATTATAAAGTGGAAAAATTTTACATATACTGAGTTTGCAAATTGGCCTTAAGTGTTAGTAACAAGTGAAAACTACGAAAAAAAAAAGAATTTAGAATGAAGAAAAAACCCCAACACCTTTAGTTCTTACTCGGGCGTAGTTCACATTTCGGAAAAAAAATAAATGAGAAAGACGTTTTATAATTTTTTCGTTTATGGGTTACAATTACCTTTACGGGGTATACCTTCTTTAACAGTATGCAATTCAGTGCGGTTAAAAAGTTAGGCCGTTTTACGTGTTAAGCAAATAAGGCAGACAAAAGTCATAAAAAGAATCATAACACAGCAAAAGTGAGAATAATTGTGAAGTAATCTGATTTTATGTTAACAAAAACCCCTAGAAAAGAAAAGCAAGTCATACAAATTTAAAACCAAGTCAAATTTTGAATCCAAATAAATACAACACTTAAACTTACATATATATCACCATTTCCTAATCCTTTTGGTCATTCAGCTCCAGTGAAAGTACTTTCATCGAGGGATCACCAATGCTAACGTAAGTTTTTTCTAATTCATTTTGTTTGTATTTGCTTTGTATTGGAAACCGGAAAAAAAAACAAAGATTCCTATTTGTCATTGTTGTGCATCAACCACCTGAGTTTGAAATAACCTTTCATTACTTATGTTATCTGGTCAACATTAACATTTAAACAGAAACATAAGTGGTAAAATGTTATGAAGTGGCTGTTAACAAAACCGGCACAATCGAAGTTAACGATAAAATGACAAGTACGAGTTTTTGGACAACGGGTTAAATTACTCCAGTTTTTATTTAAATCACCCATCATTACCCACGCTTAATAAAACCGTCGCGAAGTACAGCGGGTATTGAGTATTAAATCCTTGAATCTTCGTCATATTGCGTGTTAATAATCTAAAATAGTAATTTAATTTAAAATAGTGATTAAAGGTTATTCAACCTATTTAACAACTAGTTCTGCTTCACTTGTTCTGGTTGTTGTTATGTTTGTACATTGCTGCATGATTTATTTTGAGACAATTAATATTATATTTGCTTAAATGAAAACAAACGGCCGTAATAAGAAAATTATTGTCGTAAATAGAATAATTACTACTTTTGACAATTAAAGCAACCCCTTCTGAAACACGAAAATAAGGAAAAAAATTAACAAAAACATAGTAATGTTCTACATATAAATAGATTCCCCGGGTTAAATTCCAAATTTAGAAAGTCCGTAGTTTTTGCTTGCCCACTTTCATTTAAATTTTTTTTGGTTTGTCAGAAAACCTCAGTCAGTTATTAAAGGTATATTATGCATCTGAATTACGGATTAATTGAAATAAGTAAATGTTATTGTGTTAGGTCCCCTCTTGAATACTTATAAGCTTAAAACAAACAAAAAAATGAAGAATTCGGAATTTAAATAATAATCGTGTTCATAGAATATAAGTTAAAAATCGGTGGTAAATATCACTACGATCTAATTTGAAATTAAAATTAACTAACTTTAAGACAATAAGTACTTCAATAAATTTTTTTTGTGAAATGCTATTAATAAAAAGAGTATTTATAATGAATTTCTAAACAATTATAAACGTTTTGATTTCCTAGCTTCTAAGTAGGTAGATTGGAAAAATTTGGGATCATGCTAATTTCACTGTGGATTTTCGAACTCATGATCACGGCTGGGAGGGCAACAAGTTGCGTTAATATACCTAAAACGCTCAAAGAGAATTTATCGGGAATGTTTGGTTTTGTTTCTGTCACTGTCATTTAACTTCCTTTCTATTTACGTGCAGCATGCAAATGTTAAATAAAGTCTGTATTTTTGGGTTTTAAAGCGTAAGGTTTAATGGCAACGAATCCACCCATTGGCCGACGAGCAAGCGGCCGGAAGAATAGGCATGCTGAGGCCAGCACCCAAGCGCAATCCCCGCATGAAAGTGGTTCTACCACCTTTTCCCAACAGTTACATGCTACAGATAAATTATTTATGGCGCCCAACGTGGGGCCCACACAAATTTATAAACAAAAGGACATCTATTGAATTTTAAATTCAACCAACGTGTGGCTCTCAAACACTAATTTGTTATGCTTTTTATTTTTTTGTTCACTGTTGCCGATCGGGAAAAAGTTTTTAAAATACCACCTACTAATGTTTGATCGCAATAGTGCTTCTCTAAAGGAAAGGAAAAACCTTATTTTTCTATAACCATTCAAACAATTAACGTGCAAGGTAATGTTCGGAATCAGACATTCTTCTTATTAGAGTGTTAACCAACATTATTGCCCATGTAACTCCTTATTTGCTAACATTTTGGAACTGCTGCAGTTTTTTAACGAGGGTGAAAACTCAGACCAAATGTTAAACAAGCCTTTTGGCTTACCATGTTTTTTTTGTTTTTGAGTATTTGGAAAGGACTCTTTGCAGAAAATGCATTGTAGTACCGAATACACTTTCTCCCAATAGTTTCACTTACTTTCCTGCTCAATCTTTCCTGATAAGCTTATCTTTACTAGTTTTTTTTTTGATCTACTGAATAGAAACGTGGAAATCAAACGTTGCATTAATACGATTTATATACTTTTGTTTGTGTGTTTAAAAGTGGTTTTCAAACCTGCTAACAATTTGCAGAATTATTGCTTGTTGTTTTAGAATTTTAGAATTAAGTCAAGTGAATTTATACCTTTTTACGGGAATTATCTTACCTCGGAATTGTTTTGGGAAAGGGGAAAAATACGGTACCTTACAGAATAATAGAAGTAGTTATAAGATTGCTAATGTAGGAACTGGGCACTCTAGAATTATTTGTTTGCATTTTAAGATAAGAATTTCTTTTTGTACTACATAATTGTGTCGGATTTAGATAAAGCGTTAAATCTTGGTTATTTAAATTTAATTTTTTTCATTGCCGAGTTCTTCCTTCGGATTTAGTGATCATGTTAGGGGAAAGTTCTGGTGAGTCTTTTGGTACTAGCTGCAATTATTTACCAAATTGCGTATCTTGTACTTTTAGCATAACTGACCAATCATATTTGATTAAAACAGTATGTGGTCATTGTTTTCATAAGTCCTGTTTCCACAAGTGTGTGAAATCTAACCCAAATTGTCCTCAGTGTAAAAATAGACTTGTGGTGTCAAACCCAATTATTCCGTCTACTCCTGTGCAAAATCCCTTATCATTACCGCCAGCTATGGGAACCCGTGCCCAGACCCACAGGGCTATGAATTTTGACGCCAACAGATCGGCAGGCCCTTCATCTCCGGCGTATGAGTTACCAACTCAGCAAATTAATTTATCAACAACTTCCGAGCCACCTCACGATCGAGGTGATCAATTAAAATCGGTGATAGCTGCCGCTGTTAATGCCAAACAGGCTGAAATGGAAACCCGTCTTAGCCAAACTTTAACTAAAATAATTGGGAAAAGCATGGAGGAAGGATTTCGTCGTTTAAGTACGGCTGACAACCCTTTTACTAATGGTCCCTTAACGAACCATGAACTACCAATGGCAAATTCAAACGTTCCCATGAGAACACTGCCAGACGTGGAGCAACGGACTCTTGAGCAGTTGCTTGGGTTACCCTCCAATTCTGGGCAACGAAGTGATCCTATAAATTCTGCTATTAACCGGTCGGATCGTGAGTCTGTTGTCGCGTCGGGCGTTTCATTTAGGCCAGATAGGATAGCCCATGTCATAAGTACTTGGAAAATTAAATTCTCGGGGGAGGTTAGAGGAATGTCGGTAGACAACTTTATTTACAGAGTTAGAGCTCTAACAACGCAGACTCTAAACGGTAATTTTGGAATTTTGTGTGATCACATCTCTATTCTTTTTGACGGCAAAGCTAACGATTGGTTCTGGAGGTATCATCACACTGTTCCCCAGATAAGATGGCCAGATTTATGTGTGGCCTTGCGAAAGCAATACAAAGATTCTAGAACTGACGTAGATTTTCGCGAAATGATTCGCGATCGTAAGCAAAAATTAGGCGAAACGTTCGATACCTTTTATGAGGCAATAGTCGACATAGCTGATCGTTTGACTGAACCATTGCCAGAAAAAGTTCTTGTGGAAATTTTACGTAGAAATCTGTTAAATGAAATTCAACACGAGATTTTAAACATAAAAATTAATACAGTATCAGATCTTAGAGATATTTGTAGGAGAAGAGAGTTCTTCTTACAGGATATTAGTCGCAAACAAACTTTTCAAAAACAATTAAATAGGAAATACATCAGTGAATTTGATAATCAGGACATAAACCCATTGAATAGTGAGGAAATCTCGGCAATTACTTTGCTATGCTGGAATTGTCGTCAGTCTGGTCACCGGTATCAAGATTGCTTACAAGAAAGGCGTGTGTTCTGTTATGGCTGTGGTGCTGTTAATACATACAAGCCTCAATGACCTGAATGTAATTCTTCAAAAAACTTAAAATCTGGTGCTTCGAAGAGTGTGCTCAGGCAGACCCCTTCGACCAGCACCAACAACGAATAGACCATCCTACACTTGTAAATTCAGTCACCGGGCGTTCGCAAATAGATATTATCAGTTCACCTCAAAATATCGACAAAAGATTTAATGAACGTAAAAATATTTTTGATCTTTCTAATCAGTCTACACAACTCACGAAGGCTTATCATGACGTTAACCCGAACCATGATATTCAGTCGTCTACGATGTGTTCAGCAGAATCAAACGAGTATTCTAAAAATGTCATGAGAAAATCTTCTGTTTTACAAGGTAGAGTAAATTCGGTAACAGGGTTTAATACAATGGTACCACCGACCTACTATAAACCATTTCACGTGAGACTTGCTGAGTATGAAGCAAGGCGTGCTGAGATATTTCAGGAACAAGTTCCTTCAAAAAAACAAATACGGTCAACTACCCGGCTTAAGCAATTTTGGCGAGGTGTTAATAACACTCGCAGAAATCTCTTGAGTTCGGTCTATGACAAACCTAACGATATCAGACCATATGCAGATGTGCATATTTTTGGAAAAACCTTTACCGGATTGTTAGACACAGGGGCATCAGTTAGTTGTTTAGGGGCGGATGCAGCAAGAGAGTTTTTAAATACCAAGTGCGATTTCAAAAGAATTAGATCTGGCGTTAGGACGGCAGATGGGAAGTTACAGGATGTTTCTGGGTTTATTAAAACCGATGTAGTATTTCGCGGTAGGACTGAATTAATAACTTTGTACATTGTCCCTAATTTGTCCCAGGATCTTTATCTGGGCATTGACTTTTGGCGTTTATTCGATCTATTACCAAGCGGTATTGATTCTAAATTGTCTTCCAGTTTATCTATTAGCACGGTGTCGCAACCATCGGCTCAGAGACCACTTACGGATATACAAAAGCAAGAATTATTTACTGTAATTAATTTATTTCCATCATTTGCAAGGGAGGGTCTAGGTCGTACGACAGTTATTTCGCACGGGATCGACGTTGGTAATTCGTCACCGATAAAACAGCGCCATTTTCCAGTTTCACCCGCCATAGAGAAACTGATATATGCCGAACTTGACCGGATGATAAAATTAGACGTAATTGAGGAATCGGAAAGCCCGTGGTCATCGCCTATAGTACTTGTGCGGAAACCGGGTAAAATACGGTTATGTCTCGATAGTCGGAAAGTTAATTCAGTAACGGTTAAGGATGCTTATCCACTGCCGAATATTGATGGTATTTTGTCGCGTTTACCAAGGGCGGAGTTTATCACGAGCCTTGACCTGAAGGACGCCTTCTGGCAAATACCTCTCGATTCATCGTCGAAAGATAAAACGGCATTTTCTGTTCCGGGTCGTCCTTTGTACCATTACAAAGTCATGCCATTTGGCCTTTGTAATGCGCCTCAGACCATGTCACGGCTGATGGACAAAGTAATACCAGCAGAATTGAGAACGGAGGTGTTCGTGTATCTGGACGATTTGCTTATTGTTTCTGACAATTTCGAGAGGCATTTGCACGTATTGCGAGAGGTTGCTCGGCACATCCGTGCGGCCGGACTGACTATTAATGTGGAGAAATCGAAATTTTGTGTGACAGAGGTCCGATATCTTGGCCATTTGGTGGGAAATGGGGTCATTCAGACAGATCCAGAGAAAATTTCCGCCATTGTGGATTTTCCGATACCAAGATCTGTAAAGCAAATTCGACGATTTTTGGGATTGTCTGGTTGGTACCGAAAGTTCATCCGGAACTACGCGTCTATAACTGCTCCTTTAACAAATTTGTTGAAGTCTAACCGTAAATTCTCTTGGAATGAGGAGGCTCAAAAAGCCTTTGAGGATTTAAAAACCATCTTGACCACTGCACCAGTGTTACATAGCCCAGACTTCACAAAGCCTTTTTACATTCATTGTGATGCTAGCAACACTGGTATAGGAAGTGTACTGGTCCAAAAAACTACGGAGGGTGAAGAGTTTCCTATTGCCTTTATGTCAAAGAAACTCAACCAAGCCCAACGTAACTATTCAGTGACCGAACAAGAATGCTTAGCAGCAATGTTGAGCATTAAAAAGTTTCGTGCATATGTGGAAGGGCATGAGTTTACAGTGATTACTGATCACGCTTCGCTAAAGTGGCTCATGTCCCAAACAGATTTGAACTCCCGCTTGGCAAGATGGGCTTTGAAACTTCAAGGGTTTTCTTTTAAAATAGAGCATAGAAAGGGTAGTCAAAATGTAGTTCCTGATGCGCTTTCGCGTGTCAACACCGAAGATTTGTCTGAACTATTGGGAGTGTCCGCTTTAGATGACTCTGGGGTCTTCATTGACTTAAATTCGGAACAATTCAAAAGTACGGCATACAACGAACTCTTGGACAGGGTTAGGGAAACTAAAGATAAAACTCCGGACTTGAGAATAGTGGACGGTTACTTGTACCGACGAACGGAGCACTGTTCAGGTGAACAAGTGCAGGACGATCTCGCCTGGAAGCTTTGGGTTCCCAAAGAGTTGACAGAGGAAGTTCTTCGGAGGGCTCACGATAGTCCCCTATCGGCACACAACGGGATTAACAAGACACTGGAACGTATTCGTCGTTTTTACTTTTGGCCAAACCTTGTTAATGATGTTAGGAATTATATAAATGCGTGCGAAATATGTAAGCGCACTAAACACCCTAATTTCGTTATGAGACCACCGTTGGGAAGGACAAGCGAAACCGTCAGATTTTTCCAGAAGCTATATATTGATTTTTTAGGTCCCTACCCTCGTTCTAAGATGGGTCATATAGGCATCTTTATTGTTTTAGACCACTTCTCTAAGTTTTGTTTTTTAAAACCAATCAAGAAATTCACAACCGATGTTGTGACTAAGTACTTGGAAGAGGAATTATTCCATACATTTGGCACACCTGAAACGATAGTATCAGATAACGGTTCTCAATTCAAATCGAAAAATTTCAATGAACTTGTAAAAAAATACGGAATCAATCATGTTTTTACTGCCGTTTACTCGCCCCAAGCAAATGCTTCTGAGCGCGTTAATCGCTCGGTATTATCCGCAGTCAGGGCGTATATCAAACACGACCAAAGTAATTGGGATGAGTACCTCAGCAGCATTTGCTGTGCACTACGCTCAGCGTGCATGCCTCTATAGGAACTTCACCTTATTACATGGCATTCGGACAACATATGATTACCAACGGTAAAACATATCAGTTATTAAGGAATTTAAACATGATTGATGACAGATCCGTAAAATTTAATCGTGAAGATTCGTTTAATGTAATAAGAGAAAGAGCTGCCAAATGTATGAATAAACAACGAGAACGCAACGAAAGGACATACAATTTGAAATCAAGAGAAGTTAGGTACGTAGAGGGCCAAGAAGTCTTTAGAAGAAATTTTCGACAAAGTAACCATGAGAACGGATTTAGTGCTAAGCTGGCACCGCAATTTGTTAAAGCCAGAATAAGGAAGAGGATTGGTACTTCCTGTTACCAGCTTGAAGATTTAAACGGACGACCAGTGGGAATTTTTCACTGTAAGGATATTCGGCAATAGCACCGCGATGGTATTTCGTTCCTTCTCGCTACTTGCGTGATCAGCTTTGTGCTAGCCCAAACCTGATTTTGGCGGGGGGAATTGTAGGGGCGCAGTAGCGATAGAATACATTCTGAGTCTAGTAGTTTCTTTTTATACTGGCTAACAACCATAATGGTTCGAAAGTGGAAATTTTACCCTTTTTAATCAAATTTTATATGGAACATGTTTTCAAGTTTCGGTATGAAAACAGTTTGATTCTAATCGTTCAGTTTGTTCCCATTGTGCAAATGTTCAAGCATTTACCAAATGGTTGTATTATGCAAGTAGTCGGTACGAGGTTGGCAGCACTAAATTTTTTATGGCGGTCATTTTTTTTGTAGTGCGTGGTATGCGATGCGGTAGTATTAGTGTGCCAGTTGCAATAGTAAAAAGGGTATAAAAGCGAAATTTCAACGTGCAACTAACCTCTTTGTATTTTTAAGAAGTTTGCCGGCCTGATCAATTTTACAGCATCGTTAGAAAGTGCTAAATTAGTGGATGTTGGAATAGGAATTGTCTTGACAAGTGCGAAAAAAAAAACGTTTAACGTAGGTATGGATACATTGTTGGCTTAACGTGGAATTTCAAGCATAGTAAGGAACGTTTTTTTAAATTAGGAAAAATACAGCGGACACCTTTTTGCCGGAAGTAAGGATTGGGTAAACCCGGTCTTAGGAGGCATTCTGCCTCTTGTGCAATTTGTTCAACCCTTTAACACTGCATGGTTTAAAAGTGGGCGCGAGGAAACCCACATGGAAAACTCGCCCATAAGTTGCCCTGTATGGTTCCTGGAGAGGAAAACTCAACTGTTAAATAACAAGGCTTTGCAACAATGGATGAAAATTAGCAACAAAAAGAAAAATATATATCCTTCAGCCAACCCCAACCCCTTGGGTTATAGCAGATACGTGCGCTGCTCTAAAAATTGTTTTGCTGGAAATTTAATTTTGCGGGGACGTTATTATTATAAAGTGGAAAAATTTTACATATACTGAGTTTGCAAATTGGCCTTAAGTGTTAGTAACAAGTGAAAACTACGAAAAAAAAAAGAATTTAGAATGAAGAAAAAACCCCAACACCTTTAGTTCTTACTCGGGCGTAGTTCACATTTCGGAAAAAAAATAAATGAGAAAGACGTTTTATAATTTTTTCGTTTATGGGTTACAATTACCTTTACGGGGTATACCTTCTTTAACAGTATGCAATTCAGTGCGGTTAAAAAGTTAGGCCGTTTTACGTGTTAAGCAAATAAGGCAGACAAAAGTCATAAAAAGAATCATAACACAGCAAAAGTGAGAATAATTGTGAAGTAATCTGATTTTATGTTAACAAAAACCCCTAGAAAAGAAAAGCAAGTCATACAAATTTAAAACCAAGTCAAATTTTGAATCCAAATAAATACAACACTTAAACTTACATATTTATCACCATTTCCTAATCCTTTTGGTCATTCAGCTCCAGTGAAAGTACTTTCATCGAGGGATCACCAATGCTAACGTAAGTTTTTTCTAATTCATTTTGTTTGTATTTGCTTTGTATTGGAAACCGGAAAAAAAAACAAAGATTCCTATTTGTCATTGTTGTGCATCAACCACCTGAGTTTGAAATAACCTTTCATTACTTATGTTATCTGGTCAACATTAACATTTAAACAGAAACATAAGTGGTAAAATGTTATGAAGTGGCTGTTAACAAAACCGGCACAATCGAAGTTAACGATAAAATGACAAGTACGAGTTTTTGGACAACGGGTTAAATTACTCCAGTTTTTATTTAAATCACCCATCATTACCCACGCTTAATAAAACCGTCGCGAAGTACAGCGGGTATTGAGTATTAAATCCTTGAATCTTCGTCATATTGCGTGTTAATAATCTAAAATAGTAATTTAATTTAAAATAGTGATTAAAGGTTATTCAACCTATTTAACAACTAGTTCTGCTTCACTTGTTCTGGTTGTTGTTATGTTTGTACATTGCTGCATGATTTATTTTGAGACAATTAATATTATATTTGCTTAAATGAAAACAAACGGCCGTAATAAGAAAATTATTGTCGTAAATAGAATAATTACTACTTTTGACAATTAAAGCAACCCCTTCTGAAACACGAAAATAAGGAAAAAAATTAACAAAAACATAGTAATGTTCTACATATAAATAGATTCCCCGGGTTAAATTCCAAATTTAGAAAGTCCGTAGTTTTTGCTTGCCCACTTTCATTTAAATTTTTTTTGGTTTGTCAGAAAACCTCAGTCAGTTATTAAAGGTATATTATGCATCTGAATTACGGATTAATTGAAATAAGTAAATGTTATTGTGTTAGGTCCCCTCTTGAATACTTATAAGCTTAAAACAAACAAAAAAATGAAGAATTCGGAATTTAAATAATAATCGTGTTCATAGAATATAAGTTAAAAATCGGTGGTAAATATCACTACGATCTAATTTGAAATTAAAATTAACTAACTTTAAGACAATAAGTACTTCAATAAATTTTTTTTGTGAAATGCTATTAATAAAAAGAGTATTTATAATGAATTTCTAAACAATTATAAACGTTTTGATTTCCTAGCTTCTAAGTAGGTAGATTGGAAAAATTTGGGATCATGCTAATTTCACTGTGGATTTTCGAACTCATGATCACGGCTGGGAGGGCAACAAGTTGCGTTAATATACCTAAAACGCTCAAAGAGAATTTATCGGGAATGTTTGGTTTTGTTTCTGTCACTGTCATTTAACTTCCTTTCTATTTACGTGCAGCATGCAAATGTTAAATAAAGTCTGTATTTTTGGGTTTTAAAGCGTAAGGTTTAATGGCAACGAATCCACCCATTGGCCGACGAGCAAGCGGCCGGAAGAATAGGCATGCTGAGGCCAGCACCCAAGCGCAATCCCCGCATGAAAGTGGTTCTACCACCTTTTCCCAACAGTTACATGCTACAATGTTACGTCTCAATCTGTAAGAAGTAGATTGGTCTTACTTTTTTACGGTAAGGCTACTGTTACTGTTACTCCCGGCTAACTGAGCCTTTAGTCTGTAAAGAAATGATTTCGTTAATTATTCCAACAAAATGCCTTTGTCGACAACCATAACACAAGTGACTAACTTTTGCCATTTGTGGTCGCATAATATTTCTTAGTGGGCCTCTAATTTGTGTGAAACCCGTTACGTTATCGGTCGCTTGCATTGTCGATCGACTCAGCTGTTTGTCGTTGAAAATTCAAACGAACGATAACGTTTGGCATTTTGGGACATTTTGGTAGCGTTGTGCAAACGTGAATCTCTTTGTTATGATTTGTGAGAGTATACTTATAATAAATGTCAAAAGATGAGGGCAGTATAAAGGTCATGTCAGATAAAACTTTTGCTTCGCGTTGCGTTAGAGATTCGCTTTAACATCCAAGATGAAATAGAGCTGAGCGAAATGTTAGGCAACTCTCATCTTTTTGCGCGCTTTGACAGTCTGCTAGTATAATTTTTTTTTTTAATTATTTATTTTTAACGAACAATTCTTGTGTGTTGTCAAAGTGTTTATTGTGACATACACCTTTTGCGTTACGCTTTTCTGTCAAAGTTAGAAACGTCACGCGAAGCGATGAAGTTTTAAATAAATTTTAAGTAAATAACTGAGCTACCTAAATAAGAGCGGCAAACGTCCGTTTTTTGTCAAAACTTTTCATTTTCACACAGTTTATACGAAACAAACCTTTAGAACGCGAATTTAACACCACCCGGCTGGAAAATCTTATTTGATAGATCGCTTGGTCGTTTTATTTTATTGAAAATGTATTGGCAACAGAATTTGCATGTCTAAAAAAACGCTTGCCGCTCTTGTTTAGGTAGCTCAGTAAGTTGTTGTGCTTCACTGTCGAATTAGTTAAGTTGAATGTTCGTAAAAGTATCAATTGTTACAAACTTGGTATCGCAACACACACAGTGATGCCGCAGCTCTGCAGCAAATTTTTACAATTATTTCATCAGTTTATTTTCTGGTGCAATAACTTTTGACATAAAAGAAATCGTTTTATTTTGATGCTTTAACTTGTTATTTATAAAAAAAAAACTGTAAGTTTTTAGTGCAATATTTTCCATAAAATTTGTTATCGCAATTGTTGATAACATTTTTATCAAAGAAAGAATCAGCATCTCAACTGCAAAAGCTGATCGATGACGCACCAGCAACGAAAATTTGCATTATTTCGGCAGTGATGAAAAGTTTTTATGCATTTACAAATGTACCCTTCGCTTGACAACTGACACTTTTGTTGGTTCCATCGGGCTTAAAAAAAATACCCTTAACATAAAAAAATTTCCATATTCCCAACTACTCCTTAAGTGTATCCCAAAAATTCTACTGGTCGTTTATGTTGGAAAATTCATTTGTTTGTTCGTTCATTCAAAATCCTTTATTCATCCTGTTTTTTTTCGTTTTTCTTAGTAATTCAGTCATATTCTTCTTGTTTAGTTCTTTGGTTCATTTAAGTTTTTCATTCACTCATTCATTGAAATATTTTTTTTTTCTTTCTTTTTTTGCTTTTTAAAATGTTAAATGGCACGTTTACCATCTCACAGTCGTATAAATATCGGTAGTAGAAATTGTAGTTTTAGTGAAAAGATTAGAAGAAGGAATTTAAGTGTCGCATTCAGAAGAGTTTATTTACGTAAAATGTGTGCAGATGTGCAAAGAAATATTTTGCTTTCAGATGCATTCATACGTATATAAGTATAGCTGTATGTATGTATGTATGTATGAGTAATTGTATATATGTTCATTCCTGCATACATATAAAGCTAATTGCATAACAATAAAAACAATTTTATATGCATTCGAATTTTTGGTCCATAAATCTATAAAAACGCAGTATAAGGAAGAATGGAAATGTAGAATTATATTTTATAGTTTTATGGCTAGAGCACATATTTAATATAATTTTGAATTCATTCCAAGAAGGTTAATTAAGAGTATCAGTAATTTGTTGGGAGAAGAAGCAAAACTTAATAAAGCAAAGAAATTAAAAAATTATTAGTTTGTGGTCCTATTTTTGAAAAACTGTATAGCTTATGTGTCCATATAGATATGGATCTACCTATGTTTTAAATTTCATTAAAATCAGTTTGAGAGGCAAAAATTGCCCCTTTCTCCCCTTGTGGTCCTATATTTTTTAAAACTGTATAGCTTATGTGTCCATATAGATATGGATCTATCTATGTTTTAAATTTCATTAAAATCGGTTTGAGAAACAAAAATTGCCCTTATCACCCCTTGTGGTCCTATTTTTTTAAAACTGTATTGCTTATGTGTCCATATAGATAGGAATCTATCCATGTTTTAAATTTCATTAAAATCGGTTTGATAGCTTCTGAGAGGAAGAAATTTCCCCCTATCTTCCCTCGTGGTCCTACGATTTAGCCCATTTTCAATAGGCTTAGTCCTTGTGCCAATAGGAACCTATGACCCAAATTTTATCAAGTTATCTCCAAAGTTGCGACCTGTACTTTGCGCACAAGGTTACATGGACAGCCAGCCAGCCAGCCAGCCAGCCGGACGGACATCGTTAGTTCGACTCAGAAAGTGATTCTGAGTAGATCGGTATACTTTAAGGTGGACCACTATTTTAAGGCGTTACACACATCAGCACAAATGCATAATACTATTGTGGTGTGGGTATAAAAATGTAATTTATATTCAACATTTTTAATTTTTCGAATTTATTCTATGAGTTAAATTTCAGTTATGTAACAAGAATATACAATATAATAGTCTGGTAGTGTATAAAGTCATTCCTGAAAAATTGAAGGAATAAGACTATTACAAAAAAGCTTTATAAAAATACATAACTGAAATTTAACTCATAGAATAAATTCGAAAAATTAAAAATGTTGAATATAATATAAAGTTACCTACGAAAGGAAATAATTCCCAGTTTCTAAAATGTAATTTAGCTATGAGCAGCTTATTTAAATATGTTAAAAAAAATTCAAATGTGAATATTGAATATAAGAAGACAATATAATTCACACTGTATTTAATACTACATTTACATTAGGCCGAAATATTGTAGATTTAATTTAAAATCTTCTTCGAAATCTTGTGCGTTTACAATTTACTTTTTTGACATTACCGAGATTTTGTTTTTATAACAAAACAACTGACTAAAAGTTTTTTCGTTACACAAACAAACACAAAAAGAAATATACATTAAACAATTTGAATTACCTTTTATTAAAAATCAACGATATTTATTTTATCCATATTATTCTTCTTTTTTATTTTTTTACAATTTTTAAAAAACTTTTCAATTTTTTTTTAACAATTTTTGTTTTTTTCTTTAAATGTCATTTTTTCTTGTGCAGGGAAGTATTTGTTAGTGCTATATTGAAAAAACCATAGTTGCATCATTAAGTACTACTAGACATGGTGAAATAAACAGGTGGCAGCATTACGCCAGATGACGATTTTTTGCTCTTGCATTTTTTGTCTAGGTTTATGTCAAAGTTTTGTTTATGTTTACAAAAAGTCCACGTTTTGTGCTGTGATTATTGTATTTTATTAAAGTTTTTGATAATTTTAAATTAAAATAAATAAGATATTGACCATAATTAAATAAAAATTGTCTAAAAGTTTATTTATTTCATCACGTTCAGCGGCACGCTTTGATTTTTGTTTAATGTATTTTTTGACGTAAACGGTGATGTAATTTCCATTTTTGTTGTAATGTTGTATTTGTTGCCGTAACGATGCCACCTGCTTATTCCACCATGCTACTAGATTTTGAGTAAATTTCGTCGAAACATTTTAAGTAAAAAAGGGTTTGTTTTTTTTTATTTTATTTAAAACAAACCAAAAAAAATAAAAAACTCTATTGATGTTTTTATTCTATTGTTATTCAAAGGTTTAATATTTTTTAAAACTTAGTTTAAATCACCACATAATATAAATTTTTTTATATCAACAAAAGTAAACCTCTGCCTGTTAAAAAGCTTTTGTATATGGAAAATGATCTCTAACGTCAACCGAAGTTGAAGAATACTTGAAGGATGCGAATTCATTTGGAGAATATTAATTTTCAGATACCACATTTGATTCAAGATCAAAAATAGTTAAAATTTGTTTTATTTTTTGAAATTCTATATTGTTTTTAAAACGTTTTGTAGTTTATTTTTATTTGTCTTGCTATTCTTCCTTTCATATTGTTAATTTTACTTTCTGCCAATCAAATTACTTGAGTCTACTGTTAAGTGAACTTAGTCCATCCAATTTAATTATAGTTTCACCAATATATTCGAAGTTGGAAAATACAAATGCTAAATGACTTTTGTTGCTATTAATATTTTTTTAATTATTTAATCGCATTAGCATCGGTAGCAACAAGTTCTTCAATAACATTCTTTAATTGCTCAATATTTTTTCGAATAGTATTCTAAAGCATCTAATACTGGCTTTGGTGGTAAGGGATACATTTAATTAAAAATTGGAACTCATGAAGGAGTCTTAAAAATTTTTTTTTGTCCCGTATGAAACCAATAAATCAATATTATCGAATAGGCTTCTAATTTCCTTTACAACTCGATGTAACCAATGTGCCAAGCAAGTAAGATGTAACAGTTTTGGATTAATTGCTTTAGGCCAATTGACAGTCGTAACTATGTAAGATGCTGCATCGGTTAAAAATTTAAGGACGAAATCTTGAAAATCTTGTATTTTAAGCAGAGCTCCAAAAAATTTTTTTTTATTGATTTTTAACATTTTTTTTGTATACAATTTGGAAATATTTTTGAAGAACTTTTTTTTATAGTTTGGATATTTAAAAAAAAATATCACTCAAAAATGTTAAAATATGCAAAAATATGCATTTAAAACCAAAATATGCATTTTCACCAAAATATGCAAAAACAAATCGATGCCATTTAAACTCAAATTTAATTTTTGACTTCTTTTTTGTTGCAGAAATAATTGTAATTTAATTTGTGGGTGATGAAAATCGATTGAATTCTTAACGATTGCTTATAACTAGGGATGCGATTTCCATGCAAATGCATGTTTTTTGTCGGCAGTCTAAAATCGATGTCGACCAATTACCTTTCCGTATCATTAAATTTGCGTTAAAATGGCATCGATTTGTTTTTGCATATTGTTGCATATTTTGGTGAAAATGCATATTTTTGCATAGTTTGTTTTTAAATGCATATTGTTGCATATTTCAACATTTTTGAGTGATATATTTTTTTAAATGTCCATATTATAAAAAAAAAGTTCTTCAAAAAATTTCCAACTTGTATACAAAAAAAAATCTTCAAAAAAATTTTGTTTAAAACCAATTAATAAATTTTTTTGAGCTCTGCTTAAAATACAAGATTTTGACAAAAGATCCTTAAATATTTAACCGATACAGCACCTTACATAGTAAAGGCTGCCAATTGTCCTAAAACAATTTATCCAAAACTTTTACATGTTACTTGCTTGGCATATGGGTAACAACAAGTTGCAGAGGAAATTAGAAGCTAATTCGATAATATTGTTTTATTGGTTTCACGAGTTGCAATTTTTAATGAAATGTATCTCTTGGTACCGCCACCACCGCAGCCAGTATTAACCGGAAGGGGAACCTTGATATATGCTTCAGAATTCTTTTCAAAAACCTTTGAGCAATTTAAAAGTGTTATTGAAGAACTTGCTGCTACCGATGCTTATGCAAATAAAAAAATAAAAGAAATATTAATTTTAAATAACATCAAAAGTCAATTAGCATTTGTATTTTCCGATTTCGGATATGTTGGTGAAACAATAAATAAATTGGAAGGATTTAGTTCACTTTATAGTCAACTCAAATTAATTGATATGGCAGAAAGTAAAATTAACATGTTGAAGGAAAAATAGCCCGACAAATTAAACAAAATCCAAAACTTGTTGCACAAAAAAAAATACAGGATTTCAAAAATAAAACAAATTTTTGATCTGGAATCTGAATTAGAAAATTAATACTCTCCAAATGAATTGCATCCTTCAAGTGTGTCTCAATTTCGGTTGACGTTGAGAGATAATTTTCCATGTACAAAAGCTTTTTAACAGACAAAGGCTTACTTTTGATAATATAAAAAAATATTTTTTTTGATTATGCAAACAAAAATTTTAATTATGTAGTTATTTAAATTAAGTTTTAAAAAATGTTATACCTTTGAATAACAATAGAATAAAAACAACTATATATTGTATAGAATATATTATTTTCTATTGAAAATGGTCAAGTTTTTAGTTCATATTTTTTATTTTTTTAATGCATATTTTGGAGTTGTTATTGCATATTTTATGCGCATATTTTCGATTTTTTAGTGCATGAAAATCTCATCCCTACTTATAACGCTGCCTTTTCCCATGCAAGTAGTGGCTTGCCACTCTCCATTTTGAAAATGTTTATATTTATTTTACAAGCTTCTAGGAAAAGTGCTTCGCCCAATTCACTACTGACGAATATTTTTGGCACAAGCATTCTTTCAACAAGAAATACAAAGTTCTAAAATTGTATGCATTTAGCTGCTTCGAAAGATAAGTTATGCTATTTTTCCAGCTAGATTGGTCTAACGCAACACTGTAAGCCGTCTCAGTTAGTATTTTTCCGTTTTTTCTTAAACTCAGAAGATTTGAAACTCCCGCTTTATGACGTTGAACATTTAATAAAGATTTTGCTGGACAAAAATCGAACATCATGTCCTAGAGCAAAAAGCGTTTACAAAATATTTTTGATTTTTGCCAAAGTTACACATTTTTTTCTTCGCCCTTATAGAGCAAATAAATTGCTTTAATTCTATTCATAAAATGTTGTGGAAAACTATGTCCTGGCCTGACAGCCGAACTCAAAGTGCAGTTATTCAATATGCTCTAAAAGAAGTCATTTCTCTTGCTCGAAAAATTTTGTTTCTTTTTTTAATTGATAAACTGGAGTTAATGGTTCAATGTCACAGAAACGATTGTTTAGGTGGAAAACTCTGGGAAAAATATTCCCCGGATCGCCTGCTTAAAAACTCGTGGGAGTTTTAAAAATATTTCTTAGAAACTCCTGAAAGTTTTTACCTTAATTAAAAAAACCTTTAAAAAAGAAATAGAAAATGAATTCAAATTCAATGGTAAAAGCTTGGGCAGATGAAAATATTTTGTTTTTGATAAATGAAATGAATCAGGTGCCCTTCCTATGGGATTCCAAATCATAAATTTTCAATTAAAGAATATACCCCGATTCAATTATGGAACCATATCGTCTGCAAAGCAAAATCTCCATGTTCAAATCCTTTCTTCTACATTTCTTTTTTACAATCCATGTCTATAGGCTATATATATTTCCTTTACTTTTGGCTTATTTTTATTGACGTCAAATGAATAAAATTATACTTAAATATCCACTCTGTTTCCTTAAATGTAGTTGCGAGCAACCGAAAGCTTAAAGAGTTACTGTATCTTCCAAACAAAATTATAAGCAAATGGGACTGTATCGTAACTTTGAAATCCAAAGCTTTTTGAAGAAATCGACTTGTAATTTCGCGATAACAAAAGCTTAAAGAAAGCTGTATTTTAAAGGAAATAAGCCGGATCTAAGCAGCAAATCAGAGATCATGGATGGTACAGAACCTTAAAAACATCCTAAAGTACTTTCAATTATTTGAACTGACCTGTAAGAGGTGTTCGTAATGGCATCAGGGTAATGGATAAATATTAAACTTCTACAAGATGGCACAGTTTGCCACCCTTTGAACTTGACCACCTAGAACATGTAACAACACTCTTCCAAAATATTTCCATACTCCCAAAGGCTCCAGAAATAAGGCCATAGCAGAAAGTTATTCTCCATTTTACTTTTAAGTCGAAGAAAATTCCTCTTAAAAAAAAATCACCCATTATTATTACACTTGACAACTTTTATAGATTTAGCTTGTACCTTCATTTTTTTCTTCTATACCTGGTTATAAAAATTGGTCCCAAAAATAATGTTTTCAATACAGCTATAAATTAATTTCTGACATGCTTAAGAAACTTTCTTAATAAATATTATTAACACATAGTCATTCTCTCAATTTATCAAACATTTCATATGTCTCTTAATAGGAACCCATTTATTTTTTTCTCCTAAAAAGTTACCAAAATTAAATAAAACTAATGCGTACACTGAAAGCTAAAAAAATAAGGAGAAGTTAAAAGCTAAAAAGCTTTGCTTCATTTTAATCCTGTTGCCTTGATCCTACCACTTTTGGTGTCTCAAAAAAAAAAAAATAGAAAAAAAGTGTGCACCATATTTTTCTTTTATATCATGTCATAAATTTTCTTTATGCATTTTGCATTCGCACTATGGAAAAAAACACTCAAACGCACTATATAAAAAAATATAAAAGAAAAATGATGCCAGTTGCAAATTTTTATGGCTTTTACTTTTAACATTTCTAGTTCAGTATTTTCCCTCCTCTTTAAAGGAAGATCCATAACAACTGAAACAAAAAATATGGCATTTTCTATTTGTTAAAAAAGCTTCTTGAAGATTTATAGTCATATATTTGGATTATTAGTTTACTAATGTTTTGTAAAATATGAGTTTTTGAAATGGAAAATACGTTATACCAAGGGACCAGTTAAATGCAGCAACATCAAGAACAACAAGAATGTAAATAAAGTGCAAAAAAAAAAAAGTTTATCTAATGTTTTGCAGACGTAATAAATTTGTCTATAGAGGAAATTCTGGCAATGATACATATGAACAATAAATAGTTTTTAGTATGGAAATTTAGAAAAACTTTCCTTAAAACTTGCTAAACCGTGTAGTAAATATTAAAAAAAAAACATTAAAATCGATATTTAATCTGCAAATTATACTTTCAAGGAAAAATCAGCAAGAGTGCTTAATTCGGCTGTGCCGAATCTTTAATACCCCTCACCATACCACTTACCCACGAATGCACATTATCGAACAAGTTAAAAAACAAGTAAGATTGCTATTTTCGGCTATCCCGAATTTTATATACCCTTCACCATGATGCGATAAGAACACAAAGTTTAATAAATACCGTTCTTAGATATAAATAAATTTATTTTGTAACACACCCACATCTCCAATCCCGCCCACATTTTATCGGATGCAATACATATATATATATATATATATATATATATATATATATCCTTTTACCTTCTGTGAAGGGCTAATTTTTTCCTTTAAAACACTTTTTATACTTAATTGGCAAATCATGTATGTGTTTGTAATGTGTAAGCAGTGATGCCCACTCTTCACTACTAAAAAATGGTAAAATGTTAAGTAAAAAATGGCTAAACCAGATTTTATTACAAACCAGTAGAAAGCGTGTCAAAGCAGCTCCTTAGACCACTCAGCCACTAACGCACATTGCAAAAAAAAAACATTAAACAAAATATATTGAGTACGGTTGTTCGTGTAATTCACATATCTCCATCTTAGCGGGCAATCATTTATGTATTTGTTATGTGTTAAAAATGCAAAAAAAAAAAATTCAACACTTTCAAATAAAACAAATAAGAGTGATATATTCGGCTTTTCGGAATCTTATACTACCCTTCACCATGGTGCAACAAGAACAGAAAGTTAAATAATTACTGTTTTTTTGTGCCATGCCCACTTTTTCTATACCGCTTACATTTTATCGGATGTTGTGTATTGATAACCAAATCTTTGCACCTAATTTAGAAACTTTAACACATGTCGTTCTCCAGACATACATAAATCTATAATGTTCTTATACGATAGTTGCCCCTCCCACTTATCCAATTCCGCTCATTAGAGAGGTTGTGTATTAATAACCCCGCTGTGTGTATCAAATTTGGACAATTTTTCTCTTACTGTTCTTTAGATTAAATAAATCTATTTTTTGTCACGCCTACTTTTCCACTCCCGCCCACATTTTGTCAGATGTCTCTCGATAACCGCGATGCTTGTGCCAAACTTGGAAACATAGGCTCTTGTCATTCGCCAAATATACAGAATTTCTATAATGTCTTTGTATTGGAAGTGCCACAGCCACTTCACTAATTCCGCCCACTTTTATTATGTTGTCTAATAACACTGTGATAGAAATTGACACTTTTTTTAGACAAGCTGGGCACTTGTCGTTTTAACCTAATTCGGGTAGGCTGAATCCAGTGGTGCTAGCCGTTTTTTTTTTTTAGGTTAGCTCTGATTTTCGAGATATACCGTTATTTCGAAAATGGAGGAGGATGCACAACATATGTTCGCGTAACTCAAAAACGCTTTAGCTTATTGAAAAAACTAAAAAAAAACGAAATTCCGCAACAAAATTCCTTTAAAAAATTGTAAAACTTTTTTCTAATATGCGCGCAGTCGTTTTAGAAACATATATATTTTTTTTTTTTTAATAAAAAATTGGAAAATGCAGCTAGGCTTCTAATTTTTTCCAGACGTATAAACGAAATTGCAAACAAAACAAGCCATAAATGATTAACATCTGTTACCAACTTTTGATTTTATTCACAAAAATCGAAAAACTTTAATTAATTTAAGAATTTCTTAAAACACAATATTTGTACGGGAGCCCCCCTAAGAAGTTGGGATAAGGGGCAAGTATGTCTAGAGAAAATAGTAAGGACAAAAAACTAATTGAGGTCGGTCATACATTTTATCCCACTAGGGACGACTTCTAGGCATTTGTGGCACTTTTTTTTCAATATATTTCTAGTCTGCATTGAACATTTTGTATGGGAGCCCCCTTCAGGAATGGAGATAGCGGGTAGGTATGTTAGAAATAAATGATTGGGATGAAAATAAAGTGGGGTTGGTCTTACATTTGACCCATCTAGGCATCCTCGGCGCTGCAGGGGCCAAACTTAAGAATTTCATTAAACGGCCATATTTGTATAGGAGCCCCCCTAAGGGATGGAGATATATGGCAAGTATGTTTTTAGAAAATGTTAAGAACAAAAAACTAATGGAGGTCGGTCATACATTTCATCCCCCTGGGGGCGATTTCTTGGCAGTTATGGGGCTTTTTCTTTAATATATTTCTTATCTGCATTGACTAGGGTAGGTATGTGAGAAATAAATGATTTAGATGAAAAATAAAGTGGGGTTGGGCATACATTTGACCCATCTAGGGACATCCTAGGCACTGCAGCAGCCAAATTTAATCATTTCAACCATACAAATATACCGGCTAAATAATTGTATGCGTTATTAAAAATGACATTTTATACATGAAACTTAGCTGAGTGATAGATCTAGAAGAAGAGAATAAGAATATGTAATAAAATTAAAAGGCACCTCTGTCAACGTAAGCCATTATTATTTATTGCCACAGATATATATGTAATCCCTTAATCCCCTGTGGATAATAGGGCCGCTAGGTTTCAGACGCTATTTTGATTTCGGAGAAAATAAGTGGGAGAATAAGTGGCCTATAGCTCGCCTAGGCTAAAGCAAATATGCCTACTTCCCGAGACGTAATTTTTTTTTTTTTTTTAAATGACCACTCGGTGGTCCCTAGGAAGTACCACGAGGAGGCCACTGCCGTAGCAATGGGATTAGCACGCTGACCTACGAGTCGACTTGGAGTGACTTACTAACACTTCACCTTTTACTTGTTAGTTTTAGGGATGATAAGTCTTACTAAGGTACGCTTTAACCATTTGGCCTTACACACTCCCATGCTCAATATGCTTGTACCTAATTTGAAAATTTTGTCTCTTTCCGTAATCCAGATATATAGAAAAACAGACGGACATCGTTTAATCAACTCCGCTTCTCATAAGAACCCTTAATATATTGTTACGAAAGTAACTTTAGTTAAGAATTAGTTGTAATTATTAGTTAAGAATTAGTTGAATTTATTAGTTATCTTGTATTTATTAGTTAACTTGTATTCATAAGTAATTTTATTAGTTTACATCGTTTTTGTTATAATTTAGTACACTTCAATCCCAATGTGCAGAAAGCCCTAGAAATGACCGTTAAAAAAGCTTCTTCAGTATAAGAGGTAAAATTAGGTAAACATAAGTGCTACCATAAATCAAATTAAAGTGTGGTGAATAAAAAAAAGCCTCGAACCTTCGAAAAACATTTCGAATATTCTAGACAACCAAATTGCAGTATAAATACTAGCGGCGAGTAGCAGAACAAGATCATTCTTAGTTCAGACTTTGTCAATAACGCATAACGCTGAGGAAATTATAGTTGGTAATAAATAAAAGCTATAAATTACGGTTTGTTAGAGTGACTTTGTACTAAATAAAGTTGAGTTAATTGTAAATAGTGTTTAAAGTGTTTGTGTTTTATTTATTTTATTAAAGTTGCAATAAAGAACTCGAAACGGTTTATTATAAAGAAAATAAACCGAAACGTTATTGAAAGGCAGTAACGTAACAATTGGTGTCAGAAGTGAAATTGCATAAATAAAATAAAAAAAATAGACAACAATGAAATTTGAAGAACTTAAAGTGGAACAGCTCAAGAAAGAGTTGAGCAAGTTGGATTTGCCAACTGCAGGTAATAAAGCAGAGCTGCAGAAGAGACTAATAGATGAATTCGAGCGACGCAATATCGACATTGTTAGCCACGAATTTGAGGACAAGGAAGAAATAGAGGTATGTACTCGTGCAGTTGCTAGCAGCATGGACTTAAACACAATGTTTGCTGCTATGATGGCAAAAATGGAAAAAATGTCAGATGAAACTTCTAGAAAAATGGATGAAACTTCTAGAAAAATGGACGATAATTCCAAAAGCATGGTACAGATGATAAAGGAAAATTCAAGTGATATTCTTGCTGAAACTTCTAGAAAAATTGATGAAACTTCTAGAAAAATGGAAGAGAAGTCTAGCACCATCTTGGCTGAAATTCAAGAGAATTCCAGAATCACAAATGAGAAACTTCAGGAGATTTCCAGTGAAATAAATGAAAGAGTAAATGAAATGGAAATAGAGTTCAACAAAAAGCTGACTGATGTTAAAATAGAAGTGGATGAAAAACTACACAATCTGGAAGCAAAAGTAAATAGTCTTCAAAGCCAAGAGGGATCTGTACGGGTTATTCCAGAAGTTTCTAGTAGAATAAAGGCCCCTTGCTTTGACGGTAGTGTGCCATTAAATGTTTTTAAGTTCCAGTTCGATACAGTTGCCAACAGAAATGCATGGAACAGTGAGGAAAAAGCCATCGAGCTAATTCTTGCTTTAAAGGGGACTGCGGCTGAAGTGCTTGAAAGTGTACCAGTAAGTAGCAGAAACAATTATGATGAAATTATGGTAGCACTGCAACGCAAGTATGGTGGTGAACACAAAAAGGAAATCTACAAAATGGAGTTGCGTGGCAGAGTGCAAAAGGCAAACGAAACCTTACAGGACTTCGCACTGGAGATTGAGTGGTTGGTACAGCTTACATACCCTGGTGAGAATCACCCATTGTTGGACAGCTTCAAAACAGAAGCATTCATTAACGGTATAAGAGATGCTGATGTCAAGTATGCGGTGTGTGCATCATTGAAGTCAACGTTTGCAGAAACAGTTTCATTTGCCCTGGCTCAGGAAACCGCAAGAATAGTTGCAAAGCAGAAGTCGTTTAGGGTGCAAAGGCTCGATGTTATAGCAGATGATGATAGAGACATCATGAATGAATTAAAGCGACTTACAGAAGAAGTTTTGCGGGTATTAAATGAGAAGCTGGGCAGAAACAAACTAAAATGCTATAACTGCGGAAAGGTTGGGCACATACAGCGTGACTGTAAAGCACCAAGAAAACGTTCAAGATCTGCTTCACCGCCCAGAGACAACCAGCGGGGTAATCATCAGTCATCACAGGAGTCGCCGTTAAGTATGGAGGGAGTGCTACCTTTCGCATCTGAGGACTCGATAATAAATTTAGTAGTGCCAAAGAGTAACAAAAATATTACGACATTTGGCTACATCGATGGTAAAAAGCGCATTTTGACTATCGACACTGGTGCAGGATTCTCGATAATAAGGCCTGACTTGGTTAAAGGAGCTGTCGAACCACTAAGCGGAGTGAGCTTGCGAACAGCTACAGGTGAGCCTGCTACTGTCTATGGGAAAACACGTGTGGTGTTAAGAATTGCCGATATTGTCGCTTTTCATGAGTTTATTGTGGCCGACATTGTAGACGAAGTACTGATTGGCGCAGATTTTATGATAAGTCATAATATAAGTCTGAATATGGGAAAGCAAATAATGTATTTGTGTGATTATGAAATACCCCTGGATGTTGGGTATGAAAGTGAGGCTCGTGTGGGACAGCCTCTCGAATGTACTCGTCAGGAATCGTCAGTTCACAGAAAAGTTGAAAAGCGAGAAAATGTGGTTGCTCAGGTAAGACAGCTTAGCAGATTGGAAGCCAGGCACTGTACGGAGGCAGATAGGAGGGAATGCGTCAGTGAGGGTCGCTCGTTGAAGGTAGCGCCCAGTAAAGATTGGATAACGGCGCAAAATACAGAGCCCGTATCGGCCAAGGTTATAAGGGCCAATAGTATAGGTGGAAGTCAAAATTTTAAAGGAAACTGCCCAAAGCGTGTGGCAGCCAGGAGCACAGCAAATAGAGGTTGTGCGTCGCTTCCACAGTGCAATTGTAATGCGCTACCTCTACCAGAAGATAAGCAGGTATCTTCGCTTGTGTGTAGAAATACTTACGACCATAGAAAGTCCGTGCGTAGCCGTAGTAAGTTGTGCAGATATGATCGGCCGGTGAATTCCGAAGGATCTAAGGAGGGCCAGTTAGTTTTTCCAACGAATCAACAACCAAAGGAAGGATTAGTTGCCAAGCCACATATACACTGGAATGGGCCATATAAGGTGATAAGGAAATTAAATGATGTTGTAAACCAAATACGGAAATATAAAAGGCCAAGGGCCAAAATGAAAGTTTTTCATTTGGAATGATTAACCCCTTATGGAAGAGGTGATTCTGAGCCTATTCGAGACGAACAGGCTTAAGTGGGGGGCAGTGTTACGAAAGTAACTTTAGTTAAGAATTAGTTGTAATTATTAGTTAAGAATTAGTTGAATTTATTAGTTATCTTGTATTTATTAGTTAACTTGTATTCATAAGTAATTTTATTAGTTTACATCGTTTTTGTTATAATTTAGTACACTTCAATCCCAATGTGCAGAAAGCCCTAGAAATGACCGTTAAAAAAGCTTCTTCAGTATAAGAGGTAAAATTAGGTAAACATAAGTGCTACCATAAATCAAATTAAAGTGTGGTGAATAAAAAAAAGCCTCGAACCTTCGAAAAACATTTCGAATATTCTAGACAACCAAATTGCAGTATAAATACTAGCGGCGAGTAGCAGAACAAGATCATTCTTAGTTCAGACTTTGTCAATAACGCATAACGCTGAGGAAATTATAGTTGGTAATAAATAAAAGCTATAAATTACGGTTTATTAGAGTGACTTTGTACTAAATAAAGTTGTGTTAATTGTAAATAGTGTTTAAAGTGTTTGTGTTTTATTTATTTTATTAAAGTTGCAATAAAGAACTCGAAACGGTTTATTATAAAGGAAATAAACCAAAACGTTATTGAAAGGCAGTAACGTAACAATATGTATGTATTTATTATGTGTAAAAACGCAAAATAAAAGTCTAAAAAAATCCAACTTATGCAAGGTATATAGTTACCTTCGGTGATACGTATAAAAAAACAGCAACATGGGATTTTATGGGAAAATTCGCGGTATTCATGGTTTTTTGCTCATATCTCAGCCATTTATGAACCGAGCTGGCTGAATTGCAATAGCGAAACTCAACGGAGCAGATGTGCAAGGAATGTGTACATATATTACAACCAAATTCCCATCATATCTGCGGTCTTCGAAAAACCCATTTCAACAGACAGCAGGGTATGAAAAACTTATATATCGGTGAAGGGTATAAAAAATATCTGTGTTGGCACACAGAAAAAAATATCTCAAGAAAATGTTTAACAACACAGTTTGTTAAAAAAATAAAATTTTAGGTCACAAACTTTTTATTTGATTCAATGAAAAAATTTATCATAATTGCGCTTTGCAAAATAGCACTCAATAAAACATATTGTTACGTTACTGCCTTTCAATAACGTTTTGGTTTATTTCCTTTATAATAAACCGTTTCGAGTTCTTTATTGCAACTTTAATAAAATAAATAAAACACAAACACTTTAAACACTGTTTACAATTTACACAACTTTATTTAGCACAAAGTCACTCTAACAAACCGTAATTTATAGCTTTTATTTATTACCAACTATAATTTCCTCAGCGTTATGCGTTATTGACAAAGTCTGAACTAAGAATGATCTAATTACGCTAGTGGCCGCTAGTATTTATACCGCAATTTGGTTGTCTAGAACATTCGAAATGTTTTTCGAAGGTTCGAGGCTTTACTATTTCACCACACTTTAATTTGATTTATGGCACCACTTTACATAATTTTACCTCTTACACTGAAGCTTTTTTAACGGTAATTTCTAGGTCTTTCTGCACATTGGGATTGAAGTGTACTAAATTATAACAATTTTTAAAAACAATGTAAACTAGTAAAATTACTTATGAATACAAGACAACTAATAAATACAAGACAACTTATAAATACAACTAATTCTTAACTAATAATTACAACTAATTCTTAACTAATAATTACAACTAATTCTTAACTAATAATTACAACTAATTCTTAACTAAAGTTACTTTCGTAACTAAATAATAAAATATTACTTCATATTCAATTAAAAAATATTTAAATCAAAGAAAAGTCAATATTTTTACAACTCTTGTCTATTTTTTAATGTCTTGAGTGTTTGTAATTGTTATTCGCTTTACAGCTTAATTTGTATAATATTCCAAAGACTTTGAAAAAATTTTTCCTGATAATCTGGCAACCAGCGAAATGCGCATAGGAACTAGCTTATTACCCCACAATAAATTTTAGAGTATTTGTCAAAGAATAAAAATTTAGAATTTAGAACATCATAATTTTTAAATAATTAAATAAAGAGTCGACAAACATTTAGTTTGACTTGCTCAACATTTCCAACAATTTATTTTAACAAATCACGTAAACATTTAATAACTATATATACAAACTTTTTTATCAATACGGCAAAAATCGTCATTGCAGAAAATTCAAAAATTTTTTTAATCTAATATGCGATTTTTGTATTTAAATATGAAAGTTATATTTTTATGTGAACTTATGCATATTATGGTTGGGCCTTTTACCTTATGTATGTGGTCCACAACACTGCCATAATTTATTTAAAAAGCAGAAAATTTATCAGAGCCAAAAACGATCGAACCTGTAAATACAGAATCAAAACCATTCCTGGCAAAGTATGACAAGCCCGAAAATTGTAGCAGCGATTTAATGTTGTGTTTAAAATCTGAATTGTTTGTATATCTTAAATAAAATGTTTTATCAAAATTTTTCCTTTTTCTTACGCATTTAAATTGGTTCTTTTCTATTTTTGTCCAGATAGTTTTTATTGAGTTTAATAAATTATAACCTTTTATTAGTCTGAAAGTCAGAATCCTGTTAATTTTCAAACTACAATTTAATATATATTTTAAGCAAGATCCTTAAACTTAAAAACTGGGTTGCCAGATTAAAATATAGCAAATTCAGTAAAAATTACATGTCTTTCCGAATATTCCCTGATTTTTATGGCTTGAAAAAACAATTAAAATCTGCTTAATTGTCTGCAAAATAGATTAAAAACTTATGGTACTTAAACGACCAAGTATTGTGATGATGACTTTCAAATATGTAACAAAAGTAACGAACAGTTTCTAAGTAAAACTTAGGTACATGTATTTTATATAGCACAACAATATAAGAAAATTAAAATTCATTCAAGTTTTTTTTATTTTTTTTTTTTTTTTTTGGCAAGTTTTTGCTTACATTGTTTATGAAACCCATAAAAATACTTCAAAACTAAAGTAAAGATGTATTGTTTTTCTATCCCTTTTTCAAACTTTATGAAGTAGAGAGAATTACAAACAAAAACAAACAAAAAACTACACTGCTTGCACTTGCAACTAACTGGCCACACAACTCGAGAGACACTTTAATTCAAGCAATAAGTACCAGCCAGGCAGCCTTCAGAGCAACGAGGAGAATATGATGTTGTAGAAAACTTAACCTGGTGATGATTGTGTGATCACAACTTAAACAAAACTACAACAAGTTGGATTGGATGGATGACTTGGTTGTAGGCAACCAACCGACGACCACTTCTCCTACAACTCACTCGAGAACAATTAAAATTAAAGTTATTTACAACAAGGAGTTTTTGTCAGCAATATACAGAGACTTCCTGCTTTACTCTCTCTCTCTCCCTATTCGTTTATTTTGACAGCCTAACTCACAATTCAAATACAAAAGGAAATCAGGAAAAGAGGAAGGGTAGATTAAGGTAGAAGAACAAAATAAATAAAATAAAGTTTTGTGTTTTTGTGCATATAATAGTTTGTAAATTAAATAAGAGGAAGAGAAAAAAATTTACAGAAAAATAAAAATTTTACCATGAAAGCAAAAAATAAAGTACAGAAAATAGACTAAAAGTTTAGTACGTCGTACGAGCGCAGAAAACAGGAGGAAAAAATGAAATCAAAATACCAGTGACTGACTAACTGCAACAGCAACAGCAACAATTTTCTTTATACAGTGTCCAAGTGTATCCGCATTTACGATGCATTTAAAAAAGGCGACAATTAGGTTATTTTCTACTTCCAAACAATTAAATTTCTCTTAAAATCCCGGAAAAAATTCTAATAAGAATATTTAAGAAAGTGTTTGAATCTTAAGTAAACAGCTTTAAATTTAATTTTCTTTTTAAGTTAAAAAATTTCAACTGCTTAAAAGCATTGGTGAATTTCTATTAATTTAAGAAATCCAAGGGGAATTTTGATGACAGCAAAAGGTTTTACGCGCAATTTTTACATTAACTCGAAGGACAACTTTCAAAGGCCATGTTAACTTTTTCCACTTTTATGTCATCCAATGAATGAATCAGATTATATTTTTATTAAAGTACCCAAAACGCTGTGCAGCACGGGGTCTCTTCGCACCACTCCAACCGATTCGCTGAATATTGTTCTTTACTTTCCACCTCTGGATCTGGTGGGGAACTCGGCAATTCGACTAAAATGTAACCAACATTGAATATCAATCACACCTCCCCACTTTTGGTTCACGATCGTCGTTTCGGAACACTGATGCCAAGCTGGAATACATGGAGAAATGCAAGACAGGAGGATAAGCGTGAACTTTTACAGGGATGGCTCTTAGCAACGGGAAGCAGTGGGCTTAAAAGTACCCTCAAGGGAGCTCGTCCGCAATTTATCGCGAAGGCTTTCGGATAACTATAGCGTTTTCCAGGCGGAGATACTTGCGATCAAGGAAGTTGTAGACTGGCGCAGACTATCAGCTGTGTTCACGACTGCTGTGTATATTTACGCTGATAGCCGTTATGATCTTAGAATCCTTTTCCCTGAGGACAGCCCTTGACTGCTACTTATTTTTAAATGGGATAGCTGAGTAGTTTGAAATCAGGATCATATAAGTCTATGCTGGGGAACATTAGGGCGAATGAGCTTGAGACTTGGCACTACTTTAATGGTTCCACTGTACTTGGAATGCATTCGGGTGCTTCTGCTCTCCTGCAAACTCGAACATCGGTGATTGACTGTCGATATCGTTAAAGACAGATGGGCCTCAAACTTCGTGGGTGACGGACGTACCATGACTCTACTATCGATGACCAAAAGGGACGTATCACTTTTTATAGCTGTTGTCATTATACACTGCTACTATGTAGCACTGTCACATTGGACACTATGATTAATACCGCAGGTGCGATGACGAAAATGAGAAGGAGGACATAGAATACCTTATTGGTCATTGTCCTGAGCTGGTGAGAAGGCGACTGGCCGAAATGGCATCCGGCACCTTTGACGGATTGTGTGATATCTCTGGCTTTGAGCTGAAGCGCATTTTAAACTTCGCTAAAAGTTCTGGTTGGTTGTTTGGTGGAAGTTCTGTTATGTGGTACTTCATGGCATCACAATTTATCATTGGGCCTTAGTGTGTCAGAGGTTCTAAAATTCGTAGTACAGTGTTAAAATTTGCAGCTGCTCGAGTCGTCCAAGATTTAGAAAGAAATTGATGATAAAAATTTAAAAAAAAAATTAGTATGAAAGACAGGTCCTCCAGTTTTTTGGTTGAAATGGGTACAAATTGTTTAAATGTTTGCAATCTTAAAACGATGGCCATTATTTTTAACTTAAGTATATGAAATTTAATCATTTCAGTTATTAAAATGACTGAAATTAGAAATTTTAATTTAAAACTATTCTCCCACTATTATATTACAATCCCCCCCCCCCTCCTTTACCGAGTGTTAAATTCACTTCATTTACAAATAGTGCACACTTGAAAAATGCCAGTATTAAAGTACAAACAACAACAACTGTAAAGATGACGAAAAAAAATGAAACTTATAGTGGTTTACATAATTTCAAAAGATGAAATAACACAAAAATTTAAGTAAAAATATCTACAAGTAAGCAAAAAAAAAAGAATTTAAAAAGAAAAAACTACCTTTAATTGTAGTTGAATATAATAAGCGTCCATGTTTACAAAAAAAAAAAGGAAGAGAACAAATGCTGCAGAGAAGAAAGTTTAAGCCACTGTTACCACTAGCAAAATTCAAAATTACACATAAGATTAAGAAAATTACCCGACTTTATTGAAATTACATCTGAATATCATGTTAAAATTTAATTTTATAAAGAACTTTTACAAACTTAAAACCGAAAAAAATTCATTTAAAGGAGATCAATATTAGTAATACTATTTACATTTATATATTAGTAACAGAAATAGTTTGACAAAATAAAACATTTAAAGCTAAAAATAAATTAATAACAAATTAAACAAAAAGCTAAAAATAAGAGGGGCACCAACGAAGTCCTCGAACTGTAAGAAGGAGAGGACATAGTCAAACACATAAGAGCTCAACAATGAAGTTGATCTGGGCATGTGGCACGCATGGCAGACTGCAAAAGGCACGGCTAAAAATGATTTTAGAAGCTTTAGGCGAAGAGGACGGCGAAGAACGAGATAAAAGATCCACGATGAAAAAGATCTACGACATATGGGTACCCGTAATTTCTAATAAAGTGCCGAAAACAGAGAAGAATGGAGGAGATTAGTGGAGCAAGCTTTAGCTCATCCCGAGCTGTAACGTTATAAGAAGAAGATATTAAAATGTTTTTTGGATCAACAATATCTAAAATGGTATAAATTTTATTACTAAAATTAAATCTTAATTTTATTGGGGTAACTACCTACTTCAATATAAAAATCTCTACATTTTTTTAAAATGCAGGCATGTCACACATTCTGGTTGAATGGTTTTGATTCCCAATTGGCAATTCCGATCGAATTAGTTTTAGATTCTTTAGATTCCGAACGATTTGGTTAATTTCAAACTTTATAAAATCTCTGCTTACCAATAAAGTATGGGAATATTGTGCATGAAAAAACAAAAAAAAAACATGATTTTGCTCAGTTTTCGAAAATAAACACTTAATATCGCTCCTTAGTGTTCGGTTCGGTAGATTTGTGGAAAGCACAATTTCAAGTAGTGTTTGTGTAGTAAAAAAAATCATGTTTTTGCTCAGTTTTCGAAAATAAACACTTCATATCGCTCCTAAGTGTTCGGTTCGGTAGATTTGTGGAAAACACAATAGTGTTTGTGTAGTAAATCATTTAAAAAAAAAAAAACATTTCCGTTTTTGTCATGCTTGTACTGCTCTTATCCAACTCAACAAAAAGATAAGAACATTTAATTCCGTTCGGTTTTTTTTAACCACAAACTTTATTGTGTTCGGTTCAGCTCATTAGTGTTCGTTCGTTTTTGTTATGCGTAGCGCCCTTTTGGCTGGTAAAAAAAACCAAACATGTTCTACAAAACAAAATACGTATACGAAAAAAACAAAAAGCCAGCAAACAAAGTATCCACAAACAAAACACAAGCTATTCGCGCTGTGGTCGTTGCTAAAATTTTGTGTTTGTTCGTTTCTTCAACAATGTAAAAAAAGTAACATTATAGAACACAAAAATATAATGTTTGTCTACAGTATCACCACAATTGTTCTGGGGCCAAATTACGGCATTCGATAACGATCCAAATTAAATTTATTTAAATGGGAATATCGATTGGTATCGAATGTCGTAATTTGGCCCCTGTTTTCTGACGAAGCACAGAACACTATATACGGCTCTTTCTTGAAAATAAGGGTTGTGTTCGTCTACACAAACACTAAAAAATAGATATCGTTCCTGGGTGTGTAATCCGAATGCTAAATAATGTTCTGTTTATTTTCGAACACTGGTTTTGCTCATCTTTTGCGTTACCGACGGACGTCTAAATTTGTTGTAGCACATACATTTTTGTTCACAAAAATATGTGGTTTTTACAATGTGGCAATACTTCTATTGAAAATACATAACCTGGGTTTGTTTTCTCAACAAGTTTAAGACATTTTAATGTTTGTGTATAAATATTAACTAAATGCTTAAGAAATTAATGTAATAATAACAAACATAGCATTAAATCTTTTCTATTAACATTTTTAATTAATAAATTATTCAAAATAGCAATTCCACTAAAATTCAAACTAAAAGTGGTTTCAATTGATTTACTTTTTTTAAAGAAGCAAAATATGGAATTAATACCACTTTCGATCGGAATGGAAATTTGTTACCTACCTGAAAGAATTTTAAATTACACCTGATCTACAACTAAACGAAATTACCCACGCTCGACCGACGGCAGTAAAATTCTCACCCAATTCGGGTATTTACCCGTGAAATGGCAACTCTGGTTTAAACTAAGTACTTTCGGTACTTTAGCAGGAGTCAAGAAAAACAAAATATTTCATACACAAACTAAAACGAAAAAAAGTTTTAAAGAACGTCCTCTTAAAATGTAAAGAAATTAATAAAACTTTCTTTTTCAATAGAATGTTAACAATGTATAAAATTTCAGCGTAATTGCAAAAGTATTAGTGAATTTTTTTTTTATTAATTTAAGGGTTTTATAACGATTTTAGGACGCGAGAGTGAAACAAACAAACTCTTTTTTATTTAAGGATTAATGTTGTATTTGAAGACTTCAAGTTGAATAAAAAATTTGAAAGTAATTTAATTACATATTTGTTTTTAGAAAAATTTAAAGTGACAACCAAATTTTTTTAAAGCCCCAAATGAAACTTATCAAAAAACTTATCATGTGCCCGCTTACAAAATCAAACTTCCAGCTTTTTTCTTTTATTCAGTGTTATTTGTTAAGACTGCATGCAGCTTTCTTGTCTTAAGCCTACAAAATCATTCTTTAATTTTTGTGTTAAACTTACAATAAATCGCTGGTTATCCATTTAGTGGTTTCATGACTGCTGGTCCGGCAAGGCTGTCAGCTAAAAATTGGGCCATATTAAAAACAAATAAATGGCGCAATTTTGAGGGGGTGCTTTAATACCATGGGAGATAAGGCCATGATGGCTTATCTCTCATTCAAAAGGGAGATAAAGTCTTTTATTTTTTTTGTTCATTTGAATGGGAGATAAAGCCATCATGGCCTTAGCTCACATAAGTAATTTTAGAAAATGGCTTTATCCTTTGTTTCAGTTTTGAAGAACTTTTGCATTTTACATTGATTAATAGTTTTCTTATTTTTATAATTAAGAGACTTCCCGAGACACAAAAGTTAAGTATTGAAATCTGGCTTCGCATACTAAAGTTTTTCTGCGTGGCGGCCTGCGGCCGCGCTTACGGGTTTTCTCCTCCAGTAGGACACGGCAGATGGCTTCGCTGAATAGTTTTCCATTAGGCCATTATGGCTTTATCTCCCATTCAATTGAGCAATAAAGCCATCATGGCCTTATCTCCCATGGTTTTAAAGCACCCCCCCGCAATTTTTTGTTGAATACATGCAGAAGAGTAAACAAACCCAACGCACACATGTGCGTATTGTACAGTGTTGCGAACACATTAAAAAATATTTCTTTTTGCGCAACATAAATCGAAAGACTTTTCATCAAAGTTTTTCTTGGGACTCAAAAATTCACTAACAAGGTTTTGTTTCAATGTGCTAAATTCCCAATTATTACTGTTGACAAAATAAAATTTATTGCTGATGGGATAAGCTATTCCTATGCGCATTTCGCTGGTTGCTTAGGCCAGATCATCAGGAAACTTTTTGCAAAGATATTATACAAATAAAACTGTTTAGTAAATAAGAATTACAAATACTTTAGTTTTACTTGTATAAATATCAAAGCATTTTCAAAAACAACTACAGTAAACAGTGAGCTTATCTTTTCTTACAATCCCAGTTACATTTGGTTGGTTTCTTTTCAACTCTAAATTTAGTTGGAGGTGGGTAAAGAAATAACAAAAATATAACAAACTACTTTATTGTATTTATTTTTATATTTTTTTTGCCAGTTCAGTATAATTGCACTGCCACTTGCATAATTGTTATCAAAGTTTTTCTTGGGAGTTTAAAATTAATTAACAAGGTTTCGTTTAAATGTGCTCAATTCCCAGTTATTACTATTGATCTTCTGAACTTCTGAGTTAATCCAATATATTGGGCCACCAACATTATCCATTATCCAGTATCCATTATCCATTATTGAACCGTAATATTACAAATGGCTGCGTACCTTAAAAATAGTTTAAAACTTACTATAAAAGTAGTGGTCATAATCGACCAACTGTTCAAGGAACTAGCAAGATTATAAGGAAATTTGAAAAGACTAGAAGCGTTAAAGATGTGTTCAGGCCTGTGGATTATCGAAATGTGCGATCTGCCAAAAATATAGCTTCTGTTAGTGAAAGTGTGGTAGATAATCCAAATTTGTCGGTTCCTCAGCATTTGGGCCTATTTTACGACTCAGTATAGCGTTTTTTGCATTTGGATTTGCACCTCCATCCATATAAAGTCCAACTCAAGCAAAAATTAAAGCCGGCTAACCATTCACAACGTAGTACATATGCTGATTGGATGCCGGAGCAACAGGCTTTCAATGCCGATTTTTAAACAAAATTTTCCCTGATTGTTGCAAAGGGGCAAGAAAAACGCAGAATTTATTGTGGAAAAGCTATTTTATCCGTAAAAGTGACTGCTTGGCGCGCATTATGGTCTGAAGGTGTTACTGGCCGTATTTGTTCGAAAATTACACTGAAAGAACCATTACCGTCAATTGAGAGCGCTATGGCGTTAGGATAATTTTTTTTGCCTGCAATTGAAGATTATGACTTGGAATTTATGTAGTTTCAACAGCACGGTACCACGAGCCACACAACACGACCGATATCAAGATTTGGCAACGTCAATTGTCCACCAAGACCAGACGATTTGACGGCCTTAGACCTTTTTTGTGGAGCTACGTCAAAGACCCTTAAAAAACCAACATTCGTCAAGTTGTCGCCGAGATTCTGTCCGAAATGCGCTAAAAAGTGGTCGAAAACTACCGCAAAAGGATCGACGGCTACAGTCAATCTTAAGGCTGTCTTTTAAATGATGTTGAATTTCATACATAATGGCAAGATCCAACCAAGCATTTTAACGAAATAAAAGTTTCATCGAAATTGTATCTTTATGTGTGCTTTATTTAACTTAACTTTTGAAACCGAAAAATGGATAACCCGTTACATATTGTTTATTCAATCTAATCTTTTATATGTTTTTTTTGAGAAATAAGAACTTGTATCTTCTTTTTGTTTCTTTTTTTTTTTGATTTTTATATAATTTTGGTAAATAATTTATCCTCCTTTACTTCTAATACAACATCTCTCAATATTGATAAATGATTTTTTTATTGTTTATAAATGAGTTTGATTTGAAATTGCTAACAAATGAAAAATTAAATACTCTTTTACTCTGACCCCTTCAGTTCAATATGCTATTTTGCTATTTTATGTGATATATATTTTTTCAAGACTGCACTGTAAAAGATCAGTCGAAAAAACAAAAATGTTTGAAATTTTTTAAAAACACTCCCGCTGGTATGCTGGATGCAATCGCTTTCAATGTTTAGCTTTAGCCTGTTTACTAACTCACACACACAAAGACAACACACACATGGTTAAGTGTGAAAGTGAGTGGGAGTGTGTGTAACATTAATGAAGTTTTAACAAGCTTTTTAAATGACAGCTGCCATTGAGTTTTTTACAATAACATTGACTGCTGCTGCCATCACTACCAACGAACTTGCTTAAACACATACCAACTGCATCTGTGCACTGCTGAGTTTAGCAGTAAAAAACTAGAGCACAATTAACAACTTAAACTGTGCAAAAAAAATAAACTAAAAAAAACGCATCTACGGGGTGGCAATGCAGTCAGTAGGAAAAAATGTATATGAGCAACATTTGTGTCTGTGTGTGTGTATGTGATTGTATTTGAAAGTATGTGTTTGTTAGTAAATTTTTGTTCCTTTTCAGAGTGTTTGTGCTAAAGTGTGATGTAATAAATTGCCAAATGATTTAAAAGTCAGTTGTTTCTTCTTTTTTTTGGCTGAGATAACAAGAGATTTAGTTCAGTTGCAACCATTTGTGTTGTTAGGTTGCATTTTAACAGGGTTTTCTCCTTTGTTTGTTTCTTGTATTTTAAATGGACGAAATAAATTACTTTTTAAAAATGTCAAATTGTTTGTAAGCAAAAATACCAGAATTGATATTGAATTAATTGAAATTAAATTCATCGTTATTTTTTTTTTTTTTACTAAAAAGTGACTTTTTGTAAAAACCGGAACTTTTTATTGAAAGTGGGACTTTTGTGTAAAATTTAAATATTGTGTAAAATGGTATTTTATGTGTTTGTGTTTAAATTTCTTTAAACAACCTCCTAAATAGTCCAAGTCTTAAATTTTTTCTTTGATTAATGCAAACATTTTTTATTAGATATTCTTGCTTAATTTTCTTAAAAGCTCTCTTTTATTTGCAACATGCTTCTTGCTGTCTTTTTCGTATGTTCTTATGTGTATTTATTTTAATTAGTCTTCTTATCTTTATTATGCACCAGGCGATTGCAAACTTTTTTTCGTTTTCATTTTATGTCCCCATTTTAGATTTTCTCTTTTCGTTGCCTTCTTTCTCGTAGTTATTGTTCATTTTTTCGGTAAACGTTTAAATATTAATTGCTTTTGTTAAAGTTTGGGCGTTAACAATGTAAATTATGGGGGACTGTGCATTTCGTTATTTGAGACGGAACGAGAAGCAAAGAAATTTTCCGAAATGAAGAGGAACTCATGTTGCTGATTGAGAACTATTCAAAAAACCAAAATATGTGTTCAAAAACAGTAATTAAGTTAAAAAAATGTAAAATATGCTATTTTTTAAGTCTTAACTAATTTTCAAAAAAAGCACATTTTGCACAAACACAAAAGTATCAAACTTTGCAATTCTGCTTGTATAAAATATGAAATTTGAACAAAAAGTCAGCATTGACAAAAAAAAAATTACAAAAAGTTACTTTTTACACAAAAAGTCACTTTGTTCACAAAACGTCACATTTTACACAAAAAGTCATTTTGTACACAAAAAGTTACTTTTTACACAAAAAGTCACTTTTTACACTAAAAATCACTTTTTACATAAATAGTCACTTTTTACACAAAAAGTCACTTTCTACACAAAAAGTCACTTTCTACACAAAAAGTCACTCTTAACATAAAAAGTAATTTTTTACACAAAAAACCACTTTTTACACAAAAAGCCACTTTTTACACAAAAAGTCACTTTTTACACAAAAAGTCACTTTTAACACAAAAGGTCACTTTTTACACAAAAAGTCATTTTTACACAAAAAGTCACTTTTTACACAAAAAGTAACTTTCTACACAAAAAGTCACTTTTTACACAAAAAGTCACTTTTTACACAAAAAGTCACTGTTAACACAAAAAGTCACTTTTTACACAAAAAGTCACTTTTACACAAAAAGTCACTCTTTACACAAAAAGTCTCTTTTTACACAAAAAACCACTTTTTACACAAGAAGTAACTTTTTACACAAAAAGTCGCTTTTTACACAAAGAGTCACTTTATACACAAAAAGACACTTTTTACACAAAAAGACACTTTACACAAAAAGTCACTCTTTACACAAAAAGTAAGTTTTACACAAAAAGTCGCTTTTTATACAAAGAGTCACTTTTTACGCAAAAAGACACTTTTTACACAAAAAGACACTTTTTACACAAAAAGTCACTGTTTACACAAAAAGTCTCTTTTTACACAAAAAACCACTTTTTACACAAAAAACCACTTTTTACACAAAAAGTCACTTTTTACACAAAAAGTCACTTTATACACAAAAAAGTCAGTCTTCACACAAAAAGTCTCTTTTTTTGCACAAAAAACCACTTTTTACACAAAAAGTAACTTTTTACACAAAAAACCACTTTTTACACAAAAAGTCACTTTTTACACAAAAAGTCACTTTTCCATAAATGCCACATTTAGCGCATAAAGTCACTTTCTATACTAAAAGTCACTTTTAAAACCAAAACTATCATTTTAAACAAACGCTATCATTTTAATCAAACATTTATTTACATAAATATGTTGACTTTTGCCTATGCACATTGGTACGAGTCCCGTATCTAGCTGGACAAAAGTCATTCATGTAAGCGTTTCAAAAAAAAATTAATTTTTGGATAGCTAAGAGCCTGCTCTAAAAGTACTGTTTTTTTTTTATCTCAGTTTTATTGTAGCGTTCCAAAAAAACAGAGTGTATACGACCAACTTGTATGTATAGCCAAGCGAGAAATTTTATACATATTAAAATTGTTTTCTGAAATATTGAAAACCTTTAAAAACTGCCCAAAGAAAAGGCAATGAGTGCTATTACAATATTATAATCAGTGATGCCAACTTTTTGAGAGCAAAAAGCACTTTAAAATTTAAAAAGAGCACTAAAAAGCACTATTTTGAACAAAAAAAGGCGTAAAAAAGCACTAATCCATTTTTACAATTTAGTTAAACACAAAAATTAATATTATCCAAATCATTTGGAGTTTGAATTGGCCATAAAACAGTTTAAAAGTAAAACAGTGCGAGCTCGATTTTCGTAGCTCGAAAAAATACGGTTTTCGACTGGATGTTTTAAACTTTTTAATATTTTTTTTCTACATGACTCAAAATCGTTGTTTATTTTTCCATTTACAATTCTTAATATTTTTCAAGCCATTTTTTATTTTTGGAACAGTGTCTACATCTTTAAAAAAATGTTTACCGAAAACAAATACATCGCTTTTATTACGATTACTAAATATGTTGTCAACGCTCAAAAGTGCAACGTTTTGTTAAATTTCCAAATTGCTAGGAAGCCTAGCTCAAACCTCGTAAATAAAGTTTTTGGTAAAACGAATGCAACTTTTTTTTATCACTTTTTTATCATTTGAAATCTTAAAATCTTTAAAGGCTTTCTCAAAATTGTACTCCAAATAGCTAATCTCATCTAAATCATCCTCTATATAACCGAAGTTTTAAAAAATAGTGAAAAAAAATAAAAATTTTAAAAAGCATTAAAGGCACTAACGAAAAATTTAAAAGGCACCAAGTTAGTGCTTTTTCTTAGTTTGGCACTCAGGATACAATTTTGGCGTTTTGAGGCATCAAAAAGCACCATAAATAGCGCCAAAAGCACTAAGTTGGCATCACTGATGATGCTTGCGAAAAGCCTAGAAGAGTTTGCGAATGCTACTCAAAACATAAATGCAAATAATACGCAGTTGGTTAAAAAAGTATTCGCTGTGTTTACAGAATAGTAGCAAAATGGTTCAGTGCCAAAAATATATGTAGATTACTTAAAAGGCACTTAAAAGCACTGGGAGAAATTGTTAAAAGCACTATAAATACCCGCTTTTCAAAAACGGGTGTTTAACAAAATTTCGGGTATTGCATAAGCAAAAAAGCACCAAAAAATACCCGAAAGGCACCAAAATGGCAACGCTGATTATAATCACGTGTAAGACAATTTATTAGCTACTTATACATGTAAGTTAAATTGCTAAGAAGCAATTGTTCCAAACCGAAGAAGTTCAAGAGAACCGCAATAAAGATTAAAACACTTCCACCAGAAGTTCTAAATCTTCACTCCATACTAGATCATAATGACAGAGACCCCTATTATAAAAGCGATTAGAAAACCATTTAATACGATAACAATGAGTATATTATAATATTATATACTAAAACTACTTATAAAATGAATTGTTATTTTATTTTAATAAAATTATTCTTCAAGCTATTTAATACAAGTAATATTTTTAATTCTAAATTCGTTAAAGCTAAAGCTAAACTGTACCCGTGTTCTGTAACTTTAAGGAGAACTTCTTGCATCGAAAAGATGTGAACCAAAATATACCATTGTTTCTCAAAAGAGATGACGTCGTTACGTTATAAATGTCATTACATCGTACTCGAAACCGATGTGACATTGTGAACATTGAGACGCCAGTCGCATATATCGTTGACGGCGACTAAAATGTACTAAAATTGAAAAATTTTCAACGACGGCGGCGAAATTACAAGCGTCGGCTATACCAAATAATGTAAAGTGCGACTTTAATGTTTGTTGTTTGCAAACGAGCTTTGAAAACATTTGTTTATTTTTATTTTATAAAAATGTTAAAAGAAAATAATTAAACAATGAAAAAATTGGCAAGAACAAAATATTATTTTTATTATTATTCTTTGCATTTTGCATTTTTAATATGGTTTTTGTTATTAGAATTTTTTCTCGCCCCATTTTTATTCGTGAGTTTATTTGACAGTTCAAAGCGGGAAACTTCTCATAGAAATTTTACAGGTACACTTTTTTTGTAAATTGGCTAGTAATTTCCTAACGTGAACGCTGTTACTCGCCAAAAAATGTTGTAGACGCAGTTTAGTAAGAAAAACAGTTCTTGGTTTCAATTTATGGCATTTTTGTTTTATTTCTCACATTCCAATCGAAAAAAAGCGAAGAAAGCTTTAACTCAATTATCGTACATGGGGTATAAAAAACGTTATATTTGTTCGTTTCTGTAACAAACAAATACTTTCTTGTTCTCTATTGTTTCTGAATGTTTGCATTTTATATTATTTTACTTTATTTTAATTATAAACAATATTATGTGTAACTAAATTTATATGAAATTAATAAACAATAATTGTGATTTAGTTGAGCCCCAGCTCAGCCAAGAAAATTATCAATAAAATTTAATAAAAATTTCATGTTGTAAAATTCCTTCCTTCGGTAAAAAATAATTTAATGAAAATAAAATTTGATGAACTCTAGCCTAACTTAAAATATTGAAATGGGAAAAAAATTAGTAAACAATTTAATTTAAAATAAAAGGTGTGGTTTTATGTAAATTAATAATTTTTTTCAAAATACAAAATCTTCTTTTAATCATCCTAATAATATCTTGGCAATATCTTCCTTTTTTCTTCTAAGTGGTTATCTGGCGAAATTGCTAGTTTAACATCTAGCAGAATCGCTTTGGCTTTGCTTAGGGGTATTGCCATCGGAACACGTTTCTTCCCAAAAGAAGTATTTCCCGCAATAGGAAATCGATAATTGCCGCAAGATGGATTTTCATCCAGGCAAAACGTTTGGCATCACACATGGTGTTTTTCTGTGTTTGCTGGGATGCTATAGAAATTTTTAAATAATTTTCGAAATTCTAAAATCGCTAACACTTAAGCTAATGCGAATTTGTAGATATTATATGAAAAATTTATATGTACTACAGAAGTTCGCAGTAGCAAAGCTCTATCGTATTTGTTTAAAAAAAATTAAGCTTGAATTTTGTAACTATTTTTTTCGAATTCAACTGGTCAAAACCATATAAAAATTTTGCCCAGATAGATTCAGGATTAGTCCCACTGTGCGATGTGTAAATTTATTGATACTGTTTTTATTTTTGTAACTTCGTATTAATAAATGATTATATGGTCATAATTTGAGTAGAACACTTTATTTCATTTGAATACGAGTATGGATTTAAACATGGCTGCGGTGCACCTTCACGTATGAGTATTGAAAATAGTGTCCATGAATTATTTGGCCAATATTAATCATACGTAATGTTGTTTATATTATTGGTTTTTTAATTATAATCAGGGCTGCCAGGTACTTTTTGTCCTTGTCCCCAAAAAATTAAAAAAATATCCCCAAAAATCCCCAGATTCCCAAATCCCCAAAAAACAAAACCTTAAAAAATTAATATTTTTTGTTTGTTTTTTTTTTACCAAATTTAAAAATTTTTTTAAAAAAAGGTAAGAAAAATGTTAATAAGAAATCCCCAAAAATCCCCAAATAAAAATTTTTAGTCAAAAAAATCATTTTATTTTGTTTGTAGGGACTGGTTTCTGTATGTTTTCTTAAATCCTTTTTATGCGATTCCAGTGAGGAATTACAAGCAGAACAATATACTGTTTTTGAAGACGAATGAGCCAGTTTATAAGAATTTGGAGCTTGTTCAATCGGTTAAAGTCATCCTTATAATCAACAATAAAAATACATATATCCAAATTTATTTAGTACTTCGATCCATCATATTGTATTGTATATAATGCATCATAACTACTAACCAATAGCCTAGCATTTTTTCCCCAATCTTTATTATATGATTTTTCATATTTACTTATTTTTGGGGAATACATTCATATTTGCTTCAAAATTGTCTTTAAAAAATCAAAAATTTTATGTGTTTTCAACGATTTTAGATTCTATTTTAAAATTCTTTTTTTTAAACACTCACTCAAGAAAAATAACAAGTTTATAAAGTACCTTTTACACACTTAACAAAAATGGTAATGTTAATTAGGACCCTTTACACTATATAAGAGTAAGATAAAAGTTTTGCTATTTTTATTCATATATAATAAAAAATAATAAAAAGTGTAAAATCCCCAAAAAATCCCCGAAATCTTTTTTGAAATCCCCAAAAAAATCCCCAATCCCCAAATGACTTTCCCTGTCCTTTTTGTTCACATGAAATCCCCAACTTTGGGGATAAATCCCCAAGTCTGACAACCCTGATTATAATCGTGCCATTCATACAATCAATAAATAATTGAATTTGCAATTTTAAAAGATTGTAAACCAACGTTTTTATTTATATTTCAACTCTCGTAATAATTTACGTCAGTACGTGGTTGTGTAGGATTATAATTGGAAATTTTAAATATTTTTTTTTTTTTTTTTGTTATAAATAATTTTTTGTTAAATTCAATGGTGCATGTGAGTATTATGGGATAGAAATTTTAAGAGATTTTTAATGAAATATTAAATATGAAATTTTAAAACAAATTTACATTAAAGAGAGATTACAAAAAATTTTAACATTTAGGTAGATTTTGATTTCGTAGTAATACATAATGACAGCTTATCTACACATCTATTAAACTGCATGTGAATGTATTCGATAGTACGAAATTTGCATCGATATTATTATTCATTATTAAATCATCTACTCTGTGCAGCGATACTTTCCGTTGCCGCAATTTATTGATTGAACTTTATCATGGAATAGTTTTACTAAATGCATAATTATGTTAATGAAGTTAGAATTTGAATAGCATTTTAAATGCATTAAAGTTAAACCATAGACCAGTGACGGCTACGTCATTAATTATAAGTACAAACATAAACATTAACGCAAAATCGTTCAATGTATATTCAATGTTTCAATTAAGTTCACAGGCCCCTTCTACAGCCTATTCAATTCTTAAATATTCTATAAATAACAAATTCGTGTTGAACTTATTATCATTATTTTTTTTTTTCGTTTAAAATTATAATAATGATGTTGTTAATGACGTTGACATTAATATGATTTAGAACTTTGAATTAATATTTATCTAAATTCATTTATGTAAATTTTACGTAAATCATTATCAAAATATTCTAATGTCAGTTAAATTGTTGACAGATTGATTTAATTTATGTTTAAATATTCGTTTGGGGTAAAACTAGTTGTGGCAAAACTTTTTACACAAAAGTTTAATTTTGCACAAAAAATTTAATGTTTATTCAAAAATCCTTTTTATACAAAAAAAAAATCATACAATATATGACACAAAAAAATATGTAAAAGGACAAATTCACAATGACAGCAAATTTTTTACTTGGTGTTCACATTTTCAATCTAGAAAAAGTTTGCTAATTTAACCCAGAACAATATTAAGAGGGTGGTTAAATTTTAAGGGCCGATGTTGATTTTATTTAGGAAATTATTGGCATTTCTTTTTATTATGATAATATTGGAATGGTTGAATTATGTATGGAACAAAATATCGGTCAAACGGCCGCCGCGACCTCGGCGGCACACCTCCATCCGAAGGTCCAAATTTTCGATGACGCTGAGGCATAATTGAGGTTATATGCCGTTCATGTGCCGAGTTATCTCATCCTTAAGCTCTTGAATTGTTGCTGGCTTAACGAAGTACACCTTTTCTCAAAGGAAGAAGTCCAACGGTGTCAAATCACATGATCTTGGCGGCCAATTGACATCGCCACCACGTGAGATAACACGGCCATTGAATTTGTCGCGCAAAAGAGACATTGTTTCGCTAGCTGTGTGGCACCGTCCTGTTGAAACCACATATCGTCCGCATCCATTCCCAGTAACTGCCTGACCGGCCTCATTTTGGAAAAAATACGGCCCGATGATGCAGCCAGCCCATAAACCGCACTCTTTGTCGGTTCATTGGTTTTTCGACAATCACTCTTCGATTATAATTCGCCAAAATAAGGCAATTCTGCTTATTGACGAATCCACTGAGGTGAAAATTTGCCCCATCACTGAAGAGGATTTTCTTCGAAAATTGATCATCCACTGTTGCCATTTCTTGCCACCATTCTGACCATTGACGACGTTTGGAATGGTCAAGAGGCTTTAGTTCTTGCGTCAATTGCACCTTGTTAGCGTATAAATGCAAGTCTTTATGCATAATATTCGTCAACGACGAGCATGAGAGGCGCAATTGTTGGGCACGACAACGAGTTGAGGTGGACGGCTCTTCAGCCACACTATTGCGAACAGTAGCAATATTTTCTGCAGTACGAGCATGCACTGGTGTTTTCACATCTCCTACAGACCCGGTTTGCTCAAATTTTTGCACGATTTTTCCGATTGTACTCACATTTGGACGAATTAATTGACCGAAAAAATCACGATGTGCACGATGTGCATTTTGATTTGAACGCCCATTTTCATAATAAGCCTAAATTACTTTAACGCGTTGCTCGATTGTGTATCTTTCAATGGTTAAATTGAGTTAGTCTGAAATTGAAAAATGTCAAATGAAATGCAGAAAAAAACTTGACGTTTAGGTGTGGTTCACATTCAAAATCGGCCCTTAACCACCCTTTATTAATTTGTATTTTTTTAAATTTATTGTTAAAGTTTTTATTCAAAACTAAATAGAAATTTTGATAAACGTCATTTACAATTATGTACATATAAGGTATTGCTGAAGTTAAAGTAGATTTAAAAAATTTTTGTTCGCAAAATACATACATGAAAGCAAAATACATGAAATACTCTGGAAAAAAATAAGAGCGAAGAAAAACTAAATTGTTGCTATCATTGTGAACGAAGCTTACAATATGACATTTTACAGAAAAAAAAAAATATTATCTTACTCAAAATTTTGATTTTAACTGGAAAGAACATTTAAGACAGTGTTCGAACATAAACAGAACATTATTTAGCGTTCGGTTCACACACCCATTAACGATATCTTTTATTTAGAGTTTGTGCAGACGAACACAACCCTTAATACCGTTTGAAACTATTTTCAAGAAAGAGCCGAACATTATATAGTGTTCTGTTCTTCGTTAAAAAACAGAACAATTGTAGTGATACTGTAGACAAACATTATATTATAATGTTTTAAAATGTTACTTTTTACGTTAATAAAGAAATAAACAAACAAATAATTTTAACAACGATCACAGTAAGAATTGCTTGTTTGTGTATTGTGTATGTGTTTTGTTTGTGTAAAACTTTTTCACTGGCTTTTTGTTTTTTTTTTTTCGTATATGTATTTTGTTTTTGTAAAAAATTTTTTATTTCTTTTTTTACCAGCCAAAACGGCGCTAAGCACAACTAAAACGAACGAAAAAAAACCGAACGGAATTAAATGTTCTCATCTTTTTGGTGAGTTGGATAAGAACAGTATTATTTGTGTGCTCGAAGATGACAAACAGGTTATTTTTTGTAATGAGTTACTACACAAACACTATTAGCGTTTGTGTTTTCCACAAATCTACCGAACCGTACACTAAGGGTCGTTATTTAATGTTTATTTTCGAACACTGTTTTAAGATTCTATTTTGCACAAAAAATTACTTGTTACAGTAAAAAGCGTTATTAAACAAAAAAGTGCTAAAGGGTGGACAACCATAATGCACAATGTTAAGTGTGAGTCCCACCTTAACGTCAAGTTTTAGCCCAACTTAATTTGACATTTATTTGTTTCAGTGTTTGAGAAATTCAACCATTGAGAGGTACCCAATTAAGCAGCGCGTTAAGATTGTTGAAGCTTTTTACGAAAACCGGCGTTCAAATCAAAATGCATTTCGTGCACTTTGTGACTTTTTTTGGTCAGCATAATCGACCAAATGTGTCCAAAATCGGGAGAATTGTGCGCAAATTTCAGCAAACCGGTACGAAGTGTGAAAACGCCTATACATGCTCGCCCAGTTTGTTCTGCTTCATCGCGCCGTACTTTTTCAAAAATTAGGATTGCCAAGCAGTTACCGTGAATGGTGGTCGCTATCGCGAGATGATAACTTTTTGTGGCTAGAAATTGATGGTATAGACCTGGACGATATGTGGTGCCACTTGCAATACAGACAGCAAAAAAATGCCCTTACTTATCGCCTTTTTTTCAATTTTGTTTTCATATATTACGAAGATGTTCATTTTATAAGAACCAAAAGTATGTAGTAAAAAACTAAAGCTTTTTGTGTCACTCACCGAAAATGTTTTTTAATTTTATGAAAACCTATATCTGATTTGGTTCGTCTTTTTTACGAACGAACAAAAATTTTCATTTTCAAAAAACAGGCTTTTATATTAATTGTTAGATTTTATAAAAAATATTTCCTTTTTTTCACATGTAACACAAAGAATCCGTTCTTCTTCTGCTTCCGATCCACTTAACACCCCGTGGAGCATAGTTCCTCCACGAAATTTCTCCAGGTCCAGGACGAGAGTGTAAACCACAAGAAGAGGTCGGTTAAAGACCACTTGGTAAAGAAACTTGCTTAAAGATAAAGAGTCCCTTATTAAACAAAAAGCACTTTATTACACACAAAGTCCCTTTTTACACAAAAAAAAACCCATTAAAAAATAACAGTTTTTTTTTTGAGCAAAAAATCCATTTTTCATTCTTTTTTTCACAAAAAGTTCAAGTTTACATAAAGAAATGCATGTTACACAAAGAATCCCTTCTTCTTCTGCTTCCGATCCACTTGACTCCCCGTGGAGCATAGTTCCTCCACGAAATTTCTCCAGGTCCAGGACGAGAGTGTAAACCACAAGAAGAGGTCGGTTAAAGACCACTTGGTAAAGAAACTTGCTTAAAGATAAAGAGTCCCTTATTTAACAAAAAGCACTTAATTACACACAAAGTCTTTTTTTACACAAAAAACTCATTTAATAATAACAGTTTTTTTTTTTTTTTTTTTTTTTTTTTTTGAGCAAAAAATCCATTTTTCATTCTTTTTTTCACAAAAAGTTCAAGTTTACATAAAGAAATGCATGTTACACAAAGAATCTCTTCCTTTTCTTCCGATCCACTTAACTCCCCGTGGAGCATAGTTCCTCTACGAAATTTCTCCAGGTCCAGGACGAGAGTGTAAAAATCCATTTTTTTAATGCAAACATAAAATTTTTTGCACCAGTCCCTTTTTACACAAAAATTGTATTTTACACTAAAAAAATTCATTTACATAACATAATTTTGCGAAATGAAAGCATTTTTTACTTGAAGTCCCATTTTTATACCCAAAAAGTCTCTTAATTTATTTTTGCATAAAACCTTACTTTTTTGCACAAAAAGGCATTTGTCTCTTTTTACACAAAAAGTCATTCCGCCCAAAATGTCTCATTAAAAGTTCCATTTATCACCATAAGTAATTTTTTGGCTAAAAATCAATCTTAACGCAAAACTTCTTATTTTGTACACAGAGTCACAAAAAAATACCTTTTTAATCAAAAACGCTAACGTTTTTATACATGAAATTGCATACTCTATTGAAAAGTGTGTTTGATATTCATCTAATTTTTAAGCTCTTCACTTAATTTTTATTTTATTGTAAGTAATTTGCATAATACTTAACTTTTTTGACTTTATTCCTTAAATAAACTTTTTTCCTAATGGCATTTGCAAAAAAAATTTAAGTAAAATTGCCCAAATTAATAAGCTTAATTTTCCTTGCCAAAACAATTATATTTGTTGTTGTTGTTGTTGTTGGTGTTGTCTTTTAAGCTTGAGGTTAAGTTTTCCTTTTAAGAGCCAAAAAGTTAAGCCTCCATATGTTTGTATAACAAAGTGTCTGCTGCAAAATCCCAATTACTGGATTTAGTTTGGGTGTAATTCATGCTGTTGCAAGAATTTCTTGGCAAAAAAAGCAGTATTTTAGCAATTTAAAATAATTAAAATGTATTTTTAGTACCATCTTACATTTGCACAATTTTACTTTTAACATCTTTTAAGTTGCTGATTTTTGCTCTTCCAGCAGCGTTTTAATTTTTTTGTTTTTAGTTCAAACTTTTGTGCAAAAGATAACAACGTAAATGATGTTGACTTTTTCTGTGTAGCTTATTTTTCTATTTTCATAGAGAATATTTTCCTTAGATTTTTTTGATTTATAATTTTTTTTTTTTAATATTTGCAGGTTTTTTGGCAACAACCACAAAACTGGTTATAAACTCTTAAAACGGGAACAACAATAACAACTACAAAGCACAGCAGTAACGTTAACATCATTGTACTGGTGGAGAGACAACAACAAATAACCCACTTCTCTTTAAAAAGAAACCACAAACAAAAACATTCTGAATAAAAAAAAACAGCAACAACAACAACAAAAACGACGACAGCAAGGAAAACAAAAACAAAGTTTTTACCCACAATTTACTATCGCACATTGTTTGTTTATTTTTCACAAGTGTGTGTGTGTGCGTGTGTTTGTCAGCACAAGAAAGCGAGTGTATAAGTGTGTGTAAGAGAGAAAATTAAACTCATTTTCAAAATGAATCTCGTAATGGCATCCGTGCTTTTGTTAGCCATGTTGGCATTTCAACCGACATTGATTTATGGCACAAAGAACTTGGCATCCGCTAGAACTAACGGCGGCAGCGTCAACTACAGCAGCGGCAGTAGCAGTCGTTTGACTAACAACAACCACAATATAAGATCCCCTAAATACGGAAAAAGACACTCAACTGATTCGTTGTATACGCCCGCATTGTCATCATCTTCTGCCAAATTAGTCATGTCCATGGAATCGGGTGATGTTTTGGTGCGTGCAGCCAGGGGAGCAGCCACAGATCAAAATCAAAATCTTTCTCCAGCCACCAATGGAAACAATGATGGTAAACGTCAAAAAAATAATAACAAAAAACTAAACAAAAATTTAGCTTCTCAAGAGGGTCCTGCCGCAACAGCCACTCCATCATCATCGTCATCGTCTTTATCATCATCAGCATCTACAGGCACATCCTCAAATAGACGTAAACATTTGGAAAAGAAATTTTCCGCAGCATCAGGATTAAATAGTCAACAACAGCAAATACCAAAACAACAGCATCCAAATTCAAACAAAGGAAAAAACAAACAACGTCAAATGCTGAAATCGCAAAATCATCAAAATAAACGTTCGGGTGGCAAGGCAAATAAGTCGAATGTTGAGAAAACCCAAAGCGAAAGTGAAAAGCCATGTAAGTGTTTTTAATAAGTTTTCTAATTTTCTTTTTTTTTCAGCACAAGTTTGGGTTACTAAGAACGAAATCCATTTTAAGTCGTCTTATCGTTTAAACTATTTAAACTCTTTCTTTCATGGGCATATTTATATGTCAAAGCTTATTTCTCTAGCTTTTAACAAGAAAGTACCAACATTTTTCATCTTATAGGTTCTCATTCAGAACCCTGCCCCTATAATTTAAGGTTTCTGAGTTCAATATTATAGAAAATGCAAAAAGTACCACAAGTAGAACGACAAAAAAGAAATTTAATTTCCGGTATTTCTCCGTTTTAATAGTTCTTTCCCCCATTGAAGTATCCAAAATGTCAATTATGTAGGAAGAGCCCTTAATTTGGTACGTATATGCCAGTGAATGGAGAAAAATTGTTTTTAAAAAAAGTACCAAGTTTATATTTGTATTTTTTAGATAAGTTACGAATGTGATAAATTATTTATTTCTATCTTTATTGGTTTAAAACAAAGGTAGGTTGATTAAAAAAAAAGTTCCAAAATAAAGGTGTTTCCCGGAGCTTTTCGATTCCCGGGAAAACGGGAAATTTTTTTAAATTTTTCGGGATACCGGGATCCCGCTCCGTACAAATAATACAAAGTAAATTTGTTTTTAATTAATTAAAAAAAACTTTTATTAACAAACGTAAGGGAACTTGTTTACAAAGTAAGTAAAATAAATGCTTAAATACTACAAAAATTAATTAAAGATTGAAAGCGGAACTTGAATTATTATTTTCTTAAGCTTTTATATGTAAATTCCTTATAATTATGCTCTAGATACAAGATAAAAAGATAACCAAACAATTTAATTCATAAAACAATAATAAAAACAAGTAAGAAAGTATAGTCGGTCAAGCCCGACCATATGATACCCTACACCACAGTATTTAAAAACACATCATGCTTATGTGTCCATATTAATATGGATTAATTTATGTTTACAAACTTCATTAAAATCGGTTTGAAAGTTTGTGAGAGGCAGAAATTGACCCCTACCTCCCCTTGTGGTCCTATTTCTGAAAAACTACATAGCTTAGGTGTCCATATCAATATATTTGTATCTATGATTAAAATTTCATTAAAATCGGTTTGATAGTTTTTGAGAGGCAGCCAGCCAGCCAGCCTGCCAGCCGGACGGACATCGTTAGTTCGACTCAGAAAGTGTTTCTAAGTCGATCGGTATACTTTAAGGTGGTTCTAGGACCAATATTTTAAGGCGTCACACACATCAGCACAAATGCATAATACCCTCTCCACTATTGTGGTGTGGGTATAAAAACAAAAATTGAGGTACTCAAGATATGAGATCACAACACAAGTGACTGAACGAATAGTAAAATTTATATGAGAAGGACTCAGTTTTATGATGGTTTCCATATAAATGATTCTACACGTTCAGTCACTTGTGTTGTGTAAACAGCACATAATATATTTTTGACACACTCAAAGCGTTTAGTAAGTCGTTAAAAAATAAATTTCTGATTTTATTTACTAATTACTATGTTTCCGAAAAATTTCGTTCACTTGTTTACCGAGGTTGGACAAATAGTGAAAAGTGCACCGTTGTTACATTCTTCTGATGTCAAGGTGGATGCCAAAAATAGCATCATCCGGACTACTTCTAACAAACCTTTTCTTTTCATTAGACCCATCTGTAATCTTTAGGACAATGTGTTTTTCGAATTGTATGTTCTAGTATCTTCCACGAGTTTCCTTATTTTTTTTTAAGACTTGTCCATGGACAATGAGAATTTACTGTCTGTATCTTCTTTCGAATTTATGTTTTTTATCAACTCTTCACTTCACTAAATTTATTTATTATCAACTGTTGCACTTCCCATTCTGCTTTTAATAGATTTATTGCAGCAGAAGACATTGATTTACGTATGTACTCACTTCTTGTAATTAATCTAATCGACAACCCATCTACAGATGCTAATTTTTAGCGAAAAGAAAACTTAATTTCAGAGTAAAAATAGCTGTTTTCTGAAACTATGAGCAATTTTTTAGATCCCGGGATCCCCCATAAAAAATCCTGGGAAAGCGGGAAAAAATCCTGGGAAAGCGGGAAAAAATCCTGGGAAAGCGGGAAATATAATAAATGAAATTCCCGGAAACGTATGTATTTTTTTAATGAACAACGATGAGTATTAAACCTTTTTAATCCTTTTAGTTTAGGAGATATGAGGTTCGCAAATTTATACTTTTTACCCTTTTTTCCCTAAACATTCGAATTTCAATAAATTCCGTGTTAGTGGATCGATTTGACGAGGGACCAACCTTCGGCTAAAATTTCAGCTTTTTAGCTTCCATAACGAAGTATAGGGCCGAGCACGGACTGGTTTTTTTTGTACGCTCATTTTGGCGAATAGGATTAGGTAACGGATTTTTTGTTTGTTGGATTGTTTGAACAGACAACTAGGTGAGAGACTTTTACCAGAGGTAAAACAGGCAAAAGGGATTTGGATTGAGAAAAATAACATTTAAGGTAGCCTAGTTTTAATCATGTAGCGGTAAATCCCTTTAAGGCGCAAAACCTTATATGGGTCAAGGTTTCTGCTAAGGTAGTGAGAATGCAGGTCAGGCAGCGAACCATCATAAACATTCATAAATAAACTTTGATAAACTTTTTTATTTTTATACCCTCCACCACAATTAGTTGTGAAGAGGGTATACTAAGTTTGTCATTCCGTGTGAAACTTTTTTATTATTCATCTCAGACCCCATAAAGTATATATATTCTGGCTGCTTGAGTAATTCTAAGTCGATTTAGCCATGTCCGTCTGTCTGTCCGTCTGTTGAAAACACGCTCACTTTCGAAAAACTCAAAAGAAATAAACAAACTAGGTGTCAAATTGCTTGTAGTTATCCTAAGCAGTTTGGGATTGAATTTCAGCAAAATCGGTTCAGTAGGACCAGAGCTATGAATCAAAATGTGGAACCACCACCTTCAAAAACTTGATAATTTTGTTACAAAAACTAACATAAATGATGCAAAAATGCACGGAATGACATAAGATTTTGCACAAGTCCGTTTTATTCGACTAGAAATGACACTGTAAAATTTCGTGAAGATCGGTACATAATTTACCCTAGGCCCCATATATGCCCTACTCCCGGAAAACAGTTTAGTCTCCTAAAACCATAATTAATAACAAATCGTCACAGTTTAAGATAATAATAATAAAAAGACATTATACAGATATTACTCCTTAAACATTCGAACTGTCGGTGGAGGGTATCAAATATTCGGCACAGCCAGATATAGCACTCTAACTTGTTATTAATAAAATTCGTTTTTTTTTTATTTTCCATTTTATACATTTTACAGCGTACTTCTTTACATTTTATTTGATTAATCAGGGGCCTAATTCTGGCAGTCGTGATCGAGTAATTTCTCGATTCGAAAGCAATTTTATCTCAGTCGATACTGATTGAATCAAAATTATTTTTTCAGTATTGTGAAACTCAAATTAATGCTTCACAACACTGAAAAAATAATTCCAATTCGTTCAGTATTGACTGAAATAATTAGATATTAAATTGCTTTCAAATCGAGAAATTACTCGATCACGACTGCCAGAATCAGGCCCCAGTTCTTTTTTTAAATAAATATGTCCAAATCATTATCTAGTAGTAACGTCGTATTCGTTGTATAATCGTATAATTATGCAATATTGTTTTTTTGTTGTTGTTTTCAAACACAAATGTAACTAAAGTAGAACTAGAACTGCTCTAAAACTAGAATTGAACTAGAACTAGAAATAGAACAAGAACTAGAACTAGAACTAGAGCTAGAACTAGAACAAGAACTAGTAAACTAGAATTAGAACTAGAGCTAGAACTAGAACAAGAACTAAAACTAAAACTAGAACTAGAACTGAACGGACCGAAAACTAAATTGTGATTTATTTTTCATGTTAATATTTAAGCGTCTTTTGCTGGCAATACTGTAAAAAAGTCAATACTATGCAGTGTTGCCAAAAGTAGGGAAAAATCCCTACATGTAGGGTTTTTTAATACTAAAATAGGAGCGTAGAGAAAATCGGACGGATTTTTTAAATTCCCCAAAATGTATTTTTCTCATATTGCATTATAAATAGAGTTTTTTTTTCCCGGACTTTTTCGATTCCCGGGAAAGCGGGAAATTTTTTTAAATTTCCCCGGATCCCGGGATCCCGCTCCATATAAATAATACAAAGTAAATTTTGGTATTAATTAACTTGTTTACAAACAAAGTAAATGATATGGTTCAATACTAAAAAATTAATTGAAGATTGAAATAGGAACTTTAATTATTATTTCCTCACGCCTTTATTCCCTATTATTATGCTTTTATTCAGTATTATTATGCTCTGGATAATTCATAAAACAATAATAAAAACAAAATAAAAATTGAGGTACTCAAGATATGAAATCAAAAAGTTAATTAATAAAATAAATAAAATACTTTAAAGAAATATATAACATTTTTTAATGGCTTAGGAAATAACTTTCTGACACAGTCAAAACGCTTTGTAAGTCGTCAAAAAGTATATTCTTGATTTTATTTACTAATCATCATGTTTCCGAAAATTTCGTTCATTTTTTACCGAGGTTGGACAAATAGTTAAAAGTGCACCGTTGTAGCATGCTTCGGATTCACAATCAGAAGCAATTTTTTCTTTTTTATAAACAACGTCTATATCAGTCAAATATATGTCAAAGTTGATGCAAAAATATCTATATTATTTATAAAATAACCGGTTGCGTTTGTACCTGAATTAAATTAAAATGATCATTTAAAGATTTAGTTCAAAAGGCTATACATATCGCACTGGTTCGTCTTAAGGGAGTCACTCGAAATTTACAAATTTGCAGTAGAGGCAAACATTTTTTTTTAAATATTTACAATGAAAGCTGAAAACAATTATGGCATCGTAAAGAAATACGAGTAAGAAATATACAACGGTAATTGTTTTTGTAATTGTTTCAGGGTTTATTGAAAAATAACAAGTTTTTCGAGTTGTTCCCCTTTATGTACAATTTGTTCATTTATATAGTGGTGTTATTTGAAAAGAGACAACACGAAAAAGAACATCATCAAAGTAAGCCGTTGAAACATAAATACTAGCACAACTTAAAATATTTCATTTTAGTTGAAACAAAACTGTTATAAAATTCGACTTACATTTGGGGACAACTCAAAATATTTCTCTTTAGTTGCCCCTGGAGAAGCTACTTTTATATCAAGAAGAGGAAACAACTGTATTTTTTTTTTTTGCGAAAGATTAGAGAAAATAATGTAAGATTTTTACAGTGGGTATATATGACCACTCGATTTCTTGCAAAAAGTGAAAATTGAAAAAATTTAAGTTATGTTTTTATTTTTAAGAAACCTCTGGTATTTTCATTGAATTTTATCAGAAATAAATACATTTATTCAGTTTTATTATTTATTTATGTTAATAAAGCTTTACTTTTTATATGAGAAAAAAAATAGTAGTTTACAACTATTGTTTTTTTGATATTACCGACTAAAACGCGTAGGGATTTTTGTAGGGAAAATTTTTCAACGTGTAAAGCCTGGTACTCTGTTCAACATTTCACGTGAAATGCTGTCAAAACGCATATGAAAAAAACTTGTTCGGAATATCTATGAAATAATGTTGATAGAGTTGTACTCTGTTCTTTTTGTGAAAAATTTCCGAAATGATTCTGGCAACTTTTTTTACAAATGCGAAATAATGTAAGCTGCATTTATTTCACGTGGAATTTTAAGCAAAAAAGCATGAACTGGTTATTAAATAAGAAATAAAAAATTAAAATAACACAACCGGTAACAGTTTTTAATCCATATTTACTTTTTTTTTATTAAATTGTTTATTATTAAAAAAAATTTTTTTTAGTAAAATAAATGTGGTGTTTGTTTACATATGCAAAACAATGTCGCATACTTAGCAGGAATAAAAACGTCAAATTGTGCAAACTCGCAAGATAGGTAACATTGATACGTGTCACAATTTTTGTGTGAAATAATCAATGTTGCTCAACAGTTTTCACAAATTTGAACAGAGTACTAGGCTTTAGGGAGAAATCGGATTTTTTTTTAGTATGCGTAGGTATTTTTCAAAAAATCTTCTGGCAACACTGATACTATGTGCGTTCGTTTACTTTTCCAGTAAAATCCAGTAGGTGAGTAAAATGAAAATTTTACAAATTTATGTGTACGCGAACGCATTTCAGTAAAATCCAGTACAAATTTGTACAAAGTTTGGGGTAAACGAACGCAGCTACTGACACTACAATTTCACAATTATTTATTTGACACATTCATTCTAAATATTCATAATAGTAGCGTTTAAGCATGTCAGGGAGATCGTGTGTTACTGATTCAATATTTGGTAGGAAAAAAAGGATATGCAATATCAGAATCATTTACATTATTTTGATTTTGCAAACAGAAACTTGGACAAACCGTGGACACCGACAATGTTTTGCATATTCTTCATTTGCATTTAGATTTTTTTCCAAGAAAAAAAACTAGGTGCAGTGAGCGCGAAAATTGAAAGAATTTATCAAAGATTTTAAGATAAAAGCATGCGACGTTCAAATAACGCCATTCACTTTTGAAAATTTTATTGATTTTTAAATAAGCTATTAATTTTTTACAGCGTTTAAAAATCTGCAGTCAAAGTTGAAAAACTGCCATTTCTTCTACTTCTTCATTTGTCATTGGCCAAAAAAAACTGTTGCTTTTACCTCCGATTCATTATATTTTAACAGTCGATGTCAAACGAACTCAAAAAGCGAAAAGTTGTAAACTATTTTTTGATTTTTGTTCGACAGTTTTTGGTTTCGACTGCAGTTTTTTTACCCCTGATTTTTTATGTAAGAAACGAACTAAAAACATTTTTATTGTATTCGAATTCATCCCACCAAATTACCCTAGGAAAGATATTTGGTTGCTCCAGTCCAAAACCTTGTTGGCTAGTGTAATGAACGTTATTTACAAATTAAACTTTCAAATACTCCACCGGCATCCATTTACAATATGTAAGTCTCTTAAGTTTTCGTACAACTTTAGTTAAGCCAGTTACTACAATTCTCTTATTCTAACGAAATTTAAATTAACCAACCTAATTTGTATAGCTTTCACACATTCAAGGACAAAAAAAATCACACAAAGATTTTTTAACAAGTTATCTGCTGCTATTATGCAAACATGTGAAATCAACCAAAAAAAGGCACCCTTCTTCAGATCGTATTAATTTTCCTTCATATTGTATTTCTTTGTTATAATAAATAAATAGTTTAATTTTGTTTACATTTCCATCTTATCAAATTATTATGTATGTAATTTATAGTCTTAAATCCTTAGCATACATTGAAATTAAAATATTTTTTTAAGAATTTATTTAGTGTGTCCTTTTATTATTGCACCCCAACCCAGTTAAGGACCAAGGAGACAAACAAAAATATAAAAAAAAGACTGCTTATCTAACCCAACAGTAATCTTATAGTTATTGGACTTTGAAGAAAACGAACGGGCAAAGAAAATAATCTTAATGTTAAAGATTAACATTTTTGAGCACAATGAAGCAAAACTGTGATTTTTTGGATGTCCTTTAATAAAAGAGCACATTAAAAAAGGAAATATTTTAGTTAAACGTAGCATTTGGTATTTAAAGCCATTACAAATATAATACTGAAACTAAAATTAAAATATAACTGAACTATAACTTAAATATAACTGAACTTAAACTTATATCAACTAGAATTGAAGTAGAATGAACTAGGACTAAACTAAAAAGGAATCAGAACTGAACTGAAAATGATCAAGAACTGAAGTAGAAATGAACTAGAGCTGAACTGGAACTAAACTATGTAGATCTAAACAAGAATAACGCTACAACTGAAGTAAAACTGAACTACAAGTAAACTATAACTGAACTAGAGCGGAATTAGAACTGTACTAAACTAGAATTAACCTAAAACTGGCCCCAAATTACGGCATTAAATGTCGATCAAAACTCCCATTCAAATTGTATTGTAGTTTCGTTCGATATCGAGTGCGGTAATCTGGCCACTGGACTAGAATTGAATTAAAGCTAAACTAGAGCATATCAAGAACTAACTGAATTAGAACTTAACTATAAACAACTTGAACTAAACTAGAATAAATGTCGAAATAAACTCCTGCTGATCTAGGAACTGCTTTAGACGTAAATAAATGTGTTACCCCCAATTTCACCAAGTTCAGTTAAAACCAACTATAACATTTACTTCCAGTTAACAATGTGTTTTGACAGCTATAACTGACAGTTGATTACAACTGAACTTGGTGAAATTGGGGATTAATGTGTTTTTATTTAAAACAAACAAAGAAATCAAAATAGTTAAACAATTAACCAGTTTTTGTCTTTTATTAGCTCCTTAAAGAGCCGTCTATTTCGTTATTTATTTTAATTAAATTGCCAAATCTATTTGGTTTCAATGAAAATTGGCTACAAAAAAAAGCAATCCTCTAGGTTTTTTTATTTTGTACGTAACCCCAGATTTTATTTTCTTTAAAAAAACCGAGCTAGGAAGAATATCCTTGTTGTTACTTATTTTTTTTTTATTTCTTTAATGAAACAAAAAGGCTTTAGACATTATTATCAAGGTTATTGGCTACAAAAAAGGATTTCTCTTTTACACATTAAAAAGATCCTTGCAAGATACAAAGAAAGTTAAAAACATTTTTTTTTGTTATTTTATTAACACAGTTTTTGTGTATAATTTTTTTGAAATTTTGTTTGGTCTATGGGTCAATACGAAATTTACATTGCATACTGTTTAAATGATACGTTTCTTTATTTTTCTCTTTTAAAGAATTTCATGTCCTTTTATAATTAATCACACATATACATATTTATATTATCATATATAAAAGGTTTCGTTTTTTTTTTGAGGCATGATATGAAAGCTTACGCTCAAAAGAGTGAGAGTTAGTGAAATGTGTGCTCATTTTTTAGTTCATATAGTTATGCATAAAAGGAGAGGCACATATAAAAAGGAATGTTTTTTGTTCTATAATACAACTTTACACATCTGTAGCTGATTTTTTAACATTTTCGAAAAATAATTATATGTATTGCATCTATATAAAGGGTGATGAATATTAATAAAAAAATACAGAAAAATATATATTAAGTATAAGAGATTTCCATATTGTGAATTTGGAAATTAAGTTTTCTTATAAACATTATAGTGTCTAGCATTTTGAGGTTAAACTTATCTCAAAAACATTATTAATTTAACAAACATTATATATTGTAATTCTCAAGTCTTTTTAAGTTTTACTTTCTATAGCCTAGTACTTTGTTCGAACTTGAGAAAAATTATAAGTAACATTGATTTACACGAAAATGTTGACATGTATCAATATAATCTATTTTGCGGTTTTGCAAAACATAACGTTCAGTTACAAGTATGTATACAACATTGTTTTCTTCATTTTTAGTTTTTCTTTTTGTAACGCTTATTAAAAACACCACTACACAAATACAAAATAAAAACTATAAAAAAAATATTATCAGCTGCTGCTTATATATGTAGTCCAGCATTTCTTGCTATTGAAATTCTGCCAGATCGGTCCAAAAATTGCTGAGATATAAGCAAAAAAAACCCGACTACCTCTAATTATTTCCAAAAATCCCTTGTTGTTGTTGTATTTTTAAAAATTTTTTCTGTATATCTGGAGAACGGCAAGAGCTTAAGTTTCCAAACATTAAGGTTACAAATACACACCATCCCACAAAATGTGGGCGGGATTGGAGAAGTGGGCGTGGTACCTCCCGTACAAAAAATATCAAAAATTTTATAAAAACCTGATTTTTTGGACTGTCATATGACCAATGGTTATCCCTTATATATCAAAAGATCTGAAATCTTTAGTAGAAAATTCTTTCTGAAAAACTCGGAAACATCTATTAAATAAGTTTAGTTATAAAAGCATTACAAAAGATCGGAAATCTTTAGTAGAAAAAACTTTCTGAAAAACTCGGAAAAATCGGTTCAGACACGAAAAAGATTTATAACCAAAATAACTGGCAAATTTCTTCTTAAACTTAAACTGGCTGAGTTATAATCAATATACTGAAATCCCAAAAATTACTCCTTTTTTACCCTTCACCACAGGTGGAAAAGGGTATATATAAGTTTGTCATTCCGTTTGTAATTACTACAATATTGATCTTAGACCCTATAAAGTATATATATTTTGGGTCCTTATGAGGAAAGAAGTTGATTTAACGATGTGATGTCCCTGTTTTTCATTAGTTTTGACAGTAGTTCATTTGATATATTGAACAGATTACCAGGCTTAATATAAAACGGCGAAAAATAAACTTTAATTTAATTTATTTGAAGAAATAATATACATATACAATTCATGACATCTATTTAATAAGTTTTGTTATAAAAGCATTACACATTACTAAAAAAAATAAACAATTTCAGTTTCTTATATGCAAAGCCAACAGAATTGAAACCAAAATAGTTAAGTTATTTAAACAAAATAATTCTTTGAAAATAGAACATCCCGGGAATTCTTGCACAAACTTCCCGGGATTTTTTTTCTGAAAAATGGTCGCTGAGGCAATAACTTTTTTGTAATAATTGAATCAAGGCGAATTCATTTTCAGGTGGCGTTGAAAACACAGCTGTGCTACTTTTTTTTCTTAATTAGAGAGAGAAATGTCAAAAGTTCCTTGTGATTTTGAAATATGGATCAACGAAAGCAACAAAAAAATACATTGTTGTGTTTTTGGTGTTGTTACTTGTTGTAGTATCGACACCACCGTTTACATGAATTCGCCTTAAATTAAATTTTTGAATAAATGAATTTTAATAATAAAAAAATAAACTTTAGGCTATTCTTATTTCAAATTAAAATTTAACAGACTTATGCCTTTTCACACTTGTCAACATCTAAAATCTACTATTAATTTGAGAAAATGTTAAAATATTCCCATAAGAAATGCATAGCGCTAAAAATCAACATCTTTACAATATGTTCCTTTCTCATTGTATTGCATTTTACATCTTTCGATCATACTTCTTTTCTTTACTTTTCTCTTTTCTACTTTTTTTTTCTTTTTTTTTTCTTTTCATCGAAGGGATTCACAATGGACCGTACCGGTCTCCGAGTGGAAGTGCCCTTGGGCACATAACCCTTCTTAACCTTACCTAACATAACCTACATCTTTCGATTATTTTAGTGTCATTACTTGAAAAGTGAGCAAAAAATTATATTGTTCTTGTGGCAACACACACAAAATTACATTTGTTTTGAAAGCTCCGTTACTGCCCGTCTATACCAGAGATAAATATTGCGACATATATTGCAGTAAATGTCAAAATTATGTTATCTCTAAAGTAGACAGCAATTTTTTTTTTTTTTTTTTTTATTTATTGTCGGCAATTTATGTTGAAATAATTGTTAGTCCATTTTTGTTGACAATTATTGCTAACATAAAACGTCAAATTTGGTTGTCAATTGAAAAATAGAAGCAAATTGTGTGGGAAAGAAATTAAATTGGTGAAATGGTAGCAAAGTATAATTGTAGTAAAAGAATTAATCCAAATTTTGATATTTTAATTATTTTTATGAGGAAAGGAATTTTACAACATGAAATTATTCAATTTTTATTGAGAATTTTTTTTATTCTTGACTGCCGCGGGAATTTTACAACATGAAATTATTAAAATTTTATTGAGAATTTTTTTATTCTTGACTGCCGCGGGAATCGAACCAAGGCTTTTACGGACAGGTTACCCTTACAGGGTTACTATTTGTCAATGTTTCCCTTTTTACATGTTTTTTTTTTTTTTTTTTTTTTTTTTTTTTTTTTTTTTTATTTATTTTTAATATTTTTAAACAGAAGAAATTCCAAATAAATTTTGGTGTTTCCTTTTAGAGATTTGGAACTTTTTTATGAATTTATTAGACTTAAAACATTATTTTCAGTTGTCAGCACCTTTCAAAATATGTACATGCAAAACTTGAGCGTTAGTTGATTGTGTTTATCTGTACGGAAAATAAGTAATTGGCAGATAAGTGCAGGTAAGCTTTGCGACAGAATAGAAGCAAATGATACATTGAGAAAACCAAATTTTTTTAATCTGCAGGTCAGTGTTGGGAAAAAAGACAATCGCTTAGTGAGAGGACGGCCAATAATCTTTTATATTTAATGACATTGCCGCCAACTTTTTTGAACACTTCCCTTCAAAACCGCAAAATTTTTTATTTAAAATGTTTTCAAAATATCGCTAAAATCTAAATATTTTGCAAAATTTTAATCTAGATTTGATCTGTGCTTTTTAAAGTTGGTACGACTTATGCTTTAATTTCCCTGACTTTTTTATTCCCGGGAATGTACAACGGTTTTCAATAAGGGGTCTGTGGCAGGTTTTCGGTAGGTCCGCTAAGGAATGTACATATAATTTTATTTTTGAAGTTTTAAAATTTTTTCATTCACATTTGCTGAAATATTAAGAAAAATAAACATTAGCTTAATTTAGCAGTTACATTTAGTTAAACGAATAGTTCTTTATAAGTAAAAAAATAAATTACGCTAAGAGGTCCGCGGAAAAAATAGTTTCTCAAGGGGTCCCTAAAGCAAAACTCCCCCTCAACAGCTACCACCCTAATAATACTACAGATTTGTAAATTTGTATTTCCAACAAAAATATTTATGAAAATGCATGAGAACAGGAATAAAAAAAGTCCACCAAAAAATATGATAGTATTGTTTAATAAAAAAAAAGATGTACTTGAAAAAAGAAAAAGGGTTTAACTTAATTACAATTTTAATAGTTTTTTTAAGCACAATTAAATGGAAGCGGATGAGACTAAAATGAATATGAGGTTGATAACGACAAATTAAATGCGGTTTAAAAATCGCTAATTTAACAAATAGTGCACCGTTGCACACAAATCAGCTTAACAAAAGTACACAAAAATTGTATTTAGTTGAAAAAAGTGGATTTTTGAAATGTCAGCAATAATCGATGAGTTTAAAAATTTAATGAAATTATTGCAGAAATTAAAAATTTTGTCTTTTCTAAAAAATATTCACCACGGTGGAAGCTATTTTCATCATTCAATTTGTGTGGTTGCCAATAAGAGTTAACAACACTGATTTTCAATAATAAAAGTCGCTTGTTGTAAAAAAATTTTCCGCAATATTTGAGGAGGTGAGATGCAAAACTCGTTCGTTACACCTTTTTCGAATTTTGGGAAAATGCAAAAAACATATTGCGCCGGATTAACTGGACCAAATTAGTTGAACTTTTTTTGATTTTGAAGTGTTATGCCATTCTTGAAAAATTGAAACCAACTGTATATAGAAAAATAATAGATTTAATTTTGTAACGAACGAGTTTTGCTACGAATTTTCGAAAGAAACTTGTTTTGCTACGATCCGTATGGGTTCTAGTTCTGCAACGCACTTTAGCCCACCAGGAAAATTAATCATTTAACTTTAGTATATTTTGAAAGTTTAATAAATTTATTTAAATAAGGCAAACAGTCCTAAAAAAATGTAACAATAGTTCTGTTCGTGGGAGATAAACTACCCCAACTCATATTGTTTTTTAAAATACGTTTTTTATACAGTTGGAATCGAAATTTTTCCTCTATCGATGTGTAAATTCCCATAAGTCCTATCTAATGTAGTTTTCGAAATAGAAAAGTTAAAAACAACAACAAGTCCAAAAAATGTAACAATAGTTCTGTTCGTGGGAGATAAACTACCCCAACTCATATTGTTTTTTAAAATACGTTTTTTATACAGTTGGAATCGAAATTTTTCCTCTATCGATGTGTAAATTCCCATAAGTCCTATCTAATGTAGTTTTCGAAATAGAAAAGTTAAAAACAACAACAAGTCCAACTTACTTAGACGTTAAGGGCATCAAGTGTACTTAGAATTTGCTTAGAGGCAAAGAAGAGTCTTTTTTTTTGTAATTGTAAAGTGAGATAAATTAAAACACTATTTTGGTTTTATTTTTTATTTAGTCAAATATTTCGACCAACTTTGTTAATCATTCACAGGAAAATAAAATATATTTTTATTTAAACATGCGTTTGCTTCTTTAGTTGTTACTTGTAAAATTTTGTCTAACACATTTTGAAGAGAAAAGTAAGGTAAAAAAAATTGTGTAAGCCTTGTAGTATTTTTCGGAAATAGCAGACCTTTTGTTGTTGGACTAGATGCTGTTGCGTCAAGGGATTGAACAGTACCAATACCAACATGGGAGGTAAAGAACACTAAGTCCAATTTAATAAGTAAACGTATGTTACCTTATATGACGTTATTTTATTAAGGATATTATCGATATAAATAAAACATATTAGAGTCATAATATTTTTCTTCAGTGTACTTGTCATTGTTTTTTCCGTTCCTTAATCAATATTATTATTCTTCAAGTATATAAAATTTTCTCTCCAATTTTCCCTTAGTGGGTAGATAAAATTATTCTCAAATGTTATTTCGGGTAAACTCCCACATTGATAGGAAGTATATCTGGAACAATGGCATGCATTTTTTCCGAGTTCCTTTTTCCATGTTTAATCTATTAGCATTCGCTTTGAAGTTTGGAATTTAAAATGTAGTTAACTTATTGCTTTCACCACAGGAGTTACAGCAGATTTCCAGTCGAGTATAAGAACATCCCTACAAAAATTTATTTCAATATACGGTTTATAAAAAACAAATATGTCAAGGCGAACTTGTTTACAAATTTGCATTTTTAAATTCCCTAGGTCGACCCTATATAATCAACTATATCTTGGCCCACTTCTAAAAGAAAGTTTAAAACAGTGAACCAGCGAGTTTTGTTACACAAAATGCAAAGAGATAGTTTTGAAAATGTCTGTTGAGTGGAACGAACCAGTTTTGTTACCAACTGCAATTTTATGCCACAAAAAAACATAGAAAAGAACATGATTCGATATAATCTATATATATATTCTTATAAAGTGCTAAAAGATCTGTCTAAATCGATTGTTATCTCAATTTTTTTAATTTTTGAAACGAGCGCGTTTTGCATCTCACCTACTCATTTGTTAAACAAAATTTCTCAATGAAAGTGAAACAACAACTTTTATATCCATTTCAGTTAATTACACTTTCACAATATAAAACCAATTGTGGGCAAGCATATGAATAAGATATATAGGCAAAACACTCGCTTGCATAAAAAAGTACTTAGCTCAGCTGCAAAAAGAGTATTAAGATATGGAACATATTTACTATTTATTTGTGCAACATATCGACTCCTAACGGAGAAAATAACGTAAGCGCCGAAAAATCAAATTTTACAGGATAAGCTCTTTTTATTTTATTTCATATAACGGTACCTTATGTGACCATGACATTTTAGGAGAAGTGTTGCCAATAAAGTCATTTATTAAAAGAAACGAAAATTGAAAATGATGTCGCTTACGTTATTTTCGCGGTTTTAATGTATTAAGAAACGAAAATTTTACACATTTTTGCATATATTTTTAGAAAAGTTAAAAAAAAGTAAAGAAATCATTAATAACCTTCTCAAAGATAAGCAAAAATTTTTTTTCATGCGAAAAAGTTGAAAAAGTTGCCAAAATTATTATACTTTTAAGGGTTCTTATACAAACATGCTTTTACCCTGATATACCAAATATATATTCTTCGAACTCTATACTCTTTAAGTTTCTGGCCCATTGTTCGAACTAAACAGAAAGAAGTTTATTTTTTAAAGTAATCAATTTTGTTTTTTAAAACAAGAAAATCCAAAAATAATTTCATGATCTTAACTTATTTCGTTCTTATTAAGTAAATTTTTTATATATAAAGAAACATTTTGATTAAACCAATCTACACCTACATATATTTAGAATTAGTAATTTTTGGCTTGGACAAGAATCATGCAAAATTTTCTTGGTTAATGCACTATTTAGTAAATAATTCTTGCCGTGTAGGAATTACAGGATTATAGGTGTATATATATATATATATATATATATATATATACGTATCAACTCTATACTAATATACTACATGCGACTATCGACTGAAATCAGGGGACGCAAATGGTGCTAGATGGTCTACACTCTTAAAAGGCACATTAACTACTAGAATTGCCATCGACTGGAGCCCGCAAGGGAACAGAAGAAGGGGACGCCCAGCTCACACATGGAGAGACAGACTGAGGCCTAGGTAAACAGCAGTGGCAAGAGTATTCTGCCCGAAAACCGCATCTAACCATACGCTCTGGCGAACAACATGCAAAAAAAACTCTATCATTGAAATCTGTAAATGCAAATCGTACTTGATCGGCCATACTCTTAGAAGGAACACTAAAGACGTCACTAGAATTGCCATAGACTGGAACCCCCAAGGAAACAGGAAAATAAGACGCCCAGCTTGCACATATTATCCGCTTAGACACAGTCTTTGACGTAGCCCCACAAAAAAACATGGCCTTAAATCGCAATCGGGCAACAAGACAATTGGCGTCACAAAAACGTGAAATTACACCTTCAACAGTAAAGGCTTTCCGATTATGACAGAATTTTGCAATCTTCTACTTCTATTCGCCTTAAATCTTTAATTAATAAAAATTAATACTCAAGACCTAACCATAATATGCATAGCCTTGCTTAACCTACTGTCAAAAATTAACAAAAAGTCTCTCAAATGTATTTAAAAAAACAAAAACAAAATAAAAAAAATATTTGATTCCGTACGGAATGTGCGATTAGATTCGCACCTTGCTTAAGCAAATGACAGTTTCATTAAACTTAGCAAAAAGTTTCCTTAAGTTCAATATGGTTAACATTTATTCGCACATTTGCTTAAGCCAACCTAAGCACATTATGGTTGGGCCTTTAGAAATATTCGCATAATACTATTGTTCTCATATATTTATGTTAAAGGAAATGCTTTAACATTTTTTTTACTTTAATGTAACATTATCTTAACAAAAACCTTAAAATACATCCCTTCGAAAGGCAGCGCTGCAGAAATAAAAGATAAAACATATTTTAAGGGATAATGGGGATAGAAATGAAGAGGTAAAAAAAACCTAGAAAAATTTCTATCTGACACAAGAATAAAAAAAAAACAGAAATTATCTTTTTTTTGCCAACATTTTATGTATTTAACCATGGCCAGAGCATTGTTATCGTAGTTGTCATCATCAGAGTCGTCAACATTAATTATAAAAGAGATTTTTTACACTTTTTTCTTCGTTTTTATTTTCTGGTGTTTTCCCATTCCATTCTCTTTTTTTTTTGTAAAAACATGAAATTATAAACTATGATTTATATAATTAAAAAGAAAATGATAAAAATAGCAGAAAAAATATATTTCTCAGCCATTCTGCTGGAATGAGAAAAAACGTAAAAATATTTAAAACAACTTCATTAAAATTGTTAGCAATTTAAACAGGACATTCATTGCTGTTTAAATTTGTTTTTCTTTTTCCTTAAATTTAATTTAATTTTATTATCTTACAGCAACCACCTGCCGTTATGCTAAAAGTGCCTGGTCAGAATGTGATCCCGACACCAATATGCGTTCCCGTACTTTAACTTTAAAAAAGGGTGAACCGAATTGTTTGGAAACCAGAACTATGCAAAAGAAATGTAAAAAGTGTAAGTATTTTATTCTTTTTTATAAAAAAAAAACCAAAAAAGTGCCCAATCCTATAAACCCTTTACTATCTATTATTCAAAAGTTAATTGCTATCTAGCTCATTTGGTATAGGCGCTATCGGGCCAAAATCCCTATTCCAGCAGCATAATTGTATGGGCATAAAGGTGAAATAATAGGTTGATTTGGCTGATTTTCAAAACCAAACATCCAGAAAACCAAACATCAACAAAACTATTTTTAACAAATATGTTTAAACATATTATGGTTATGGTTGAAGAAAATAATCTCGTGGTTTACGAAACATGGCAAAACCAATGTGTATCAAAGCGAACTGTGTGCACAATTCAAATTTTTCTGTTTTATATTTTGGTTGTAAAATATGGTCACGGTAACTATATTTAATATAACTTTATATATAAGCCAAGTCCACTTCATATCTGGGTTCTTAGAAAACCCCATTTCAACCAACACACAGCCAGAGAGACAGACAACTTTAAATCAACTTTGCTACTTATAAAGACTCGGAAATTACAAACGGGATGACAATGATATGCATACTCTTACCACCTGTTGTTAAAGTTATAAAAAGAGCGGACAATTAGGTTTAACTAAATCTTTAGGGTGTTGAATTGTTTATAGAGCAAACATTCTTAAAGGGAAATTTTTTGAACATAATTTTCTTTTTTCGATTTTTAAAAAAAGCTATTTACTTTTTTATTCATCAATTGTTAAAAACTTACACTTTTACTTCTTTTTCGTACAACACCTTGTACTTAAAGAGTTTTACTTTTTTATGGATTTCAATTGAAATTTTCGTTCCCTAATTTTATCCATCTCCATTAACACGGGTTATCCGTCATTGTCAACATTATTTTATAAATGTAAGAACTTTTTTGGATTTATTTTTTTTTTAGATACCTTAACAATTTTTACTATTCGCCCTTAATAAAAAGGATTTAATTACTGCTCTAGGGTATATTTTACGGCATACATATGAAAAATGAAATTTATTTTTAAATAAAGAAAAAAACATAAAATTTGTTCGTTTTTACCACAAATAGCAGCAAAAAAGTAAACAAAAACATCAGGGACTCAGTTAACTGACTTCCATTCAACATAGAAACTATTACAACAATATATGCCTTCAGTTTTTACCGAATTATTGTATGTAATTCATGCATTACTTTTTAGCACTTCAAACTATTATTTACATTACATTCTGTAATTGGTGTTTACCCAACAAACACGGAGGTTTGATTTTAAATTGAAAATGATTTGATATTAAACGTTTTCTCAAACGACAAACGTTTGATATTGATTTAAAAATCATAGCATTCTCAACAAAAAGAGGAAATTATTTTCAAATTGAAAAATGCCTTTATTTTCAACTTGCTTTCAAACGTAATTCTCAAATGTTTTGCAAATGTGGATTATAATACCATGTGGAACAAAAATAAAAGTATTTTATTTTGAATTCAAATTTATTATTTATTTAAATAAACTGTGATATAAACATTCGGCACCATAGCTAAAAGATGAAATAATGTTCTTTTCGTCCTCTAATTTTTGGAAAGACGAAATACTTGTCTTCCTTTTGTTTTAAAGGTTGTAGCACCGCGATCATAGTTTTATTTTTTTTTTTTTAATTCGTATTCTTAATTATTGAAATTACTCACAAATAATTTTTATTTTTTACAAGAAATAAATCGTTCACTTGTAAAACACATTTAACCACGAAGTAATATTTGACTTTAATCGCCATATTTCATTTTTACAATTTTTTTCGCTTTAGTATTGCCAAGTTTATTTTTGATTTGAATTTAACATTTGAAACCAATTTGACAACAAATTGATAAAACATTTGATGTCGAATGTTTATTTTCAAATCATTATCAATTTGAATTTAAATGTTTAAATCAAAAATTTGAAAAACGTTTAAGAATTGTGTTTGATGTCAAATGATAGTCATTTCATATAAAAGGTTTGACTTCGTGTTTGTTCGGTAAAAGACGTCAAAAGCAGTCTTAATTTGCCGGGAAACAACTTCGCTAGAATAGAACGAAACGACGTTAGTCAGTCTATATCCGATGAATTCAAGGTTAAGAGGGCTTCCACTGATATCTCACAATGCTAAAACCCATATCGCTAATTTGCTGCAACGCCGTCACAACTCAAAAAAAAATACATTTCGAAATAAAACGTATTTATAGCCTATTTCCGATGTGCGAAAGAATTTTTGCACTCGAACAATTAAATTTAAAACAAAAACAAATTCTAAAATAAGCAGTTAAAGTTTTTGATTTGCTCGAAAAAATAACGATATAAAATAATTGATGTTATATTTTTTAAAATGTTTTTTTTTTTAAGATAAAGGGATTTAAAATACACTTGCATGAAGAATAACTGCCTGTTCATTAATTTCTAACGAAAATTTCATTCGTTTAATTTTCATTTACAACAATAACAAATTATAAAAAACTGTTTTTGTTTTAAATGTAAATTAAGCGAACGAAATCTTTGTTCGAATTCGATGAAAAGACAGATAGTAAGCTTTTTGTTTATGTCGGCTTTAATAAGTTTATCTAAGTAATGCAAGGCCTTAGTGTATGTGACAGTACATTTGAAAAAAAAACTCACAACTCTATCTGTTAACTATACATATACGAGAACCATTCAAAAGCAATTTTGTAGTTATTTTTTTCTTTTTTTAGTGTCATTCAATATTCTTTTCATACTTTATGTTGTCATGCATTACAAGCAACCAGGTAATGTTGACAAACATGATCAATCTTTAAATTTATGATGTTTACAAAACTGTATGTATGTATGTATGTATATTTTTTGTTGAAATAGAACCAAATAGGGAGAAAAGACAAGAACAAAAATTAAAAGAAAAAAGTAAATAACAAATAAAAATGGCCTAAAGAAACAAATTTTAGTAAAGAGTTTAATTTTCATTGCAGACAACAAAAAACATTTATTTTTTTAAACTTTTTGATTTGTTTTCAGACTACAAAACAAAAACTCAAAAAAACATAAAAAAGTTAGCATTGCCAAATCTTTTATGGGCATTTCCACAGCAAAGTCAACTTTTTGTGACGTTACTTTACCATGCGTTTTAAATTACCTCTCAAAAAAAAATTTACTTTTATGTAAAGCGTCAGTAGCTTTACATTTAGTGAGAGGGAGGAACAATTTTAACAGCATACAAGCTAAATTGCTTGGTGGCCTTAACGTGATTAAAAGAGAGCTTTTCTGTGGAATTGCCCATATACCATTCACCATAGTACTAAAAAGGCAATTTCTTAAGCCTACAGTACACGGAATGTAAAAAGCCACATGCGTCTGTCGTTCTGACATAATTTTGACGTCACTACAATGCCTCAATAGCAAGTTCGTGATGTGTGATGACGACAAAATTACGTCAGAACGACATACGCATGTGGCTTTTTACATTCCGTGTACTGTAGGCTTTAGAGTTTTAAGTTTTGGAGTTTTTTATGAAAATGTTGAATGCACTGGGTTGAAGAAATTTTGGTGGACGGACAAGGTGTCGGGAGGAACGTTGACCGAATTTTTGTTATAGTCACTTATAATGGTTACAAGCAACTCTTGGGATTGCCAAAAATAACATACTTGGGCTTTTGCTATAGTGGAAAATTTTTATATGACCGCGTTCAAGCTGTTAATTTTGATATTACGTCAACGAACATTGGCCAATTCTAAGGGGCACATAGGGGTTGTTTGCCAATCTAGACGGACATTTGGCAAAAAATTAAATTTCAGAAATGCTAAAATTTAGTAAGTACGCAGCTCGACAGACAACTATTCTGCATCGCGTAGTGAATTTTCAAGTCTTTCGCCTGAGATTTTTGGTTTTGGGACACTGTTAAAGTTAGCAAAGTTGAGTAAATTGCATGCGTGTTCATTGACTTTTTACGAGTTTAAGAGGTTAACAATATATTATTTGTGGGTAAACGAATAAAGATTTTACATTGATTTTTTTCTGTGAAAGACATGAAATATTTTAGAAAAATTTTATTTTAAATTTTATGATAAAAAATTCGTTCAAAAAAAAAATTAAAAGGTTTTAATCCCAACTATAGTATGCATAAGCTGGCTTAAGCTACTGTCAAAAATTAACAAAATAATTAAGAAAAAACACTTAAAAAAATAAAAATATTTCCCAGCATTCCTGTTAACCTTTCTATTCGAACAATTGAAAGAAAATGACATTTGTTGGAGAAACATACAAAAATACCCAAAGAGTTATTTATGGATATATTTAAGTTGTGTATAATGGATTGCAGATATTTTAAATTTAGAGATAATTATAACCAACAAAATAAGGGAATGCCAATGGGTTCTCCAATTTCTCCAATAATTGCAGACATAATTATGGAAGAATTATTAAACATGACCCTTGATAAAATGGAGAATAAACCAAGAATGATGACAAAATATGTAGACGACCTATTTGGAATTTTAAAAATAAATCGAGTTGAGGAAACGTTAAAGACTCTTAACTCAAGAAAAGGACAATCAATTACCATACCTAGACTCTTTAATTATCAGAAAAAGTAATATAATTAACGAAAACTGGTATCAAAAACCCCAAGCATCTGGTAGACTTATTAATTATTATTTCAAACATCCCAGAAGGATAATAATAAACACGGCGACAAACTTTATAACAAGGGTACTAGATACTAGTAATACAGAATTTCATGAAGAACTATTTCCCTGAGGAGGAACAACAAAGTTGGTCGAAATATTGGAATTTAATAAATAATAAAAATTAAAACAAAACAAGAGTTTTTATTTTATGAAACAGACCTCAAGCCGAAAAATATAAACATAACACAAAAATAAAAATAGTAAAATTAAAAAAATATTTTATTCCGTATTGAATTTCTCGTTTTCGATTTACGATCAAAAATTTTAAGCTTCTGAAATTGAGCAAAGAAAAGAACAAATTGTCATTTGAAGCGGTGTGCTATTGAATTTTATTCACAGACAAACTGGTGTATAAGAGCAGAGATGGGGAACAACAATTTCAGTTCGATATAATCAACATTTTATGAAAATACATTCTTAACTCAAAAAATTTTTTTTCTAAAATAGTAAAAACGAAGGCGGTTAAGTCCAATTATATCATACCGAAACGTAAAAATAAAAAAGTTTGTGGTTTTTACGGATTATAGGAATGTCCGAACGTAATGCTAAGTATCAAAGTTTTTTTTGGGAGTCAAAAAATTAATCAACAAAGTTTCGTTTAAATGTGCTAAATTCCCATTTCATACCATTGATAAACTGAAATTTATTGTTGATGGGATAAGCTATTCCTATGCGCATTTCACTGGTTGCTTAGGCCAGATCATCAGGAAACGTCAAGATTTTAAAAAAATCTTGCGAGAACTTCTAATAACTTTGACAGTAAATATGAGTAAAAAGGTCTGCTCTGAAGGATGGAAATGGAAATAACTTTAGAATGGGACTGGAACAAAAATTAAAGACTCCTTAATAAAATATACTAGAAAGACTCTCTGCTACCTTATTTTCTCGTGGGGTTTTTATATGTATTTTAGAGCATTTGCCTTTCGGTTTATATTTGACATTAATGGGTTTCAGGATATCACTTACGTTTCTTACAAACTGCTCTGTTTCTTTTCTCTAAATTGCACGAAAAGAGTTCCTTTAAATTTTAAATTTGTGTAAATGAGAGCGGGTTTTAGAGAATAAAATTCTTCTTCTTCTTGCACGAAACAGCCCAGACTTTTCTTTATGCAAATTGTCAAACAAACAGCTGTAAAACATAAACAAAACAAAAAATGCAAAGAAGAAAAGTTCATGAACCAAATTCTGGAAAAAGTGTTGTGGAATAAAATTATGTACTTAAATAAAAAGTTTTATATTGAAATATTAGGAAAAAATAATGTTAGTTATTGTAAAAATTTTTGTTTTATTTTATTTTTGGTAAAAGTCGTTTATTTCTACAGACAATATACAATTTTTCAAAAGTGGTGCAAACTTTTATTGTTTTGTAACACTGACTTTTTATTGATAAGATTTCTGTATGACGTGCTAAAGTCCCAATTTTTCATATTTGAATAATACACTAAAATCTATTGTTGAGGGAAAGCTAGTTTCTATGCGCATTTCACTTGTTGCTTAGGCCAGATGATCAGGAAACCTTTTCCAAAGATTTTACAAAAGCTAAAAATATTATACAACAATAGATTTCAGTGTATTTATTAAATATGACAAATTGGGAATTTAGCACGTCATACAGAAATCTTATTTATGGTAAATTTTGTATTCCCGAAAATATCTTTGATACTGACTTTTTATTTTGTGCTTAAACGTTATTTTTATGTTCCGTACTTTTGTGAAGTTTTGTCTCTTTATGAAACAAGCCTCGCAAGTTGGACCACTTGCACAAATGGTAATTTAAAGCAGTTTCATAAAAACCCTTATTAAACCTTTTTCCCAAAAGGAAACATATTCAACTGTGTACAAAAACTTCGAAACATTTTTATTGGTATTCCAATATAATTATCTGTTGACCCACTGTTCGTTAATAATAAGCAGTTATTTAAGATAATTTTTCTGAAGCCTTTGATAATATTTATATGAAGTAAATTACTGCATAACCATATTGTTTTTTTACATTAATAAATAACATTTAGTAGTTTTATGCTGGTAGTACATGGTGTTTTCGAAAGAAATGTTACAATAAATTAAAACTGGTAAATTGATATCGTTGCCGATATCGGAATTTTATTTCCCTTTAACGGTTTAAAACTCCTCTCAGTTAAATTTAAACAACTTAACTTTACATTTGCTTTTGATAAATTGTAAACAGGGTTTAAAAAACTGTCGAACAAAAAACGAAAATTATTGTACAACTTTTTGCGTTTTGAGTTGACTTGGCAGCGACTGTTTACATTTAATGAATCAGAAGTAAAAACAACAGTTTAATTTTTTGCCAACGACAAATGAAGAAGTGAATGAAATGGCAGTTTTTCTATTTTGAATACAGTTTTTTAAACACTGGTTTTAAACGATAATACAAACTGCAAAATTTTAACTTACCTAGAGTTAAGTATGTAAATAATCGTCAAAGGGGCATTAAATAGTTTTTCACAACTTAAAATGTTTAATCTTAATTATGTGTTTCAAAATGTAACCAACGTCTTTTCAATGCTTGTATATACATATATTTTTAATTTTACAAGTATATTTAAAGATATTTTTAGTTATTCCATAACTACCCTCTTTTTGTTTTACCCTTTATTATGCTGCAGTTTATTGTATTAGTTTTTGTCAATATTTTTTGCCCTAATTACTTTTGAAATTGGAAAACTCTTGAATTTAGATGATACCATTTCACCGTTTTCATAATTTCCCTTTAACAGATTGTTTATTTTTTTTTTTCTATAAACATAGATTTTATTCTGTCGTTTTCCATGTGACACATATACGAAAAAAAAGTTCTTAAATAAAAATTTTTTCCGCATAAAATATTTTTATGCATACTGGATTATTAAGGGGGTTCAAAAATACATTGGATATTGTGAAGACTTATATCAACATCGTATTTTTTATTTAAAGTTATAAAGTCTTATTAAGTCATGGTTTACACCAGCGATAGGCAATCTATACTATTTTTTGCGATTGTATGAGTTTCTTCTTTAATCACGTAAGCGAAAACAACTCGTTTTTCAGAAAACTTAATAACTTTTTAAATATGGGTTTTAGAACAACATTTTTTTGAACGGTGTAGAAAAATTTTTTTTTAAAAATTTGTCGCTTACGTGTTTTTTGTCGCAACTTGAAATTTGATAATAAAATTTAATTTTTTATTTATTTTTAATAAACATAATTATTTTTGTTAAAAATCAAGTACCCCAATTCTCTGTCTCCAATTGGTTACATGAAAATAATTTGGTCGATTTTAGAAATTAACCCTCTATGGGTACGCGTTAACCTCTTCGGGTCCGAAAACTAATTTCGGGTCAGAACGGTTTTTTGTAGGGAAGCCATGTTTAGATATCGAGATAGAGCATTGGTATAAAGGACAAAAAGTTTCATTTTATTAAAATAATTGTGGCTTGAGAAACATTTGCGATGTAAAGGATCTATAGTTTCTTAGTTGAGCAACGAAAAGGGTCGTTTTTACCGAAGTAACTGATTTTAAGGGCCTGGCACCGCACCATATTGAAAAATGTTTTTTCTCTCTACAAGTGTTTTAGTTCCACTATAGGTTTGATGTCAACATAAAACCCAGAAAACTTATCCTAACGATCATTTATAACATCTATTTTGTAATATTTACACTGACGAGGCGACCAAAACTCTAAAAAATTTTGCACTCAAAAAAAAAAAATAATTTGATTTTAAAAAAAGCAATCATCAGTTTATTGCAACTTTTTCTTCTTTACTCATTTGAGTGCAACTGAAATAGTTGCACTAAATTTTAAATCAAAAACTTGTTTTTTCATGATTTAAGCCAATAATTATACCGTTATTGACAAAATATCATTTTGTTTAATGTTCTTTGCTTATGCATATCCTGAAAAGAAATCAAAAACCATGCACATACAAAGTTACAATTTTTAAATTTTAGTGAGACAATATTTGTATGCAGTTTTTTGGTTTGCATGTCCAAATTTTGCACCATTTGAATTGAGTGTAGATTTTTGCATTCAATCTTTAGCGTTTAGTGATAGTGAAAAAATTTGCACTATCACTAATCTTTTTTAATGGTAGTTAAAAACATAACAATCGTCACTAAAGCTGGTAAAAAAGAGTGCAAACTAATTTTTTTGCAGTTTTATTTAGTGATAGTGCACTGCTGAATTAAATCAATATTTAGTGCACTACCTCCAACTATGATGTATATACATAGTTGTAATTATTAGGGATGCGATTTCCATGCAAATGCATGTTTTTTGTCGGCAGTCTAGATCGATGTCGACAAATTATCTTTTTGAATCATTAATTTTTGTTAAAATGGCATCGATTTGTTTTTACATAGTGTTTTTTTTTAGTGAAAATGAATATTTTTGCAAATTTTTGTGAAAATGCATATTTTGGTGTAAGTGCATATTTTGGTTTTATATGCATATTTTAACATTTTTGAGTGACATATTTTTTAAATTTCCATGTTATAAAAAAAAGGTCCTCAAAAAATTTCCAAATTGTATAAAAAAATAAAAATTTTTTAAATCAATAAAAAAAATTTTTTGGAGCTCTGCTTAAAATACAAGATTTCGACAAAAGATCCTTAAATTTTTAAGCGATGCAGCTCCTTACATGTTTAAGGCTGCCAATTGGTCGAACATAATTTATCCAAAACTGTTACATGTTACTTGCTAGGCCCACGGGTTACAGCGAGTTGCAGAGGAAATTAGAAGCCAATTCGATAATACTGATTTCATACGGGAAACAATGTGAATGGAAAAATAGCCCGACAGATTAAAAAAAATCCAAAACGTTTTGCAAAAAAATATGGGATTTCAAACAATAAAACAAATTTCAACTATTTTTGATCTAGAATCAAATGTGGGATCTGAATTAGAAAATTAAAATTCTCCAAATGAATTGGCATCCTTCAAGTTTGCTTCAACTTCGGTTGACTTTGAGAGATCATTTTCCATGTACAAAAGCTTTTTAACAGGCTGAGGTTTACTTTTGATGATATAAAAAAGTACTTATTTGATTGTGCAAGCAAAAATTTAAATTATGTAGTTATTTAAATTAAGTTTTAAAAAATATTTCACCTATAAATATCAATGGAATAAAAACAACAATATAATTTTTTAATGGTTTTTTTGTTTAAATAAATTTTAGTGCATACATTTTATTTATTTAATGCATATTTTGGAGTTTTTAGTGCATATTTAATGCGCATATTTTTGATTTTTTGGTGCATGAAAATCTCATCCCTGGTAATTATTTATAAATTATTCAGATTTAAAATAGTCTCTATAGGTAATATTTAATTAAAAAAAGTACTTCCTGAATAAAGTATTTTAAAAAAAAAATTAATTAAAATTTAAAATTAAAAATCTTTTTAATTAGAATTTTGTATTCCCAAGAATTACTTTTGATAATAAGCTGGCAAGTGCACGGCCTAAAAAAACTTAACTGGGAACATGCTTTTGCAAGTTGTTTTTTTGCATTTTGTTTTTTCTTAACCTACTTACAACTACAATTAGTGTTGGAAGAATTCCAATCAATTGTAGTGGGGAATGTAAGAAGAGATAAACTCACTGTTTATTGTTGATGTTTTTGTTTAAACTTTGCTATTGTTACAAGTAGAACTGTTGCTTATGATTCTTATACGCTTAACAGTTTTATTTGGTTTAATATCTTTAGTTTTTCTAAAATCTTTATGGATGAAGTTTCCTGATGATCTGGCCTAAGCAACCAGTGAAATGCGCATAGGAATAGCTTATCCCATAAACAATAAATTTCAGTGTTTTTATCAAGAATAAAAAAAATGGGAATTAAGCACGAATAACAAAATCTTTAAAAAATAAGGGACTTTTTTAAAAATGTACTATTTTTAGAAAGCGGCTTTCTGGAAAAACTAAGATTTTTAAGACATATTTAAACTTTTTAAAATATGTAATTCTTAATAAGATATCTTTGAACACAAATACATATTTAAGAAGCAACACGCCAATTACAAAAAAGTTTTAATGATTTTTATTATTAATAGTGCAAAATATTTTTTAATTTTGATTGTAAAATTTAAAAAAAAAACAGTTTAGTTTGTTTTTTAAACCCTTAATTAATTTAAAATATTTTTATGAAAGCTGCGTTTTTTCTTCAGCACAAAAGTTGACAACATTTCGAATAAAAAACATTTACTGCCAGGCCCACAATGTCGACAAGAACATTTCTTTCGCATATTTATATTGAAAACAATAATAAAAAATTTAAATTTGTTTTTGTTTTCAATATAAATATACGAAAGAAATGTTCTTGTCGACATCGTGGGCCACGCAGTTAAAAACGAAAAAAATAATTAAAACAAAAATGACAAAAACTAATAAAATGCCTATACATGCGTCGTCGTGCAACTTTCTTTCCTACACCTCTTGCTAACAAACAAAATGTTGCATGCAAAAGTTGCGGCGTTAATTGTATAATGTAAACATGGTCTAAAATGAAAAATGTCTTCAACAGACAGTTCCAAGCAGTTGCAAAATTATATATGGGGTTAGAGAGGACACCTTTAGCTTTCCGATCACAACGGTGATTCGTGATTTTCCAGCAACAGTGATTAAATCACAGGTACAGAAATGTCGCTCATCTCTAGTACAGAACACTTTATAATGTTCGTTACTTTCTTGAAAATAGCCACGAGCGCTATTAAGGGTTATGTTCGTATACAAAAACACTAAAATAATAGGTATCGTTTTTGGGTGTGTGAGCCGTACGCTTAGTAATGTTCTCTTTATTTTCTAAAACTGGTTCAAACTTATTGAACATCTGTTTACGATAACAAAGAGATGTAGTTAAGGAAAAACACTATCTTGGGTTAAGAATAGTCATAAATACATAGATTTTACCTGTTGTGCACCCTGAGGATAGTCATAAATACATAAACCAAACAAGCAGATGGTTAGCAGATAATTAACTTATACCTGAAAATTGTATTACTATATTTAAGATTCGATTTGTTCAGTTTTAAGTAATATGTATTAAGATTTATTAAATAAAAATAGTATCAAAACTGTGCTCAACAAGAAAGCATCCTTATTTATATTGGTCCTTTGAAACCTTAAAGGAATTATTAAAATATTGTGCTGGTTATTCATAGAATAAAATTAAATCAGACAATAATTACAACACTAAAAAATAATATATATATAAAAAAACATACATATAAATAATATATAGAAAAAAAAATAAGTTAAAATAAGTTAAAATGTCTGAAAGAAGATTGAAACTTTTGAACACACAAAATAAAATAATAATAACAATTAAACGCATTTCAATAGACACTTACTTCGACAGTCGACAGCAAGTACGATCTCAGTTGCAAAAAATAAAAAATCTGTGGTTGGAGTTTTCCAACAATCATCAGAAAATTCTGCGAGAACATGGTTCAAAAGATCACGATTATTTTAGAGAGAATACTTTTGACAATATGGAGTCAAAAGTCAGCAAAGTATTTGAAACTGCTGGATTCTGGTTGCTTAATTCTCGTGAAAATGAAGGTCGTCAAACAGCCGAAGCACTTAAGAAGGATAAAAAAGAAGTAGTCAAACAGAATATGGCGGAATTCTCTTCAACTATAGCGGCGAAACACACGGAAAAACAACATCAAATACAACCTAGCATGAAAGCGAAAGCATTGCTGTTTGAGTTTGAAAGATGCATACGAAGGCTGAAACAACAATTCGAGGAAATTGATCAAATTGACGATAAGTTCATGTTAGAAGAAGCTAAGGAAACATGGCAAAAACAGCATGATAATATAAGCGATATCTACATGAAACTTTGTGTGGATCATTTGGTAAATGATGAAAAAATCGTCGAATGCAAGGAGGAAATTGAAAATCAACATCGACTTGCAAAAAGAAAATTGCTACAAAAGTTGAATGAATTGACGGAAGTGAAAAAAGCAGTCAGATTCAATAAAATTAAGATACCTTCTTTTAATGGGAACGTAGAAGAATGGTTGTCTTTTCATGATTTGTTCGAAAGGTTAGTGCACAAGAACAGAACTCTGTCTGACGTAGAAAAAATGTACCAGCTTAAATCTTTACTATGGAATGAGGCTTTAAATATAATTAAACATCTGCCTGTATCTGAGTCCAATTATGCAGCAGCTTGGTCGTTACTGAATCAACGATTTGACAACAGGCGAATGCTATTCCAGTCACTGATAGACAGAATAATACAGCAGCCAAATGTGATCAGCAACAACGCAGCGATGATGAAATCGTTGCACGACGTCACAAAGGAATGTATGCAGGGGTTAAGAGCGATGAAATGCAACATTGAAGGAGCAGACGCAGTCATAGCTCGTATAGTCATCCAAAAGTTAGATAACGAAGGATTAATATTATATGAGCAGCATACGAAAAAATCCAAAGAAATTCAAGTACTGTCTGATGCTCTTGAAGTTCTAGAACAGCAGTATCAAAGCCTAGAATTTGCGACAAGTAGAAGACCTGATAATTTTAAATCCAACAGCTCTAATAAGAAGCAAAAGCAAAAGACAAACGCAACGACAGTATCAATAGATAACGAATCCTGCTTATATTGCGCAAAAGGTGGTCATACAACAGAATTTTGTAGACAATTTCTTGCACTGGAAGTTGAAGATCGCCTTGAGTGGGCGAAAATAACAAAGACATGTGTTCAGTGCCTTACTCATAAATTCACTAACAACTGTTTAAGCAAGTCAACATGCGCTACCTGTGGGATGGCACATCACAATATACTACACATACCATCAGTTTTGACAAGTGTGACAAGAACCAATAACGACGTTTTATTGCCTACCGCACAAGTACGTATGATGACGGAAAAGGGAGAAAGTATCGCATTAAAGGTATCGATTGATCATGAGTCAAAGACAATTTACATTGATGAAGAATAAGGAGATCGATTATTCGAATAGTTGGTATTTTGTTGCGGATTTTCAAATAAATAAAAATTTAAATATCAAAATAAAAATTTAAAAAAAAAATTTATTTGTACAAAAACAAAACAATTCACAAAGGTACTCAGTAAAAACTTCGCCTACAAAATAATGTGTTGAGTAATCAGAAAAACATAAGAGCACTACTTACAATTCTACTGAAAGAACCAATGAATTTTACAAGGGATGTCCCAAAAAGAACGCATTCAAAAGCAAGTCATTATTTTTTTTACTCTAATACATCCAGAAAAAAGTAGTTATAGAAGTTGTGATAGATGTAGTTATAGAAGAAAGCTGCTAAATAATGAGTTAAAGAAGCTATTCATTTTGAAAAAGTAAGCGAATTTTTTACTGGTATTAAAGTAAAAAAATAATGACTTGCTTTTGAATGCGTTCATTTTGGGACATCCCTTGTAAAATTCATTGGTTCTTTCAGTAGAATTGTAAGTAGTGCTCTTATGTTTTTCTGATTACTCAACACATTATTTTGTAGGCGAAGTTTTTACTGGGAAGGAACCAATAAAATACATAATTATGACTTGGAACTTTTTAAAGAATTTTGGTTTTAAAAATTTATAGGAATTTATTAAATTTTATTTTTGAAATTTTCTCACAATTTTTTTAAAAAAAGTTTTAATTTGTTGGTGGTTCAGCATGTCTACTTGAATGCCTGAATTGGTGCATATACCAAACCATCACTAGGAAATCGTAATCATGGGTAATTCCATGTCAAATCGACCGAGAATTGGTGAGTGGGAAAATTTTTTTCGTTCATATATGTTCCTTATAGGGTAAAATTTCATAAAAATCGAAAGGGGTCGGGTCCCACTCTTGGTCGATTTGACATGGAATAACCCTAAAATTTTTAAAAAGTTACGAACAAAACCTCCCCGAAGGAAACCTGGGTGCAAGTGTCTCCAAGTCACCAGTTTTGTCGACTATTTCGGTGACATTGTCAACGAAGTGTCTAAACTACACTTCATTTGCCGCTTAATTTGGCTTAATACAAATAAAATTTTATCAATAACAACTGAAAAGTTGAAGAAATAACAAAAAATATTGTTTTGAATTCGCATTCGTACCAAAATGTTAGACTAGATTTTCTAAAATGTACTAGTGTCCCTGGTTCCAATGTCTAGATATATTCGCAAAAGAACTACCTAGTCATTATTACTAACGTCAGTAGTAGATTTTTATGACACGCACATGTTAAATGTCTATAGTAAATAACAGTATCTGGGGTATAATAATTCACTAGTAGGGATGCGATTTCCATTCAAATGCATGTTTTTTGTCGCTAGTCTAAGGTCGATGTTGACCAATTATCTTTCCGAATCATTTAATTTGGGTTAAATTCGATTTGTTTTTGCATATTTTGGTTAAAATGCATATTTTGGTTTTAAATGCATATATTTGCATATTTTAACATTTTTGACTGATATATTTTTTTAATTTACATATTATAAAAAATTTATTCAAAAAATATCCATGTAAACAAAAAAAAAATTATCAAAAAATTTTCAAACCAATAAACAAATTTTTTTGGAGCTCTGCTTAAAATACAAGATTTTCAGGATTTGGAAAAAAAAATCCTTCTATTTTTAACCAATGCAGCACCTTACAGGGCTAAGGCTGCCGATGGGCTTGAAATGTTTTACCCAAAACTGGTACATGTTACACGCGACCCGTACGTTCGCGACCGGTACTTAAGCCAATTAAACAAAAACCATTATAGATATTTTATTGTGTAAATACTGGATAGAGACCTACATTAATACACTTTTAAAATAAATTGATCTCTTTTGAATACTCCGTTCCATATTGCAGATTTTTACAATTCACTACTCTCAGCCAATGATGAAATCTATCTCGATGAAATCCATCTTTTGTAATAAACATAGAGCTACCCAAGTGCTATCGAATCGCAAAAAAAATGCTAGGGAAAGATTTGTTTTCTATATTTTTTGTACATCAAAAACGTACGAACGTACGTTCGTGAGCCCTGGAAATGCCCATATTCTATAAATATTTTCGATTTTTTAGTGCATAATAATCTCATCTCATCACTAGTACTGGTGAATGTGTCAATAGTGAGTCAGTACAGATTCACAAGTGAAATTTCCTGCAGGGCTTTTAGCCAAGAATATAAAGTAGTAGTGATTTGCTTTATTCACAATAAAATTAATTAAACCGCATATCAGCAACATTAATGCCATTGAGGTACGAAAAACTTTGAATTATGTTCGTACACCGCTCACCATTGACAGTAACATTCTGACCATCAAAAAACAAACGACAAAAGCTTGTGGATTCTCCTCACTTCAAATGCGCTAATTCTGCTGATTTACGTACCCATTTAACCAGAAATGGACTTCATCGGAAAATAAGATTTTGTATGGAAATTCAAAATCAATATCAATTTGTGCTTAAGCCTATTCGCCGAATTGGCGGCGCATACGATGGTCGTTTGGCTTTAATTCCTACACAAGTTAAATCTTGAAATCTTTTAAGCCAAGATTTTTCGAAAAATCTTCCATCAAGTGGAAGGGCACAACCCCAGTTGCTGAGAACGGCGACGAATTGATTGATTAGGATAATCTTCAATGCTTTCCTGAACAGCGGCTACAGCTTCTTCAGTGCGCACTGTTCGGCGTCTCACGGGATGCACATTATCAGAAATAGTAAATGTGGTCCGAAAACAATCTTTCGTTTTTTGAATTAGCCGCTCTAAACGACGATTATGTACGCCATAAAATGGAAGAAGTTCACGATGAGTTTGACGAATAGAACAATTATTTTGATTAAAAATTTCAACAATTAGCACGCGTCGCTTGGTGTAAGTCGATTCGTAATGAAATTGCAATGCAAACTTAACAAAAAGCAGCTATCAGCTGTTAAATGGGTGCTCAAATAAAGAAGTGATGCCAACTCAAAGTTGTCACACTCTAAAAAACACGCTTTACTGTGATTGAAAAGTACTACATATTAAGTATGTAGTACATAATATAAATTTTCATATGTCTGGGTTAACACTACGAAAGTTTTCTTTTAAAAATTCTAAGTGTATTAGTGAGAGGGGTGAAAAGAACAGCATGTTCTCTTCCCCTCTCACCAATAAACTCGGACTTTATGAGAGAAAAATTTCATAGTTTGAACCGAGACTAACTTTATTTCAAGACAAGAAATTTTGATCGATTTTCTAAAAATGTTGTTCTGTTAACAAAGCGGACTTTGCAAGTGGACTCAACTTTTTTCTTCAAATTACTAAGTAATTCCTCTTTCATACATGCTGCTCTGAACATGCAAATAAACTCTTCAAATACCATGACATTTTATAAGTCATGGTATTTAAATGTCCCCGACTTTAAGTGCCATCCTATTGTAAACGTGAATTTTTGGTATGTTTCTGTAGCTGGCAGAATAATAATGACGTTGCTGAAGAAGGAGAAGCCCTAGTGAAATTGAAAAGGGTTACACCTTTTGTTATAAAATCATTATTTTCTTTTATGAATATTTTAATGAGCGTTAGATTTTGTGTTGCGCTGCATTCAAACCAAAAATAAAAAAGAACGAGAATTGCTTTCCAGGATGCTAACTAGTTATGATTGTTACATTGTTTTTAGCAGAGGTGGATTATGTGTAATTAAAAAATGTTTAAAATACGAGAAGTAGTCGTTTAAGTTTGATAATACAAGTGCTGGAGTGAAAGAAGTATGAGTCTGAATGTAGTGAGTGGATGCTGGTGGATGGTTGCGAGTGTAAAAGTATTTAAAAGCAATTAAGGATTTCTGTTTCTAACGAAAGAAAACTTACAATAAAATTATTTTCTAAAAAACTATTTAGTGAAGAAAAAAACAGAAAAAAATAAAGAAGAAAATAGAACGGAAAATGAAAGTGCTTTAAGTAAATAAATAACATTGAGCAAAATTTTCATATTAAATTGCTTTTAAAAATGCATGAGCATAGAGAACATTTGCAGCAACATAAAATTTAAATTTACCTAAAACAAAAAGGAAAAGTTACTCGTATCAACAAAAAAAAAAATGTCAATGCACAAAAACCAATTATTTATTTTATTCATCGAAATAGGTCAAAACAAAAATCGCTTTCAACAATCTACCAACAACCACTCTTTTTACTCCTGTTCTGGATACAAAGATTTTATTGTAATATCCCGACAGGAAAAAAATGGGCAAAGAGGCCTTATAGTAGGCCTTATTTAGCAGACTCAATCCACTCATCGCCTGCCTCACTCTGCTCTTATTTATTTTCTACACAGATTGTCATGGGCAGCAACCCCTTTCATAATCCCTTCTAACTACAGGAATTCTAAAAGGCGACCGACTTCAATGGATGCTAGTTACCAAAAATAAGTAAACGTGTTAAAATGCGTTTAACCCTTGTGTTAATATCCAACTTTATTCACAATGTTTAGCACCCGGGCTATAATGTATTAATTATCAATATTTTTATGAAATAAAATTAAATTTTTAAACGTTTTAAAAGCGTATTAAATTAAATTTGTGTTAAAATATGATTTTTAAACTTTGTATTGCATAAAGGCTAAATTTTTAAACTTTTTATACAGGACAGTAGTTTTTAGTATAACAGTTGAAAATTGTTTTTCATACATGACATGTAAATGAGACTTCCTCGTTTTATAATACTAACGCTTTGGAAACTAAACTTAAGTAATTGTATGATACAGAATAAAGTTTATTGCATTTTTTTAAAAGTTAAAACGTGTTTGTGTTATCCCATAAAGTGTATTGTATTGTATTGGGTACCGGGGTACCCTGGTGCGCATGTTGCGATGGTTAAAGTTTAAGCAAATTTTTTTGAGTATTAAAGGAGCAAAACAATAAATCTAGAATCTGAATTCGCTTTCTTTTACGTTAAATAAAGACGATCCAGAAGCTTGTTTAAAAATTTTAATTCTTAATACATTTTTTTCATGTAAATATATCTAGGTGGGTACTATGGCACCCGGGTATTAACACAAGGGTTAAAGGCAAAGAAAATATTCGCCAAAATTTATATATAATTAATAAATTTTAGCTTTCGTTACTTGTGCGTTTTGCATAAAGTTATAAAAAACGTCATGTACCTATGTCGATGAAATATTTTGGCTTTATGAATAAACATAATTAAACATAAAATTCTTTCAGTGATGATACACTCACAATATTTTGAACGTAAAATTAATTAAAATTGTAATATAAAATAAATGAAAATTCAGTTAAAACCCGGCCTACTTATTTTTCATTTAGTTTTAACGAAAAGTTCAATTAGATTTTACTGTCAAAAATTCAACCCGATGTCCGTAAAAACAAAAGAATATTTATTTAGTTATTTTATTAAATTCAGTAATTTTCGTTTACTCCACAAAAGAGCCGAATTTCTAAAAAATACCAGACAGGCTTGTTTTTCGATTGAAAAAAAGAGAGAATATTATTATTTACTTACCCCGTTACACACGATTGTTTTACTTTTGTTGTAATGACACCGTTTTTTACAGAAGAACTCTCAATTATAAGGCACAAGCGTATTTCTTTACGTAAGAGTAACTAGACAAAAAAAAAAAAAAACATAGAGTGTCTCAGTAAGAGTGCATTTTTTAAATTTAGTGTCATTTTTATACCCTCCACCACAATAAGTTGTGATGATGGTATACTAAGTTTGTCATTCCGTGTGAAATTTTTTTATTATTCACCTCAGACCCCATAAAGTATATATATTCTGGCTCCTTGAGTAATTCTAAGTCGATTTAGCCATGTCCGTCTGTCTGTCCATCTGTCAGTCTGTCCGTCTGTTGAAAACACGCTCACTTTCGAAAAACACAAAAGAAATAAATTGCTTGTAGTTATCCTAAGCAGTTTGGGATAGAAATCCAGCCAAATCGGTTCAGTGGGATCAGAGCTATGAATGAAAATGTGGAACCACAACTTTAAAAAATTGATAATTTTGTTACAAAAACTAACATAAATGAATAAAAAATTCACGAAATGATATGAAATTTTGCAAATATTCGTTTTATTCGACTGGAAATCACACTGTAAAATTTCATGAAGATCGGTCGATAATTAACCCTAGGCCCCACATAAACCCTACTCCCGGAAAACAGTTTAGTACGCCTACAGCCGTAATTATTAATGATATCATAAAAAAATTTGGCACGTTACAGTTTTTTAGGACTAGAAATTTCACTAAAAAATTTCGTGATGATCGGTCCATAATTTACCCTAGGCCCCATATAAACCCTACTCCCGGAAAACATAATAATAGCTTTTGTCGGTCAATAATTTAATATAGGGTAAGCTGCAACCAATTTTAATGCTGATGTTTGTTTTTATAAAGATAAATAAATAATTAATAGACATCATATAGATATCACTCCTGAAATATTCAAATTGTCGGTGGAGGGTATCAAAGATTCGGCACAGCCGAATATAACACTCTAACTTGTTTTTTATGCAAGTAACATCTCTAAAATTTGGCAGCTGTGACAGATGTTTATTCCGATTATTAAAAATCGAGCGCTTTCCGAAAGAACAACGCGTTATAATTGTGAAAAATAGGTGTTTTTAATTTAAAATGAAAAAGAGAATTCTTACTGTGGCACCTTTTAGAACAACTTTTTTCCCTTACCAAAGAAGGAAGTAACAAATGTCACTAAGAGCAAAAAAAATTTAAACTGAACAATTTCCTTTCTTTCTGCTTTAAGAACAGAATAGCGAATTTTTAATGAATATTTCGGAAGGTTTCTTTTAAAGGAATGTATACCTTCTAGAAGGCATATTTCTGAATAGCAGGATGTCATAAGAAACGAATCTTTTAGAAAGGAGTATAAAGATTTTTAAATAGCCCTGCCACCTGCGGTCCTTTCAATCTTTACCCCTGGGTTATGTTTCTAACAAATAAAAGTATAGAAATTTATTTGTGTAAAAAATGTATTTCATAATAAAATTAAGATTAAAATAAAAAAATAATTTTGTATGCAATATTTCTAAATATGTACAGTGAAATTTCTCATGACCTGCTTTCAAAGCAACCATTGAAATGTGTCCGTAAAATAGGGGTGGCCTTTTATAAGAACTCAATACTGCCCTTGTGGACCACTTCCGGGATTAGCAAATATTGACCGTCGAAAGGGGTGTCCGTTATGGGAGATTACACTGTTATTACTTTGTGGTAGAAGAATACATACAATAATTTAGATGAAAAAATTAAAACAAATTATAACAGAATATAAAAAATAACTAGAACGAGTCTAAGCAGCACAAAATTTAAACAAAAAGATTAATAGCAAAATATTTAAATATAAATCGTTATCTCTTATGGCGTAACTACTGGCAACTTCATAATCTTGAAATAGAAAAAGATTTCTATTGTCAAGTTTTATGCCGAATAAGAAAAAGTAATTTGCGGCAATTCCTGGGGCCTAATTCTGCCAGTCGTGATCGAGTACTTTCTCGATTCGAAAGCAATTTTATTTTTAATTCTTTCGGTCGATACTGAACGAATCGAATTATTTTTTCAGTATTGTGAATCTCAAATTAATGCTTTACAACACTGAAGAAATAATTCCGATTCGTTCAGTTTTCACTGAAATAATTAGATATTAAATTGCTTTTAAATCGAGAAAGTACTTGACCACGACTGCCAGAATCAGGCCCCTGATTTATGGTTTTAAATAGAATTTATGAGCAGTGCGTTGTATTAAAGGCCAGAGTTTGAAAATCAAACAAACAAAAAAAATCATATGTGCGACAAAACGTTTGCGTACAACCACAATTACAATTGCTATGCGTAACTATTTGTCGCACAATTTTAATAGTGTGGCGAGTGTACAAGAATTAAGAAAATACTCATCAGACAGTACTTGTTCTTTTCAAAAGCTCCTACTACATTTCCCCTTTATTTGTTGAATTCTAGTGATTTGTGAATTTAGCAATACCAAAAAAACTCAAAATACCAATTTTCTTGCGATATAAATATTCAACCTAAATTTGAATAAAACTTCCCTGGGAATTTACCCTGCTCATTAAAATTAAATTTTTAAAGGGAAAGTTTAAATAATTCTCACTGAATTTTTTTCATAACGTTTTTTTTGGTGATATTTTCTTGTCTGAAACGGTGAAAAAAGTTTATTTTTCCTAAAATCGCTTAAAAATATATTTCAAGAGTTGTTTGATGTATTTGTTTTTTCTAAACTATCTCCAGTTGGCCACGTCTTTAAGACATCCTCGAAGACCAATGCACGACAATATTAATTCCTGCACGACATGTGAGGGACAGCGGAAACAAATCGTCAACGACATTTTCAAACAAGTGTCGCGAAAATCGTGCACGACACAAAGAAAGACAATGTCGTCTACTTTGTCGTCAACTACTACATGACATGCATGACAATGTCATCTATTTTGACGTCCACGACAAAAATTATTATGTGGTTATTTATTTCAGGCAGTTTTTTTAGTATAGTTGGAATTTTAATTTCTGTTATATCTTCTATATTCGACTCTTATAAGCAATCCTAAAGTTGACAGTGAAGTATTAACTGCTTGTAATCCATTTTCCAGGACGCGAATAACTTCATCAGTTAGAGCTAATTGGTAAATTTTTTGTAGGTATTTAAATCAACAATTAAAAAAAAGAATGTGAGAAATTTAAGAACACCAAGCAAGTGATTGAAAAGCATCCAAGAAAACGTTGTCGTCAATGGCATTTATACAAGAAAACTTATAAGACAGTGTCGGTCATACTGTCCCACATAGAGTTTAATAGGGGACAATTTTTAAGACAATGTCGCTCATACAGTCCCACATAAAGCTAAGTATGAAGAGCTATGGATTTGTTTTAAAATTCGTTATATTGAATAAGAAGAAAAAATATTACTTTTAATCTAGTATTTTTATGTATGAAATTTTAGGCATTCATATGTATGGTCAGTATTTGAAAGTATCTATGTTCAAATGGCTGATGAAGATAATAAAAATCTTCGAGAAAATTGTTTTTCGTTTTTAAAAACGTTTTTGAAAGAATCAATAAATATAATTCGTTAAAACATGAATATATATATATATATATAGACTGTTACAGTCTAATTTATAAACGCATCATTGCAGCTTTATAAGTCATTAATAAGCAAAAGTCGAAAAAAGAGTATTTATAAATGTTTAATAGCCTATTAAACGTTTAATAAACATATCATAAATTTGAAATATTTATTGTAGCCTTTACCCTACTTTAAGCGTTTAATAAGTTGACATTTCAATGTTTGTTAAAATAAAATTTTAATAATTGCACGAAAAATTAAACATTTTTGTCTTTTTATTTATTTTAATAAAAAAGTTTAATACGCATACATTTTTTTTCTCTAGAAAAACGATAACTAGTGTTTGAATTAATTTTAAATATAAACTGCTCGATAGATTTTTTTGCTAAAATAATGTGGGTCGCTAGATATGTTTTCTGTTGAAACTTAAAGTCGTTATAACTTTTTGCATAAAATATAAAAAGCTATTAAGATTTATTTCAAATATTGCAAACCTTTTTTAACCATTCATTACAATTATATTTTAAAATGTCTTTCAAATAGGTAAAGTATTTGTTAAAGCAAACACAAAGTAGAAACCGCACGGAACAAAAATGTTTTGTTCTACATGCTTTGAATGGAACATGCAGCACAGCAATTACAAACAATAATATTTTAAATTTTGCATCAAAAATTTGCTCCATAGCACATAAAGTGACGAAAGAAGCAAAACAATGTTAAGAGAACTGTAAAATTAAAGATATCAGGCAATGCTAGAACTCAAAGTCTCTTAATATATTCGAGCTATCAAAAAAGGGATTAAATGTTAAAAAAAGAGGGCGCTATTATTGTTATATAGAATTGATTTAAAACTATTTTTTTGTAAAAATGTGTCCACCAGAAACCTCCAGACGAAATTAAATTTATAACTTTATAAATTTATTTCAGCAATTACCAAAAAAGCGCTTATAACAAATTAAATTGAAGTTAAAAAAACAATTTGTAGATTTACTGCCGTATTTTAAATGAGTCAACTATTAAACTTGAAAGCGGAGAGTTCAAAGGTATTTTGTTGGGAGACTCAGGATATAAGCTGCAGACTTATTTATTCTCCCCACTATCCAAACCACAGAATGAAAAGGAGAACAAATATAATGCTGCACAGATAAGCAATAGAAACTCTGTTAAACGTTGCTTTGGGGCTTGGAAGCAACGATTTCGCTGCTTGTTAGATGGGTTGCCGGTTTATCTGGCAAAAGGGAAAACATTGATTATCGCCCTAGCAGTACTTCACAACATTGCTATTGAGGAAAATGATATTGTTCCAGGTAAAAACATTTTAACCTAAAATATTTTGGCAGTTATATGTGGCTAAAAATGTTTTGTTAAAACTTAGGAGGTTTTATTTTCAAATCATCTGCGTATAAAAAATGTATAATAAAAATTGGTTAAATTATTCATTAAACATAAAGCTGTATAATCTTTTGTGGAACCAACAGAGTTTGAGCAGTAAAAATTTGATATTGCTAATAAATGATTTACATATTTCGCTTCTATTTCAATATGTAGTATGTATTTTATTAACAAAAAAAAAAACATAAAATTATTTTAAATATTACGTTTTAAAAAACAGAAATTCATTTTAAATTGAAAACAAAACAGAAATTCACTTAAAATTCGTTCGAGACAAATAGGAAGTTTTGCCAGTGAAGCGTTTTAGATAACTGCAACTTACACATATACAAATGTATATCCAATATTTGTTTAATACTAACTGCAAAAATTCTTTTTTTGTTGCTTAAAGTAGACTACTATAAACTATTTTATAGTAAACATTGTTCCTCTTTTGTGTTCACTAACTATTTTTACTGTGTTCAAAGTAAATATTAAGCAAAACATATATTTTGGCGACTTTTTTTTAAATTTTTGGCGTATTTTAGCGATACTGAACAAATTTTTTTTTAGAATTTATAAAAAAATATTTTTAATACATAATTCTAAAAATATGTATTTTATTTTAAAAAACTGAAAATCAAAGGCTCTGGCGATTTTTGACATTGAATTTGGCGAAAAAGGTCAAAATCAATCTGACAACCCTGTGTGTATGTATTATTTTTTTTAGTTTTGTACTTATTTTTTGTCAAAGCTTTAATATACGTATTCGAATAAAATTTATTTTTTCTTCTATTTTAATGACAATAATGCGTAGGGATTTTTGTAAGGGAAATTTTTTCAACTTGTAGGGAAAAATCGGATTTTTTTTAGCATGTGTAGGTATTTTTTCGAAAAATCCACTGACAACACTGCCTTAATCCCAATTTAAAAAAAAAACCCCCAGCAACAAAACGAAAACCACTTACATGGCAACTTTTCTTTGTCATCCATAAACACTTTTTTGGTTAAATAGACTTTGCCGTTTGGTATGACAAAAAATTGTCAGGTGAAGACTTCATGTAAGTTCTACAACAGCATTTATAGGAAATTTTTAGGTGTGTTGTTTGACAGTTTGAAATACAAAAGTTAAAGCATAAAAACATTCGATCAGCTTTCTGAAGGACCAAATACACCTACCAAAATACTCACCAATACTCAGTGAAAATGTGTTTCTATGTGTGACACAGTCGATGCTGGATGGAAAATCAAAAAAATTTGATATGCAGCACACGTAAACGAGTGAATTTGCCAGCATGACAAGCATTTGAAAAGTGTATTTGCCGCTTGAAAAATTGTTATGCCGCTATGCCGATACCGATACCGAAATAAAGAAAAGTTTAACACCGATACCGAAATTCGTTTCGGTATCCAATCTTGCAAAAAATACATAACATAAAAAATACTAATAACCAAAAACCCATAATAGGAATTTTATTTCAAATCCCTGCAAATAAATGGAAGCTATCCCGTAAGGCAATAGTTAAGCAATATCCCCAAATTGTCATCTAGAAGAAAATAATCAAAGTAATTTTTTATTTCCTTTCTTTTATAGTTTTTTAAAAAAACTTCAAAATTTTGAAAGAAAAAAACTTTAAACTATTTACTAATATACATACATATGTATATCAATTTGTATATCAAAAAATATATAAATCAAGGCGTAATCTCCACGGTAATGAATTTTAAAGCTATGAAATTTTTACGAAGAACGAAGAAAGATTAAACTCAAGTGTCTTGCATTTGGTAAATAAAAATAATGTTTTTCGTTTCTGTAACAATGCAATACTTTCCTGTTCTCTATTGTTTCTGATTTTTTTTTTATAAATTATATTATTTGTAACTATAAATTATATAATAAACAATTTAATTTGAAATAAATCTGTGGTTATATGTAAATTTATATACAGTAAAAATTCGATAATCCGGAGTAGCGAACTATCATGCTGTGATTTGAATAAAAAAAATAAATAAAAACGGGTGTTATTCAATCCGGATTATAGAGTTGCAATCAATCCGGATTATAGAATACGCAACAGAATGTACTAATAAAGCGACCTCACAAGCGCAGCTGTTTGTAGTGATTTTCTTCGTGTGTGACGTTTGTCGTCATTTTTTTTGTTTATTTACTTTTTTTCATAAGGCATTTTGGCATTTGCCGTCTCAATTCTAGCAACAAAAGCCTGTTGTTTTTTCTATTGTTGCATTGTTGTAGTACTGAGGTCACTTTGTTAATACATTTTGATACGCAATGACTGTATTTTTCAAAGCATGCTTTGATTTGAATAAAAAAAATAAATTAAGACGGGTGTTATTCAATCCGGACTACATAGTTGCAATCAATCCGGATTATAGAATATGCAATGAGCTGCAAAATTCTGTCCGGATTACCGAATATTCCGGATTAGTGGAGTCCGGATTATCGAATTTACACTGTATTTCAAAATGCAAAATTTTCTTTTTATCATCCTAATGATATTTTGGAGATATTTTCTTATAAGTTGTTATCTGGCAATATTGCTTGCTTATCATCTAGCAGAATCGCTTTCGTATTGCCTAGGAGTATTGCCATCGAGACACGTTTCTTCCCGAAGGAAGTATCTTTCGCAATACGAAATCGACTATTGCCGCAATAATATTTTTCATCCAGCCAATACATTTAGTGTATTTGCGTGTTTGCTGGGATTGATCAATTTTTATTTCATATATACTAATCGATTAATCGCGCGAATAATTATTCGAGGTTAAAATTTTTTCGGTTAATCGAATAATTTTGTCTAATTTAGAAGTTTAAAAATAAGACCAAAATTTATATATTTTTTAACATAAAAATTTTATTAAAAAGAAACAACCAGGGGCATAGTTGCCAATTTAGCGCTAGATTTAGCACTTTTTAACATTCGAAAAGTCGCATATTTTTTTCTTCGCGCTTTTTTTTAAAGAGCGCTAAATAAGCGCTTTTACAGATATCCAACAATTTTGTACTTTTATTTGCAAACATTAAAATCAAGACACATTCAACCAAAATTTGTTTCCGTTTTTTAGATACTTTTGATATATAGTTAAGCAAATCAATCAAAAGTTTCTTATTTTTATATTTAGTTTTCTTCAACTAACTAGTGCTACACGTTTTTATGAAAAAAATTCAGACTTTTCTTTGTATTTTGCAAGGCGAATTCAACTACAGGTGATGTCGGAACTACAACAATCCAAAAACAACAGAAATAAATTATCTCGAAACGTCAACCAGGGTTGCCGAACATGGTATTTTCCGACCAAATTTGGTCGGATATTTTTGGTTTGGTCGGATTGTAGGCCAAACCTAATTTTGGTCGGTTTAAGAAAATGTGTAACATAAACTTATTTTAAAAAATTAAGGAAATTAGACGGAAAGCAGACAATTGCAAATCTCATAGCTTTTTTTTACCAAACACAAAAACTGACATTGACATTGAAATGTATTACGTTAGTAGCAAGTTATTTTGACGGTGTTAGTTTTATAAAGGATAGTTTTGTCATCTTATTCGAGCTTACCAAGTCAGATGCCATTGAAAATTGTCTTCTTATAACGGACGTTAATAACACAGACTTCAGTAAAGCTTTTGATAAAGTCAACTATAGCCTTCCTCTTAAAAACTTCCCATAATGGGTTTTACTAGCAACAGTCTTCGCTGGCTTGAGTCATACCTTATTTATAGGAAACAAAGTGTTCGTTTTATTAGTACAACATCAAAGAGCATCATCATCAATTCTGGAGTACCGAAAGGAAGCCACCTTGGTCCAATCTTATTTTCACTTTTATAAATGATCTGCCGAGTGCAATACACAATGGTAATGTGTTAATGTATGCCGATGATGTGAAAATCTTTTTGAGCTACAAAAAATCGTCGGAAATGCTCCATCTCCAACATGATTTGGATAATTTTTATAACTGGTGCAATATCAACATCATGAATCTCAATTTAACAAAATGTAAGCATATGCGTTTTTGTAGAAAATGGAATCGTCTGGGTATCTATACGTTGGGTGACTGCCAACTTGAATTAGTTAAATAGGTTTTGGATCTTGGTGTTTTACTTGATTCAAAATTAGATTTTATAAAACACATTACATCAATGATAAACAAAGCTCGTGGTGTACTTGCCTTTATAAAGCATTGGGCTAAGGAGTTCACTGATCCTATGATTACAAAGCTGTTATATACATCTTTGTTAAGACCTATCATCGAATATGGCTCTATTATCTGGGATCCTGATTATGATGTTCACATAAACCGAATAGAATCTGTCCAAAAACAATTTTTTTGTTCTGCTTAGGAAACTCAACTTGGAATCCTTCTGAATTACTTCCATCTTACTCTGTAAGACTTGCACGTGTTAAATTACCATCACTAGTAAGGCGAAAAAAAATTCTTAACATTGCGTTTTTAGTTAATTCGTTTAATGGTCACGTTAGTTCTGAATTCCTGCTTAATAACGTTAAACTCAACATTTCCCAGCGATCAACTCGGAATTACATTCCATTATATCTTCAGGCCTTTCACACAAACTATGCAAATTCTGATCCTTTTCGGAGAATATGTAAAGATTTTAATGAAATGTATGATTTAGTTGACTTCTCTTTAAGTGCCAGTGTCATTAAACGTAGTATTATCTTGTTTTTAAATACATAAACTAATAATCTTGTTTGTAATTTAATTATAGTCTGTAAGGATTTAAAGCCATAGACTTAAATAAATAAATAAAAAAATTATAAAAAACTTTTAATCAACAAACAATATTCCTAAAAAAAAATTTGATCAAGTTGGCAACAAACGGCGCTCACGCCTTGACTGGAACTGTTGGTATAATTTGTTTTCGTAAGTTAGCCGAACGAAGTCAACGTTCAGAAATAGATGAACAGGCACGTAATCTTACTTAGCAATGCAAAAAATATTAAGGTTCTTTGTGGTAATATTTAAAGTTTTTTCACATAATCCTAAAAGAATAACATATTTAAAAGAATTTCAGAAATTCTATCTTGTATTAGCTGTTTCTTATACAAGATGGACTTCTTAAAGAAAGATATTGTAAAAATCATATTAATAAAACTTGGTTCTTAAACATTTCATTAAGTTTTTTATTTAAAGTTTATTTAACAAAAGGTACATTATGTAATAAAAAAAGAAAACGTTAAAAAAAAAGCTTCAAAATTTAAGCTAGTCTTCTAATAAGATCTTTAAAAAGAGTATACTGTTTAAATGTGTATGTTTCAAACGATTTTATTCTTTTGTTTTGATTTAAATACTTTTAATAGTCTTGTTAAGGTCTGGTAAAAGGTTGTTTCAATTCGTCTAAAAAAAATCATCTTCTTCTTCCAAATCATTGTGGTAAAAGTCTGTACTAAACATTATGTGCGTTCGTTTACTTTTCCAGTAAAATCCCAGTAAAATCCTGTAGGTGAGTAATATGAAAATCTTACAAATTTATGTGTACGCGAACGCATTTCATTAAAATCCAGTACAAATTTGTACAAATTTTGGGGTAAACGAACGCAGCTATAATTAAGCGGCCCATACACTTCCAATATTATTTTATATGATATTGTATTGTTTTGTACAATGTTGCCAACACACTTCACTTTATTTTCGTTGTGCAATAAAAATCAAAAGTTCATTTGACTGTTGCCAATATATTGTGCCACCTTCGAATATCACATACACATTGGCGATATAATTGTATAATACGTAAAATTTAACAATATTATTGCAAGTGTATGAGCCGCTTAAAAAATAGATAATTCCTAAGCTCTTTGGTTTCAGTCTTTTAAACTTTATTTTAAAAAATTGTTACTCGAAGGATATGTTCCTGAGTTAAGAAACAATAAAGGGTATTTAAAATGTACTGGCTTGTTTTTTACTTAAAAAACAAATTTTCGATTAATCGACATAAGTAATTCGAATTATTTGTGAATCGAAAAAAAGCAATTATAAATTATTCGAACTGTTAGTCGCCCAAAATTAATCGATTAATCGAACAACGGTTAATCGTTTGAATATCCTATTATATATGTAAATAATTTGGGAAAACGGAAACACTCTTAAAAGGCGTTTTATGCGCATTAAATATTAAGTTGGAATTTTCAAAATATGCCCCAAAAAACCAACAAAATATTTAGCTGAGCCAGCTCATTCACATTCTGTTTGAGACTTTAAATCCGCTTAGGGCACGATTTATTAATTTTCAACTGTATTCCATAAATAATTTTAATAGCTTTTCGTAATGTTATTTTAAGTTCTTAACTTTCTTTTGTTTTTTGTATTACATATTAAGAAAATTGACCGGAAAGTTAATGTGTTTACAAAACAAAATTCCTTTTATTTAACTTATTTCTAGCTTGTCGTTATGAGAAGGGTGCCTGGTCGGAATGTACTAGCGGACAAATGACGCGGGAAGATAAACTAAAAGCAACAGGCGATGTTGAGTCAAGCTGTGAGCCAGTGCGCAGTATTAAGAAAAAATGTAATCCCAATAATGGTGCCAGCAAACAGGCTAGTGGCAGTGGCAGTGGCAGTGGTGGTAACGGAAAAAAGGAGCGTAAAAACAAAGAAAAAGGTAAAAGATTTTAACACTTGGGTGTCCTAAACAATTAGCTTAATATTTTAACATAATTTCAATTTTGCTTTCCTTTTAATTATTCTAGGTGCCCGTCGTGTTGTAAAGAACTAAAAAACCACAAAATAAACATTTTAAATAAAACTTAATTTTTAAATTAAGCGCATTTTACAAAACAAAATTAATTTTAAGTAAAATTTGTACGCAATAAGATACACAAAAAAACCATAAATTCGAAAATTTCATATTATGTACTACAAACAAACATAACTATGTACAATAAATTACATTTAAATTATAACTTTTTTATCATATCCATTATTAAAAAAAATATTATTAAGTTTAAATACTTACACATACCAACAAACAAATTGCAAATTTAAGTTATAGTTTTTTATATTATGTAATCCAATGAAAAATTAAATAAACATACATACATATTTGCATAAATTTATATAAAACATAACTAATTAACATATACTTTATTATAGTTTAATACAAACCGTAAATGAAATTTTAATCTTTTACAAAAATATTTTTAGTAATAAAATAAAAAAAAATAATGTGTTTTACTTGTTTTATTTAAAATCATTGATTGGTTATTTTTACCAGGAACAACTCTCAACATACACAAAATTTTAATAACTTTTACAATTAAAAAAATCTTGCACAATGGTCCTTTTTTTAATAAGTGAAAAATCCCAGTCTAAGGCATTTATATCTGGGAGCTTAATCTTTGACTCGGGATCAAAACTGTATTAGAATTTTTAGTGTTTTTGGAACATTACGAATCAAATTTTTTTGCTCAACTTTAACAAATTTGTCTGTAAATACTGTCGTTACATATTATCAGACGATGCTTATATGTACTTCACGGTTCATAAAGATGGTACCATTGTACTTTCTTTGGTACAATTCAAAACTAAGAAGTATGCTAGTACCCCCGTGACTCATTTGGTACTATTTCCAAATTTTTTAAACATATTTATAATTAATATAAAATGGCAACTCGTATTTACTGGCCATTGAATATGAGCGGAGTTTAGGGTTTGGTGCAAATAGTCTTGCGAAAATGCAAAATGTCGTAGCTTTTTTATGAAATCTAAGGGAAACTCAATTTTTTGTTGTTGGATATGCTATGATATTTTGCATTTGCTCTTTTACAAGACCATTTGCAGCAAACACTGAACTCCGCTGTTGTGAATAGATTTTTGCACTTGTTCATTGAACGATTGCTTATACCACATTCTAAATTTAGTATCAGCGGCAGCATATAAGCATGCATTTTCTAATGATATTGACAAGTTTTTAAAAGATATAGAAAACCACTTCTGCAAAAGTTCTAGTAGAAGAGACGACTTACTCTCAATTCAAGATTATTTTGGAACGAACTCATAATATTTTCAAATATTCGTCAGCAAGATGGTTGTAATAATGGGAGCCCACTCCATTATTATTTTACTCCGAATTATTTTGAAGAAGATTTTACAAGCTTTAAATTAAATTTTATTATACCCAGACTTTCTGCTCCTTTCCGGTTTCTGCAGTACATATTGAAAATGGTAAACACAATAAATTTGGAAATGCAATCCGAAGATGCTCGTATGCACATATTTTTAGAACGCTTAAAAATTTTATTTCCGTTTAAAATTCGAGATTGCATATTGAGAAATATTCGTCAATTTTCCACAAAAAAGACGATAAATTCTAAAGCGGCTCATACACTTGCAAAATTATTGTATATGATATTCGCCATATTACATATTTCCATTTTGTCCTATATTATGTAATAAGTCGCACAATGGTTGCATTTATTCAATAAAAAGGTGAACATAACCTATAGCAATAACATAAACAGCATTGTAGCCAATGTAGCCAACACACTTCACTTTCTTTTCGTTGTGCAATAAAAATCAAAAGTCTTTTGATTGTTGCCAATATATTGTGCCACCTTTGAATATCACATACACATTGGCGATATAATTGTACAATGCGTAAAATTGAACTATTTTATTGCAAGTGTATGAGCCGCTTAAAAGATGTATGAAAACGCTATCTGGCGGCAATCAAAAATAAATGGTCTTCTCGACCCTAAAAACCGCATGATACAGGTCTGGCTAAACCAAATACAATTGTTTTGCCTCTAGTCTTGAAAATTTTTGAAAACTAACTATTTTGAAAAATCCGAGGGCTCGAAATTCATTTTTGACCTATGGTTTCTTTGGCAAAGTTTCTTGGATTGACTTATAAGTCAATAATTATAGAATAAGAACGCGATGTGCGTTTGACGCGAAACAATTTTACCCACCCTATTATTATGTTTAATAAAAAAACATGTATTTGTTTTTGCTATCTATTCTTTAATGTTCAAGCAAGATGCGTTTGACGTTTGGCTACAACAGTTACGTCCACCTTATATCGCTCCTTCCAGCATGGTCATATCTCAAAAAATTAAAAATTTTAGGTTACTTAAGCAAAAGTGTTCCTTCATAGCTTCCTTTAATGTTAAAAAAAAATCAGAAGTATATCTGAAACTGAACCGAAGTTATAGCAAAATATAATTTTTTAGATCTGTATATAAGGGTACATTTTGAAAACTTTAATCGCATTTTGCCAAGTTTGATTTTTTTTTTTCGAGATATGACTATGGGCCTGTTCGTAAATGCATCACTGCACTGCATAACATGATTATTATGCGATGACTTTGCTAATCAGCTGTGTATGATGCTTTTATTTGCTCATTTGATTGTTTGCATTGTTTGCATACTTACTCTTCCATTGCATCAGACATTTTTATGATTTATATTTGCTTTCGTTTGCGCCTAATCTACTGCTGTGTTGCATTTTCGACCATGTGACAGCTGCAGTGTTGCCACTGTTTGCATTTATGAACATACTGCACATCATATGCAGCGCAGTGATGCATTTACGAACAGGCCCTATGTTGCAATAAAGGAAGCGATATGCACAATGTGCGAGCTTTTACAAAAGAGCTTTCGTGCTTCCACACAGACGAAAGTACAACAGCCATTCAGATCACGGTGACAACTAGGGATGGCAAACGGGAAATCCCGGGATTTTTCGGAATTGACAAATCCCGGATCCCGGGATTTATTTTTTTTTTTAATCCCGGGATTTTTAATATATCAACTTTTGTGTACAAAAATGTTCGTTTTTTTTAAATTTTTATACTCTATACAAAAAAAATTATTAAAAATTATAATTCAGTTGTATTTTTTTTATAATTCTTATTTTTGAGTTACATTTTTTTTGACACACAACGATTATTTAAAATTTATATTTTTTGCTTGATATATGACGAATATTTCATGATTTTGATATTTTAATTAATGATCACCATTTTTTTAAGTTGAAACGAAATTTGCAGATTCACATTTCAAGCCTTTTTTACAATTATATTTACTTAAGACAATATACCAAAATAATAATGATTAGTTTTATGCAAAATATGGAAATCAAGAAATAATTGTTACATATCAAGCAAAAAATAAAAATGATTAAAGATCTATATTTGTCAACCAGAAAATAAAAATTATTTTCAATCCAATTTAAGTAATATTGAGAAACTTAAGAATAACCCCCATATTCATAAAAAATAATTTTTGATTTACGAAAGGTTTGTTAAACAAATTTTCATAGAAAATTCGTTTCATAAACCTATTACATATAAGCCTGAAAATTTTTTTATAAATATTGGGGTAAATGTTGATATGCTTAAAAGAATTGAATCGTAATTTTTATAAAATATGTCATATCCCTTCCGGTTTATTAATAATAAAAAATTAAAAATTGGCTTAAAAAACACACGTTAAATAAAATAATTTCTTATAAATAAACACAATCTGCCGTATTCACAAAAAAATTTATTCAAACTTTAAATTGGTTTTTAGAAACATTTGTATGAAAATTTTGTTTTAAAATAAATTTCAAACGTAATTAAATTATTGATTATGAATGTCGCAGTAAATGTAGCCATATCAGTACCCTGGAGGTATACTGCACTATGTCGACATAGTGTTAATGTTGTAAACTCAGCGGTTGAGATCGATGAGAGAGGACACTTTGCTGTGTATTAATGTCGTCAAAACTTAAGGTAGCAGCATACCTCCAAGGTATTGATATTTAAGCTTTGGTTAAATAATTGCATGTATGTAATACAATCCATGGTTTAAAAACAAAAACATACTTTGATTGATATCATTACATACATTTTTTTAACATAAGTAAGCATTAAAAAATGATAAACAATAATATGATTGATTAATTTAAAATTGATTATATACATATGTATAAAATAAATTGTTTTGAAAATGCATACGTAAATAAGAAAAGTGTTGTTTATTTAAAAAAAATCCCGAATTGGCATCCCTAGTGACAACCACTGTTGCCAGAAGGGCAGATTTCTCTGCATTTTGCTGATTTTTCGTTGCAAAAATGACGAAGTGAGATTTGCAGATTAAAATTAATAATAAGATCGAGTGGTTGCGATTGAAACATGTAAGGGTCCCCTGTCCGTAAAAACGCTTGGGTTCGAGCACAGCTTCAGTCAAGAATGAAAAATTATCAATAAATTTTAATCAAGTTCATGTTGTAAAATTCCTTTTTTCATAAAAATAATTTAATGAAAATTAAATTTGATAAACTTTAGCCTAATTAAAATATCAAAATATGGATTAAAAAACCATGAACAGTTCAACAAAATAACCACAATACTATTGGTAAAATACCATAGATGGGGGTAGTGCACTCATTTTGCAGTTTAAACTCAAACTTAGTGATAGTACAAAAATATTGCAATCAATTTGTTGATGTTGAGTGATGAGTTAAAAATTTGCAGCCTCACTAAACATGAGTGATAGTGATGTTAAAAAATTTTTCACTCAAAAAAAAAAATTTGTTTGATTTAAAAAAGAGCATCAATTCATCAGTTTATTAGGACTTTCTTGTTATTCACTCATTTGAGAGCAACTTAATATTTTGCATTCAATTTTAAGTATAAATTGATTTGTGTTTATTTTTGTGCACTAATTAAAATATAAAGACTGAACTTCATTAGAAAAAAACAAAAAAAAAACAGTAAAAAAACAAGTCGTCATCTTAAAGACCTAATAAATAACCTATCGGCAAAAATTTCAAAATTGAGTTTTTTTATGGATTTTTATTCGCTATATCATAACGCATATGTGTGCAAAATTTTGAGCATGCAATATTACAAATGACAAAGTTTTTGTACCTAGAGGACCGTGACGCACTAAAAAAAGAGAAAAATAAATCATCAAAAATCACGATAAAAGTTTAATTTTGTTGCATAGTGTAATTTAAACCAACATTTAGTACTTTTTTTCTTAAACCAGTAAAAGAAACTATAACTGTTATTATTTAATGTACCTATACAATATTCATATGTATCAAGAAATTGTTATTTATTCATACTAATTAGTACTGCTGATAGGTTATTTGGTTTCAGATTTTTACAATTCCAAAAAAATTAAACTTGTTTGTAAAGCATTTATATGGCTTAATGCCAACTTTTGAAACTTTTTTTGTTATGTTAATTTTTTAGAGTTGTAAAAGTGTGAATTATTTGGGAACTTAGAACTGCACTTGTTTTTAAGTAATCAATAGCAAGAAAATTATCTATGTTCTTTTGAAAAAATTAACCCAGACACAAATTAGCAAAATTAAAAAAAATAAAAAAAAAATTAATAATGAGTTTAGATAAAATAATTTTTTTGTATTTTCCAAAAATTTTCGTGTTACAGAAAGTATTTAATCGAGTACCGATAAGAAAAAGAATTAAGTAGTGAAAAGTGTAAACATTTTTCAACACTTCAATTATTTGCCATCAGCTGTTGCCTTTATTTTACGAATTTATAAAAATTTTGCGTTCGCGTACTTTTTTGGACAACAGCTTTTAGTGAGAGCAAAATTTTCAGTTTACTCATTTTACTGTAAAAGTACTCAAGCGCACCTTATAAAAATAATTTAATTTAGTACATAAAGGAGAAAGATTAGCGAGATTATGTTTATATGCAGCTTTTTTGATTGCAAGCTCAAATTTTGCCCTATTTGAATTGAGTGTAGATTTTTTGCATTCATTCTGCGTTTAGTGATAGAGAACAAATTTGCAATATCACTAAATTTTTTTAGTGGTAGTTGAAAAAATAACAATCATCACTAAAGCAGGTAAAAAAGAGTGCAAATAAATTTTTTGCAGTTTTATTTAGTGATAGTGCACTGCTGATTTAAATCATTATTTAGTGCACTACCCCCAACTACGTCTAGTACAAAATAAAATTTTACGAAAAATTGCTTCTGAAATTTACAATAAGTAAATGTATAAAGTATTGAAACTTTTAATTTTTTTCTATTAGAAAAATTATATTATTTTTGAATACCGAAACGATTGTACCGGTATAATTAGTATTTTATTCGGTTCTTTTAGTTAGTGAATTTTCGAAAAAAAATTTCATATTAATAAAAAAATTAAATAATAATAAGGTATGTGATGAAAAACTATCGTTTTTAGTCCTTTTTTAAAAAGTCACTTTTTCCCAAAAAGATAGCATTTGAGTTGGTTTTGACAGCGACTGTTTACATTTAATGAATCAGACGTAAAAGAAACAGGTTTTTTTTGGTCAATGACAAATTATGAAGATATGGCAGTTCTTCTATTTTGACTGCAGTTTTTTAAACACTGATTAACATAAAATTGTTATTTCATATTTAATGAATATTGTAAAGAAAATGATGTCATAAAAGTTAATTCTTATATTTATTTAAGTCATAAATATTGGGAATATAATTTTTATGTAATGAAAATTTTAAAATTTTTAAATAAATAGTTACATATACTATCTTTGGCTGTTATCAACACAAATTAATTTTTCTAAAAATTAATATACGAGTTAAGGCGATGCTAAGGCGATTATATCAAAAAGTTCATATAAACTTCCTGAAAATAAAAAAGATGTTCATATTTCCTCAGAACAACTTCGCACTACAAGCAATCCTCGATTTAGGTGGATCGTATGTTGAAACTTCCTCAATGTTTTCTTTCACCATTATTAAAGCTGCTATTGTATTAGTATTGAGTCGGTTACGATGAGTCTTAAGGCTAGTTTACACTATCACACAAGTCTTACGTATTCCATAATACTTTGTGAGATAGAAATCTAATGAGTTTTGTTTTGATTGTCAAAAAAATCAAATGTAGCATTACAGTTTTTAGTCACACTATCACACATGAACATGCTTTTGTTAAAAAGCAACCCTGATCAAATGAAAGTATTATTGTTTTGAAAAATTTTTAAAAACAATGAAGTCGTATGGGATGTCCGATGGTTTCTCGTAATACTTGTCATTTTCATGACACATTGCATTCACACTACCACACTTTCTTATATTACTTGAGTTTTTGACATGTATTAATACAAAGTATAATTGTGTAAACTAGCCTTTAATAAGTTTTAGTACATTTTGCGTACAGATTCAAAAGATACGAAAAATGTCAGGATTGTACATGGTAACTTAAGACATCAAAAGATACGAAAAATGTATCTTTCGTATCCTAATTGCATCACTGACAGGTATAGAAAGCTGTGAAATGTTCGTTTTAAACAGGCCCTCTTTCGGCGATACAGGTTAATTATTCACCAAATGCAATAAACATTTCCAAAAAGGTAGCATTTTTTCGGATTTCCTGAGCACCAAATTTTCAAGTCAAAAACCGGAAGCTCGATTTTGATTTTAGAACCATGGTTTCTTCATTGAATAGTTTTTACTTTTAAAAAATATATTTTAACCGACAAAAATCAAACTACATAACAAAATAAATACGGAAACACATTATTTTTTGGTAGTTTGTTTTTTGAATAACAAACATAAATGTTAAAAAATAAAATTATTCGTAAAACAACTATATTTTTATTAAATTTTAACAGTACGGAAAACGAATTTAATAACCCACAATCAGTTACTGTAATAATTTAATAAGTGTACATTCCCTTCTACATTTGGCTTGAATTCTCCCAACATTAACACAAATACCACAAATAGCGTGTAGCTTGGACCAATTGGGGACCCATCAGAAGACAGCTCACTTGGGTCCCCAATTGGTCCAAGCTACACGCTTGGTTAGCACAAAATTGACCCACCCTAATGTATATATATTTATATCTATACAAATACGGGAACAACTTTTTTGCAGTTGAGTTTTAAGTATCTTATCGTCCACCGATTTTAATGAAACATATATGGTTTTAAAGGTATTTGTGTTAATGTTGGGAGAATTCAAGCCAAATGTAGAAGGGAATGTACACTTATAAAATTATTACAGTAACTGATTGTGGGTTATTAAATTCGTTTTCCGTACTGTTAAAATTTAATAAAAATATAGTTGTTTTACGAATAATTTTATTTTTTAACATTTATGTTTGTTATTCAAAAAACAAACTACCAAAAAATAATGTGTTTCCGTATTTATTTTGTTATGTAGTTTGATTTTTGTCGGTTAAAATATATTTTTTAAAAGTAAAAACTATTCAATTTAAGGAATATGCAGTTTAATAAATAAAAAATTTAAAAATGAATGTAAAAATCATTTGTTTTAAATGAAATGTAAATGATCCGTTTTTTGAATGAATTTTAAGTTGTTTAAAATGAATTTTCGTTTGAATTTAACTACATAATATTTTGAGTGTAAAAAAAACTCACTGTTTATTGTTGTTGTTTTTGTTTAAGCTTTGATATTGGTACAAGTAAAACTGGTGCTTATAATTCCTTTTCGCTTAACAGTTTTTTTATATCTTAAGTTTTTCTAAAATCTTTCGATGAAGTTTCCTGATGATCTGCCCTAAACAACCAGTGAAATGCGCATAGGAATAGCTTATCCATCAACAATAAATTTTAGTGTTATTAAGAATAATAATAAAAATTGGGAATTAAGCACGACAAACAAAATCTTATTAATTAAAAAAAATTTATTTAAAAATGTGTTCATCTTTATTTTTTTATAATTAAACAAGTGTATTATATTCACCATTTTGCGAGCAGAATACAGACCAACTAGACAAAAACAAAATAATTTTTACGCATACATACATACATATTTACAATACTAAAAAATTCATTATGAATAAAATTAAAAAAGCGAAAACTGGTAAATATTTTTTTAAAATCGTTTTTGAACATAAAAATTAAAAAAAAATTTGTTTTTGAAAAACCAAGATTCGAACCAGCGGACTCACAGTTTCTAACCTTAACAAATCCCCTAGACAATTGAACCATGAAGGAACGTTGTTTGAATATCATTAAAATGAAATATGACCCATTTTATTGCTCACAACTCCACTCATTTGAGTTGTAATTAGGGATGCCAAACGGGAAATCCCGAATCCCGAGATTTTTCGAGATTGACAAATCCCGAATCCCGGCATTTATTTTTTTTTTTAATCCCGGGATTATTAATATGGTGCCTATCATGAACTAAATTCGATTTTCGACAGCAGTCGAATTAGCTGATCGAACGAATTTTTATTTGGTGTTATGGCGCGCATTCGATAAAAATTTACTATTGTGATTTTGTTAATTCCCAGTTGAACATTTTCGATCAGCTGTCACTGTCAAAAAAAATTTTTGTTTACAAATTTAAAACAAAATTAAACGTGACCACGGCGAAATTATGGTTGTTTTCATCCCACTTTTTTACATGTTCAACTTTGCTGCAAATCATTTGGTCCAAAAAGAATTTTGCTCCATAAGGAATATGAGCGTTTCCAATTACTGTTTACGACGTTGGACTTGCATAAAATAAACAAAACTGATAAAGAGTATGGTATTTGGTATATGAACTAGAGTTTCTACGCTGGAAAGAATTCCCGGGATACCCGGGACACTTTTAAAATTAATCCCGGGAAATTTTTTTCGGGAATTTTCAGGAATCTGAAATTTAATTTTTTGAAAATTTTATTTGTTCGCATCATTAAAATCAAAAAACGAGCAATAAAAATATATTCTTTACTAAAAACTACCTACAAATCGAACTATTTTTCCTACACCAATAAATCAACGGTCTCTTTAATTGCTGATGAAATGTCTAAAAAGCTTCTTGAAGTAGAAAATGAAAATGTACACGTTACATCATCACTAACACCAGATGAACAATTTACTATCTTTAAAGAACACCTTGAAAAGGCTATATCAAATTCTAAAAAAATTTATGTAAAGAAAATATTTTAAAAAAGAATTTGGCGTCTATGGAGTCATGGGCCAACAAATTTAAAATCTCTGTATGATGAGCTTCTTACTATAAAACCAACGTCTGTAGAAAGTGAGAGTACGTTTTCGGTAGCAGGCAATATACATATCAAGAAGGATTAGAAACAGAATCTCTGATGAGCTTTTAAATACTTTAATAATACTAAAATGTTTTTTCTTAAAAGAAAATTAATTTTACCAAGTTGCTACATACATACATATATAATATGTATGTAAATATGAATGTAACAATTTATTTGGTTTTGTTTTGGTTTTCTGTAGTTTTAATTAAGGTTATTTGTTTAGACTGTTGTATATATTGAACTCATTTAATGAAATCATTATTCTAAAAATCCCGGGATACCCGGGAATTAGATTTTTTTTATTTCGTTTCCCGGGAATAGAAAAGTCCGGGAAATTAGAAACCCTAATACGAACACAAAACAAATTACAAATAGTTACATTTTCAACTAGTTTTCTAACATTTAATTGCACCGTCGAAAGCAAATTTGTTTTCGTTGAAAAATTCGATGCACAACGAAATTTTCGATAGCGCTGCCAACTCATAATACCAAATTTACATTCGATAGTCGATGTTCGTTAGCCAGCGAAAATCGTTTATCGAATGTAACTCATAATAGGGGCCTGTATTAACTTTTGTGTACAAAAATTTTTGTTTTTATTGAATTTTTATACTCTATACAAAAAAAAAATTATTAAAAATTATATTTCAGTTGTATTTTTTATTTTTATAACTCTTATTTGTGAGTTACATTTTTTTTTTGACACAACGATTATTTAAAATTTATATTTTTTGCTTGATATATGACGAATATTTCATGATTTTGATATTTTGCTTAAAGATCACCATTATTTTAAGTTGAAACGAAATTTGCAGATTCACATTTCAAGCCTTTTTTACAATTATATTTACTTAAGACATTATACCAAAATAATAATGATTAGTTTTATACAAAATATAGAAATCAAGAAATAATTGTTACATATCAAACAAAAAATAAAAATGATTAAAGATCTATATTTGTCAACCAGAAAATAAAAATTATTTACAATCCAATTTAAGTAATATTCAGAAACTAAAGAATAACCCCCATATTCATAAAAAATATTTGCATAGAAAATTCGTCTCATACACCTGTTATAAGCCTGAAAATTTTTTTATGAATATGGGGGTGAATATATGCTTATAACAATTGAATCGTAATTTTTATAAAATACGTCATATCCCTTCCGGTCGATTAATAATAAAAAATTGGCTTAAAAACATGCGTTTAATAAAATAATTTTTTATAAATAAACACAATCTGCCGTGTTCATAAAAAAATTTATTTAAACTTTAAACCGGTTTTTAGAAACATTTGTATGAAAATTTCGTTTTAAAATAAATTTCAAACGTAATTAAATTATTGATTATGAATGTCGCAGTAAATGTAGCCATATCAGTACCCTGGAGGTATACTGCACTATGTCGACATAGTGTTAATGTTTTAAACTCAGCGGTTGATATCGATGAGAGAGGACACTTTGCTGTGTATTAATGTCGTCAAAACTTAGCAGCATACCTCCAAGGTATTGATATTTAAGCTTTGGTTAAATAATTGCATGTATGTAATACAATCCATGGTTTAAAAACAAAAACATACTTTGGTTGATATCATTACATACATTTTTTTAACATAAGTTAGCATTAAAAAATGATAAACAATAATATGATTGATTAATTTAAAACTGATTAAATACATATGTATAAAATAAATTGTTTTGTTGTTTTCTTTTTTAAAAATATATGTATGTAATATCCCTGCAAATAATAGGACCAGTCCAAACACGCGTGTAAAGAGTAGCCCACAAGGGACTAGGACTAGTCTAAAAGTAAACCAAACGTATGGAAATAACATGGTCTATTAACCCTTACGATGTCCTCGGGCAGGACCATATAACCCAGCTTTGGACTACAAAGGAGTTGTTTTAAAACTACTCCATGGTATACTCAAGAGGATTAGTTTTGAAATCGTTTAAAAACGAAAGCACGTCGTTAAAAAACGAAGACATGTCGTCTCAGTGCAAACACTTTTTAACAATGGCATGGTCCATACTTGCATTACATCGGACCAGTCCATGGAGTAGTCCATTTTATCAAAATGGATCAGGTGATCCAATATTATTTGCAGGGTTTTTGTTGTTTTTGTTCACCACAATATAGCAAAGTTGTAAACCATGATACAAAAATTACAAATCAACTTATTTGAGTTGTGAACCGTAATAGGGGCCTATATTCACCAAAATGGTTTGTACCATTGTGTTTGTTTGTTTTCTTTTAGCATAGGCAGTGTTGTCATTCCGTAGATGTATCTTTTTTGACGAGTTTTTAAGTAGCAAATAGAAACAAAAATTCCTAGTTTTTATTATTTAAAATTATTTCGTTAAATAGATTAAATAATAAAGAAGAGTGATAACGAAAATCATATTGGGCATTATGCTAGACTATGTAAACAATTGTAAAAAAGGGGGGGACATCACATCGTTAAATCAACTTCTCTCCTCATAAGGATCCAGAATATTTGTATATACTTTAAAGGTTCTAAGATCAATATTGTAGAAATTACAAACGGAATGACAAACATATACATATATAACCTCTTCAGTATTTTGATTATAACTCAGCCATTTTATTAACGGATTTGACAGATTTATATACCAACGTGTTTAAGAAGAAATTTTCCAGTTTTTTAGGTTATAAATATTGTACTCGGGAAGATCTATGGTTCCCGAAAGTGGGTATTTCATTCACCACTTTTGGTCGAGGAGGGTATAAAAATAAAAAAAGAAAATAAAAAAATTTAATTTTTTTTTTTAACAAAAAAAATAACTGCTATTTTGTACTTTTGTATATGGTCCATGGCATTTATTGATAACGAAGAGAAATTGCTTAATGTTTAATATAAACCATTACAATAAAACTTACAAAATTAATTTACAATATGACTGCAGTGCACATCGCTTTTAAATAATTTGTTAATACCAATTGTATTTTTTAATTAGGTATGTAAATGCTACACAGCAGTTTAATGTGTATTTTTTAAAGAGCTGATAGTTTCTTTTTATGAAACTAAAAACTATACATATATATTTATTTTTTTATTTTTTTGAAAGTTAAGAAATTATAAAACCACATATCAAGGAGATAATTGCAACATATTTCTATTAATAATAAATGTTTTCATTATTAATAGACGAAAACGAAGGAAACTGTTTTTAAATTTAGAAAAAAATTAAAAAATTGATTAATTTCTGGAATTGTTAAAATTACGAGATCTGATGGCACCGCCACCATTGTTAAAACCACCACCACCACCACCAGCAAATTTTTTGTTACCGAAGTTACCACCAAAATTACCAAATCTACCGCCACTGCCACCACCTTTGCCGCGTCCGTTATTAAAACCATTCATATTATTATTTCTATTGCTCTTCTCTTTGCTCAATATAGAAGCGGCATTAAGAGCCATATACTCTAAATCCGGATTCACATTTTGATTGGCCTCACGTAAAATATCCACCAAAGGTTTGGCACATTTTGCATTTTTAGTTGTAAAGAATGCATACGATGTACCAGTTGAATGCTTGCGGCCAGTACGTCCTATGCGATGTATGTAATCTTCTGAGGACTGAGGAAAATCAAAATTTATAACGTGTTTAATTCCATCAACATCTAGACCTCGAGCTGCAACATCAGTGGCTACTAAAATATTGGAACGACCATTACGGAAGTCAGAAAGAACATTGTCACGATCTGATTGAGATTTATCGCCATGTATGGAACCAACTTGCACGCCAAAACCATTAATGAAACGAGCCAATTCATCAACTTTTTTTTTGGTGGCCACAAAAATTATAATTTTTCCTGGTTGTGGTTGATCATAAATATTAGAAAGTAAACTTTTTAGTTTGGAGCCTTTGTCTGACTCGTGACAGACATCAACATATTGACGAATGTTGTGATTGGCTGATAGTTCAAGCGAACCAATGTTAATCTTTCAAGAAAAATACTTTTAAAATAAATTACGTTGAAATAAAACCAAATAACCTTTACCTGTATATAATTATTGGCTAAGAAGTCTTCAGCTAGTTGTCTAACTTCTTTTGGCCAAGTTGCACTCCACATTAAAATCTGACGATCCGGTCGAATTTGGCTCAAAATCTTTCGTATTTGTGGTTCAAACCCCATATCCAACATACGATCAGCTTCATCGAGTACTAAATACGTACAACGTCTCATATTTGTGACTCCATTAGCTAAGAAGTCTAGCAAACGGCCGGGTGTTGCAATAACCAGTTCAACTCCACTTTCTAGATCATTCGTTTGTTTTGTTTTAGGTGTGCCTCCAAAAATACATGTGTTGCGTACATATACATGTGAACCAAAATCATCCGCCACTTTTTTTATCTGTTGGGCCAATTCTCTGGTAGGAGCCAAAACCAAAGCAATTGGTCCATCACCCTTTGCCAAAGGCGGCTGATGATTTATATGAACTATGGCAGGCAAAATAAAAGCAAGAGTTTTTCCTGAACCCGTCATAGCAATACCGACCAGATTATTACCACTCATAGCTATAGGCCACGATTGAGCTTGTATTGGAGTAGGTTCGCTATAGTTTTGGCGACGTATCTCATTCATACAGTAGTCAGGAAAGCAGGCTTCATCAAAGTAAATAATAGGTTTGGGTGCGGGACCACGTACCGTTATTTCTGTCGCTGCTCTATAACGTTCTACTTCTTGCATGGGTCTGGACCTCGTTTTAGGATGTTCTTTGTAAAAGTCCTTTTGAAATGGAGGTAAACGTACCTGTGACCAATTAATTCCTTGGAGATCTTAAAATGCCATTTTATTTTGTTAACAACTTGTGACCAAAAAACTATAGGAACAAATCTAGTTTACTCAAGTTTACCGAAAAAAGATAAAAAATGTGTATTAGGGGTAGTAATAATTAAATTGGCGGCGACGCATAGTTTCCGATTTAAGGGCTTACGAAATTTCGAAAATCATTTGCTAATATCTCAATTTACTTATGTTAAAATGTGATATGGGTATCAAAGAAAAACTTGTTAAAATGGTATAAGATGCGATCGAAAAATTTAGAAAGCCAACTTCTTTTTTACTAAGTTTTTATGCATTGCCGACTTTTGGCCGGACGAAAGGATTTTAAACTCTATGGTACGTAAAACACCAGCTTCGATTAATTAATTTAATTAAATTTAATTTATTTATTAAATTTCAGTAAATTAAATAAATTTGGGTTTTAATGTATTACATTTCATAAATAGGTATATTTTCCATTTTCTCTTTATTAAGCTATGCATGGGTTAAAGAAATGGTCAAGTTAAAAAAGTAATTTCTCAAGCTATTCTGATACCAATATTGACAATTAACATTGTAAATATAATGAAAAATATATCCAAAATATAAAGGCCCATAAAATGGAAAATATAGGTTACCGGCAACTTTCAGCAAAAAGTTTTCCTAGTGGCAAAATGTTGGAGTCAATATCTCTAACTTGGGTTAACTAGATCTAAGTCATACTAAATACATACTTGAAAAGTCATCAGGATTCCTTATATTATTACTATTTGCTCCTTTATTACCACCACCAAATCTTGAACGATTATCGCGGCCAAATCCACCACCTGATTGACCGCTACCAGATGGCCGACCACTCTTTTCAATGCGACCACTTCGTACATGACCTCTATTTCCAGAAAACCCACCACCACGTCCTCTGGAGCCACCATCAGTACGTCCTCCTCTACCTCTAGCATTCTGATTTCCACTGTTTGGCGGCGACATTTTTTCTTTTAGAAACTTTTTTGGCTGTCTACTTTCAAAACCGACTTAGTTAAAAAGGATATAAATCAATAAATCGATTTTTTTTCTTTTACACCAATAGCAAATAATTTTCGTAGTATTAAATTGAAAAAATTCACAAATTTTATTAGAATCGGCAAGTCAAGCGTATTATAAAAATATATTAAAAAAATTGGCATTATTTAGGAAGTGTTTAGAAACTTTTTGAGACGTATATAAAAAATGTTTGTTATGAAACATATTTAAATATGTCCTGCTACATTTTTACTACCCGACCACATGTGCGATAGTTTTGGCATTTCCGTGACAACTATCAATTTTTTTTTGCTAATACTAGATATTAATGTTTGCCCTGCATAAATGTGTTCAGGGCACCATACACTTTTTAAAACTCAACAAACACGGAGGTTTGATTTCAAATTGAAAGTGATTTGAAATCAAACCTTTTCTCAAACGACAAACGTTTGATAATGATTTGAAAATCATTTGAAAGTCATAACATTTTCAACAAAAAGGGGAAATTATTTTCAAATTCAAAATGCATTTATTTTCAACTTGCTTTCAAACGTTATTCTCAAATGTTTTTTTTTTAATTTAAATTCACTATTTATTTAAATAAACTGTGACATAAACATTCGGCAACATTGCTAACAGATGAAGTACTGTTTTTTTCCGTCCTCTAATTTTTGGAGAGACAAAATACTTGGCTTATTTTTGTTGTGAGGATTTTCTTGTCGTATCACCGCGATGGTACAACAAACTTACATTTTCTTCACTTTAGCGGTTTTCACCCTTTAGTCCCTTGTATATCTTGTGAACAGAGAAGCAAGCCGTAACGGCGCGGCTGACGGCTAGCCGTCTGTTCAACTTTCATTTAAAACAAAGAGTGAAACGCTCGTGCTCTATAAACTACACATAAATATTAATTTAAAAATAATTTAAAAAAAAGTTTTTTCTACTCGAAATAAGTTGTTTTGAAAAGTAATTGTAATATTAATTAGTATTGTGGTTATTTTGTTGAACTATTTGTGGTTTTTTAATCCAAATTTTTAATATTTTTAATTAGGCTTAAGTTCATTAAATTTAATTTTCATTTAATTATTTTTATGAAGAATGGAATTTTCAACATGAAAATTAGTTAAAATTGTTATTGATAATCTTTCATTCTTGACCCGGCCACGGTCAAAAATAATTTAATGAAAATTAAATTTAATGAACTTAAGCCTAATTAAAACTATTAATAATTGTAATATTTTCAAAATGAAGTCTAACATCACCTTATTACTGGTTACATTAAAATATAATTTTGAATACTGATTATTTAAAAAGATTGGTTACCTATTTTGCATTTTTTGTTCAAAATCTTTTCATTCGTTTGAAAAGTTAAAATAAAAGTGTTCCTCATTACAAGTGTTAAAAAAATAAACACCAGTTGTGTAATAAAATTAATCAATAAGTCGAAAAATTGAAAGCCATTTTATGTCAAGCAACAATAGTTCTTCAAGACCCAGTATGGAACTACCAAAGATAATACTAGAACCCCCATTACAGAACCAGTCTGTACAGAGGAGTGCGGACAAATTTTGGATAGCAAAAATCGAATAACTTTAATGATGTTGCGATAAATAATTACTCTGATCGTCAGGTTAGTGAACATGAACGTACACCACGTCGCAATAAAGCTGCAAAAGAAGTGCCAAAAATTAAAATTCGACAAGTTTCGATTCTGCAAGCTTCTTCTGACTTCTTCAGGGAAAATTAACAATTAAAGATTTTTAAAATAACTATAGATTTATGCTTTTTATTTTATAATTTGTATGGCAGTTTTAAAAAGAAGTCACACAAAGGCGTGATGAAGTATCGGAAAAAAAAACAAATATTTTTATAAAAAATAATAGACCTCGAGCTTTATAAATAAAAATAAATTGATGTACTATTTTAAAATGCCTGATAATGTTTCCAAATTTTAAGAAAATCTGAACATAGTACAACTAACAAGGTATTTGCTGTAAATATTTTTATTTTAAAAAATTTAATTAGCTTATATAAAATTTTTAGTTTTTAAATGAATCAATCATTTTTTGTCATTTTGTTTTGTTTAACCTGTTTGTTAATCTATGTTTTCTCTACATAAGTTCGGCGCAGGCGAATATTTCTTTTAGTCGGCAAAAAGTTCGGCGCAAAGCAGCTCAGCCGCAGCCGCCGAATATTTTTGGTCTTTAGCCGGCGCCGAAATTTGTTAATCCCTTACAAGGTATTTTATAAACAATATTTGACATTTCCATCCTCTTTATTTTGTCTTTCATTTTAGTCAACAGTTTACCTACTGTGCTAATAGATTTATGAGCTATTTATATATTTTACTATCATATATATTTGATTTTTCCAATATTTCTGAAAATTTTGGTATATATGTTACAGATTTATAAATGCTCTGTTCTGTCAAATATTGTTTATAAAATACCTTGTAAGGATAATGATAGTGGACAGTGTAATAAGGTATATATATTTACAACGAAAAATAAACTAAAATCTAGGATAGCAGGACATAAGTCAGATCAAAAATATAGACACATTTCATCACAAAAAACAGCTTTATCATCTCATTGTGCTAATCTAAAACATTATCCAGATTTTGAAAATACAACAGTTTTAAACACAGAAAATAATTATAAACGTAGATTTATGCTAGAAATGTTACAAATCATAAATGTACCAGCAATTTCGAGAATTAATTTTAAGTCTGAGAATGTAGCACAAAAGTATAGACTCTTAATTTATAAAAATAGAAACGGAAGTTAAACATTTTATTTATGTATATTGTAATAGATTAAGTTTGATTTGGAAAATATTTTTGTATTCAATTGAAACATTTTTTATATTGTTATTTTAATATATTGTTTAATTTGTTTGTTAAAATTTTGTTAAATAAGAAAAGAAAAAACCCCTGAAGAAGGCACTCAAAGAAGTGCCGAAATATTGGTTAAAAAAACCTTTAAAGTTTTTTATATAAAATTAAAAAAAAAAACCTCAAGCTTGAAAATTTAGTTATATTAAAAGATTAATTTATATTGAACTGATCTTATATTTTATTTAACATTATTGTTGAGTTTTTTTTAATATAATATACACATATTGTTTTTAATACACTTTTAAAGACAGATTTTTTACTTTTTTGTATCATAAATCAATATCTTCCGAGATGCAGTTGGCAGATATTTCTATAAAGTCAACAGACCCCTTACTAATCGATTGAGAGGAGGTGTTGAAATAACATTTTCAATCGTATTAGCTTTTGTTTTTATAGCTTTTATATTGTTAAATTATTGTCATTCTAAAGAAAATATTTTAACTGAATAAACGTTCTTTCTTGTTTAATTACTGTTATATAAACTTTCTGTGTCCTCATTTTTGTATATTACTAGAGAATAGCATATACAATAATATTACAAGTGTATGGGACGCTTTATAGCCAAATTTCTGAATTAATTTTCTTTGGTGTAGCCCGGGTGGCAAGATATATACACAAGCTCAAGGTACATTTTCCACAGTATCTTGCACTATCTCAACCAAGGTATATTTACACAAGGTAAACTCGTTAGCCCATATGTTTGTCAGCTGTTTACCCATAGTTGGAACCACAACGTCAAATTGCGTGTATATGAGCCAAAATTTGTACATGTGTGCGTTAAATTGTTTTTGTTTTATATGAAGACAATTTTGACAACATGGTTCCTTTTACATAGCGTCTTCAACTGACAATTTTTTTGTCATACCAAACGTCAAAGTCTATATAAAAAAAACTCGAAAATTTTTGTCAGCGTTTTTTTAATATGAAGTTTGACGTTTGGTATGACAAAAAATTGTCAGGTAAAGACGCTATGTTATAGAGCAAAATGTCTACACTCCCAAATGAGTCTACCTTGTGTAAATATACCTTGATCTCAACAATAAAAAAACTAAAAGAATCAGTATGGCAACATTTTACACAGCCGTTTATCAAAACAAAAAAATTTAACATGTCTGTGGAAGAGTTGAATGGGTCAGAATTGGGTACAAAAGAGTACTGGGAAAAGGCATACGAACGCGAAATCAAAAACTACCACAATCATGGAGATGTTGGGGAAATATGGTTCGATGAAGATTCTCAAATACGTGTTATTAATTGGATAATGAAGCAAGATGTTAAAGTTGATACACGCATCATTGACTTAGGTTGTGGAAATGGAATGTTGCTGATTGAACTTGCACGTGAGGGTTATAATAATTTGCTGGGTGTAGATTACTCTCCAAAAGCAGTAGAATTAGCTCAAAGTATAGCTGCAGATCAAGACTTAAGAATTGATTATAAAGTAGCCGATTTAATGAATGTAGAATCTTGCAAAGATTTGGGGCAATGTGGATTGGTACATGATAAGGGCACTTATGATGCTATCAGCTTATGTCCAGACAATCCAAAGAAGAAAAGAATGTTGTATATGGAATCGGTGGGAGCTATAATGGAAGAAAACAGTTTATTTATAATTACATCGTGTAATTGGACGGAAGAGGAGCTGATAAATAGTTTCCAAGGAAAATTTGCAAAAATATGTAGCATACCAACGCCATCATTTAAGTTTGGTGGAAAAGTTGGAAGTGTTGTTACCTCCACGGTGTTTAAAAAAGTTTAAAAATATTTATGTATTAGAAATGTTTTTATAATAAAAAGTTTTTACGTTTAATGTTGATGCTCTACACTTTTATTTTACAAATTTAAAATCGTATTTTTAACTTGTTCTAGGATGGGTAATCCCTAACAGAGTTCAGATCTCGGAACAGGTTAGACTCGAACTGCCTGCCCTGGTCGCTGGTAATTCTTTGCGGAGCACCAGATATCCACTGTTGGTAAAATATAAAAGCGATTGTTTCGGTGGTCATGTCTTCTAAAAATTATGCCTCAACCCAACGGTCAACACATGTGAGACAGTAAAGATTACCCATAGATGCCGGAAGGGGTCCCGTTATATCGATGTTGACATGTTCAAATCTTGATTCGGGAAGATCATACGTAGAAATCTGTGTTTCGTTATATCGATGGATTTTGCTTCATTGGCATGTAATACGTATATTCTTTAAACCATTTTCTGCAATCTTGCCTCGTACTAGAAGCCAATATTGTAATAGCAATGTTCAGTTGTGCAATTGTTGAATTTGTATAACTCAAAATGTATTAACAAAGTGACCTCATTACTACAACAATGAAACAATAGAAATTTGAGATTTCATTGGTGTGGATTGCACTGTCTGTACCCAGTATTACAGTAGAATGTTTAATGATTGTCTACAAAGTTTGAACAACTTCGTCCCATCCCAACAAACAAGGAGGTTTGATTTCAAATTGAAAATAATTTGAAATCCAACGTTTTCTCACACGACAAACGTTTGATAATGATTTGAAAATCATAGCATTCTCAACAAAAAGGGGAAATTATTTTCAAATTGAAAAATGTCTTTATTTTCAACTTGCTTTCAAACGATTTTCAAAAGTGGATTATAACGCAATGTGGAACATAAATAAAAATATTTTATTTTGTTAATTTCAATTCATTATTTATTTAAATAAACTGTGAGATAAACATTCGGCACCATAGCTAAAATATGAAATAATGTTCTTTCCGCCCTCTAATTCTTGCAGACGAAATAATTGGCACCCTTTTATTTTGAGGATTGTAGCACTGCGATCATACAATAAACATATAATTTTTTCACTTTCCCGCTTTATTTTTTTAGTTCGCATTTTTATTAATAGTAATTACTCACAAATAATTTTTATTTTGCACAAGAAATAAATCGTTCACTTGTAAAACACATTTAACCACGAAGTAAAAATTTAACTTTAATGCTGGGTACACACAATGCAATGCATTTACGCAATCTAGCAAATTAAATTAATTTTCATTCATTCCAGATTGCATCAACATCAAAACGTATTGATATTTTGAGATTGCACTGTGTGTACCTAAAGCTGGAGGTCCATACCACGCGTTTTCGCCTCCACGCAGTACATGCTTTTCTAACCTTACTTGCGTTGCACGTTTCAAGTTACATGCAACGCTTTTTATGCAGCAGCAGCACAAGTAAAAATAAAATTTAATTTGTCAAAATCAGCTGACTTGTTCGAACGCTGCTTGTGACGCTTACAAAAGTAGAAAGTAAACCTACTTTTCGCCTCAAGGCATCTACGCTTTTGTGAATGTAACTTACTACGTACAACTACACAGATTCTACTTTTTTGACAGCTGCGTATGCAGCGAAAAAGCGAGTAACGCGTGGTGTGGACCTCCAGCTTAACATAATCGCCATTTTTAATGTTTACTTTTTCGCTTTAGTATTGCCAAGTTTAGTTTTGATTTGAAATTTACATTTGATACCAATTCGATATCAAATTGATAAAACATTGGTTGTCAAATTGATAAAACATTTGATGTCAAATTGATAAAACATTTGATGTCAAATGTTTATTTTCAAATCATTATCAATTTGAATTTAAATGTAAAAAATTAAACATTTGAAAAACTTTTGAGAATTGTGTTTGATGTCAAATGATAAAGTCATTTCATATCTAAGGTTTGACTTCCTGTTTGTTGGGATTTGGTAGTTAAACAGTAGATTTTGCGGAATTTAACAACAGCAAAATACGTTAGAATCGAATTATGAGTTAAAATTATGTAAAACCGTGAAACAAACAGCTGTTTTTCTCACTAACTGTGTTTGACGAGTACTAGCTGTCACGTGAGGAAATTATTCGCAAATTTACAGAAAAAGTGTGTCTGTAACTTTTTTGTGAGAAAAGTTCCTGCTTCGATCTGTCAAATAAGCTCACGAATATGGCGATAAAAAATTTTAGCACTTAAAAAGAAAAAAAAAATGCAAAATACTACAAAGAATAATAATATTTTGTTCTTGGCACATTTTACGAATGTTTTCAACGTTTGTTTGCAATCAACAAACATTAAAGTCGCACTTTACATTATTTAGTATAGCCGACGGTTGTATTTTCGCCGCCGTCGTTGAAAAATTTTCAATTTGAACTTTGGTCGCCGTCAATAATATGTGGACTGGCGTCTATAATGTCACATCGGCTTCGAGTGCAATGTTATGGCATTTATAACGTGACGACGTAATCTCTCTTGATAGTTTTCGACATGAGTTACGGAAACACTTTTTTCTCACTTTTCGAAAAACGATGGAATATTTTGTTTCACAACTTTTCGATGCGAGAAGTTCTCACAAAAGTTACAGAACATGGGTACTGGTAAATATCTATAAGTGGTCCTCGAAATATGAGGTGTTAAAAAGGAAATATGTTTTTGAACTTTGAATTTTGAATTTGTTTAATTTTAATTTCAACCGAATTTGATTTTCAGAACATGGCTGATAATTTTTGAATATTTTTACATTTAAAATATCGTTCCAAACAAGGTATATTTACACAAGGTAAACTCGTTGGCCCATATGTTTGTCAGCTGTTTACCTCTAGTTTGAACCCAAACTTCAAATTTCGTGTATATGAGACAAAATGTGTACATGTGTGCGTTTAATTGTTTTTGTTTTATATGAAGACAATTTTGACAACTCGGTTCTTTTTATAGAGCAACATGTATACACTCCCAAATGAGTCTACCTTGTGTAAATATACCTTGGTTCCAAATTTAATTACTCAGGCTGAGTATGGATTAATCACATCATTGTTTTTTGAAACAACAAATTAAAAGGTTATTGCTTGACATGTTATTTAAACTATCAAGGGTCTTCTTGAAAATGTACATCAAATATTTCGATAACTAAAGATATTTGCGCATAAGTAAATATAAATATATTCGTACATATTCATATTTTTTCGTCTAAAATCAGATGACATAAGTCCGGCGATATAAATGTGTCAAGACAATGCGAATTTTAAATTTTTAAGTAATCTTTTGTGAATGAAATTCCAACTAATGAATTGATTTTCAAACGGGTTTTTTATGAATGGTTGATATATTTCGTTTAGCAATGCAAGAAGTGGAAATAATATAAACATAAGTTTCAATGTAAAGAAGCTTCCACAGAGCTAAAAAATCTGCAACTTTAAACCAAAAATCTTCAAATCTGCATGTTGGCAATTTTAGGGTATAAAATCTGCAAAATGCAGATGAAGTTAAAATCTGATTTCAACTAGAACGACGGCGAATTAAAAAGTAAACAACAGTGGATTTGACAACTAAGCGCTGGGTCTCCACGCAGCAGTGTTTCCAATTTGGAGATTTTTTTGTAATTGAGGATAAAAATTTCGTGAAAATTCCCAGGGGATTTTTTGGGGAAAAGCACTTTTTTCGCTGGGGATTTTTGGGGATAATAAGCAGATTTTTTAGCATATTTTTTATATAAAAATTCAGCCGAATTTTATCATATATATTTTTTTTAAATTTTGCAAATTTAAAATATTTATCGAAAAATTGGGAAGGAAAAAATAAAAAATCAGACATCAAGCCGAAAAAATTATTTTTCAAAACTTGAAGTTTTCTTAAGGTAAATGTAACTACTGTATTATTAGATTTTTACAAATATGCCAACTTTCTTAATTCGGATAATTTTTGTAAAATTATTGTATTATTTCTTCAAAAAACACTTGACGAAACTAAAGTCCTATTCGCAATTACCGTAAAAACCAACCCACAAAGTGCGATAAGTTTATAATAAAATGTTTACTTAACGCGCTGTGTAATGCGGTATTTCGTAATTGCGCCACAAACTTTGACATTTAAATTATTTGTGGGATTAATTTGAGATTAAGAATTTAATTATGAATTGCAACTTAATTTATAAAGAATAAAGAACAGCAATCTACAGAGTTCTCAGTTTTTGGAATTTATCCCCAAATTGTAGATTTTTTTAAATGGGGATACAAATTTCGTGAAAATCCCCAGGGCATTTTTTGGGGAAATATCACATTTTTTATAGAGGGATTTTGGGGATAATATATTATTATATACGTTATTTGTGCAATGGCAAGACCGGTTTTGTCCAGACGTTGCTACAAATTAAATTTTTTTTGGTCCGAAGTTTTTTTTGTCATGCCAAGACGCTGGCGGTTCGATACCTTTTCAAGAACTTGGTAAAATAATTCTAAACATGCTTTCTGTACCAACATGTAATTTGCAACATAATGCAGTATGAGTTATTAGAAGCTCTTCTTAGAATAAATACACACTTTAAAAATAATTCAGTTTGCTGCGACAAATTTATTCCCTCCTCTCAAATGCTTACACTTTTTAATACAAACAACAGGTAAAACAAATTGCATTGGCTGATGAACCAGAAGTTTTTGGTATGATAAACATTCATGCTTAATAATTTTTTTTTGTGCGCCTTTTTAAGTTACTCAAAGTACAAATAAAATAAGTTTTAATAACATAATTGACGTAATATTATTTTTTTTTTAGGATCTGTGGGGATTTTTGGGGATAAGAAAATAGCTATTTTGGGGATTTTTGGGAATAAAAATTCGTAAATTGGAAAAAGGTATAAAATAAACTGGGAACCCTGGCAATCTGGTTACTTTATTAACCCCGGGTCTACACTAAAGATAAATATCTCAGCAAGTTGGCAGCAAAGTAGACAGAATAAGAGAGCAATCAGAATGTACTAATAAAGTGACCTCACAAGCGCAGCTGTTTGTAGTGATTTTCTTCGTGTGTGACGTTTGTCGTCATTTTTTTTGTTTATTTACTTTTTTTCATAAGGCAATTTGGCATTTGCCGTCTCAATTCTAGCAACAAAATGCCTGTTGTTTTTTCTATTGTTGCATTGTTGTAGTACTGAGGTCACTTTGTTAATACATTTTGAGAGCAATATTTCCTATGCTGGGTACACACAATGCAATTCATTTACGCAATCAAGCAAATTAAATTCATTTTCATTCATTTTTCATTCATTTCAGATTGCATCAACATCAAAACGCTTTGATATTTTGAGGTTGCATTGAAACAGATTGCATGTAGCACTGTCTGTACCCAGTACCCATGTTCTGTAACTTTAGTGAGAACTTCTCGCATCGAAAAGATGTGAAACAAAATATTCCATCGTTTCTCGAAAAGTGAGAAAAAAGTGTGTCTGTAACTTATGTCGAAAACTATCAAAAGAGATTACGTCGTTACGTTATAAAAGTCATAACATTGCACTCGAAGTCGATGTGATATTGCAGACGTTGAGGACGCCAGTCACACATATAGTTAACGGCGACCAAAATTTACTAAAATTGAAAAATTTTCAACGACGGCGGCGAAAATACAACCGTCGGCCATGCCAAATAATGTAAAGTGCGACTTTAATGTTTGTTGTTTGTAAACGAGCTTTGAAAAAATTCGTATATTTTATAAAAATGGTAAAAGAAAATAATTAAACAATAAAAAAAGGGCCAAGAACATAATTTTATTATTATTATTCTTTGCAATTTGCATTTTTAGTTGTTTTTTAGTGTTAAAATTTTTTTCTCGCCCCATTTTTATTCGTGAGTTTTTTTGACAGTCCAAAGCGGGAACTTTTCTCACCAAAATGTTACAGACACACTTTTTCTGTAAATTGGCGAGTAATTTCCTTGCGTGACAGCTTGTACTCGCCAAAAAAAGTTACAGACACAGTTTAGTGAGAAAAACAGCTGTTTGTTTCAATATACGGCATTTTTGTTCTATTTCACACATTTCAATCGAAAAGTTTCTGGACACGAGAGTTACAGAACATGGGCACAGGATTATTGCTCAGCTTATGTTAAAACATATTTATGTTAACTCATAATTTGAAAAAAATCAAGGAAGAAGGTGCAGTGTAAAAACTGGCGCAATATTGTAAAAATTATTTTTATTAATACATATAAATTCTTTCTTATTCGACTTTATTATTTCAATGTATATTGATTTGTTTACGCTGGGTCTCCACGTAGCAATATTTATTGCTAAAGGCCAGTTTACACGGTAATACAATGTATTACGACTTTGTAGAATCAAAATATTATGAAATTCTCTCCGTGTTTAAAAGAAAAAAATAAAAATCTTTTGTAAGTAGATTTCATGTTTACACGGATGGTATAAGTAAAATCAAAAATAATAACAAAAAAACAGAAGGTTGCAGTTTTAAATTTTTACAAAAACAACATGAAAATTTCCTGAGTTGATTTTAGTTGTTTTTGTAATTGTATAAAAATGCTACCACCTTCAATATACTCCGTTAAAATACACCTCTGGTGTGATGAGAATACATAAGTTTCTAAAATGGTTTAGAAAAAAAGCATTTACCGACCGCTTGTCAGATTTTGTATTCGTATTTTCTCTTACTCAATACATTTTGCTTTTACATGATAAGATTTTTCTCATTCTACATAATTTTTTGCAATGTCGTAATACATTGTATTACCGTGTAAACTGGCCTTAAGTACAAGCAAAAACGTCGGCAGAACAATGGAGCAATAATTGCTGATTATATTGCTGGAGAACACTTGAAATTGCTTTGCCATAAATTTGCAATTTTCACCGCGAGTAGTTGTCCAAAGTTTTGTGTCTGTATTAATAACAAATGTTTTATGTTGTGTTTTCAAGTGGTTGTTAAATTTTCTTTTTTCAATTAATAAATTAATTTAATAAAATAATTAATTGTTATTGTTGTAGCTGTGTCTTGTAAAACTTTTTTGTTTATTTGCGTTTAAAAAAAAATTGCAAAACACACAAATAAATAAACAACCGTACAGAGAAATAAAATGTCAGATAAATTACAACTGATTTGACAGCAGATTGCTAAGCAATAATTGCTCAAGCAATCTGAAGAGCAATCATTGCGCAAAAATTGCCACTCATTGCAATATGCGGTCTATACTTCGCAAATTTAATGGATCAATCAAATTTGACATTTGCCGCAATAAATATTGCTACGTGGAGGCCCTGGGTTAAGCTTGAGGTCTTTTTTTTTTATATAAAAATATTAATTTTTATTAAACTTTTTTTTGTTTTGTTAAAATAAATTTTTTTTTTTTATAAAAACGAACTCAAGCTGAAACAAATTAAATAATAAAGATCGAATAAGAAAAAAATTTTATTAATAAAAATAATTTTTGCTATTTTATTTTAGTGTTAATTAATTCTTTAATTTAATTCTTCTAATACAATTAAATTTTCCTACCGTTTCACAAACTTAATTTCTTTCTCACACAATTTTCTTTTATTTTTATTTGTGCTTCTTTTGTCAATTGACAACTAAATTTGACGTTTTTAACATAAATTGCCGGCAATAAATATGTACAAAAAATTGCTGTCTACATTAAGTGCCGGTTCACACACGCCAAGTTTAACTCGTCAAGTCTTGATCTTTTAGGAGAGAAGGGAAAAGAGAATGCAATTTCTTTTCCTCTCCCTCCTAAAAACTCAAGACTTGACGAGTCAAACTTGACGTGTGTGAACCAGCACTAAAGATAACATAATTTTGACCTTTACTGCAATATATGTCGCAATAATTATCGCTGGTATAGACGGGCACAAGGCGAATTCATCCCAGGTAATCTCGGTACTACAACAAGTACAACTCGTACAAAAACCACAAGCAATTTGTTTTTGTAAAATCATTGTACAATGTCAAAAACAGAAATAAAACAAAACAGAAACAAAGATAATAAAAGAGAATAAACAAAATTTTGACATCCAACAGTGATTTTAGCTAATATCTGCAGGGCTTTTAAGACCACCTGTAATAAATTCGCCTTGGACGGGCATTAAAAACAAATCATTGGCTAACTACTGCCGTCTCTGTTTAACTAATATTACATGCAGGGCTGCCAGATAAATTTGTGAGGAAATCGTCAATTTCCTGAGAAAAAATAGAAAAATCGTCTTTCACGTTTCGAAAAATCGTCAAAAAAATCGCACAACTTAAAATTTAGTTTTTTTAAACAGTTTTTGTTTGATTTTTTTTTATAAAAAAGCATTCAAACAAAAACATAATTACTTCATACCCAGCTAGAATTTTCAATTGTGTAAGAGATATTGGGAGCCTCATACAAAGCGTCTTTGATCGTCGATGCCGCATTTTTTAATCGTGGAAGATTCCTCACATGGGAAAACTGCAACACGACTGAGATTAATCCATAGCACAGTGAAAGACGCTTCTTCAACCGTTGTGGGAATCGTTTAAGATGTGGGTAAAGATTATCTAACGAGTCTTTCATGTCAAGAATCGTTTCCCAGTAAAAAATGGAGCTTACAGCAGTTTTGTAAGGGAGAGAAACACAATATCCCCTTACAAAACCTGCTTACAAGAGGCATGATTTTTATATGGCGAATTCCCACTTGGAGCTTACAGCAGTTTTGTAAGGGAGAGAAGCACAATACCCCCTTACAAAACCTGCTTACAAGAGGCATGATTTTGCTATGGCGAATTCCCACTTGGAAGCGTTATGAAACAAATTAAATTTCTATGTTCTGTTTTATTTTAAAAATGATCGTAAACACATTTTAAAATCATTGCAATACAACCTGCTTCGATGTAAGGGAATAACAAAAGCACATAAAACATTGTTCGTATAAGGGATAATGCGAAGTTATTCAATTATTAAATTAAAAATTCACTTTAATGGTATTCGCTTATCTGCTGCTTCTTAGTAGTGTGTAATAGCCAGCGCATATATCAGCGCTCATGTAGTTTTCGTGCTTCCCGAAACATAAACATTTTTTACTGGGATAAGACTCTTGTAGATATTATGTTACAACTCGTGAAATGTTCGCCGTATAATTGTTGAAAATATGATTTATACAGAGAGTCGTAAAAGATTCATTCGCTGATGGTTTGACGAAAGATAAACAAAGTGTAACATTGTTGTTTTTGTACTCTGAAAATAATCATTTAAAGATTTTCTTAAGACTTGCATATTATGGCCGTACCTAAACAAAAGCGCCACGCGTTTTCTAGTTTTTGAATAGAGCGGTCTCAACGCTTTGCAATTGGAAAAACCGATTTTCAAAGCTCGTTTAATAGTGAATTTTGGCGCTATTGTTAATTAATAAAGGCAATTTAGCTATTTTTTGATCAATCTAGCGTTTTTATCTCTATTTTTATTTATAATTTATGGGTTTTATTACACAAGAAAGCTATCACTACTGTTTTTTACACAACGTTGACGCTCTTGCTTAGGTATGGCATATCAGCGTAAAAGCTAAGCGAAAGAAAACGTTCCGGCTTCCGTTCTTGTTAAGGTACGGCTGTTAAACATTCCAAGATTTAAAAACGAACGTGTCAGAAAATTTAATGTTTTATTCAGACTAGAGACTGAAAAAAATCGTCACTTTTAAGAAAAAAATCAGCAAATCGGCACTTCGCTAATTCCGGAACAAAAAATCGTCAAAATGACGATAAATCGTCAATTCTGGCAGCCCTGATTACATGTCAAAATTTTTTATCAAATCCTATATTCCAAGGTATATTTACACAAGGTAAACTCGTTGGCCCATATGTTTGTCAGCTGTTTACCCATAGTTGGAACCACAACGTCAAATTGCGTGTATATGAGCCAAAATTTGTACATGGGTGCGTTAAATTGTTTTTGTTTTATATGAAGACAATTTTGACAACATGGTTCCTTTTATAGAGCAAAATGTCTACACTCCCAAATGAGTCTACCTTGTGTAAATATACCTTGCTATATTCATTTTCTCACAACATTTAGCTTTCGTATACATAACAATTGACAACGTTTTCCACGAATGTCGTTATATGTCGTGTTTGCTGCTTGTCAAACCGAAATTAAACTTCTTGTCGGGCGGAACACAAGTTTGACTAGTAGGATTGTAAGGAAAAATTGATTGCATTTCCATTTGTTCAAACGGGTTTCTTTCCATTTTCCATCGATTAATAAAAGACAAAAAACAAGTGTTAAAATTATTGCTTAAAGCAATAGAAACACAAAAAATAATTCATAAAAAGTGTAAACACAAACCAACGTTTAAAGTGCACACCCCTCCACGGCATTTAGTAATAATTGTAAAAAAAAGAAAAACCATCCTAAATTCAGTCACCACAATTATAATAAAGACAAAAAATGAGTACAACAAATACGGCAGCTGCTCCAGCTACACAAACTTCTGCTCCTGCAGCCAAACTTAAGGGTGTCGTTAAGCAGGTAAGATAATTATTAAAAGAAAACGGAAATTCTCAATATTTGCATGAAATTCCAACACTGATAATCTGAAAATTTCATAAATTTTCTTTGGTGATGAAAAAAATGCAGACGTACGACAATTGAACACGCACACAAATACGTCGGCAGCGTAGTGACTGACGTTGGCTGCATGTAAAATGAATACGAGTTATAGGGCGATATGGACGAGTAACACGTTAAACATGATAGCAATTGAATGATAGTTCGTTTTAGGCGAGTGCCAACCTGGCAGATTTTTTCAGTAAAATGAACATATGCGGTGCCGTTGGGACGCTGCTTTTAAAATAGTGGCGTTTGCCGGGTTTGCCTTCGTATAGTAATTTTTAACCTCACTTTTTATTTTCATTTTATCTTTCCCCTGTTATATTTACAACAAAAAAGAAAAAAAAAATAAATTGTCATTGTTGGCCAAGAAAATTGGTAGTAAAATGGAAAATGTTTAGTACTATAAGGAGTAGTAGCTTATTTTTTTTTTTAATAAACAAATTCTCTTATAGGTATGTAACTTCTAATTGAAAATGTGTTTTTTGTTATATTTCTTTTGTAATACATGTACTACTTTCACTTTTTGTTAATTGTTTATTAGTTATTAGGTGAATGTTTATTTAAAAGTAGTGGGATGGATAGATTAAATAAGTTTTTTGGTTTGTGTGTGTGTAACAGCTACCCTTTACTATTATCAAAAAAATCAAAAACTAACTCGTGGCACATTAAGTTCATTTTAAAAATTATGATAATTGGAAATTATATGGTTTTTGTTTCAACTGGATAAATTTTAATAAATTAATAATGATAAGTAACACCTTATGTTATTAGATTTTTGTGATTTTATATTAGAAATTTTATAACTATTGTCTTTTGAAATTTATAAAATAATAAACAGCGGCTCGAACTTATAATTGGACACTAGACAAGATTATTTAAATGTCGAATTTTTTGCTTTAATAAAAAAATTGTATTAAACCTTGATATAAAGTTGTAGATTATTTAAAAACTTTTAACATAATGTAAAACAGCATGTTTTTTTCAAAACCATTTTCAAAAAAAAAGAAAGTAACAAATTTCATGTCAAACGCATAATTGGACAGGTATAAGATACAGTTTTAGTACTTGAAAGAAACATCTTTTTGTTTTATCACTTCTTCCAAACGTCAGGATATCGATTGAACGGGATTTGCGTCAACTGCTTCATTGTCATGGATTGTGGAAAGTGGATTTATAGAGCTCGCGGTCAAGTTCTTCCCAAACATGCTCCATAATGTTGAAATTTGGAAACTATAACGGTGTTTGCAGTAATTTTGGACAATTATGAACGCGTCACATTTATGTTTAAAGTGTGGTTCGTGATCCTGATAAAAAGCAAATGTGTCTAATTTGTTTAATTTATCGACATTTCTTCACATTTTGTTTCAAAATGTACAAATATTAAAATCGATACATTTGACCCTTTATAAAATGAATGTTCCCTACTCTTGCACTGGAAACACATTCTCATACCCTTACCGGCCGTCCGTCCCCATGCTTAACCGTAGCCCAAGTGATATCAGCCAAAAACTCAGTATTTGGCATACGCCAAATGTACTGCTTTCCATTTAATCCATGCAGGTTAAATTTGCAGTCATGAGTAAAGAGTTTTATTGTTGAAAGTTTATTTTTGAATGAAATATAAAAAATCAAAAGAAAATATTCAAGTATTTAAAATATTACAAAGAGTTCTATGTAATATAAATTTATAACAAATGTTAACTAAACTTTACAAAAATACATTAACATTAATACTTTCCCTTGTTAAGAAATTGGTTAACATTTGAAACTCCCAAACTACTTATTAAATATTTTAATCTTGTTGTTTGTAAAGGTTTCGTCATAATATCAGCTAGTTGGTTTTCTGTTGTTATTCGTTTAACATTTATTTCCTTTTCAGAGACTTTCTCTCGTATGAAGAAATATTTTAAAGCAATATGTTTAGTTCGTCGATGAAACTCTGGATTTTGAGCTAATTTTATTGCTGCGTTATTGTCCACTTGCAATACAGGAATATCATTTAAATTAATAAGTTCTGAATATAGTCTCTTTAGCCACATAATTTCTTTAGTAGCTTCAGTAGCAGCAACTATCTCAGCTTCTGTTGTAGAAGTAGCAACTATTGGCTGCCTTTGACTCATCCATGAAATTATAGCTCCAGCATATTTTATTACGATACCAGATGTTGATCTGCCCGTCTTTGAACAACCACCAAAATCAGCATCACTGTAGCATTCTAGCCTTAATTTGTTATCAGCTTTGTATGTTATAGCATAGTCTTTTGTACCAGCTATGTATCGAAAAACTCTTTTTACTTCGAAAATATTTTCTTTTGTAGGATTATCTAAAGTCCTAGACAAGTAGCCAATACTAAATGCAAGATCAGGTCTAGTACCAAGCATTAAGTACATTATTGCCCCAACTGCTTGTCGATAAGGAAATTTAGATACATCTTCATCTTTCCCTGTTTCTAAATCATTAACCACTTTAGTCATTGGAGTTGAAACTGATCTGCAACCATCAAAATTGAATCTTTCTAATATCTTTTTGGCATAAGCTTCTTGACAAATTTTTATTGCATCATTTTCTTTCTTTATTTCCAACCCCAAAAAATAATTTGCTTCTTTTGCAGTCATTTTGAACTCCGCTTTTAATTCTTTTAATAAATCTTTAAGGTCATTTTCATTTGTTCCTGCAACTAGACCGTCATCAACATATAACACTAAAATTAGTTTATTTTCTTTTTTATTTCTTATAAATAAACATGGGTCAGCATCACAGACTTTGAATCCAATTTTTAATAAATAATTTACCAAACGTTTATTCCAACAACATGGTGCTTGTTTTAAACCATACAAACTTCTTTTTAACTTACACACACGTTTCGAACCATCATTATATCCTTCAGGTTGCTTCATAAAAATGTCTTCTTCTAATTTACCATAAAGAAATGCTGTAGTAACGTCAAATTGATATAACTGCATGTTATTGCTTGCTGCTATACTCAATACTGCTCGTACTGTTCCTAATCGTGCTACAGGACTAAATGTTTCATTATAATCAATCCCTTCACGTTGAGCAAAACCTTTAATTACTAGCCTGGCTTTAAACTTTTCAATAGTACCATCTGGATTCATCTTCATGCGATACACCCACTTTGATGGTAAAGCTTTTGCATCTTTGGGAAGATCTGACATTTCCCATGTTTCATTTTCATATAGAGAATTTATTTCAGAATTCATTGCCTCCTTCCATTGTGAAGATTCTTTACTATTAACGGCTTCGGCAAAAGTAATAGGAGTTTTAATTTTATTGACAAAATCTTGAACTTCCATTACATAATCATCATATCTAGAATTTTTAAGATTATTACGATTTCTTAATCTTTTTACAAGTGGTATTTCAGAATCATTATGACTTGTTTCTTCAACGTTTCTATCTGATATTATTTCATCTAAATCTGAATGTTCACTGGTATCACTAAATATTTCATCTTCACTAAGTTGTTCTGAATCTTCTATCAATTGCGGTTCTTGTTCAATTATGTTGTCCATATCTGGTTTAGGATAATCTTCAAACCTAAGATTTACTCCTTTATCGTTTACACTAATATCTTTTTCAACTAAATTGTTCTTGATATAATTTTTCTTGATTTGATTATTAGTTATTAAGCACGGTTTTATTTTCTCAATGAATTTAACATCTCGTGATAGTACAACTTCCGATTTCTCTTTAATGTAAACACGATATCTTTCATCTTCGTCATAACCAATAAGATAACCTTTTATAGCTTTAGCATCCATCTTTCTTCTTTTTTGTTTAGGTATATGGACATAACATTCGCATGATATGATTCTTAAATGATGTGTTCTAGGCTTCTTCCCCATCCATAATTCAAAAGGACTTTTACCTTCAACTGACGATTTTCCAGTTCTGTTCAATATATATATAGCTGTTCTTACTAATTCTGCCCATATGGCATCTGGAAACTGAGCTTCTTGATTTGAATACTTAAATGTACGAGCCATCTCAACAACTGTTCGATTTTCTCTTTCACTGGCACTATTTTGTTGAGGTGTGTACGGTGCTGTTAACCTTTGCATAACTCCATTTTTCTTAAGAATTAACTTTACCTCATGGTTGTCAAACTCACCACCATTATCGCTCAATAATTATTTAATAGGATGACCACGTGTATTTGCTAACATTAAAACTTCTTCTAGACAATCCTTAACTTCAGATTTCTGTTTTATTACGAATCCAAAACGATACTTTGTATATGCGTCTTTAAAAATCAATAAGTACTTCTTTTTCGAAAATGATTCACTAAATGGACCACAGACATCTGTTGACATAAGTTCACCTGGACTTGTAACATTTGCTCTATGACCAAATGGTAATCGATGGGCTTTTCCATAAATGCAAGGCTCACAAACATTCTTATTCTCTTTAACAAGAATTCCCAATTCTAACTTAAGCATCTTCTGTATGTGTCGTTTGTCTTGATGACCCCATCTTTCATGATAAAGCTGTAATAAATCGGAATCTTGAACTTCATTTACTTCTTCGTTAAAGTTTTGCTTTATAGGTTTGATGTTGGCTTTGTACAGTGAACCACCTTTTAATCTTGATCCACTTAATACTACTTTATTATTAATAATTAAACTACAGTAAGTAGTTGTTGATATAAATCTACTGTTCTTATGCTTATCTTGAACGGCAAGAACTGAGAATAAATTTCTTGATATTTTAGGTACATACCATACGTCAGTTAAAAATAACGTTTCAACTTTGTTGTCGATTTTACACTCAATTTGTATTGTTCCTTTACCTTCTGCATCTAGCACTTCTTTACCTGCAGCTTTGATAAAATTAGGACTTGAAAATGGCTTATAAACATTAAAATATTCCTTTGAGTTTGTGATGTGACGCGTTGCTCCATTATCAATCCACCAACTTGTGGTATCGGCTTCTTGCACCACATTTATTTCTTCACAAAATACAGGCAAGCACATTTGAGTCACAGCTTTGGCTTCATTTACTTCTTTATTAGGTTTGCCATCTGCTAACCACTTACGACAATCTCGTACCCAATGTCCTTTCTTCTTGCAATAATTACAGACATCGTTTTTCTTTTGAAATTTGCTTGTATTTTCATTTTTCTTATATTTTCCCTTTGCTACAAAGGCCTGTTCACTTAATTTGTCTTCAGTTTTTCCAAAATTTCTTTGAAACATCGTTATTTGCGTTGTTAACTCATCAAAAGTTTTGTCTTCATTTTTACATAGCATCATCCAACTTGACTTGAAGGTATTAAACCTCGACGGCAAAATGTGTAATATCTTACCCATGAGCAATAAATCTGGTAGCTCATTCAAGTTCTTCTCTTTTAAACCATTATTAAAATCTATCCATAGTCCTTTTAATTTTGCTATGTGCATGGTCACATCTTGACAATCATCCCATACAAACGAGAAAAAATCAGCACAAATTTTAAATAATTGATCTTTTGCTGTTGCTTCGAATAGATTTTTGAGGGCATCCCACACATCTGCAGCGCTTTCTTTGTCCATAACTTTTTGATAAATATCACTTATAGAACTACACAACACCGATTTTGAATAACTGTTGGCTTTTCTATACAAACCGCTTTCTTCTTTATATATTCTTCTTTGGTCTAATGTGGCAGATTGATCTGGAGGTGTTGGCTTATGCAATTTTCTGTCTATCGCATCCAAAGCTCCTTCATGATAATCCAAAAGATCCCTTATTTTCCTTTTCCACATTGGCCAATCTGTTTCGCCTTGTAGAATCTTTATATTCTTGGTAAAATCCATTTTCTTCTTGAATTATCTTCTCAATTCTTTAAAAAAAATTTTTTTTTTTTTATATTTTATTAAATTATTTTTCAGAGCTTCCTGGGCTCATAACCTTTTATTGTTGAAAGTTTATTTTTGAATGAAATATAAAAAATCAAAAGAAAATATTCAAGTATTTAAAATATTACAAAGAGTTCTATGTAATATAAATTTATAACAAATGTTAACTAAACTTAACAAAAATACATTAACATTAATAAAGAGCACCTATAAAATAAATAAGTTCAAAAATAAAAAAATAATTAAATTTTTGCAAAATTACACTGTGTCAAAAGTCAGAATCCTTCAACAAGTAGTCCTTGACTGATATAGTTTTCTTTTCAGGCTATTCGCCGATGTGTGTAACTCATTCTTCCTTAGCAAATCTCGAATTGTCTCAAAATATGAAGCAAATTATCGATAAATAAAACATATTGGACACATTTGCTTAATAATCTACAACTTTACATCAAAGTTCACAGAGGCGAAAAAATCGGCATTTAGTTGATCACATACCTAGTGTTCAATTAAACGTTCGAGCTACTTTACATAGATACAATATGTACTATGTACACATAAAATAAAAGCTTACGAAACATGCACGTTTTAACTTTTCAAGATCTAGACAATTTAGCTCATAGGTAGTTTCTGATATAAAGGTTACACCTTATGTTATCAGATTTTTGGGATTTTAAATTAGAAATTTTTTTAATACTATTCTATTATTAGTTGTTTTGGTTTGGCTGGAGGTCCAAGTAAATAAATAAAAATTAAAAACTCGCGATTTTTGCTTTTATATTTTTATTTTTATTCCCAATATTTCTGTAAGCGTCGCTAACCATCTTCAGGGGTCTGAATATTTAAATACATAAAATAATTATTATTAATTTTAAACAAAATACCTATACAAAAGAAAAATTCTGATAGTGCATTGAAAATATTCCTGGAAAATATTGAGGGAATAAGACTATAAAAGTATAAAAGCTTTTGAGGATTGTAACTTTACCAAGAATAAATACACATTCGAATCATATGAAAATTTATATAATAAATGTTACTCACTAGAGAAATAAATTCCCAGATTCTATGTATGTTATTTTTACATTACCTACCTATAACTTAGCCCTTAAAGGCCATAATCGGTTACAAATTTCTACTAACAACTGTAAATCAGTATTCCACGGATAATTACCTCGCAAATGCCAATATGTTTGGGAAATTATGCGGGGTAAGCATTTAAACGAATACGCTTAACTACCTCACTGAGGTAATTATAAGAATACGTTTAACTACCTCATTGAGGTAATTAAGCGATTACGTTTAAATACCTTAGTGAGGTAATTAAACGTATTTATTTACAAAATACCTCAACTTTGATGTACGAAAAAATGTTAAGACATAGGAATTTTAACATGTCTCAGCTAAATCTAAAGAGATAGCAATAACAATAATTGGATGACATACAAACTTATGATCAAGGAAACCGTAAATATGCAATTGCATGGTTTTTCTTGTGCGACCAATGAAGGCAGAACCAATATATTTATCCATTTTAGAGTTTTTTTTTTTAATTTTGGTATCGATCTGTTTGTGAATAATTTACATATTTTAGCTATTGCTGCATTTTTATTGCACACATATTTCACGTTTTTTAAACATATTTTTATACATGTTCAGCAAATAAAAAAAAATTGCTTAAAATTCTGGTTAACAGATGACTTTTCTGTTGCTTTAAATACGCCATCTACAGTAAATTTTCACTTTACAATTGTAAGCCAAAACTAAGTCAAAGATAAATGTTATTCCAAGCTGTGAAGTTTTATATATTTATAGAAATCTGGACGCATAGTTTAGTTAACCGATCTAATCAGAAACACTTTTTAAAGTAATCTTTTCGAAACTAAAAGTAGCAGTTTTTACATCTGTGGCTTGGTGCTAAAAGGGCCAACGTCAATATTTTGTTGTTTTGAATTAATCGTTGCATAAGTTGTCTTTTATTACTCGCTTTTATTTTGCTTAAACAGTCAAGTTCTAATTTAACCCAGAACAGCTTCATAAAGGCTTTGCTAGCCAATTTCACTAAGAACTCTTCTATAAAAAAAACTTTAATTTCAATTTTCTCAAAAGTTAATATTTTGAGATTAGCACTTTTAGCACCAAGCCACAGAGATAATTGGATAAAATTTGGTAAATACGTTTTAATTGTCATAAGAACGAAACCTATGTAAATTGTGGGAATCGGTCTCTAATATCACATAGTCCCCATGCAAACTTCTTTCTTTATGTTCATGAACCATTTAATCATGTTAAGATAAAATTTGGCCTAAAATATCTTACTGCAAATTAAATATGGTTGAATCGGCTCACATTTAAACATACAGCTTCTATTCAGATATTAATACCTAAAATATTCAAGCTATTTTATTCTTTTAAATGTTAATATAATTTAAAATTTAGCGACCTTTCCTGTAATCCCTTTAAGACAAAATTTCTCATATGTTTGGTCTATCTACATAATATTGAGCACAAATAACTCTTATATGAATATTAAACTCATAACATTACTTTATTCTGGTGAGCCCAGGATTAAGTTTATTTTATTGTAAATATTAAATTGTGGAATATTTTGCTTTCAAATAAGCCATATTTTGTTTATTGGGGCATATTTAAAACAAAACGTTAGTGCATATTTTATTTTTTTTTTAACATGTAAACTTGGTTGCATTACTTGCTGTGTTATTGTCAAAAAGTACTAAGGCAATTAAACGAATGAAATTTAGGTGTAATTTTGCTTTTGGAAGTTTAATTTTTAAGGCAATTACCCGAATTTGGTAATTAAGCGTATTGCAATTAAACGTGGATTTTTGTTTTAAAAATGGAAGGAAAAAAACGGGGATTTAAAACTCAAGGTAAATAACCGTGAAAGGCATTTAAGCGTGGGGTAATTAACCGGGTTATACTGTAAATTAATATATTAATAAATTAATATATTTATAAAAAATGTTTCATTATACATAATATCCTAATTTGGTATCTTCAAATTTAAAGAAAAAAATTTCAAGACGGCTGAAGTCTTTGGTTTCTGCAACAACTATGCGAAGAAAACAGAGCCAATGTCAGAAGCAATTTACATGTACGTTTGTTACCGAATGTTATAAACATTATGTAAAACGGCAATTTTGACAGACATGCACAATTACATGTGACTTGAAAAGATGACAAGTCAGATTTAAAAAAAAACATGTCGTGTACATGCTGCTTTATAGTGGTTGGGGAATTTAAAATACGCCTGCGACTGTTTGATAGTAGATTAAAGGAAATAAGTTTACTTTATCTTTTATCTAATACCAAGCAGTCGCAGGCGTATTTTAAATTCACTAACCGCGATAAGGGTGATTAAATAAAGCGTAGGTTTATTGTCATATCCTCAGAACTTGTTGACAACTTTCTGGACGGAAGTAGCTGTCAAGTTTTCCTTACAATTTATAAACATAAATCGTAGTGCAAATTGTTTCTTCTTTTCTTTGCGAAAAATCGATAACTTTTGTTTGGTTTAGAATAAAGCTGGTTCGAATAATCAAAAGTCTTAATGGTGCATGGTGCTGAAAATTAAAAGAAAAATTAAAAAATGATATGAAATACATATCGTTACTTTAATATAGAAAAGCCCTAACTAACATTCTCCTTACTTTACAGGAGAAGGAAAAGACTTAATAAAAATTGTAGTATCGTAGTTGCGATTTTTTTTAAACGCAGTTTTTTATTAAATTGTTTAGAGAGTTTAATAAAAAACTGCGTTTAAAAAAAATCGCGACTACAAGACTATAATTTTTATAAAGTTTTTTCCTTCTCCTGTAAAGTAAGGAACATGTTAGTTAGGGCTTTTCTATATTAAAGTAACGATATAATCAACGTTGAAAAAACACTCTGAACCCACAATTTAAGTGCTTTTCCAATATATATTTTTGTTGAGTAGAACTTATTCCCAGTGCTTTAATCTCAAATCACAATGTTTTCTCAAATAACTAATAACTAAAAACAAATATTTTGCCAATTAAATGTGCAATATATTAATTTATACACATGAATTTTTTTAAATTAAACATGGAACACAAAAATTTAATATGTAGCTAGGTATTACATATTAAAGTTTTAACGGAATTTTCTTCCTCCGTAACGATTTCTAACTGCAGCCAACCTGCTTTCAGTCCCTACAAGAAGAGAACAAAAAACTTGATTTCGGTCATTACATTCTATCATTTTCTTAACACCAACGTGAAAAAAGTGACAACTCGCTCATTCTGTTCTTGTAGGGGTGTTTTGAAATCGAAGCAAACTTTATTGCTTTAATAGATCCTAAAGTGAACATAGCAGAAAAAAGCTGTTAGTACATGTTAATGGCAGGGATATTTTTTAAAAATCGAAAAAAGTATTCTGGTCGATAATGTGAAAAATATATTCCGGTCTTAATGCGGCGAAGCCATTTTTAATAACATTTAACGTTGGAAATTCGAAGCTTTTTCCAGCTAGGCGGTTTTTAGCAGAATTCGTTTTAGAAGCCAATAATTTCATTAGCGCAGGCAGGTTAACGAAAAAAATCAAAATGTTAAACGCGATGTTTATATTTCTTTTTTACTTTCTACATACATACATAATCAGGTGTGTTCTTGAATCCGAATCCACTCGAAAAATTCAGCATTTTTGGTTTTCTGCATTTCACATCCACATGTTCCCTACAAGAAGAGAATGAGTGAGTTGTCACTTTTTTCACGTTGGTGTTAAGAAAATGATAGAATGAAATGACAGAAAATTTGATTTCGGTCATTTCATTCTATCATTTTCTTAACACCAACGTGAAAAAAGTGACAACTCGCTGATTCTCTTCTTGTAGGGGTTGTTATTCGTTTTCAATTGGAGTATTAAGGGGTTATTGAAAATAAAACGAATCGACTTTTATTATAATATGTTGTAACATTTTTAATTAGTTTTTTTTTAAGCTTAAAATGTTTTTTATCCAATTTAATCAAAAATTTATCGTTACCTTAAAGGCAAAAGGCCCTAACTAACCCAAAATTTAAAATCGACTTTTTCATGGATTTTAATTTAATTAAAGCTATTTTTATTTTTAACAATTTTTATGTTATTTTCCGAGAATTTATTTCTTTTTTCTATCGATTTAGCGACCTCAAATTAGTTTTTGAGTTTGTTTCAAATTTTGCAATTTTTAGCGAATTTTAGTCATATTCGCGATAAAAGCGATTTTTTCTGCAAGTTTTCTAATTCTTCAGAGTTTTAACGATTTATAATAACTAGTAGACTTTGCTATCATGCCATTCCTTATAGTTTTAGGGACTTTTAATCACTTTTATGGCTTGGTTGGAATATTAAAAATTTTCGCTATTTTTTGCCAATTTTTTTTTTGTTATGTTCCGACATTTTGTTTTTTTACCCATTTAGCGATTTCAAATAAATTTTAGTGTTTATTTAAAAGTTTGCAATTTTTTCGCGAATTTAAGCTGTTTGCGATAGAGTCGATTTTATCTTGTGATTCTTTACAGCTTTCATGATTTTTTTATGAATATCTATTAGACTTTGCTATCATGCTGCGGTTAGCAAATCAGCGATCTTTAGTTCAACTAAAGTTTTTTTGAGAACACCAATTTATGAATTATGCGGATTCAAAAAATTTTCGTTTTCAATTGTTGTCGAAACCTAGAACCAAGGCACATTAACACAAGGTAGACTCATTTGGGAGTGTAGACATTCTGCTCTATAAAAAGAACCTAGTTGTCAAAAATGCCTTCATATAAAACAAAAACAAGTTAACGCACACATGTACAAATTTTGGCTCATATACACGAAATTTGACGTTTGGGTTCCAACTGGGGTAAACAGCTGACAAACATATGGGCCAACGAGTCTACCTTGTGTAAATATACCTTGCCTAGAACATACCTGAATATTATGTAAGTACACAATTGAAAGGTAAATTTTAAAATTTCAAATTTTAGCTTTTTGTTGCGATATGACAGCCCGAACGGCTTAAATCTAGTTTACCAACGCAGCTCCAAACAAAAAAATGTACATCATGTTAGTGTTAATATGTGCGTTCGTTTACTTTTCCAGTAAAATCCCAGTAAAATCCAGTAGGTGATAATATGAAAGTCTTACAAATTTATGTGTACGCGAACGCATTTCAGTAAAATCCAGTACAAATTTGTACAAATTTTGGGGTAAACGAACGCAGCTAATGTTAAGCATTTCATGTCAGTTGTAGACTTCTTGACAATTAAAAACTTCCTAACATATATCTTTTATTTTTTTTTTAAATAAAATAATTTTTAACACCAGTTTGAAAAAAAATACAACCAAATGACCAAAATTTCTTTACGCCTTGTTTTGAGTCGTTTTAAATTATGTATGAGTGTTAACAATAGATGGAAATACTTACAAGTGTTGACACGGGCTTCTTTAATGTGCTGTTTTCACAAAACAAGTGACGGAACGTGTAGTAAAATTTATATGGAAAACACTCAAAAAACTAAGTGCTTTTCCTATAAATTTCACTAAACGTTCAGTCACTTGTGTTGTAAAAACACTTGTCACTTGTGTTGTAAAAACAGCACATAAATCTTCATCTTATAGTTGTCAAATTATTAGAGTTGAATATTTGAAAAATATTTTCCCCCTAAAGGCTAGTTTACACGGTAATACAATCACCCTTATTGTGTTTGGCGTATTTAAAATACGCCTACGACTGTTTGGTAATAGATTAAAGAGAACGTGAACTTATTTTCTTTAATCTATTACCAAACAGTCGTAGGCGTATTTTAAAAAAAGCTAAAAAAAAGGCAGATTACAACGATAAAATACTGATCAGTGTACAAGCGACGTGGTTTTTTTCATGGTGGGGAGGAAAAATAAATTTTTGCCTTTCATCAGTAATGTTGTTGTTGCTCGACAGTTTGCATGACTACAGCACGAAATATGTGTGTGTGTGTATTTTGTTTTTCTAAAATATTTTTAACAAATAGAAACTGGGAATTATCTCCTTTCGTAGGTTACTTTATATTATATTCAACATTTTTTTATTTTTCGAATTTATTCTATGAGTTACATTTCAGTTATGTATTTTATAAAGCTTTTTTGTAATAGTTCTATTCCTTAAATTTTTAGGAATGACTTTTATACACCACCAGACTATTATATTGTATTTTCTTGTTACATTTTACCTTAGCTATCCTTTGGATAGCAATGAAGTATATAGTATGTACAGAAAAATTTACAATTATTAGACACCAGCAGAATGTAATGCATTTTCTGGCCCGCTGCGGCCTTCGTCAGCATTCTTTGTGTCACACTGGATAGTGATACTTTATAAATTGAATGTATTTAACTCAACTATTTTTAACAAATAGAAACTGGGAATTATCTCCTTTCGTAGGTTACTTTATATTATATTCAACATTTTTTTATTTTTCGAATTTATTCTATGAGTTACATTTCAGTTATGTATTTTATAAAGCTTTTTTGTAATAGTTCTATTCCTTAAATTTTTAGGAATGACTTTTATACACCACCAGACTATTATATTGTATTTTCTTGTTACATTTTACCTTAGCTATCCTTTGGATAGCAATGAAGTATATGTACAGAAAAATTTACAATTATTAGACACCAGCAGAATGTAATGCATTTTCTGGCCCGCTACGGCCTTCGAAAAATAAAAAAATGTTGAATAAAATATTTTTAGTATGTAAAGGCAAACAAAAATTAAAAGAAAACAAAAACAAATTCTTGTTGTGTTTGTTTTGCATGAAAAATATCACTTGTCGTCGTCGAGTATTTTTTCGCAATCATGTATGTGCCTTTCAGCAGCCTTTTGCGCTGCTTTTATCTCCTATTTTGCGGCTATTAGCATGCATTGGTTTTTGATTTGGCGACTGTTTGACAGAAGCTGTTTGTTTCATTCTTTTTGCCGTTGCTTTTTGAGTTCCATCAAATAAGAAATTTTTGCTATTGTTAAAAAAGCAATAGTTGGAAAAAGCCAGTGTCCATTAAAAGGTTACTTTTCAAAAACAGTGTGTTTATTTTGCTGCTGCTTTTGAAAAGTTTGGGCTTTTTTTAGCAGTGGAACTTGTCGGCTTTTTATTTTTGATTTTTTTTTTAATTTAAAATTTTTAGGTTTTTCTTTTGTAGAGTTCATTAATTTTAGAAATCTTGTTCACTTTTACAAGTCTTATAGGTTGCAAACTCCTGGATATTTAATTCAGTTATTTGAATTTTGTAGATCAACGAGGAATAGACAGTTAAAGATACCAAAATTATCTGCCGTATTGGAGCGTTCTTTTTATGTTAGAGTTGCACGATCTTATAATAAGTTGCCTAACTTTTTGAAAACTTTTGGTGTTTCTGCTAACACATATAAAAAAAGACTTTTTCTGGAACTTTCAGGAAATCAATCTTCTATATAAGTGATTCTATTTATGTGTTGAATATGCATTAAAGGATTAAATTCATGATATTTGAAAATTTATTTCTGTGAAGTTTGTTGTGTAGTATTTTCTTTATGAACACAAAATAAATCATTATCTATACCCTGAGAGTTAACAAATAGGTATCCACTTAATATTTTTCTTCATTATTAAATTTTCATTATTTTGTTACTTAGTCATATGTGCGTGTGTATGCATATGTGTATGTATATATGTATATATATATATATATATATATATATGTATATATGTGTATATATATGTATGTGTGTGCATGTACATGAATTTACATATAAAATTTTCATATAATTTTTCTGAATCGTTTGTTTTGGGATTTTTCATAGCTTAAATTCTTACATTTTAATTAAGCTATCTAACCCTATTGTTATTATATTTTAACTTTAATATATTTTAATTTTTATATACATACAAACATTTATATATTAATTTTTGTTTACAATTATTAGTAGAAATTTGTAACCGATTATGGCCTTTAAGGCTAGGTTATTGGTAATGTAAAAATAAATAAATAAAATAAATAAATAGGAAAAAGCAAAATTTGGCTGCTTTTGCTAATATGGGGATAGCATTTTAAACCTTGCTTGTAACAATATCAAAGATTAAACAAAAACATCAACAAGAATAAAAATTGGGAATTAAGCACGAAAAACAAAATCTTTTAAATTAATTTTTAAGTAGATGAAAAAAGTATTGGTTTTAGATGCTCATATATCACACGCAATTTTTAAGGGCCAAAAAAGCGGAGCGTGAAGTTCTTGGTCCAAAATAAAAAAAGTCACCAATTTTGGTTAAAAGTAACCAAAACGGCAACGCTGATTATGGGGCTAGATTTAGCTCTTTTTAATTACGCCTGGCCCGTAATTTTTCCCGCTAGCTTTTTTTTAAAAAAGAGCTAACCAAAAAAATATAAAAAAAAAAATTTTAAAACGCTGACTTTCTAAACAAGAAAAGAGTACTAAACGTGGGGGTACCGTGGTATTTTTGAAAGGAAAAGTACTGAAAATAGTACCATAGTACTGAATTTTCCATCACTGATCCACGGTGGAATAAGCAGGTGGCATCGTTACGGCAACAAATACAACATTACAACAAAAATGGAAATAACATCACCGTTTACGTCAAAAAATACTTTAAACACAAAACAAAGCGTGCCGCTGAACGTGATGAAATAAATAAATTTTTAGCCAATTTTTATTTAATTATGGTCAAAATCTTATTTATTTTAATATTATCAAAAACTTTAATAAAATACAATAATCACAGCATCATACAACGTGGACTTTTTGTTAACATAAACAAAACTTTGACATAAACCTAGACAAACAATGCAAGTGCAAAAAATCATCAACTGGCGTAGTGCTGCCACCTGTTTATTTCACCATGGTATGTACATGTTTTGCTTTGTTGTACTTGTCGCAGGGATGGAAAATGGCCTTTATAATTTTGTACCAACTTTGAAAACAAAATGTACTTTTCAGGCCATGACGGTACCATTTTTTAATATTCATCAAAAAATAAGCTTAACAAAAATGGGTACAAAAATTAAGAAGTTCACAAAAAATATAACATAAAAATAATTAATATTACATACCTAAAGATTATTTATAAAATATTTATTAAATTTCCCGTAATGGTAACACATATGGCTTCAATTGCTTAGTCGCAATTTACACTGGGCAAGAGAGGCAAAAAGTAAAGTGTATCACACATACAGCGTCGCCCCCTTACCAACAAACTTTTTCTGTCCGGCAAGAAATGTCCATAGTGTAAATTGCGACTTTCTTGATCTGCATTAAATATAATTTTTATGTTAATTTCTATACGGGGAAATTAATAAGTATTCTTAATGATAATTGCCTCAAACATGTATTGAACGAATTTACTAGAATAACACGAAATTTAAAAACTTTAATAGACTATATTATAACAAACAGTGAAATGATTTCAGCAAAGGGAAATATAAATAATAAAATAGCTGATCACGAATCTATAGACATTCTTATTGAGTGCGAATGTATAGAAAGAGACAATAAAACTAAAGAAATAAAAAATTTTAAATATAATAAAGAAAGATTCAAAAACGAAATTAGTGCAATATTACAATATGATGAACAAAAAGGATTAAACGATAATGTCCACAACTTTGATACGAATATTTAGTGTTAAAACAAAAATAAATGAAAATAAAAGTATCAAATGGTTTAACAACGATCTCAGGACGCTAAAAAGGGAAAAGATTTTTAAATATCAAAGTGCAATAATTGAAAACACGAATGAAACGTGGAATAACTATAAAACAATAAGAAATAAATATAAAACTAGAATTGAAAATGAAAAAAATAAATACATAAATAACAAAATAAATAACGCAAATGATCAAAAAGAAATGTGGAGCAAAATAAAAGAACTAGTACTAAGAAAACCCAGAAATGTGATAAAAACTGTGATAATAGATAATGTAGAATATAAAGATAATTTTCAAATAGCCGAAAATTTAAATAAATATTTCGTTAATAGTATTAAGGAAATTAGAAATTTCATTAGTTATGTGCAATATGAAAACAAAATACCTGTGATAGATTTAAAATTTAAATTCCGTGCAATATCTTTAGAAGAACTCAAAATTATTTGTAAGAATATTAAGAAAAAACCTGACTATAATAAAATAACAAGCAATATAATCTTAGATAATTGGAACACTACCGGCAATATTATGCTGAATATTTTAAACAAATCACTAGAAACGGGAATATTTCCCAATAACTGGAAAGAATCTATGATTACACCCATTGAAAAAGTTAAAAAACAATCAAATGTGAAGAATATCGTCCAATAAATACGTTGAAAACTTTCGAAAAAATTATTGAAAAGATTGTTAAGAATCAATTAGAAAACTATATGGAACAACACAAACTACTATCAAAATATCAGTCAGGCTTCAGGAGAAAGTATTCATGTGAAACAGCAGTCAACTATGTGATAAATAGGTGGAAATTCATGAAGAACAAGTTAGAGTGCTATATTCGGCTGTGCCGAATCTTTGATACCCTCCACCGACAGTTCGAATGTTTAAGGAGTAATATCTGTATGATGTCTTTTTATTATTATTATCTTAAACTGTGACGATTTGTTATTAATTATGGTTTTAGGAGACTAAACTGTTTTCCGGGAGTAGGGCATATATGGGGCCTAGGGTAAATTATGTACCGATCTTCACGAAATTTTACAGTGTCATTTCTAGTCAAATAAAACGGACTTGTGCAAAATCTTATGTCATTCCGTGCATTTTTGCATCATTTATGTTAGTTTTTGTAACAAAATTATCAAGTTTTTGAAGGTGGTGGTTCCACATTTTGATTCATAGCTCTGGTCCTACTGAACCGATTTTGCTGAAATTCAATCCCAAACTGCTTAGGATAACTACAAGCAATTTGACACCTAGTTTGTTTATTTCTTTTGAGTTTTTCGAAAGTGAGCGTGTTTTCAACAGACGGACAGACGGACAGACAGACGGACATGGCTAAATCGACTTAGAATTACTCAAGCAGCCAGAATATATATGTATACTTTATGGGGTCTGAGATAAATAATAAAAAAGTTTCACACGGAATGACAAACTTAGTATACCCTCTTCACAACTAATTGTGGTGGAGGGTATAAAAATAATAAAATAATGGCGATATTCTTGGACTTTAAAAGAGCATTTGAAACAATAGACAGGGACATTCTATTACAAAAACTATATTAATACGGAATTCAAGACAATGAATTAGAATGGTTTAAGTCATATCTAAGTAATCGCAGGCAATTTACAAAGGTTAATGAAAAATTATCAAATGCTACCGAAAATAATTTTGGAGTACCACAGGGCTCAATTGCGCTTTTATTTATTATATATATTAACGATATGGAAAAAGTTTTGGAAAAATGCGAAATTGTGTTATATGCAGACGATACGCTGATTTTTACAGAAGCGGCCACGGAGGAAATACTTAACGAATAATATGGACAATATAAATAAATGGTTAAAAATGAACAAATTAATATTAAACGAAAATAAGACTAAAATAATGGAAATAAATATGAACACTAACTTAACGTTTAAAATAAATGATGTAACAATAGAAAAAGTAAATAATATAAAATATCTGGGTTTTCTAATAGACAAAGACTTAAAATTAAAAGAACATATTGAATATATATGTAAAAAAATTGGAAAAAAAAATCGGGTTCTTCAAACGTATAAGAAACAAAATATCAGTTATAACGGCAATAAACGTTTATAATGTAATGATTAAACCACATTTTGAATTTGGATCAACTGTGTTGTATACATGCTGCACAGAACAGCAAATAACAAGAATGCAAAAGATGCAAAATAAAGCTATGCGGTCAATACTTAAATACAATCGATTTACCTCAATAAAACATATGTTAGATACACTTAAATGGCTTAACATACAACAAAGACTAGAGCTAAACACAATTAATTTTATTCAAAAAATGAAAATGGGAGTATCTCCCAGGCGCATCGCCTGATTATTTAATTGAACAAATAAGGTACGTAGGAGAGGTTCAACCATATAGCCTAAGGAACGCTCAAGATTTCCGATTACAACGAGCAGATAACAATACGATGAAAATATCTCTCTTTTATAAGGGATTAAATCTCTACAACACGATGCCGAATAATATTAAAAATGAAATAAATCCAAATGTATTTAGAAGAAAAACTGTAAATTTTATAAGAAATATTTAATTTAAACCAGAGTTTATGGATTTAAATTGTAAACCGAACATGAAATGTTATATAAAGTATTTAAAATACTTCTAATAAATAAAATAAATAAATTTAAAGAAGCTACTTTGTGTTTTTAAGAATATATTAATTTTACGCCCGTTTTTACAACTTACAGACCAAAAGTTTGTAAGGATTTTATCGGCCATATAAAAAGTGTTCAATTATTACAACTTTACAATAATTAGTATTGTGGTTATTTTGTTAGAACTGTTTATGGTTTTTAATCCAAATTTTGATATTTTAGTTAGGCTAAAGTTCATCAAATTTAATTTTAATGAAGAAAGGAATTTTACAATATGAAAATTATTAATTTTTTTTTTTTTTTGATAATTTTTCATTCTTTACTGCCGCTGGGCTCGAACCCAGGCTTTTACGGATAGGTTACCCTTACATGTTTCAATTGCAACCACTCAATCTCTTCAGAGGGTTTTGCCGTTTAACACTCACAGCCATTTACGACTGCTGGCATTCAATAGTCAACCATCAATCTTTAAACCAAATTTGTATTTAATCCTTTGGTAGATCGAAATTTGCTTTGAATGATTATCTATTTTGATTGAATCAAATGTTCTACCTTACTTCTGTTTTTTCGTACTTTTTATCAAGAATTCTTGAAGTCCAAAGTAAATTTTTCTGTTTTTAATTCCCTTGTCTTTCTTTTTTTTGTTGACCCTTTTCAGAACAACTTGAAGGACATTTAACCTAAACTGATCGATAAGTTAAAGAAAGGTTCATATTACCTGGTAGGTTAAAGTAAATTATAATATTTGAGCATTTAATAAGGCCAATAATATTCTACAAAACAGAATTAAAGTTGAACTCTAAAAGAACGTTGAGATTTTTAAATTGTACTAAGCCGCGGTACTACAACAGTACTAACAAGGTCCAAAATGTACCAAAAAAGGTACAATAGTACCATGACTTCCATCCGTGACTAGGCATGGTGAAAAAATCAGGGGTGTCATAGAATCCAAGACGGTTTTGCTCATTGTCGGTTTTGCAAACCAATATTGGTTTCATTTGGTGTCATGAAAACAAGTCAGATTTGTTATTTTCGAATACACATAAAACCGATATTCGAATCAGCTGTTTAATGTTTTGGCTCATGTGTTTACAGCTTTAAATGCAATTTTTGTTTGACAATTTTGTAAATTTTGATTTTTGTGCTTAAATATTGTTAAAACCTGTGTTTTTAATAAAAGGAAAATTACAGAAAAGAAAATAAGAAGTGGTAATACAGTAAACATGAAATAAATGCCAGCGTTTACATTTATGTTATTTTATTGTTTTGTAAAAATTAAATTAAATAATTAAAAATATAAACAAATTTGTTGTTTAACTTTATAAATAAATAGAATGACCACTGCTGTTGTTGCAGAAAAAGTGAGAACAAGACTTTTGCGAATTTGCAGCAGAACGCTTCCGCAGACTACCGGAAACATGAAAAAAATACTATTTTTACCAATTTATCAATTTAATTTACTTCTATTTGTGGAAAAAATCTAACTTATAAAAAAAAATAAAATAAAAAATTAAGCTTTTAACAAATATATTTATTTCCAATAAAAAAAACAAGAGCTGTAAGCTGCTTGGTTTATTTACAATAAAAAACCGATAACATTGGCTTCTGTGACACCTAAAACCGACATTAATTTTATTTCGAAGAAAAAACCGACAACATTGGATTTTATGACACCAACGTATTTTTTTTGTCGGTTTCAGATCCAATACCGATAAGATTGGTTTGTGCCGGTTCACGTTCGTCAAGTCTTGAGGGCAAACGAAATGGCATTATCTATTCCTTCTCTCCGAAAAGATCAAGACTTGACGAGTCAAACTTGACGTGTGTGAACCGGCATTTTCTATGACACCCCTGAATAAAGGTGGCAGCACTACGCCAGATGACGATTTTTTCCTCTAGCATTCATGGTGAAATAATAAAGGTGACAGCACTACGCCAGATAGTTTTTTTGCTCTTGCATTGTTTGTCTAGTTTTATGTCAAAGTTTTGTTTTTGTTTATAAAAAGTCAACGTTTTGTGCTGTGATTATTGTATTATATTAAAGTTTTATGTGTGTGAAATTGAATTTCGAAATTTATTGCATAACAGAGTTCTGTTAAAGCGCTAACATAACTCTGTTAACCATATGGAATTGTAGTATATGTATTCAAATTGGAATTATATCTACATTTATGGATCAAATGGACTGGAAAAAAATATAGGGCTTAACACATATCTCATTTATCAACAACTTTTATTAATTTAGGTATATAATAGGACTTTTCATGTTTTTTTAATTTTTTAAAATTACAATTTCTCTGGAAGATTATCCCTAATTCCAGGAAAACGGGAGGAGATGGGCGGATGAAATTTGATGGAATTTGTGGACAAAGTGGTCTTTTATGAAACTTAATTTTCAGAAGCTTAAAGGTGTTGCGTCTTTATACGAATTTTTCAATTTTTCCATATTTTCAAATTTTGAAATTCAATGTAAGATGAATTCCAGGAAAACGGGAGGAGATGGGCGGATGAAATTTGATGGAATTTGTGGACAAAGTGGTCTTTTATGAAACTTAATTTTCAGAAGCTTAAAGGTGTTGCGTCTTTATACGAATTTTTCCATATTTCCAAATTTTGAAATTCACTGTTAGATGCATTCCAGGAAAACGGGAGGAGATGGGCGGATGAAAATAGGTGGAATTTGTGGACAAAGTGGTCTTTTATGAAACTTAATTTTCAGAAGCTTAAAGGTGTTGCGTCTTTATACGAATTTTTCAATTTTTCCATATTTTCAAATTTTGAAATTCACTGTAAGAGGAATTCGAGGAAAACGAGAGGAGATAGGCGAATGAAAATAGGTGGAATTTGTGGACAGTGGTCTTTTATGAAACTTGATTTTCAGAAGCTTAAAGGTGTTGCGTCTTTATACGAATTTTTCAATTTTTCCATATTTTCAAATTTTGAAATTCACTGTTAGATGAATTCCAGGAAAACGGGAGGAGATGGGCGGATGAAATTTGATGGAATTTGTGGACAAAGTGGTCTTTTATGAAACTTAATTTTCAGAAGCTTAAAGGTGTTGCGTCTTTATACGAATTTTTCAATTTTTCCATATTTTCAAATTTTGAACCTTTAAGCTTCTGAAAATTAAGTTTCATAAAAGACCACTTTGTCCACAAATTCCATCAAATTTCATCCGCCCATCTCCTCCCGTTTTCCTGGAATTCGGGATAATCTTCCAGAGAAATTGTAAATTTAAAAAATTAAAAAAAACATGAAAAGTCCTATTATATACCTAAATTAATAAAAGTTTTTGATAAGTGGGATATGTGTTAAGCCCTATATTTTTTTCCAGTCCATTTGATCCAAAAATGTAGATATAATTCCAATTTGAATACATATACTACAATTCCATATGGTTAACAGAGTTATGTTAGCGCTTTAACAGAACTCTGTTACGCAATAAATTTCGAAATTTAACTTCACACACATTAAAGTTTTTGATAATTTTAAATTAAAATAAGTGACCATAATTAAATAAAAATTGGCTAAAAATTTATTTCACCATGTTCAGCGGCACGCTTTAATTTTTGTTTAAAGTATTTTTTGACGTAAGCTGGGATATAATTTCCATTGTTGTTGTAATGTTGTATTTGTTGCCGTAACGATGCCACCTGCTTATTCCACCATGTGGTATTAATTAAATACAATAATCACAGCCCCAAACGTGGACTTTTTTGAAAGCATAAACAAAACTTTGACATAAACCTAGACAAACAATGCAAGAGCAAAAAATCGTCATCTGGAGTAGTGCTGCCACCTGTTTATTTCACCATGATGCCACCTGCTTATTCCGCCATTGTACTAGGGTTACCATGGTGGAATAAGCAGGTGGCATCGTTACGGCAACAAATACAACATTACAACAAAAATGGAAATTACATCACCGTTTACGTCAAAAAATACATTAAACAAAAATCAAAGCGTGCCGCTGAACGTGATGAAATAAATAAACTTTTAGACAATTTTTATTTAATTATGGTCAATATCTTATTTATTTTAATTTTAAATTATCAAAAACTTTAATAAAATCCAATAATCACAGCACAAAACGTGGACTTTTTGTAAACATAAACAAAACTTTGACATAAACCTAGACAAACAATGCAAGAGCAAAAAATCGTCATCTGGCGTAGTGCTGCCACCTGTTTATTTCACCATGAGGGTTACCTTATTAATGCACCATGATCATTTCCTATACAACTGCAGCCAACTTCACTACTTTGACAAATTATTTTTTCTTTTTATAATCTGTTGTGGCACGAGCAACACATGCCAATACCTTTTTAAAAATAGTTATGTAAGTTTTACTCTATAAAATTTTTTTTTAACATTAATATATATATTGATATTTTCTATTTAAGGTTCTATCTGGTGATACCGTTGTTATACGTGCCCATAAAGGTGCCCCACCACCAGAGAAACAAATTACTTTTTCCTATGTTCTTGCTCCCAAGCTAGCCCGCCGTCCTGGTGCCGGTGGTGATGAAACCAAGGATGAACCTTGGGCTTGGGATTCCCGCGAATTTTTACGCCAAAAATTAATCGGCCAAGATGTTACGTTTAGTTTTGAAAAACCTCCAAACTCGAATCGTGAATATGGTTTTGTGTGGTTAGGTGATGAAAATGGTGAAAATGTTGTGCAAACAATGGTTAAGGAGGGTTTGGTAACTGTACGTCGTGACAGTCGTCCACCAGAACCCCACAAGCAGGAAGAGTTGCAAAAACTAATTGAGTTGGAAGATCAAGCTAAGCATGCTGGTCGTGGCAAGTGGTCTAATGCTTCCCCTGCTGATCATGTTCGTCAAATCAAATGGACTCAAGATAATCCCTCGCAAATTGTCGAAATGTTTGGTGGCAAACCCGTTAAAGCAATAATTGAACATGTGCGTGATGGCTCCACAGTACGTGCATTCTTGTTGCCCGATTTTTACTACATCACTTTGATGATATCTGGTATCCGTTGTCCCGGTGTTAAATTGGACTCGGAGGGCAAGCCGGATTTAAAAATCAAGGTGCCATATGTCGATGAGGCCCGCTATTACGTTGAAACACGTTTGTTGCAACGTGAGGTTGATATTCGTTTGGAGTCTGTAAATAATGCCAATTTTATTGGTACAATCATCCATCCTAAAGGAAATATTGCTGAATCTTTGTTGCGTGAAGGTTTGGCAAGATGTGTTGACTGGTCCATGGCTTTAATGAAAGGCGGTAAGTAGTCGAATCAGATGTGAAAACTTAGAATTAATCAACTATGTTTAATAATGGAAACTACGATCCCAGAAAAAGAAGTGTTGTACGATCTCGAGTTATTTTTCTTTTCCAAAAATTACATTAGTTTACTTGTCTACATTTTGTCAATTTATTTTTAAACCTAAGTAAAGTAATTTTAAATAGCATCTTGATTTCAATGTTAGATTTATTAAACCATGTTTAATGTTGGAAACGGATGCCAAACATTTGTAGGACAGTATCAAGGTGTTTTTGTTGTTTACATTAGTTAACTTGCCTACATATTTAAATAATTTATATAAATAAATCCAATAAAACAAAGCGCATTTTTGTAACAACGAAGTTCTTGTTTGCATGTTTTGTTTTTACTTCAAGTTATTTAAGTTACATCTTATTAAGACTTGGAGTTAAAACCAAAATATGCTATAATAAAATGGCGGACTCCAAAATTTTAAAGCTCTTTTTTTAGGCTTTGGAATTATTTCACCCCGGCAATATTAAGAGAAATTTTTATTTAGTATCCTTCTGTAAACTTTTCCTTTACTAAATCGGTCTTTCTGTTTTTTTTTTTTTTTTTTGTAGGTGCCGAAAAACTTCGTGCAGCTGAACGTGTGGCTAAGGAGAAACGTTTACGTTTATGGCAGGACTATAAATCAAATGCCCCTACATTCAATACAAAAGAAAAAGACTTCACTGGCACTGTTGTTGAAGTATTCAATGGTGATGCTATTAATGTCAAACTTCCCAATGGGCAAATTAAGAAGGTATTTTTCTCCTCAATTCGCCCTCCTCGCGACACTCGTGCTGTTTTCGGCAATGATGGCGAAGAAGTTGTTAAGGCTCCCCCACGACCCAAAAACTTCAGACCTCTTTATGAAATCCCCTTCATGTTTGAGGCTCGTGAATTTTTGCGTAAGAAGTTGATCAACAAAAAAGTTCAATGCATACTGGATTATATCTCGCCTGCCCGTGATAACTTCCCAGAAAAGTACTGTTATACTATACTTATTGGTGGACAAAATGTTGCTGAAGCCATGGTAGCTAAGGGTTTGGCTTCCGTCGTACGTTACCGCCAGGATGATGATCAACGCTCATCTTGCTACGATCAATTGTTTGCAGCTGAAAACCAAGCCATTAAGGGCCAAAAGGGCATGAATGGCAAAAAGGATAACGCCACCATGCGTGTTAACGACCTTACTGTTGATCATTCCCGCATTAAGGTTCAATATTTACCTTCCTGGCAACGTGCTTTACGTACCGAGGGTATTGTTGAATTTGTAGCCAGCGGCTCCCGCCTTCGTCTGTTTGTTCCCAAGGATAGTTGTTTAGTAACATTCTTGTTGGCCGGTATCTCCTGTCCTCGTTCATCTCGTCCCGCCTTAAATGGTGTGCCAGCCCAAGAGGGCGAACCTTACGGCGATGAAGCCTTGGCATTTACCCGCGATCGTGTTTTACAACGTGATGTATCCGTTCACATTGATACCACCGATAAAAACGGAACATCTGTCATTGGCTGGTTGTGGACTGATACTAATGTCAACTTGTCTGTTGCATTAGTCGAAGAAGGTCTTGCTGAAGTTCACTTTAGTGCCGAAAAATCCGAATACTACCGCCAACTTAAGGCTGCTGAAGATCGTGCTAAGGTTGCTAAGAAAAATATTTGGGCCAACTATGTTGAACAAGTTATGGAAGAACAACCCGTTGTTGAGGAGAAGGAAGAAAAAGTACCAACTGAACGTAAAGTTAACTTGGAGGATGTTATTGTTACTGAAATCACCGAAACCTTATCCTTCTATGCCCAATCTTGTGCCAGCGGCTCTAAATTAGACGCTTTGATGGCCAAATTGCATACTGATTTCCAAGCCAATCCACCAATTGCTGGAGCTTACACGCCCAAACGTGGTGATTTGTGTGCTGCACAATTCTCTGCCGACAATCAATGGTACCGCGCCAAGGTTGAACGTGTTCAAGACGGCAATGCTACCGTTTTGTATATTGACTACGGTAACAAGGAGGTAAAAAAAAGTAAAATTTTTTAATTTATGCAAACTCCTTAGATCTGTTTCCGGTTAAAAGTGAAACGTATGAGTCATAAGTTTGCTAAATCAAATAGGTCTTTATTCAATTTATTTATAAAGCATTAAGGTTTGACTTAAGTTTGTCATGAACTGTAACTCAAATGTCACTATGATTGTCATTAGAGGCACTACAAATGAAGGTCAAACTGGGAGGGGATAATTTAACTTTAATATTTTTTTAAAGTTGCCTATTTGAAGCTTTCACAATGACTTTTGTTTAGCTTTTAAGGCAATCGAAATTTGGGGGTCATTGTAATTTTTGCTTTATGATGCATAAGAACCGACAAAATAAATTCTAAATATCACTGTTCGTTAAATATGTTGCAACGCAAATTGAAAATATATCATTAGGCAAACAAAAACTTCAAATGGTCTCTTGAAATGCTTGACCTTATTTGGGATTCCTATTGATTTAATGGTTAACTTTCACTTTGCGTTGCAAAATTTATTATTTCACATTTTTTAGTTTCTTTTGTAAATTTTGGCTAATCAATCTTAATAATTTTTAGGTCGTACCATTCACCCGTTTAGCTGCTTTGCCTGCAGGCTTTACCACCGAAAAACCATTTGCTACTGAATATGCTTTAGCTTTGGTTCAACTGCCCTCTGATAACGAAGATAAGGAAGAAGCTTTGCGTGCCTTCGTTGAGGATGTTCTTAACCGTAAGGTTCAAATTAATATTGAATTAAAGTCTGGCACCGGACCTGCCCTTGCCACCATCCACGATCCTTCTACCAATATCGATATTGGTAAGCAATTAGTGGCTGATGGTTTAGTTTTGGTTGAGAAACGTGGCGAACGTAAACTAAGAGAATTGATTGATCAATACAAAGCTGCCCAACAAGCTGCCTTAAATGCTCATTTAGCTATTTGGAAATACGGTGACATTACACAAGACGATGCGCCTGAATTCAGCCGCTAAAGACGCATTTCTCGTGCGCATTTAGCTAAAGTTGAATGTTTGTCTGCCACATACCCGCCCTTCAAAATAACAACAACATCTACAACAAACAACAACAATACACGAACAGAATAATTAAATAAAACCAACAATAAAAATAAACTTAAAAAAGAAAAATTATAAAATCCCTTAAAAAACAAGTAATGAATATGGTAGAGGTTTATATACAATAACGAAAATAAAAAAATTAATCGTGTTTTACAAGCTTCCAGTAAAATAAGTTAATTATACAACAAAACAAAAACGCCAACAACAACACAAAAAGCAACTCAGCAATCAGTCGACAAATTCAAGAACAAAAATCCCTCTTTTTATACATAAAAAAAAAACTTGAAAAATCAAATCTATACGAAAGAGTGTGTAGGTCTTTCTAAAATAATCTATTACAAGGAACTCATTTTTCAAATTATCAAGAACAACATAATATATTCTCATATATATAAATATATACCGCTTTTTTCAAGTTAACTATTCTTAAATTATATTGTAACAACAAACGACTAAAACTATATTATTTTTAAATTTTGCTTTCAAAACTATTATATATTTTGCTTTTAAATACTTGTTAATTGTATTTTCCCTCTTAAACAACAAACATTTATTTTTTGCTTTACGTTCCCTCTATATTTTTTTCTATTTTTTTAGATTACGATGATGTTTGGAGAAACATATTTTTTATTAAGAAAAATTATAAATATTTCATATAAATATATATTTTGTCATTTTTTAAAAACATAATTTCAAGAAAAATACACGATGTAATTAATATTGAAAATATAAATCGTTTTGCTTTTTTAATAATGGAAATACGTTAGCATTTATAAAGACGATTTATTTAAACGAGTGTTTGCCTAATGGTCGAAATTCGGCCATATTTCTTTTTAATACGAAGAAAATATTTAACTGGTTTGCCTGTGTCGATTTATATATAAGATTTATATTGTCGAAATATTCGAAATAATCTACAAAATATCGAATAATCGAACACCCTATTTTTTATTATTTGATAATTGAAAAAACAAATTTTTTGTATTTGTGTTAGTAGCAAATAAGAACGCTTATAACACTGAAAGTATTGAACAGATTTTAATAAAAAATATATTGTGCACTTCTGTAAGTAAATATCTTTCAAATGGTGTATATTTTGTTCAAATCGGTTGACATACAGAGGAGAAAAGTGTTCTTAACTGTTTTGCCTTTGCCGATTTATATATAGATTTTTACTAATTAAAAACCAGGTAAATTTAAAAAACGGAAGTGGATGGAAATATTTTCCAGGTAAGACTAGCAAAAATACAGTAGCGTACAGCCAATTTTTGCCTAATATAATGTGCGTTCGTTTACTTTTCCAGTAAAATCCAGTAGGTGAGTAATATGATGAACATTTTACAAATTTATGTGTACGCGAACGCATTTTAGTAAAATCCAGTGCAAATTTTGGGGTAAACGAACGCAGCTATAAAAAGAGGCGCAACTTCTTTAAAAGCGAATTGAAAAGAAGTTGAGCATCAAAAGCTGAAATGTGTAAATTCAGACTTAACCTAACCTAAAAGGGAATTGAAATGAAGTTGGGCATCAAAAGATGAAACGTGTAAATTCAGACTTAACACGATAACAACCATCAGTATAAATTAGCATACATTTGAATGTGTATTTTATAGCAGCAAAAGTGAAAATTTTCGGGAAATATTTCAGTTTTGCGGCTTCATAAGCGCTTCCTAAACGGTGTTAAGAATCATTCCTAGGAAGTTTATATGTTCTACATAGAAAGTTGTTTACTGTGATCTTATGTACAATTTTGTAGTTTATCGTTTCCTTGAATTTTGAACGGTTTGCAACCTATGGACCTTAACAGGCGAAAACAGTTTTTGCAATTTTGATCTTGAAGATGAAGTTTTTTGATTTTATATGTTCACAATTTTTGTTCTTTATGACAAGAGCTACAACTTTGCTTCATAGTTAATCAATATTCTGAACGGTTTGCAAGATATGAGCCTGAGAAAATGATCACTTTTTTGCAAAAAAGACACAGAGGCCCCAAATCTTTGGGGGCCCATAAAAAAAAGGTTCATGACTTTGGGCAAAACTGGGAAACACCAGTCTTATACCACGTAGTGGTGACCGTATATGGTTAAAGATATAGCATAGTAGCTCAATGTTAAAGTAAAGAAAAAACCAATAAAATTAAAAAATTTTCGGGAAATTATTCACTTTTTCGGTTACCTAAGCGCTACCTTTCCGGTGTTAAGAATCATTCCTAGGAAGTTCATATGCTCTGGAAAGTTGTTTATTGAGATCTTAGGTACATTTTTGTGGTTGACTGTTTCCTTGAATTTTTAACGGTTTGCTACCTATGCACCTGAACGAGAAAAAAGGTAAAAAAATCGATTTTTTTTTAAAGTTTTTTTGCGATTTTGATCTTGAAGATTAAGTTTTTTTGATTTTATATGTTTTTTATGGCAAGAGCTACAACTTTGTCTCAGAGGGTAAATCAAAATTCCGAACGGTTTGCAAGACATGAGCCTGAGAAAATGACGTCTTTTTTGCAAAAATGATACCGAGGCCCCAAAACTTTGGGGGTCCATAAAAAAGTGCATGACTTTGGGCAAAACTGGGAGACATGGGTCTTTTTTTTTGCCCTTTATCACGTACTGGTGTCCGTATATGGTTATTTTTCCATGACTTAAAATATTACACACAGTGTAATTTACCAAAAATAAAAATATTAATTATCTTTGCTATCATAGGTAGTTTTAAAAAGTTTTTAAGTAATTTTAACAACATTTTTGGATACTTTTTCGAACATGGAAATTACCAAGTTAATAGTTACATTACCTAAGAAACTGAGAAAATACCATTCAGCTTAGTTAATTTTGTACCATATTTTTAGGTAATTTTACCTATGAAATTTTTTGTGTGCACGAAGCTTTATTGTTCGTCAACACATACATATAACTTAAGCTCTGATACTTTTGAGCAACCGACATGTGAAAAGCAAGGGATCTCTAAAATATGTATAAATTTTTTACGTTATGGTCCAAAGATTTATTTTTGACTACTTTTTTAGGTCAAAAACAGATTTTTTTTCGATTTCTGAAAAATTATGTTTTTTGAGCTGAATTAGTTTTGAACTAGGTTTGCGGTATGTATATGTATACCAAATTTATCAAAAATAGAAAATGAACCAAAAGCACCAATTTTTTCGGTTTTACATCATAAAAAGTACCTTATATTTTAGTCTGAACCATATGCAATCTGCATACCAAAATTATCGAAAGAGAAAAGATACCAAAGTAACCATTTTGTCCATATGCTATCCTTCTAACAAATTTTATTCGAATCCATTAAGCGGGTTTCGCGTGATTGAGCCACACTTATTACCATAAAGAATGAACGTACTGGTTTTCAATTTGATTTCGAAGAATAAAATATTTGATAATTTTTTATTTGGTATATTTACATCACAAAAATTGCAATTTTGTAAGATAAATAAGTCCGTTGTTTGGATTAAGCCGCAAAGAATTGCGATTTTTAGTCTGTTTCTTTCTTGTTTTAATAATATTTTGGTAAGAAAAGATTCTTTCCACATTTGCAGATGAATGTGTCATTGATAATATTCCTTTCTTAGTTTTAAATATTTTATTGTCAACAAGATCTCTTAAAATTCATGTTATCAAAATTTTGATATTATTTTGGATACATTTTTACTAATACATAGTGGTACTATGCACATATTAGTTTTTCCATTGATTGTATTTTCTAGACAAAATTTGCTAAACCATTTAAAAAAATTAATTTTCAAAGTGGAATTTTGGTCTTAAGACTTTTTGTTCTTTTTAAGTTAAACTAGTACCAAAAAAGTACAATTTTACCAGGGATAGCAACCTGCTGAAATAACAATTTTAAAAAATGGAAATGAATAAACTTTTATTTTTATAAATTGATGATTAAAATTTGCCTGTTTCCGATATGCGTAAAAATCCTTTCTTTTGAACAACTAAACAAATTCTAACAACTTTGTTATTGCTTTAAATGTGGTTGGTTGTTCGAATGAAAGAATTCTTGCGTATATCGGAAATAGGCTATTGGTTTTAAATTATTTTATAAAGAAAATAACACAAGCAAAATGTTGCTTTATATAATAGTGTAAAATTTAAAGTTCCTTTTTTTCTTTTTTTAATAAATCAACTTTCCTGATCAATTCATTTATATTAAAGTCATCGGGTATTTCCAAAGTATCCTACAATTATACCAAAAAATTAATTAATTTATACGTAAAATTTTCGGGCATGTTCTAGAAATTGAAATGATGTGAAATTGAAATCGAATGAGGTTTTAAGTTCAATTATTTACAAAATTACCGTAGTTTTTTTTTTTTATCGTCACCTTAAATGAAAACGGATGTAACTATAAATTTTTTGGAAAAGCAAAAACGTTTTCTTTTTTTCTATATTTAATTTTTTTTAATGTTATTTACGTCCTTATGACTTGCTTGTTTTTGAAACAAGAAGACGTAACCACACTAGTCATGTTTAGATGAATAACCCGTAAATAAACAACCAAAAATGCTAGACATCCACTTTTGGAGTTTTTTAAATAAAAATACTTAAGTACTTTAAACTTATTTTTATATTTTACTAGCGCACTATGTTGCGCTTCGTTACTCCCATTGAAATAAAAATAGAAAATGTTTTTAATACAGAGATGTGGAAATTATATTGTTTTTGAATAGGAAGTAAAATACAGCCCAGTTTTTAACAGATGTTCTGTATTGATAACCATTCTATTTGTAGCAAATTTGGAAACTTTAGTAGTTACCATTCTCTAGATATACAGAAATCTATGTATTGGTACGGTAAGTGACACGTCCACTCCCGCCCACTATTTGACAAATGTTGTTTATTGATTACCCAGTCATTTACACAGAATCACATTTCACAAAAAAAAAAAAAAAAAAATGCGATAACGATTTGAAGTCCCTAAATTTGTGTGTTCAAAATTGCAGTCACAAACAATTTGTTATTTCAACTCAACTCGCTAGCATAGTCCAAAGTGACATCTAAGTAAACATTTGTTGTAAAAATAGAGTAGCATGCAGCAAAAATAACAACATTATACAGGCATGTTCTGAAAATCACAAAATTTCAAATCACTTGTGATTTTAATATCACAACTGTTATTTAGGGGTGTACTGAAAACCGCAAGTTTTTACCTGTGTTTAAATGTTGGAAACAAATAAGCAAGTAATTTTAAATCCACAATTAAACATTTTAATTTTTAATTTTTAATTGGTTTGGAGCATATGCCAAAAAGTCGTAGTGGAGAAAAACAACAATAAAGGTTTTCATGAAGTTTTCTGGGAATATACTCGATAGAATTTTGCACCACCGCTTCCGGCATATGTCTTAAAGAAAAATTTAAATTTTTGTGAACGTTCCTGAAGGAACTTGGAGTTGAGTTGTGAAACTTAATAAGGGCCTTTATCCGTTCAGTAAATTTATCCACAAAAAGTTAAACAAAAGTTTCAAACCACCGTTTAAAAAAACGGCGGTCAAAGTAGAAAAACTGCCATTTCTTCCAATTTTTCATTAGTCATTGGAAAAAAACTGTTGCTTTTACTTCTGATTCATTAAACGTAAACCGTCGCTGTCAAACCATCTTAAAAGCGAAAAGTTGTACACACATTTTCGTTTTTTTGTTCGACAGTTTTATGTTTCGACTTCAGTTTTTAAAACCCTTTTGCTAACAATTAAATGTTATCAGCGTAAGTATATGCTTCTAAAAACGATAATACTTGAAATATGTCGTCCATATACAGTAAAAACAATAAAGCACCTAAAACAGATCCTTGTATAACACCACGATAATTTGAAATAGCGTACACCAAACATTAGAGATGAGTTCCATATTAAAGTTCTATGACAAATCGAAACAAGCACCTTACAAAAATCAAGGAAAATCAACAGTCTAACCCTTTCCTTATTATCCCTAATAGATTCCGTAATATCCAATACAATCCCAGTTGTAACATGACCATTCCTAAATCAAGATTGAAGCGGATTAATGAACTCAATGTTATTAAAATGAGACAACTTTTGTTCCCTTATTAGAATCTAAAATTTTCGAGCATACTGACACCATCCTTACACCTATGTAGGTCCAAAGTCAGAACTACTAATAAGATGTCATCTGGTGCCACTGTATGATATCTAATTCCCAAACTTACATAATTAACTTGCTCCTCAGTGGCATTACTAAATGAAAACCCGTCCGAATTGGGTGTTTAAAACTAGCTGTCTTTTACAATACGTGGCAAACGGGAAAATTCATTAAATTCATCCAAATAATCAGGAGATTGTGCAGTATTTTGAAGCCCAATAGATTTAATGACTCTGAGAACTGACTCTGACGCCAGTACAATACCCTGATTCGAAGTAAAAGTATTTCCAACAATATGTTTTTTAACAATATGTTTTTCAGTGTGTTACGCCTTTCTGCATTAAGAAATAGATGCACTTGTTACTTCCGTTTAAATTTCTTTAATAAAGTCCCCATTTTTTATTTAGTTTAATAAAAAAACCATACTCAATCAAAAACTCGATTTCGATTTTTTGTGTAGTTACGTACATTTGCGTTTAAGGTGACGATATATACATTGTATAAACTCTTACCAAGTGATCCTGTAAACTCTTCATGCTGGCTTCTATGTCTAGTTTTGAACTTTGCATTTGTGCTTCGGATACTAAACGCTTATTTATTGTAGTGGTAAATCTAAATTGGAATTTTTTAAAATTATAGACTATATAAAACTTAAAAATGTTTACTATACTTTTCCAATAATGAACATTCATTCTGTTCTTTATCCAATTCCTGTTGCTGTTTTTTTATTTCATTTTTTAATTGGGCTATGATGGCCTGATTATCCAAATGTTCCTTTTTCTTTTTATAGTAAAAGGTTTGTAAGTTCGATTTACGCATGTTCTGTATATTTGTTACGCGTTGTAATTCTACGGATTCGTCTAGTAATTTATGTACATCTTCACCTAAATCACACATATCTAGACCCACAAGTTTCAATTGATCTTCATAAAATTCTCCTGAACAAAAAAATTGGTTCATCAAATTATTATAGAAAAAAATTTATAACAAACTTACTCAAACGTTTTATCTCTTTGATTTCCTCGGAAAGTAGCAAAGAATCTGTAAATAAGTATGTACTATACAATAATTTAGTTTTTGTTTTGATTAATTTATAAATTTACCCATTATTATAATTTTTGTATTTGAAAAACAATTTTTAATCTGTGGCGCTTTTCGACAGCGTTGTCAACTCGGTGCTTTTTGCACCGTTTTAAGTGATTTTTAAATTTTTTACGTTTAGTGCTGCCAGTTAATATTTTTGTCTGAAGTGCAGTTTACTGGGCACACCAAAAAATATTTAGTCCCAATTTACACTATGGACATTTCTTGCCGGACAGAAAAAGTTTGTTGGCAAGGGGGCGACGCTGTATGCGTGACACACTTTACTTTTTGGTACAGTGAAATAGCTCCCAAATGAAATAAGTCCCAATGGAAAAATGAAATAAATCCCAAAAAATTTTCCATACAAATTGGGATTTATTTCATTATGAAATAACTCCCAATACATTGGGACTTATTTCATAACTTTTGTTGGGAGTTATTTCATTATGAAATAACTCCCAAATGAAATAAGTCCCAACAGGTTTTTTGTTGGGAGTTATTTCATTTGGGAGTTATCATTGGCACTTATTTCATCGCAGTTGGGACTTATTTCATTTTAATTGCAAACACTATTTTATCGTTGGGAGTTTAATTTTTTTTTTAATAATTTTTGTTATCAAATTATGTATAATATACATAAATTTATACCTATAATTATTATTACTATTATGTATATGCTTACATATAATTGTGAAATAAAAAGCGTTCTGTAAAAGGAAACCAAAAAAATGGGAGTTAATTCATTTTTGTTGGGACTTATTTCATTGGAAGTTAATTCATTTTTATTGGGATTTATTTTTACATTTTGAAATAAGTCCCAAAAATTGGGACTTATTTCATTTTTGCCTTTGGAAGTTATTTCATTTTTTTCAGTTGGGCGTTATTTCATTTCTCATGGGACTTATTTCATTGGGAGTTATTTCATTGGGACTTATTTCATTTGGGAGTTATTTCACTGTACCTTACTTTTTGCCTCTCGCGTCAACAAACTTTTTCGGTCCGGCAAGAAATATCCATAGTGTAAATTGCGACTTATGTGTATATGCCATCCGATTCAGAATTAAAAAAACAGAAATTAAAATTTAAAGGGTCTGAGGCCCTGGATCCAAAAACCCGCCCGCCCATAAGGTAATATGCTCACGATTGTAAATATTTTGCTTTTTCTTTAGAAAAATATCGCGCGATTGAACGAAAACAAAAACAAAATACATATTTGCAATCGTGTGCATATTGCCTTTAATATGAGTACTCACAGATAGATATATGTAAGTGGTGGGAGCCATTTTTTTTTGTCCCAGAGGGCCCCAGAAGTCCCGCCTGCCCTAAATTTTATTATTTTTGTTTTTCTTGCACAATTACCTCTACCCTACGTTGCCACAAGCAAGTAATTACTTGCAAGTTGTGTATAGTATATAGGGATGCAAACGATTCGATCGTCGATTTAATATTTTCATTAATTTAATATTTTTTTTTAATATTTTTACCAATTTTAATTTTTATTTTTCAATTAAACCTTTTATTTTAAAATATAAAAAAGTGTTTTTCAAAGCATACGTTAAACGCAAGAATTTTAAATGTCGGTTTTCAATAAGATTTCTATAATATAATAATTTTATGACAAATATTTCTCTATTAAACAGAATTTTAAAACAAAAATTAAAAATATTTTATTAAAAGTGTATTAAAAACGACTTCCAAATTCTTCGTTTTCGTTTTCCAGCATACCCTACAAAGTACGTACATATGTGTGCACATTAGAGTTTTTCTTTTTCCGGACTTTTTCATTTCCCAGGAAAACGGGATTTATTTTTCAATTTCCCGGGATCCCGGGAATTCCTGCTCAATACAATTCGATTTAATTTGTTCTTAAAGGCACCTTAAGATCTTCACGTTCAAAAGTGCACATTATCAGAAAAGGCATTTACAGATTCGTTTAAAAGCCTATTTCTAATTTTTATCAAGAAGATTCTTGTAGGACTCAAGGTCCTGCCATATATCCTTTTTTTTAAGTGCTATAACCCTTACAAAAATTTGGTATGTAAATTGATATTTGTGCCGAATTTGGGTAGAATCGGATTATTTATTTGAAAAATACTGAAACATCATTTATTGTAAAATGGGATAAGAACGCTTAAAGTGCTCTTGTAAAAATAACAAGTAATAAAGAATAGTCGGTCAAGCCCGAGCATATGATAACCTACAGCACAGTATATAAAAACAAATTTTTGCAAGTGCGACCCATGGGCAATCATGGACCCGCCAGAATAAAACTATGTTATAAGGTTAAGATTAATTTAAAAGTTCTTTCTGCCGAATATTATTTAAATATCTTCAGCTATATGAGATTTTTGTATGGGGGTTTATTTGGAACCTATGATTTATTTACACTAACATTTATAACGAAGTTTTGGCATTAAATGCTTTTTTCGGGGGTATTACTTGTGTGGCAGCTATGGTCAAATATGGACCGATTCCAATTAAATTTGAGAAGATGATTTTGATTGCAATAAGATAAGTTTGGAACAAATTTGTAACACTTTTCCTCGAATTCAGTTTGTTAAAAAAAAATTTATTATAATTTTTTTCCTTGTCTTTTCTCTTTAAAGAATTATTCAAACCGCTTCGTCCCCGGCTATGGAACCCTACGCACGTACTTGCTAGCTAGCTAGATCGGGAGAAATGGGCTGGGATCTTGCTCCACTGGACCGGTTTTGTACAATAAAAAAAAAATACGTGCGATTTACATGCCCTTTAGTTTCTTTTTTCTTTTTCTTTTTTTTAAATTTCAAAATTATGTTTATACTATTTAACCAGACAACAAAAATCTTTACTAACTTTCCTACTAAATTTTCATGTTAAAGTTTATGGTGTTCAAACTTTACTTCTCAACCCTCCCGACCGTAGTTTTTTTTCCATGTGAGCTTAAATAAATTAAAAAAAACCCCTTACACACTCAACCTTACCTATGTCCCAGAAATTCTACATTAAAACAAACTACACATTCATCCTCATATTATTTTCAATGTGCATATATTATAAAAAAATGATAAACAATGCCAACAACAAAACAAAAAAATAAAATTCAATAAAGTTCTCTTAAATCAAAATTTTGCATACTTAAGATAATTTGTTAAGAGTTTAAAATTAAATTTTACGATCAAATTCTTATTCCAGAAATCTTATAGCAACAACAACAAGACATTAATTTTTCTTATATCTCGTTTTTTTTTTTTTTTTATTAATGAGAATTCATAACAGACTGCTATAAAATTTCTCTGAGGTAGAAATATGATTTAACGGAATTATGAATTAAAAATAAATATGAATGAAGTTGTAAAAAAAAAAAAATTAAACCAAAAATAAAAAAAAACTATAAATAAAAAAATACGTATTTCACTTACAGTAGAGTCTCGATTCCAACGTTGCTGAAGGCCTTCTGCTTGTTGTTTCGGGAGCCAGTTTTTTTTTTTTTTCAATGAATGTTGTTACTTTGTTCTTGTTATTAAAGGTTTAATTGACGTTAGTTTGGTTTAGTCTATTGCAATCCAAAAGAAATTTAATTTGATTACTAATGCAAATAATTAGTTACGTTAGTTAAACTTAATCGTTAACCTTTTTTTTTTTTTGTTTTTTTTTTTTTTGTATGTTGTGAAATACATAAGTACAATAAAAAAAAAAATTAATAGTTGATACGGCAAATGTTCTAGTTATTAGCTATTGAATCACTTTGGTTGAAATTCCAATCACATTAGGTATGAGCAATAGGTTAGGACTATTTAAATGTTAAGTTTTCGAACAAAAAAAACAAGATTAGGTTAGGTATAGAGATTTTAGTTAGAAATATGCATGTTATGGTTTTTGTTAATGCTTAGACTCCTTTTATTTAGAGCGCTTTTTGAATTATGGTTAATGGTGGAGTAAAAATGTGGCTCTTGTTGGCGAAGGCACTACTGAACATTCAAAAAAACCATTTGGGTTTCGTGGACATGGCTAGAATCCTTCCTATAAGTTTTCCTTTTCTCCCTTTTTATCCCACAATAAAAGTGTCCCTCTCGAGTGATTACCTTTAAGATTTGGGCACGTGTTACCCAAAAATCCGACACGTAGGAACAGTCACTCGAGAGCAGGGTTATTTTTGTTCGCAATATCTGAAAAATCGTAGTTTCCTTTTTAAAAATAAATCATTTTGCTAGCTTAATAATTATATAAATTGCTTCTTTATTCACCTGTATTAATTTTGTGTTGGGTATTAAATTTTGCAATGTTGGTCTATTTAAGATCTTATCATAGAGATTTCCCTGGCAAGATTTTGTGTTTATCTGCTAAGTTGTCCTCTTATTCTATTTATTTAAAAATTTGTATTTTTCCGTCTTTTAATTTAAAGTTTCTTTCCTTTTTCTTTTTTTGTTAATCACCACGTTGTTCTTTCTTAATTTTTTTGTGGTTTTAATGAACCTTTTCACTTAGCTGCTGGATTAAAAAAGAACATGTCGATTTTTTTTAATAATGCTCAAACCTCCTTTTGGGGTATTTTTTTCTATAATTTTTTCCCTTTTCTATTTTCTTTCTTTTTTTTTTACGTAATAAGCAAACTGTGAGCTTTTATTTTTTTTTCAGACACTATCTTCGCTCTTCTTATTGTAATGACTGAGTTCAATGTTTAACAGAAACAAAAATAGCTACCTACGATGTGACATTTGTCATGTATGTTATTTCTCTCTCGGTATACATGATAGATCTACATGGTAGAAAATATTAAAAAAAAAAAGCACAGAGTATTTAAGCTTTCTCGAATAAAACGCATAACAGACTAGCAACATACATATAACATTTAAATAACAAAATTGTCTTAAATGTAAATATTGCGTCATTTAACGGGGAAGTAATCCCTGCTAAGAGAAATGAAATGTTCTTCGACAGGCTAATTTATTGTTAATCGAGTATTGGATGTTACAAAACAGCTTTTGGAGAATTATTTTATAATGAAACAGAAGCTGAAGACCTTTCTGAAATGTTAGTACCCTTTATGAAAACCAACGTGCTTAAAAAAAAAAATGATTTTAAAATTTCCGATGAAAATAAGTTATGTTTACTAAAACTCTGACGTTAAGAACGGATGTCCTTAGCGTGAAATTTTCCTAAATATTTACCATTCATATCCTCTAAATCGTAATAGCAAGTACCATGCTTGGCCTTGATTCTGGCTTTCTCAAATTTATTTGCCAATTTGCTATTAAAATGTTCCACAGCTTTAGATTGAGAAAAGTTTCTCCTATAAACTACTTGGCCAATGTCAAAATTGCTGGCACGGGATCTAAGGTTGTAATATTTAGCATTTCTATTGTAACATTTTCGTATATTTTCCTTGGCGTTTTCCCTTACGAGCTCTAATTTTTCGTCTTGTTTTAAGTTAACTGTAGTTTCTAAAATATTCAGTTTTCGAAGCAGTGGATAGGATTTACCATTCGTTAACATATTTTGTCCGAATACTAGAAAATATGGCGAAAAACCTGTACTGGTATGTACTGAACTTCGTAAGGCACAACTTATGGAGGAAAGTTTTTCATCCCAATCTTTCTGGGATGGCTTGACATAGGCTCTTATCGCGGCCAGTACAGATCTGTTTACCCGCTCACTTGCGTTTGCCTGTGGCGAATAAATAGCAGTAAAGTTATGAAAAACACCATAGGACTCCAGAAACTTTTTAAACAAATTAGATTTAAATTGTACCCCATTATCAGTGGTTATTGCCTCAGGGACTCCAAACATGTGGAAGATACGTTTTTCAAGAAATTCTATGATGACGTTACTAGTGAATTTTTTTATTGGTTCCAGAAAATGAAATTTGGATAAATGATCCAGTACTATTATTATTCCTATATTTCCTGACGAAGACCTCGGGTAAGGTCCTAACAAATCTAAATAGAGTCTTTGAAAAATACGATCAGAACTAGATGGCAGTCCTATGGGTGGTCGTATACACCTATTAGGAGCCTTAGTTTGCTTGCAGGTATCGCAAGACGAAATATATTCAGCTATTTGTTTTGCCATTTTAGGCCAAAAGTAAAAGGTTTTCAGCCGACGAAGGGTCTTCGCCAGCCCACCATGGGCACTTAAAGGGTGATCATGAGCCCTTCTAATAAGATCATTAGTCATTGAAGCAGGAATCCATAGCTTCCATGAAAATTGTTCTTGCAACTCGTTACCTGATGCATACTCACATCGTTTATAGATAAATCCATCTTTAATTTTAATATCTGGTAGGAGGTGAATTTTTGATTTTAATTTTTCCAACAACAAAAGGTATTCTTCCGATTTAAATTTCTCAGATTCTATGTCAATTTCAATCGAGGATTCAATTTCAGATATAAATGCATTTTCTAAAACTTTAGTGTTAATCTCGTCATTATTTTCAGAGTACATACGCGACAACGTGTCGGGCACGATATTTTGGTTACCCTTTCTATGACAAATTGTGAAATTGAAGCCCTGTAATTTCAAAGCCCACCGAGCCAAACGTCCATGTAAGTCTGTTTGATTCATGAGCCATTTCAGTGAGGCATGGTCAGTTATTATTTCAAATTCCTGACCTTCTACGTATGCACGAAACTTTTGAACAGCCATAACAGCGGCAAGGCATTCCTGTTCGGAGACAGTGTAATTTTTTTGTGCCGATGTTAACTTATGACTCATGAATGCAATAGGTACTTCGTCCAAGTCGTCGTTTCTCTGAGCGAGAACAGCCCCAATCCCATATTGACTCGCATCGCATTGGATGGAGAACGGACGTGAAAAATCGGGGTTGTGCAACACAGGTGCAGAACTAAGGGAGTTTTTAAGCTCTTCGAAAGAAGATTTTGCTTCGTCAGACCATAGAAATTTTCTGTTCTTCTGTAACATGTCCGTTAAAGGGGTCGTCAGAGTTGCGAAATTACGGACAAAACGCCGGTACCATCCACAGATACCTAAAAATCTCCTAAGTTGTCGTACACTGGTTGGTAAAGGAAACTGTCGGATAGATTGTACTTTTTCCGGGTCTGTTTTAATCGTGCCATGGCCGATTAGGTGTCCTAAATACTTTACTTGCTTGAGAAGAAATTTACTCTTCTCAATATTAATAGTCAAGCCAGCTTTTCTAATGGACAGTGCGACTTCATGCAATAGTAAAATATGCTCATCAAACATTTCGGTAATAAGCAGAAGGTCGTCTAAATAAACGAAAACTTTAGTGCGCATATGAGCAGGAATCACTTTGTCCATAAGTCGCGACATCGTCTGTGGCGCATTGCACAAACCGAACGGCATAGTGACAAACTGGTACAAAGGCCTTCCCGGTACAGTAAAAGCTGTTTTTTCTTTCGACTTCTCATCCAATGGAATTTGCCAGAAGGCATCCTTTAAGTCAAGGCTCGTAATGAATCTTGCTTTAGGGAGCCTACTAAGAATTCCATCGATAAGTGGCAAAGGGTAAGCATCTTTAACTGTAACGCTGTTGACCTTTCTAGCATCAAGGCACAGTCTGACCTTTCCCGGTTTCTGCACTAGGGCCACAGGCGATGACCATGGACTTTGGGACTCTTCGATGACTCCGAGCTGAATCATCCGATCGATTTCCGCAAATAAAAGTTTCTCAACGGCCGGTGAAATTGGAAAGTGTCTCTGTTTAATCGGTTTGCTATTGCCTGTATCTATACAATGGGTGACGAGAGATGTCCTACCCAATCCCTCTATTGAGTATGACGGAAATGCATTTATGGCTGCATTAAGTCTCCTCTTCTGGTCCTCATTCAGAGGGTGAAAATTATCATCAACCAATACCTCTTCTATTTTTGAATTTACGAAATTATTCAAATTCTCTACAAATAAATCTTTAGCTAAGCCAAAACTTTTGACAAAATCTGCCCCTAAATATAAGTTTTGTGTCAACCGTGGGATTATTAGAAATGTAAAAGGTTTTGTTATGTCTCGAAATGTTATCGATGTTGTAATACTACCAACAGCCGAATGTGTTGTGCCATCAGCCGTTTTTAATGGAATATTCAATTTCATGTAATCGCAAATTTGGCTTTCGAGAAAAGATCTTGCGAAAGTGCCTGCCAGACAAGAAACTGTAGCTCCAGTATCTATCAAACCAATAACATTCTCATTAAAAATTCGCACCGTTGCAAATGGGCGTATATCATTTTGGCCGATACTCGATATAATAGCTGAGCAAAATTGCCTGCGGTTTTTTCTAAGTCGCCTGAAGTATTCCCTTAACCTCCTTGTATTTCTCCTGACTTTTTTCGTAACAACTGCCTCACTAATTACTCCATCAAAAATTTTAGATTTTGTTTCCCTATATTCTTTCAATCTAACATGATATGGTTTTAAATATTTAGGAATAAAATTCCAATTTACAGGTTCTGTGCTATCATTTATATTTAAGTCGGTTTGACAAGCAAACGACCTTACATTTGCGTTGCTTTGGATTGAAATTGCTTTTGCCTGATGTTGGTCTGGTAGTTTTTTGGAAACTTGTTGCACTTCATACAGTTGGGTTTAAATATGTTTGGTGTTCCACAACCATAGCAAAAGATTCTTCTGTCAGACAAACAATCTTCAAATCTATGACCCTTTTCTGTGCAATTCCAACAAACAGTATCCTTAATTTCCTCTAACATAACGGATTCTTCCTCGAAATTCTCTGAATTTATTTCAGAAACTACTTTTCGAGGAATAAAAGTTCTATTAGGCCTTCTATTTTCTAATTCTTCATCAAGTATCTCGTGTTTGCGTACAAATTCCCTCAATTGAGATATAGTTCTTATATCAAAATGTAATACTTCTTTGCGAATTTCCGGGTTCAAGTTACGTTTTATGGTTTCAAGTAATTCAAATTCACTAATGGGATTCTGTAAGCGATCTGTAATTTGTAAAATTACATCGTAATATGAGTCAAATTTCTCTCCTATTCTTTGCTTTCTGCTACGAATTTTCTCCTTCAAATCAAAGTCAGTTCTTTTATCCCGAAACTGATTTTTAAGTTCCAAACACAAAGTTTCCCAATCTAATCTATTTGAAGTCCTGTGACAACGCCAGAACCAATCCATGGCTTTCCCACTAAAGAGCAAATGAACATGTCTACATAATATATCAAAGTCTCCACGTAAACTTTGAATTGTTAGAGCCTGAACTCTATATATAAAGTTTTCCACTGACAACCCATCATCTTCCTGACCGCTAAACTTAATATGCCATCCGGACATAATATTCGAAATTCTGTCAGTCGTTAGATCTAAATTCTGGACATATTGTGCCCCTCTAGAATTTTGTCTGTTAACATAATTTCCATTCACATGATTATTGTTATTACGAAAATCATAACTTTGCCTAGTATTACCAGGGTGAGCGGTATTATTATAATTACGATTCTGTATCCTTTGGTTGCTACCCATTTGGTTATCATAACCTGGTCTTAGGGTGGGATTTTGTTGTATATTCAGGGATGCTAACTGAGTTCTTACAGCCTCAGTAATAAGAAACTGAAGTGTTGCATCACTTACATTATGGGGACCTAGATTCTGAGTCTCAATTTGAGAACCTACCTTTTCTTGCGAAATATCTAGTAAACTTTCTAAAGATCTTATTTGCGTATTACTATTCTTAAATCCTGATAATTGAGCCATCGTATTTTCACGGTTTTCAGATCTATCTTTCCTATTTTGAGGTGTAGCTTTTGGTACAGCACCCCGATGGGTTTTATTTAAAGGTATTAGAGTGGCAGTAGTTACTTTGTCAGCCTCTGCTAAAATATTGTATGGTCTCAATTTCGTTTGCCTACAAGCTTTGCTACATACTGGACACGCTTGGGTCTCATTGAGCACATTCACGATGCATTCCCTATGGAATATATGACTACAAGGTGTAGAAACTATGACGTCATCTATCTCATAATCCTTACGACAAACCGAACATTGACGTGAATTAAGAGATTCCGATGCTAATGATATGTCTTCGTTACTATGAATGAGGGACATTTGTTACAAATAAAAATAATGTTATAAGATATCTGTAGAACTTCTTCGGACTATATGGTAAGGTTGTGTGTAAAATTCTATTTATTAAGAAAATCAGACTTAAGTTATCTCCGGTCTTAATCTGAACAATATATCAACAACATATACCAATAGGCAAGAACAAAAAGTGGACGACCTTGTGCAAATACAATTGCAACAGAATCGTAATTCCAATGCTTTTTATTCAAGCTATTAAAAATGTATAAATTGTTAATAACAAAAATTATGATAAATTCCCACCTAATATTTCACTAAACAGAAAGGAATGAAAACCCACCGTGTAGTTAGAGGATTGTAGTAGAACATAGGTTTAACCGCTCTACTTACAATATTTCCATCTTTACAGCAATAAATTTTTCATTCTTGGCCAGAACCAAATAAAAAAAACAAACACAATATGAATTATTAAGCTTGAAAATATCAATTATCTGTATGTTCATAGATCAATTTTGTCTTGAAATTTTATGGGGACCTTCCAAAAGAATTAATTTATATTAGATATAAGTAAGATGTTAAATTAGAAATTTTTCTTTTCTTTAAATTTGTTACCCCTTCTTCGGGCCCCACGTTGGGCGCCATTCTCTATTGTAACACTTTTCCTCGAATTCAGTTTGTTAAAAAAAAATGTATTATAATTTTTTTCCTTGTCTTTTCTCTTTAAAGAATTATTCAAACCGCTTCGTCCCCGGCTATGGAACCCTACGCACGTACTTGCTAGCTAGCTAGATCGGGAGAAATGGGCTGGGATCTTGCTCCATTGGACCGGTTTTGTACAATAAAAAAAAAATACGTGCGATTTACATGCCCTTTAGTTTCTTTTTTCTTTTTCTTTTTTTTTAAATTTCAAAATTATGTTTATACTATTTAACCAGACAACAAAAATCTTTACTAACTTTCCTACTAAATTTTCATGTTAAAGTTTATGGTGTTCAAACTTTACTTCTCAACCCTCCCGACCGTAGTTTTTTTTCCATGTGAGCTTAAATAAATTAAAAAAAACCCCTTACACACTCAACCTTACCTATGTCCCAGAAATTCTACATTAAAACAAACTACACATTCATCCTCATATTATTTTCAATGTGCATATATTATAAAAAAATGATAAACAATGCCAACAACAAAACAAAAAAATAAAATTCAATAAAGTTCTCTTAAATCAAAATTTTGCATACTTAAGATAATTTGTTAAGAGTTTAAAATTAAATTTTACGATCAAATTCTTATTCCAGAAATCTTATAGCAACAACAACAAGACATTAATTTTTCTTATATCTCGTTTTTTTTTTTTTTATTAATGAGAATTCATAACAGACTGCTATAAAATTTCTCTGAGGTAGAAATATGATTTAACGGAATTATGAATTAAAAATAAATATGAATGAAGTTGTAAAAAAAAAAAAATTAAACCAAAAATAAAAAAAAACTATAAATAAAAAAATACGTATTTCACTTACAGTAGAGTCTCGATTCCAACGTTGCTGAAGGCCTTCTGCTTGTTGTTTCGGGAGCCAGTTTTTTTTTTTTTTCAATGAATGTTGTTACTTTGTTCTTGTTATTTAAGGTTTAATTGACGTTAGTTTGGTTTAGTCTATTGCAATCCAAAAGAAATTTAATTTGATTACTAATGCAAATAATTAGTTACGTTAGTTAAACTTAATCGTTAACCTTTTTTTTTTTTTGTTTTTTTTTTTTTTGTATGTTGTGAAATACATAAGTACAATAAAAAAAAAAATTAATAGTTGATACGGCAAATGTTCTAGTTATTAGCTATTGAATCACTTTGGTTGAAATTCCAATCACATTAGGTATGAGCAATAGGTTAGGACTATTTAAATGTTAAGTTTTCGAACAAAAAAAACAAGATTAGGTTAGGTATAGAGATTTTAGTTAGAAATATGCATGTTATGGTTTTTGTTAATGCTTAGACTCCTTTTATTTAGAGCGCTTTTTGAATTATGGTTAATGGTGGAGTAAAAATGTGGCTCTTGTTGGCGAAGGCACTACTGAACATTCAAAAAAACCATTTGGGTTTCGTGGACATGGCTAGAATCCTTCCTATAAGTTTTCCTTTTCTCCCTTTTTATCCCACAATAAAAGTGTCCCTCTCGAGTGATTACCTTTAAGATTTGGGCACGTGTTACCCAAAAATCCGACACGTAGGAACAGTCACTCGAGAGCAGGGTTATTTTTGTTCGCAATATCTGAAAAATCGTAGTTTCCTTTTTAAAAATAAATCATTTTGCTAGCTTAATAATTATATAAATTGCTTCTTTATTCACCTGTATTAATTTTGTGTTGGGTATTAAATTTTGCAATGTTGGTCTATTTAAGATCTTATCATAGAGATTTCCCTGGCAAGATTTTGTGTTTATCTGCTAAGTTGTCCTCTTATTCTATTTATTTAAAAATTTGTATTTTTCCGTCTTTTAATTTAAAGTTTCTTTCCTTTTTCTTTTTTTGTTAATCACCACGTTGTTCTTTCTTAATTTTTTTGTGGTTTTAATGAACCTTTTCACTTAGCTGCTGGATTAAAAAAGAACATGTCGATTTTTTTTAATAATGCTCAAACCTCCTTTTGGGGTATTTTTTTCTATAATTTTTTCCCTTTTCTATTTTCTTTCTTTTTTTTTTACGTAATAAGCAAACTGTGAGCTTTTATTTTTTTTTCAGACACTATCTTCGCTCTTCTTATTGTAATGACTGAGTTCAATGTTTAACAGAAACAAAAATAGCTACCTACGATGTGACATTTGTCATGTATGTTATTTCTCTCTCGGTATACATGATAGATCTACATGGTAGAAAATATTAAAAAAAAAAGCACAGAGTATTTAAGCTTTCTCGAATAAAACGCATAACAGACTAGCAACATACATATAACATTTAAATAACAAAATTGTCTTAAATGTAAATATTGCGTCATTTAACGGGGAAGTAATCCCTGCTAAGAGAAATGAAATGTTCTTCGACAGGCTAATTTATTGTTAATCGAGTATTGGATGTTACAAATTTTATCTTGATACCAATTTAATAAGATGGGCTATCGGCACAAAGACCCTATTACGGAAAGAAGCTTGTATGGGGGCTATGTAAAATTTTGGACCGATTCGCCCCAATAGGCTTGGTCCTTGTGCTAATCAGAACCTATATAGGTAATTCCATGTCAAATCGACCAAGAGTGGGACCCAACCCCTTTAGATTTTAACGAAATTTGGTGAGAAGGTTCCTTTTATCCTATAAGGCTATATGGCTTGTTTTGCTTGCAACTTTGTTTATTATATGTCTGCAAAAAAATTAGAAGCATAGCTGCATTTTCCAATTTTTTAAGAATTTTTAACAAACAAAAATTTCGAAGTGTGACTAAAAAATTACTTTTTTTTGTCAAAAAAAAAAATATGTTTCTTAAATGACTGCGAATATTAGAAAAGTTAAACTTTACTTAAAGGTAATTTTATTACGGAATTTCGGTTTTTTTTAGTTATTTCAATCTCCTAAACCGTTGTTGAGTTACGCGAATATATTGTTACAAAATTAACTTTAGTTAAGAATTAGTTGTAATTATTAGTTAAGAATTAGTTATATTTATTAGTTATCTTGTATTTATTAGTTGTCTTGTATTCATAAGTAATTTTACTAGTTTACATTGTTATTAAAAATTGTTATAATTTAGTACACTTCAATCCCAATGTGCAGAAAGCCCTAGAAATGACCGTTAAAAAAGCTTCAGTATAAGAGGTAAAATTATGTGAACATAAGTGCTGCCATAAATCAAATTAAAGTGTGGTGAATAGTAAAGCCTCGAACCTTCGAAAAACATTTCGAATGTTTTAGACAATCAAATTGCTGTATAAATACTAGCGGCGACTAGCGTAATGAGATCATTCTAAGTTCAGACTTTATCAATAACGTATAACGTGGAGAAAATTATAGTTGGTTGTGAATAAAAGCTATAAATTACGGTTGTTAAAAAGACTTTGTACTTAATAAAGTTGTGTAAATTGTAAACAGTGTTGAAAGTGTTTGTGTTTTATTTATTTTATTAAAGTTGCAATAAAGAACTCGAAACGGTTTATTATAAAGGAAATAAACCAAAACGTTATTGAAAGGCAGTAACGTAACAATATGTACAACTGACACTAATGTAACAACGGAGGAGTGGCACACAATGAATACTTTGATGACGGGTATTTAATCAGGACCGAGACAATTTCATTTATTTAATTTTAGTTTATTTATTTTATTTTTGCTGATACACAACACAAAAAATTAAATTAAAACAAATCAAAAAAAACACACTGATAACAATGGCGGCATTTATACGATGTCTTTTCAGACACGTCCAAAAACGTTTGCATTTTCACGATGTCTTTCCAAACATGTCTATTTTCATGTATAATTTTCTATGTTAGGGATTTAGGTAGTATAGGAGTCGTACGTTTAGATGATTCGTAAGATTTCAGTAGTGTATTGGCCGATCCTCAAACCTTGCGTTTGCTTGGTGAATTCACGAGGGTCGTGCTTAATAGGAGGAGGTATGGTGGGCCTTAGGCCCTAGGTTTTTTCGGGTGGTCATAGCGTTTAGCTTGTTTGTACTTTGGCTTCGGACTTAATCTGGTTTTTACTGACTGGACCTATTTCTTTCTATGCATATTGCATGGTGGGGGTATGTCTGAGTCGTCCAGGTTTTGTTTGGGGTCATTGTTGCGGATGTTTAACATGTTTTTGTCGAGAAGGTATGTTCGGGGGTACATCAACACCTCTCTGATGCTTTGCATCTTGGTGTGTTGATGCTTTTTAAACAGCGTCCACTTAGGTGGAACGGTCACCAGTCCGGAACTATTTGGAGTTCATTTTCTACGAAGCTGACCGGAGTCTTTATCTGGATGCCCCTGGAATTACGATTCCAACCCGGTTAATGGTGAGGACCCTTCGGGGGAGTAACGTGGTGAATGAGGTTTAATGCCAAAATCGCGGGTAGAGCAATTTTTTGCTCGATGTGGAGTTGCATTGCAACCAAGTCATGCTGTTATTCAAAGAATAGCAGGAGTTTTAGATAGGCTCTGCACCTCACCAAGGTGGAAGTTCAATGTCCAAAATACATTGCCTTCAAAATGGTACCTTTCCTCCTAATGCCACAGCTTCGTGGCGGGAGGTTTTAAGGGAACGGTGGTAAACGTTTTTACCCAGTGGCTAAGACCCACCATGCAATTATGTCCTATGATAGATATGCATGTAAAACTTGGACTTCTGTCTAATTTTCTTTATATATGCACAATGTACATATTGAAAAACATGAAAACTGGTAATAACGAACATGAAACTCATTTCGTGTCTGCTTGGCAACCCCTCTTTCTTCTCTAACCCGATCGCCTACAAACAAAACAAACGTGTTTGTTAAAAATGTCTGAGAAAACACCGTTTTAATTCCGCCAATAACTCAAAATACGTATAACTTAAGTTCTTTATGTTAACGGAGACGTTCAATATGGGTCAAAGATCATAAGAAAAACCTGCGTATCAACTTAGTTCTTAATTGAAAAAATTTACGTTTAAAGTGCAAAGGATTCTATGTGACTTGGATTAATGTGTTTGTTAATCAACAAAACTGTTGCATATGTAGTGATACCAGTCCACATCAGATCCCACAGACTCCATAGCATCCAGAAAAATGCACCGTTTATTTCTTCAAAAATTAAGCGAGCGATCATTAACGCACCATGATCAATGATCTTTTGATTGATAAAAAAAAATGTGGTTTATACAGGACACAGCTACGGGCCATATCCCGTCTGCAACAATCGACTTGTTGAAATCAAAGTTTGACGATAAGTTGAACGTGTCAATTGGCCTCCAAGGTCGTTCGATTTAACAACTCGCGATTAATTCTTGTGGGGCTACGTGAAGTCACTGGCTAATGTTGATAAATCAGTAACAACAAACTTCAACAAAATGGTTCCATAATAACCTTCATTACCCTTCACCTTACGTTATACAGTGTCTTAGCCCACTCACGCACTAACAAACATTATCAAACAGAACAACCAAATTTCAACCATTTTTATTCTACCGTTCTCCAGATATACATAAATCTTGTCTCTGCGGGTGTCACGCCCACTTTTTCGATAGCATTAATTTTTTCAGAGAGGTTGTGTATTGATAACTATGATGCTTTTAAGTTAATATGAAATTTTGGCAATTGCCATTCTCCAGATATACAGAAATGGGTAACATTAGAGGCAGTTGTGTGGCTGAATATCAATAGTAAACAAATCCGGACCATATGTGATATACAAATATAACAACCTAGTTCGAATTATTTCTGGGGTCTTCGGAAACCATATTTCAACATACACAAGGACAGACGGACATCATTAAATCAACTCATAAAGACCAAGGATATATGGAGGGTTCAGAGCTAAAGCGAGCCAAGTCAAAAAAAAAATTTTTAAGTATTTTGTGCTTAAATAAGTGAACCGCCATTAATTTCTGTAGCAATTGACTTGAGTTTATTACCTTTAGCTTAGAAAGGAAAAACTTTTTAATTTAGTCCGTTACAGAACTAATAAAATTAAACTTTGTGGAGAATTTCGCACCAGTTTTTCAATATATTTATAATAAATATTTTACGACTTGGTTCCTTTCAGCTTTGAACCCTCCATATAAAATTTAAAAAGTTTAAGATCAATATTGTAGAAATTACCAACGGAATGACAAACTTATATAGACCTCGTAAGCACATTGGTCTCTCTTTAAGGTTTTTCTATATATTCCATATTCCAATCGGTATAATAGTTTAAAGTATATACATATATATGTATATACTAATGTTGCAATTGGACCCAGTATCCACTATTCGCCGTTTTGAGATTTAATTTAAAGTCCTTTTCACTATAAGCCTTAACTTTTTTAACCTATAAGTGATGTAATATACTTATGTATATGAATATTTCAAAAATTATTTTACAAATATTTAAATTTTCGTAATTTATAAATTGTAAAATATACACAAATCTCTTATTTTTATTCATTAAAATATACAAAAATATTTAATAACTTTTAAACATTTCACTGTTCATTTTTAAAAAAATTATAAAAACACTTTCATTTAAATACGTATGTATGTTAATTTAATAAAAACTTTTAACAAAACAATTAAATTATACGAAACATTTTCATAAAAAAATTTTCACTAATTTTATCTTTTTTCCATGAAGCATGTGACAACATGTACATGAATTTTTATTATACGTTTTTTTACGTTAAAATGGCATAAATTAAATTGTAACCAAAATAATTCAAGTTCAATATCAATGTCAGTAAAATTTCACAACCACTTCAAAACACAACATAAAACATTTGTTATAAATATGTACAGCCACAAAACTTTATACGACTACTCGCAGTGAAAATTGCAAATTAATGGCAAAGCAATTTCCAGTGTTCTCCAGCAATAAATTCAGCAATTATTGCTCCATTGTTCTGTCATTGTTCTGCCGACGTTTTTGCTTGTACTTAGCAATAAATATTGCATGGTGGAGACCCAGCGTAAAAGAACTTTTAACGATAGTATCGCTATCGAAAAGAACCTATCGATAGTCCAATGGAAATAGAACTGTCGATAGTACTATCAATTGTTTGACAGCTCTATAGTGTAGGCTGGCACATTAACAATTGATATGGCTACATTGTTAATTTACGAAATTTATTTGTTTTTACTACTTTGTTTTCATACACATTTTTGTTATTATTTCTTTTTTAACTCTTATTAGATAACACATTGTTATCAATAATTTTTATATTAATTTAACTAGAAATTCTTAAAAAATGAGGCGTTTTGCTAGAATTAGTTGTGGTTACTTAAATAAATTAAAAGAAAACAATATCGATCAAAATAGATCGGTATTTACCAGTTCTGTGCAAAAAGCACCATGTTTAGCATTGGAGTGGGAAACCGCAAAAGAAACTATTTTCAACAATTTAAATTATAGTCAACAAAAACGTAGTTATGCTCCTAAAATTGTAACCAATCAAAGAGAATGTTGGAATTGTAAAGAAAAATACATTTCTGAAGAGGTTTTAATGGTGTGTCAACATTGTGGTTATTTGCAAGATGTGAATGTTGATATAGTGAGTTAAGACAGACTTGACCAAACATTTGTTAATTACGCTTTTTTGTTTCCATTATTTTAGAATTATTTCCATCTATTGAATTTTCCTCAAACATTTGATTTGGAACCTCAGGCTTTAACAAAACGTTTTAGACAGTTACAAACTGTGGTACATCCAGATAAATATAGCAATAAGTTAGTATGAAAAAAAAATCTGAGTACATATAATCTAGTTGAAATTACTTTCCTTTTTTAGAACTTCCCGTGAACAGATAAATTCTGCCGATTGGAGTTCACTTATTAATAAAGCTTATAAAACTTTGTCAATGCCTTTGGAACGTGGACAGTATTTACTGGAATTAAATGGCATGGAAATACCACAAGATAATAGTGCTCTTAATAAAGAATTTTTATTGGAAATGATGGAGCGCAATGAGGAAGTTGAAGATGCTAAAACAAAATTCAAATTAAATGCCATAAATGAACGTTTAGCTCAAGAACTGAAAGAAAAAGTGGAATCTTTGACAAAAAATTTTGCAGAAAATAATTTAGAAAAGGCTAAAACAGTTTTAATTGAAATGAAATACCTAATTAGCATACAAAAAACAATTAAAACTAAATTGCAAACCTTAATGGGTAGCTTAATTACATAGGAACAGGCATCAGAAATTTTTAATTGATTAAATTAAATGCCTGTTTTGAAAAATTCAAAACTCATGCGCAAGGTATATTTACACAAGGTAGACTCATTTGGAAGTGTAGACATTTTGCTCTATAAAAGGAACCATGTTGTCAAAATTGTCTTCATATAAAACAAAAACAATTTAACGCACACATGTACAAATTTTGGCTCATATACACGAAATTTGACGTTGGGGTTCCAACTATGGGTAAACAGCTGACAAACATATGGGCCAACGAGTTTACCTTGTGTAAATATACCTTGCTCATGCGTACAAAATATTTTGGTTTTCTATCAGTTTAAAAAAAATTAAGAAACACAAAAAAAGATATTTATTTTTGAAGTACAATATGTATTTTGAACATGAAAAAATATTTATCATTGGTGTTCAAAAAATATTTTCATCCGTACAAAAAAAAAACTATTTTGTTTGAATTGTTCTTTAAAGTTAAAAAACAATAAAGTTTTTAAAAAAAACGTTTTAAAGAAAAATATTTTTGTTTTTGTTTTTAGAAACTTACATTGAGAACTCAAATTTTGTAGTTTAAATTGTGAATTTTAATTAAATTTAAAAGAAGTTATGGGCACAAATTTTATTAATAAATTAAACGTTGCAAAAATTCGCAAAAGTTTGCTAAAATAGCGAAAATGTTTAACTTGCGACGATTGCTTCATAGAGCAACAAAGCTTCGCAAAACTTCGTAAAAGTTTGCAAAAATAGCGAAAATTTTTAATATATCAAACAATACATAAAATTGATTGGAAGTCCCTAAAACTATAAGGAAAGGCAAAAATTCGGTGAAAGTTGCAAAGTTAGCGGAAATTCGCAAAAATTTGCTAACAGCGGCATGATAGCAGAGTCTACTATTTATTATAAATCGTTAAAGCTGTAAAGAACCAGAAACTTACAGGAAAAAATCGCTTCTATCGCGAACATGGCAAAAATTCACGAACAAATCAACATCAGAAACAAACTCTAAAATTTATTCGAAATCGCTAAATCGGTTACAAAAAAAAACAATAAAAATAGCTTAACAGCGTAAAAAAATAATATACATATCTTTATAATCTTATCTCATAATTTTTATCTTTGTCATGTTCAATTTTAAGTTTTCAATTTTTTTTTCTTTTCATGTACAAAATAATATTGTACTGAAAAAATAAATATCTTTTTTGTGTTTGTTTTTTATTTTTTTTAAACTGATGGGAAAAAATTTTTTTTGTACGAAAAAATTAAAACTTTTTTTTGAGAACTTTATTATTTTGAACTTAAAGAAACAATATCAAATAAAAAATTTTTTTCTTTTTTTGTTTTTTGTACAGTTTGAAAAATATTTTTCGAACACCAATGATAAATATTTTTTAAAAAACGTAAAAAAAACGTTTTCCGGTCCTTGCATAGGAATAATAATTAAATAAATGACCAAAAATAAATACAGTACTTTTCGTTTATAGTCATTACCGTTTTTAGTCACATTAGCGATATAGGTAGTCCATTTCATCTTAATTTTCTGCCGCTGTAAGAAAATTCAATAGAAAGTATTTACGTTATCGTACATTTAGCAATATAAGCACATTTGCCATATATTCCATGTATCAGCAGCTAGCAAAGGTAAAATAAAACAAATTAGCTTTATACGGGCCTGTTCTGAAAATCACGTGATTTCAAATCACGTGTTTTTGAAATCACGAGCGTGATTTTGTGGTGTTCTGAAATTCATACCGTTTTTGTGTTTCTCGGTGTGCTATCAGTAATTGAAGATTACACCAATACACACAAAAACGGGACACTAAAATATCACACGTGTGATTTTAGTAGGCACATGTGATTTGAAATCACGTGATTTGAGTAAAAGCCATTTGCAGAACAGGCCTGATAGTCTTATTATCAACATGTACCAAGTTCCTTTTAGTTTTCGAAGCCATAAACCATAGGTATTAAACAACTAACACTTAAACCGTTTAATATTTTTCAATATACTAGCGTCATTTAATTCCTCTCCAAGTGGTATTACACCAATTACATAAATTATAATTTTCAATTCTCTTCAAAATCACAAGGTTAACGTCGAACCCCCTAAAAGAGAAATAATAATAATTAAAGCTTCATTCACAATCAAAAAAACATTTTCACTTGGTGTTCATAATAGAGCAACAATTTCTTTTGCAACCACACACATTTTGCATTAAGAACCAGTTTGCAAATTTTAGCCACAACAATATTATACATATATTATTATTTTTTACAACATTTTGTTGAAATTTTGATTCAAAATTAAATAAAATTATTTTAAACGTCAGAAACAATTTCATGCATTTTTGTTTTAAAAATGAAATGAAAATATATAAAAGATTTTAGGAAGAAAAAATATAGAAGAAAAAACGAAATTGTTTCTCTGATTGTGAACGAAGCTTAAATAAAAAAATTTGATTAAAGAGAATATGATATAAAATATATCGTTACTTTAATTTAGAAAACATACATTTCTTTTATTTTTGAGACATAAAACTTGATAAGAACCAAGGCGAATTTACTTCAGGTGGTGTCGAAAAGACAGCCGGCTATTTTTTTTGGTCATGCCATGGTGAAATAAACAGGTGGCAGCACTACGCCAGATGACGATTTTTTGCTCTTGCATTGTTTGTCTAGGTTAATGTCAAAGTTTTGTTTATATTTACAAAAAGTCCACGTTTTGTGCTGTGATTATTGTATTTTATTAAAGTTTTTGATAATTTTAAATTAAAATAAATAAAATATTAACCATAATAAAATAAAAATAAACTAAAAATTTATTTATTTCATCACGTTCAGCGGCACGCTTTGATTTTTGTTTAATGTATTTTTTGACGTAAACGGTGATGTAAATTCCATTTTTGTTGTAATGTTGTATTTGTTGCCGTAACGATGCCACCTGCTTATTCCACCATGGGTCATGCCAGATATGTCAAAAGTTTTGTTTACATGTGCATTTTAAAATTGTGTTTTTAAATAAACATTTTGTTTAACAACTTATTAATGAAAAAATAAAACAATAAAGAGATGATTAAAGAAACTATGTATAAAAATTAAATATAAATCGTTTTTAGATCACAAAAACTAATTTTTACCGTCATCACTATATCTTAATGGTATTTTTATGTTTATGATCAGTTTTAATATTAAAATGCATAAACTGGACGCAGAAAAAACGGTTTAGATTATTTTTAATACAAGATTCAATTCAACCGAATTTGTAATTTAATGCTCACAAAATTCTCATAAGTTTATGTTATAAAAACTGTTTTTTTCTTAATTTAAAAAAAATTTAATTTTTTTTATATTTTTACTCAAATGTTTTTATTAATTTTTAGTCTAGGGATGCCACATATATTTTTTCTTCAATCCCAAATTTAAAATAGAAATTTCTTAATAATATCCCCTTCAAAAATAAAAAGCCCACAAATACATTATTTTTAAGAAATTATTTAGTTTTAAAGTAACATATTAGTGGGGATTAATAATTATCTTATAAATTTGTCATTTAAATTTATATAAGTACGTATAGATAAGTAAACTAAAACAATAATGTCATTTTACCAATTTTACAATTTGGTAATTATCATTCAAATTTTGACCAAAAATGTACGTTATTAAGGGAGAGGGAAAGTTGATCATTCAGTTGATCTTAAATAATGTTAATTCATTTTTAATTTCTTGTATGACTACTGGTTAATATTTAATACTTAAAGCATCATGTACATATAAGCAAACATTCTTCTAGCATTAATGGAGTACCAGCCTGAAAATTCCCGTTTCAACATTTACTATCCTTTACGAACATTTTAAGTTGTGACATTTCAAATATTGAGAATTAGGGTTATAATAACGACCCCACAAATACATCCATTGAATGCGTAAAATATCCATTGGCTAAGCCATTATATTGGTGGACATACGTTTGAAAGTATTTTTACTTATTAGAGTATTAACAGGTGAACCTAAACAAAAGGAGAAAATGTTTTTTATATAAGAAAAATTCTGCTGCTGACACATTTTAAATAAAAAACTATATTGCGTTCAGTAAATCTGATTTTTCAGCCGTCTGAAATTGAATTTGCTCTATAATTTGTTTATCTTTTATACATAAATTGTGTTAATATGAGTTTTGTACATGAAAACTCTTACAGATTTTATATATGTTGGACTGTAAAAGAAACAAAACGATCAACAATTTTCCCAAAAAGAAAAATAGTTTATTTTTACATTCTCAACTAAAACCCGAAATTAATTTTTGTTATCTAATTTGAGATTAGAACCCCAAATCTGGTAGCCCTGCTTTAGTCAACTGTTTTATACAAGGCGAATTCATATATATATTAATTCGCCTTGTTTTTGACATTACATGACCGAAAAATAAAAACAAAATACATGTTGTTTTTTGTGTTGTTGACTTGTTGTAGTCTCGCCGCCACCTGAAGTAAATTCGCCTTGATAAGAACTAAATTGATCAAAGAACCAGAGGTAGGACGAAAAAGTGCCAAAAGGACCATGCATGTTTTATTTTACCTTTATAGTCAAAAACTAAAAAATTACCGGATGAAGAAGAATTTTTTTTATCTTATATTTACTCATTCAATTATTCACCTTTTATATTATGTTTCTAAGTTGAATATTATAGAAAATTCAAAAATTACCACATGAAGATTTATATAGTCGAACTATTCGAAAACCGGATTCTAAAAAATGTCAAGTATTCGATCGTCCTTTTTTTTATTATTTAATAGAAACAATTTTGTGTAATTGGAAAAAAACAAATTTTTTATTTATGTGTTTTGCATATACGTTAGTAGCAAATTTAAACGTTTATAACTCGGAAAATATTCAAAAAAAATATTAGTAAATATATATTGTGCACTTCTGTAAGTAAATACCTTTAAAATGGTTTATTTTTCTTTTAATCGTTGGACAAACGGAGGAAAGTGTCCTTAACTCTTTTGCATTTGCCGATTTATATATGTATACGAATTCTAAAATAAAACGTTACATCAGTTTTAACCGATCAATTTTCTGACAATAGCTGACTAAAAAAAATAAAATCTCAATAATTTAACAATATCGTAAAGTTTTTAAAATTTTCTGATTGTTAAAAAATAAATTCTTTCATTTAAAAAAAAACGAAAACAAATTAAACGATTGTTTAAAAAAAAGTTTAAACTTTTCTTCTAACCAAAAAACATCTAATCTGGCATCTTTATTTAACAGCTGTTGAAATAAAACCCCAGTGTTGCTTTTTATGCCCTAATTTTAGCATATTATTAATTTTTACAACTCTGTGTTTGTTTGTCAGCTGTCCAAAGAAAAAAATTTATATCACACGCATACCAGAGGTTAATAAAAATAAAAGAAATCTTGGAAAATTATGGCTGGACTTGTCCACTTGGCAAGATTTTGCGGTAAACAATCAATATATAATACCAACGGAAAACCATATAGTACCTTAACTCGTGGCGCAAACTGCAAATTCAATGCTTCTGGTCAACGTGTGGCTGCACACTTGGTAAGGCCTTTTCATCAAGAACTTGCTGCCTGTTCATCTATTTCCGATTGAAGGATTCGTTCGCTTTACTAACATTTAAAACAAAAACAAATTATAAAATTTGTTTTATATGTAAGTTAAGCGAACGAAATTTTCGTTCGAAATCGATGAACAGGCCATTGGCGTTTTATCTGCCATTTTTATTGACAAAATATTTTTGTATCACTTTTCAATAACTAAATCGTAATCTTAGGTACTTATATAGGAACAAATCGGGGCTTAATCTAATTTATCCAGATTATGGATATTGATTCTAAAATTTGACCACTAAGTGCAATACTATATTTCCCTAGTTTTGGGACTTTACATTTTGGATATATAACACTTGTTCAAAAAGACTGTATTAACTCAAAATTTCAAAATTTTCAGTACAATCAAAACACTTTCACTTAGTATTAAAATCATATCAAAGATAATTTTTAAACCAATCGTTTCATTTCTAAAAAGTCGATAAAATAGCACGATAATTATTCAGCGGTTAGATACGAATATTACGCGTCGATTTTTTCCATAAATTGAAAAAATAAAATTTTGAGCTAATACACTAGTGCTAAACAAGTGTGAAAATTTTCGTTATATCTTCAATATTAATTGTCCCTTTGGTACAATATTGGCATCAGAGAATAGTCTGAGAAATTACCTTTCAATCTTTACAATTCCCTAAACCCATTAACAGCTTAATGAAAAAGGCTTAAAATATATTTAAGCAAATGAAATCTATAAACTAAATTTATTTTATTTAATATATTTTCTGGAATTTTTCATTTTACAAATTTACTCATTGATATTAAATTAAAAATTAAGGAAGTCTTTACTTAGCGAAGCCATTGTTCACCATACCATAGAGTTAAAAATCCTTTCAATGCAATGTAAAAAAAACTTTGCATACCAAATCAGTATTCGACATGTTTTGATCGCATCTTTGATAAACTTTTTTATAATATCCATATTCGTATTTAATCAGCGTTTCGATTCGGATCGAAATTTTCTCCGTTTGTCATCGTCGGTTTTCTGCGTTCCGTTTCAATTTGTGTACCCTTCGCCGAAGGTATATTAGAGGTTCAACAATATTGATGTTAGACCACGTAAAGTATACATACACAGGGGTGTGCTGGAAATCGAAATCGTATAACGCAAGAATTTTAGAAGTAAGATTTCTGTACTAAACGAATTTTATGAGAAGTATTATACAAATACTCCATTAAACAGAATTTTATAACTAAAATTAAAAAAATTAGATTAAAAGTGTATTAAAAATAAAAACTACTTCCAAATTCTTGCGTTTTACGTTTTCGATTTCCAGCACATCCCCGATATATTTTGTGTACTTATGAGTAGCGAAGTTGATTTAAAGATGTCCGTGTGTTTGTTGAAACGGGTTTTTTAAAGACGCCGGATACGATTGGGACTACGTTGTTATATATTTATGTCACATATAGTCCGGAATTGCTTGTTATTAAAATTCAGCCTGATCGTTTTTGTTTTTATGCATATCTGGAGAACGTTACCAATATAGAACATCCTTCCAATACAAACCCATTATAGATTTCTGTATATCTGGAGAACGGCAAGAGACAAAGCTTAAAATTTAGGCACAAGTATCTTGGTTGTCAATATACAAGATTCGACATATTACATATCGTGAGCTTATATTCAGCTATCTGCAAAATCACAATTGATTTCAAAATGCACCTAACTATATACATACACAGATTAAATAAAATTTATTTTATATTACTTCGGTTCAGTTTGAGATATATACATACATATATGAGGGATTTCATGTCAAGTGACCCAATTTTTAAATCGATGTCTTCCGATTTGGATGAAATTTTTTTTTCAAAAGATTGATCAAATAGATATCGAAGGTATTTGGGACAAATTTTGCTAACACCAATAGGTAATAAGTTACATGGATGAGAAAGAACACCTGCATGGCCAAAATGTCAAACTTTGACCCTTTCTATCTCAGAAACTTTTTAAACGATCTTGTTGAAAATGTGTAAACTACTATCCATTAGGACTAACCTTGGTGCAAATTTCATCCAAATCGGAAGACATCGATTTCAAAATTGGGTCACTTGACATGAAATCCCCCATATATATGATTTTTTGTCATATAAAGTAGGTATGAATGAACACTTTTGCTTAGGTAACTTAAAATTGTTGATTTTTTGAGATATGACTATGTTGCAATAAATGAGACATATGTAGTTGAATGTTCTTTCACTGATTTTCTGATTTTGCGAAGTACTAAAGGTACATTTAAATAAAAAAAGCGCACATTTATGTGCTAGACAATAAGCGGTAAAGAAAGTAAACGAACTCTAAGCAAGTAAAAAAAAAAATTTTAAGTGCCACGCCATTCCCTTACTACGAAGCAGGTTTTTCAGGGAGAATGCTAAGAAATAACTAAAAAAACATTCAGTGTGTGATAGCTACACTAACCAGTTTTTATATGCGTTGCATAAAGCGCTTTTTGTCAAAGTGGGAACTCACCATATAAAATTAAGTCCTTTCGTAAGCGAGATGGTAAGCGAAACTGTTTTCTTTCTCTCTTACAAACCTGCTTCGTTGGAAATTTGTTGCTAACTTTTATTAATTTTTGTGAGAATAAAATCATTTTTATAACAATGTTAGGTAACTTCGAAGGGACCACAAAATCCATAAGCAAATAAGCCTTCGACTGTTTGGTAATAGATTAACGAGAACGTAAACTTATTTCTTTAAATCTAGTACCAAACAGTCGCAGGCGTATTTTAAATTCGCCAACCACGATAAGGGTGATTGTCTGACGCTATTCCGCAAGTTAACTGTCCTCGAACATTATTAAAAAATACAATGAGTGAATAAACTGAGATGTAGAATAGTTCAGAACCCAAACATTGGAATCATTTAGTCGCTAATTTCAATGGATGAACGATTTGTGAAACAAACCTCGAAAATTTCGAAGGCAATAGGTTGAAAAAAGTCTTATTGAGCTACTCACCTCTACACCTAGTAAAAGTTCTGATAAGTCTACAAGAATTGACCTTTGGAGCGTTTGTGGGAATGTTACAAGAAAATTTTGAGAAGGATTATGTTCCATCTATCCTACGCTGAGGTTCAGAGAGGCAGTTCCGCCTTTTTACTGACGGAATGAAATGTTATACCCATAATTTAAGAACATGGTGCAGAAATGAGTTCTGTCGCATCTGAGAGACTATTTTGCACTGCAGGTCTGCTTTAACGGATATGCAAAATACGAAAACACAAATCTCTTTAATATTAATTTTAAATAATAATATCTTACTCATTTTTTTTGTTCAAAAAGTAATTTAACTTCTGGTAATTTTACCATGAATTTATATATAATTCGTTGTTTTTAAAATCTTATTAATATCAATTTTAAATATTAATAATCTCTTACATAGTAAAACAATAAATTTCAGTTTATCAATAGTATGAAATGGGAATTTAGCACATTTGAACGAAACCTTGTTAACTCTAATTCAGTTTTGTTAATTAATCTTGTTCGATTAATCGAAAAATTTTAGACGAATAATTGTTCAAATAATTTAAAATTGCTTATTTCGATTAAAGGATTAATCGAAGAATTTATATCGTTTAATCGAATAATAATAATAATACATACATATATGTATAGAATTTTTGCTAATGTATAGTAAACAAACCAAATGCATGTGTCCGTTGGAATTAAAAAAACCAGCCGTGATTAGTGAGTATTTAGCTTATATTTTTTTTACATAATTTCAACAGAATTTAATAATTAATTTCACAAAAGAAAAAACAACAAAAGTAGGTATTAGAGTGTTCAATTAATCGGGTTTTATTTTTGTTCGATTTAACGATTAATCAATGCTTGGCATTTTTAACTTATTCGATTAAACGAATAAAATTTTAAAATGAATCGATTAATCGAATAATTAAAATGTAAGATGAGATAAACCCACTGTTTATTGTTGATGTGTTTTGTTTAAACTTTGATATTGTTACAAGTAGAACTGTTGCTATAAGTCTTATACGCTTAACAGTTTTATTTGGTTTAATATCTTTAGTTTTTCCAAAATCTTTATGGATGAAGTTTCCTGATGATCTGGCCTAAGCAACCAGTGAAATGCGCATAGGAATAGCTTATCCCATCAACAATAAATTTCAAGTGTTTTTATCAATAATAAAAACTGGGAATTAAGCACGAATAACAAAATCTTTTGAAATTAAAATTTTGTATTCCCAAAAATTGAAATTACTTTTTGAAAATCCAGAAATTTTATAAATAACGAGATTTTTTTCGATAATTTTAGAAAAAATTAGTACTTGAGTAAATAAACATTCTTTTTTAAATAAAACTGTTACTTCAATTTCGGTCACTTAGATTTTTAGAGAGTCAATATAACTTTGAATTTTTTGAAACTTTTCACGGCCATTCCATACTCTGCTATGCTTCTGCTAATAATTTCTTGTAGAGAATCGATCGAAGTATCTTGTTTAAAATATTTATTCATTGGACCACTTGTAGCCCCATTTGTTTTTGTTGTTGGTGGAGGATCTTCTATAAGTACTACGTTATAGTCCCTGTGTAACTGGTAAATTAGTGAAGTTGTTGAAGAAAATTTACGTTAATAAATTTTTGGACACCTGTTCAATTTAGCATTATTAGATTTATCCTGCGTACAATATTTTTAAACCAAACTCATTCTATTTTGTTAAAAAAATACGGGCGGGTTCTAGAAATCGAAATGAAGTGGATTTAAACTTGAGCAAATTTTAAAAACGACTCTGTTGTAATGAAAGTTCATAAAAATATTCCATTTAATCTACTTAATTTTTTAAGTATCTATTATTTTTGCATGATCAACACTTAATACAACAAAAAACTACGGTCATTTTGTAAATAATTGAATTTAAATTATCGTTCGATTTCAATTTGACTTCATTTCGATTTCTAGAACATACCCGATAAATTAATGTAAATCTTTGAGTTAGCATACCTGCTATTGTCTTTTTTTCTTTTGTAAAATAAATTAATTAATTATGTTGAAAAAGAGTAACAAAAATATAAATTACTCACTAAACATGACTGTTTTTTTTAGTTCCAACGGACACATACATTTGGTTCGTTTATTTGACTTAAAACTTTATAATTATACATTTAACAGAAATACTATACATTATTATTATTCGATTAATCGGTATAAATTCTTCGATTAATCCTTTAATCGAAATTAGCAATTTTAAAATATTCGAACAATCAATAGTCTTAAATTGTTCGATTAATCGAACAAGAATTAATCGACTGAACACCCTAGTAGGTAATGTTAACTTAAAGATTTGTATTAATTTATCGGGTATGTTCTAGAAATCGAAATGAAGTAAGATTGAAATCGAATTAAAATTCAATTATTATTTACAAAATGACCGTAGTTTTTCATGGTTTTAAGTGTTGTTCTTGCAAAAATAATAGATACTTAAAGAATGAAGTAGATAAAATGGAATATTTTTATGAACTTTCATTACAGGGTCGTTTTTAAAATTTGCTCGATTTTAAACCCACTTCATTTCGATTACTAGAACACGCCCATATTTTTTAACAAAATAGTTCATGCTTTTTTCTCTTTAGAATGAGTTTGGTTGAAAAATATTGTACGAAGGATAAATCTAATCATGCTAAATGTAACAGGTATCCAAAAATGTATTAACGAAAATTTTCTTTAACAACTTACTAATGTACCACTTATACCCCTGACAGACATAGGATTTGTATACTATACTATCATGGTATACTACATGTGTGTCAACCTAAACTACAATTAAATCATAAAACAAAGTAGTATATTGATGGTTTATATACTACTGTAGTATGCATACCATAGTATTGAAACTATATGTCTGTCAGGGGTATTACATAGTGACTTGAACATAGTACTTGAACAAGATTCTTCTCCAACAAAATCAAAGGGGGCTACAAGTTATCCAATGAATAAATATTTTAAACAAGATACTTCGATCGACTCTCTAGAGAAAATAATTTGCAGAAGCATAGCAGAGGTGGAATGTCCGTGAAAAGTTTCAAAAAATCCAAAGTTATATTATTTTTTTTAAAATCCAAGTGCCCGAAAATGAAGCAAAAAAATTGTGTAATTTATAAAATTTCTGGATTTAGAGTTATTCGATTAATCGATTAATTTTGAAATTTTATTCGTTTAATCGAATTAGTTTAAAATGCCAAATATCAATTAATTGTCGTAATCGAACAAAAATCAAACCCGATTAATTGAACACCCTAAATTTTACCTTGAATCGGTATCGGTATCGCCTATATTTCCTTTTCAGTATAGTATCGGCAAAAATGCGTATCGTTACATTCCTAGTCTAAATCATACATATGTTACTTTTTTTTTTAATCCAGATATTCGCACTTATATGTCTGATAGCACTATTTACAAATTAAATTTTTATAGATTTGAACATTGAAATAAGCAGATAGCACTATTTCAACAAAAATAACAGTGAGCTGTAATTAAAACTAATTGAGACTTTAATTTAAGTAACACGAATTTTTATTAACAACACAATATATAATATATTTCGGAAAAGTAAAATATTAAGAAACGCGTAATCATGTTAATAGAACTCGAAATTAAGTTAAAATTATACACTAACCTATATTGAAAAGCAATAAGAAATTAAACTTTATCCGGATATTTTAAATTATGATAAAAATAATGATATTCTTGCGAAATAGCAGACTTCAACGCTTTGCAAATGCTTCCGTTTGATTAGTTGAAAAGGTCGTGGGCCAGATTGTAAGTGTTTCGCTTCTATTTATATGACCGCTTCACAGTGTGGAAAATTTGGTTTGTACGATTGGAATGCAATTTGAGGCGACAATTAAGAAGTTGTAGCCGACTTATCAGGAGAGGCGCCATAGGTTTTAAAAGTAGGACACCTCGGGTATTACGAAAACTAAAAACGATCCTTAATTCTTAATTTTAACTTGATTAAAAAAAAATTTTTTAGTAAAATGCGCTTGTCGAGTTTTTTATAATTTATCTCCTAAGGTTTAGGAAATATCCGACATGGAAAATTAAAACTTGCTATTTTTGACCTACCTCGGTCTAGTCATTTTCAAATATAAGTCTCAAATTTATCATAATTATTTTGCAATATTTTTTTTGTGAATCAATTAATATTCTACATTTTGCAAATTGTAAAAAAATCTTTTTAATTACGAAGTTATATGCATTTGAAGTTAAAATTCTGAAAAAGTGGATTTTTTTGCCATTTTTATCTAAAAAAGTATCTTTTTTATTTATAGAAAATAATTGTTTAGCAACATTTCACTAGAATGGTATACCAGGATGAAAAAATAAAATGTTGATAATTATCGTCTTTTATTGTTTATTGTTATAAAAAAGTCTATGTTTTTATAAAAGAATGGTTTCATAGCATATCTTAGTTGTTTTACTTGAGGAAATTTGCTTTGGAAACTGGAAAATTTAATTTTTTCTTTTTAAGCTACTTCTAAAGCCATATTTATGTATTCATTTTACATGCAAAAAGTATGTTATGCTTACACTCTTTCTTCATAATCTCTCCATTACAATCACTTGTAAAAGGAGTATTAAGTTTTTTTGTTAAGGAAATTTTAAGTTATTTATGGGAAAATTCATGGTGATAATAATTAAAAAAACATATGGAAAAATCGTACGTTCGCGACCCGTTCGTTCGCGACCGGTACATAAGCCAATTAAAAAAAAACCAAGAGAGATATTTTATTTTGTAAATACTGGATGGAGACCAACATTTATATACTTTCAAAATAAATTAATCACTTTTGAATATTCCGTTCCATTACGCAGATTTTTACATTTCATTACTGTCAGCCAAAGTGCACTTCTATTTGGCGTACGTTCGTGACCACATGTTTATAACTATCATTATGAAAACTTAAACTCGATGAAATCCATCTTTTGCGCTAAACATAGAGCTACCTTTGTTTTCTATAGGAAATGCCCATATGTATATATTGCTTATACTTTTTGAAAGGCTTTTTCTTGTATTAAATTGCTATGCAAAAAATTTGAATCACTGCGGACGCAAGGCTGTTCCGAAATTTACCTATTTTTTTTACAAATTTGCACTTTATAACACATTTTTTCCAATTGTATGGCAACAATCAAAAATTTAATGCACAGTTTGTATAACCCAATGTGTTAATAAAAATGGTGCAATAGGAATCCTGAGAGCAGTGTTATACCAATTATATTTAAAAAAAAAATCGTTTTGTTTTCAAAATCGTTTTCCATTACATACCTGATTAAAATTTTATTTTTTTTTTCGACTATAGAACAGATTTTTATTATTTTTATAGCATTTTTTTCTTTTCACTACTGCAATCATTTTCAGTTTAATAACTTAATTTGAACATTAAAAAAAACCAAGTAAGAGTGCTATATTCGGCTATGCCGAATCTTATATACCCTTCACCATGATGAGATAAGAACAAAAAGTTATATACATAAATAACGTTCTTTAGATAGGTATAAATAAATATTAATTGAGCCACTCCAACTTTTCATTTCGCCATGTCGCCATGTTTCCATGTTTCCTCTTTTGCCAAAGTTGATGTTTAAAATTAGTTTTATAATCTTAAAATCGTTTTTTAGAACATAAAAAAATTAAATAAAAGAAATGAAAAAAATTATTTTTGGGATTCGAAATGGCAATATCATCAGTCTCAGGAGAGAACTTAACAACTCGGCTACGAATGCTTTTACTGAAGAAGCGTTTAATAAAAATATATTGAGTCTATGAGTTTGTTTCTTTATTTGAGCGGCATATCATATACATGCATTAATGTGTATGTGGATGCGTAAAATTAAACACATTACAAATAAAATCCACCACTTGTAGTGAAGGGTATAAAAAAACAAGAAAAAAACCACATTACTAACACTGTATTCCCATAGCCACTGTGTGACCGTAGAAACCAAAATTGAATTGGTTTGTATGGAATGCTTTTACTGAAGAAGCGTTAAATTAAAATATATTGAGTCTTTGAGTTTGTTTCTTTATTTGAGCGGCATATCATATACATGCATTAATGTGTATGTGTATGCGTAAAATTAAACACATTACAAATAAAATCCACCACTTGTAGTGAAGGGCATAAAAAACAACAACAAAAAAACGCATTACCAACACTTTATTATCATAGCCACTGTATGACCGTAGATACCAAAATTGAATTGGTTTGTATGGTATGTTTATGCCGTTTTGGTAATACAGTGTTGGTATGCTAATGTCACGTCTAATTGGACCTTTAAAGGAAAAAATTTGAGACACTCGTGGTTTTTTACTCATATCTCAGCCATTTGTGGACCGATCTTGCTGAATTTCAATAACAAACAATTCCGGACCATATGTCACATAAATGTATAATAACCTGGCCCCCATCATATATGGGGTCTTCGGAAAATCCATTTCAACGGACAGACGGACATCGTTAAATCAACTTCGCTCCTCATAAGGACCCAGAATATATATATTTTATAGGGTCTAACATCAATATTATAGAAATTACAAACGGAATGACAAACTTATATATACCCTATTCACCACCTGCGGTGAAGGGTATACAAATGCAAAGTTGATTTAACGATATCCGTCTGTTTTTCTGTATATGTATCTGGAGAACGGCAAGACCTGAAGTTTTCTTGGTTATCAAAACGCAACATCCGACAAAATATGTAAATCAAATTTTAAACTTTTTTTATAAAAAGAATATGATATTTTAGTTCCTTCAATTTTAATTTTTCATATACATACTTACTAATACTCATCCCACGAAATCCCATAAGTGTCTATAGCAAAACTATGATATAGATTTAACGGATTTTCGTAGATTAAAAACGAAAAGCCAATGATTTCCACATTGACTATTCGATTAGCATTTGAAGGCACAAAAATGCTTACGTTAATTCATAGTTATTGTTCAAGAACTTGGCCACAGTTACCAAATACTTATTTATGTATATTTAAGACCCCATTTAAAAATTTGACCTAATAAAAAATCTTTGGTCCTTTTATTGTCTTTACAGAATCTGTAAAATCTGTTAATAGGACTTTATATGTAACTAAACATATACAACAGTAGAAAAGAAGTATATAGCACATATATACACTAGTAAAACAGCTGGGACTTTTAAGCTTTTCTATATTAAAAATTGAATAATTTACTGAAATGGGTCGCACTAAACGCATGCGCCAACAACGAGAACGTTTAGCTGTTGAGCTAGAACAAACAAAAGATGAACGCTTTTTACCGGATTTATATAAATATTTAAGTTTTTTTGGTTGGAAAAATGAGACAAAGCTAACCGCAAGAAATTATCCTTTAACAGGCAGAGGTTTATGTTCCAAATCGGTAAACATTGAAAAGGAAGCTGAGATAATACGTTTACCGCTGGATGCTTTGTTAACTATTAAAACCATTGAAAATGATGTTACTTTTAAAAATATTTTCGATGAAGAAAAATTTGATAAAGATCACAAGATATCATTTCACGCTTTAATGGCTTTTTATCTAATGCATCAGAAATCGATAGGGCAAGAATCAAAATATAAATCTTATATGAAATCATTACCGACCTCTTTCACCACGCCTTATTTTTGTCCAGTTTCAGAATTACAATGTTTACCAGATTCTATTTTGGAACGTACCGTTGAACAGAATCGTAAGATTAAAGAATGTTTTGAAATTTTAAAACTGGTTTATAAATTTAAAGATTTTGAGTCAAAATTTAATTTAAGTGATTTTCGTTGGTCTTACTTTGTGGTAAACACACGTAGTGTTTACATATTTGCCCAACAAATAAAATCAGATGAATGCTTCTTTCAACGTATAATATCTGAAGATTGTAATTTGGGTTTAGCTCCTTTTCTTGATTTGTTCAATCATTCGGATCAATTTTATACACAAGCCAATTTAATACGAAATCCCAATACTAAGGAATTTGAATACATTTTAACTTTAAAAAATTGTCCCTCAAAAAAAATTGTACCCCTTCAACAAATTTTTATTAGCTACGGAACATTACAAAATTTAAAATTGCTGGTTGAATACGGCTTCATATTACCTTTAAATAAAAACGATTATTTTGAATTTTCTCTTAATGATATAGAAATCTTTTTACAACAAGAAAAATCTTTTAAAGGTTTGATTTTTCATAAAAAAAAATTTAAATTTATACGCGAACACAATCTGCACGATCAAATGTTTGTTCATACAGAAGAGGACATCTCCCATAATCTGCATGTAGTTTTGCATTTACTTTTTAAAGAGGAAAGCCATTTCCCTAATATCTTAAATCAAGTAGCATTTGGTTTTGTAGATAATCTTTTTAATGTAGATGCAGAAGTTCAACTTTTACTAAAATTCAAAATTAAGGAATATCAACAATATATTGCAATGTTAGAGTGTAAACAAAATTTAACAAAATCAGGTTTAGTTTGTAAATTTTATTTAAAAGATTGCCTAACATATTTAAATAATTGTTTAAATAAATTTTATAAAAGTTAATAATAATTATATTTTTATAAAGAAAAAAAAATAAATTTTTTTAAAAAAATTATTGTTTTATTATTTTACCAATATCAATTTTAGCTCATTTCTTTGCGTACCACCGTTTCCAATGTGGATGATGGCTCTTTTTCTAATTCAAAAAAGAAAATAACTCCTTTTACGCCCACCCCTGGTAGCAAATTATTAGGCGGAGTTTTTGTTAAGAAGGCGCCGGCAGGTAATTTTGTTATGATTTCTTTTTTTTCGATTCCTTTAATGTTTGGTAATATGCTGAGTTTTAAAAAAAAAAACTCGTTTATAAACTTTTGCTCTCTACTATTTGTTTTTTTTTTTAACGGCGTATTATTTGAAAATGTTGAACTTTTCAAACGGCTTTGTAAAAGCGGAAGCAATGTTTTTCTTGTTGTTGTTGTAAGTCAAAAACAGTTTCTTAAAAAATATTTTTAAATCCGGAAACTTTTATGGTAAATATCAAGGCGATTTACTATAGGTGGCGGCAACCCTACAACAGGGTAATTTGTTTTTTAATTTCGGTCGTGTTATGTCAAAAACAAGGTGGATTAATATATAAATGAATTCGGCTTGTATTAAGCAGTTGCTACCAGTGCCTGTTCTGTAACTCTCGCGTCGAGAAACTTTTCGATTGAAATGTGTGAATTTAAACGAAAATGCCATATATTGAAACAAACAGCTGTTTTTCTCACTAAACTGTGTCTGTAACATTTTTTGGTGATTACTAGCTGTCATGTAATGAAATTACTCGCCAAATTACAGAAAATGTGTTTCTGTAACATTTTTGTGAAAAAAGTTCCCTCTTTAAACTGTCAAATAAACTCACGAATAAAAATGGGGAGAGAAAAATTGTAACACTAAAAAACAATAAAAATGCAAAAATAGTAATAATAATATTTTGTTCTTAGCACATTTTTTCATTGTTTAATTATTTTGCTTTTAACAATTTTATAAAATAAACGAATGTTTTTAAAGCTCGTTTTCAAAACCAAACATTGAAGTTTTGGTATTTCCGACGGTTGATTTTCGCCGCCGTCGTTGAAAAATTTTTAATTTTAGTAATTTTGGTCACCGTCAACGCCTGCAATGTCTTATCGGCTTTGAGTAAAATGTTATGACATTTATAACGTAACGACGTAATCTCTTTTGATAGTTTTCGACAAGAGTTACAGACACAGTTTTTTCTCGCTTTTCGAGAAACGATGGAATATTTTGTTTCACATCTTTTCGATGCGAAAAGTTCTCACTAAAGTTACAGAACATGGGTACAGATTTGGGGTATTAATTACAAATTAGATAAAAATATTAATTTTGGTTTTATATTAAGGATGTTACAAAATACTTTTATTTAACTTGCAATGTATGTATGAAGGTATGTTTGTTCGGGTGAAAACTTGCAACTCCATTTTGAAGCCGATATCATCAACCGATTGAGCTGAAAATCTGTATACACGTTCAGTTTGAATGACAATTTATGGTAAACTGTGTGACGTCATTCTAAATCCAAGATGGCGGACTAGCTATTTTCAATGCAATCCTACAAATTAAAGGGCCTGTTAAGAATAGCTCGAAATATAAAGTGACGTCACCCTAAATCCAATATGGCGGCGTTCTAAAGCTTAAAACTTAATTTTGAAGCAGATGTCTTCAACCCATTGAGCTGAAACTTTGTATACACATGCAGTTTGGGTGACAATACATGTTTAGCAGTGTGATGTTATTCCAAATCAAAGATGGTGGACTACTTATTTTTAATGCATTCCTACAATATGGGTATCAAACAGGGCGAATTGACTACAAGGTGGGGTCAAGTCAACATATGGTGTTTTTTTTCGGTGGTCGACTTGTCAAAGTTTGTATACAAAATAGGTTTTTTGTATAAACAAACCTATTTTTATACACTTCACCGAAGGTAAGATGGTATATATAACTTTGTCATTCCGTTTGTAAGTTCTACAATATTGATCCCTACACCCTATAAAGTATATATATTCTGGGTCTATAATATGTATTTTGTTCGACCTTTATTATTTCAAATATTACTAAATTTTCGAGCTTAAGGTCTTTTTGTTATAAAAAACTTTTAACGTTTATTTAAAACCAATATTTCGGCACTTCCTTGAGTGCCTTCTTCAGGGTTTTTTTCTTAATTTATAAATTTTTAACAAATTATAACAAATTTAACAATATCTGACAAATTAAAAAAAATTTTAAAGTTTTTTATAACAAAAAGACCTTAAGCTCGAAAATTTAGTAATATTTTATATTCTGGGTCCTTATGAAAAGCGAAGTTCAAATCCGGTTGTCCGTCTGCCCGTGTGTATGTTGAAATGGGGTTTCCGAAGACCCCAGAATGATAAGGACTAGGTTGTCATATATTTATGTCACATATACTCCGTTTAAGTTTGCTATTGAAATTCAGCCTGATCGGTCCAAAAATGACGGAGATATGAGCAAAAAACCACGACTGCCTCTAATTTTTCCACAAAAAAATCCCTTGTGGTTGTTGTATTTTAATTACTTTTTTCTGTATATCTGGAGAACGGCAAGAGCCAAAGTTTTCAAATAAGGTACAAACATTTAGGTTATAAATACACACCATCCCACAAAATGTGGGCGGGATTGGAGAAGTGGGCGTGGTACCTCCCATACAAAAAATATTAAAAATTGTATAAAAACCGGAATTTTTTGACTGTAATAAGACCTATGGTTACGTCTTAAATATCAAAAGATCGGAAATTTTTAATAGAAAATATTTTCTGAAAAACTCGGGAAAATCGGTTCAGATACGAAAAAGTTATGACCAAAATATTAATTTTTTTTTGAAAAATAACCATTTTCGGGAACCATAGATCTTCCCGAGTCCAAGTTTTATAACCAATATAACTGGCAAATTTCTTCTATAACACGTCGGTATATAAACCTGTCAAATCGGTTAAGAAATAGCAGAGTTATGACCAAAATACTGAAATCCCAAACATTTTTATAATTTTTTATAATTAAGTTTGTTTTTTATACCCTTCACCGAAGGTCCTACACCCTATAAAGTATATATATTCTGGGTCCTTATGAAAAGTGAAGTTCAAATCCGGTTGTATGTATATTTATTTAGTTGCTGTGTATTCTGCTCGCACAATGGTGAAGGGTATATAAGATTCGGCACAGCCGAATATAGCACTCTTACTTGTTTTTACTAGCAATATTTTTGACAACCCGACCACAGAAGCAGTGTTGTAGAGTTGACCTCACCTTCTAGTCAATTCGCCTTGGGTATAAAATGAAAGGGCTTTCTCAGCAAGTCGAAAAATAAAGCGTTGAACTAAGTTTTTAACGCATGTCTACATTATGGATACCAAATAAAAGGACTTACTGAGAATACGAAGGCGAGTTTTAAAAAATAAGATGCTGAACATAAACTCCGTTGCTCCAATCCAACTGAAAATTAATATAAATACAATACATGTTTAGCTATGTGACGTTATTCTAAATCCATCATGGTGAAATACCCAAGATGGAGGACTAAATATTTTTAATACCTTCCTACAATATGGGTATCAAATAAAAGGGCTTGTTAAAAATACTTAGCAAATAAAGTGACGTCACCCAAAATCCAAAATGGCGGAATAAGTTGTTAATGCTAGCATACAATATGGGTATCAAAAAAAGGACTTACTGAGAATACAATTGCGAGTTTAAAACAAATTAAAAGTAGAAAACTTTTTAAAACCCAACTTTTATCTTGTCAAGAGATTTAAGTACCCGTATTAACTTAGTTTGAAAATTGTAATCTACACAAGTTAATCTCGTGACAAGTTTAGGTAAGGTTCAATGGGCTGCCGCCACGAGGACTGCTCACTTGGGTCCTTATAGCGGTCCCTTTGTGATGCCCTTAGCCAGTGTCAAGAGTCAGCCAGTATACACCAGACTATTCCCCAGAGGTCACTGCAGACTCAACCCACCCCGACTCACTGCAGAACAGAGAGATCGATTCCAGTCCCACATTAGACATATCGTCCAGACATGGCAATTCCCAAAATGCCAATCTCGCAACAAGCTTTTATATCATATAAATTGTGAAATGACGCTATAAGTTGATAGTAAAAGTTTATTTATTTTTTTTTACTTCATTTGAATAAAAGTTTGTTTTTTAAAAAGGGGTTTTTCTTTTAATTTATTTTTAAAAGTTTAAAAATTATATAAAATAGTTAGACATGGAGTTTTAGGCTCCATTAGACATGGAGTTTTAGGCACCATGTCTAACTATCGCTAGTATGTTTGACAAATGCAAAATAATTTATTTTTTCTAAATAACGCAGATTTTTGTTAAAAGACAATATTGTTTTAATATGCTTATGTATGCCTTTGGGCCCTTTTTATTTTTACAAAAATATGTAAGTAAAAAATAAATAAATGGAATTATGTATTAGAATTTAGAAAAAAAACTATTTTAATCAGCCCAATTATGAATACAAATTCCCCGGGAGTTTTCCCATTTTTACAACTGAATTTACATAGGAAAAATGGGAGAAGAGAGAAAACTCCCGGGGAATTAATAATTGGGCTGAATAACAAAAACTTGTGCAATTTTTTTTGAGCTTTAAAGTGCAAATTCGGTTAAAATGAATATTGTATTGGAAAAATTATTAAAAGTGTTTTTTTCTGTTATCAGATTATGCATTTGAATATTAAAACTCAACAGTTTCCTCGCCGCCACTTTATAGTCAATTCGCCTTGGTAAACAGTTTTTTACTTGTTTTTATTTTTTAATTAGAAATGTTTATATAAAGTCGAAATTTTTTTAAAAAAATTCAAAACTTCCTGAACACTTTGAATGTCTATCAAAGCTATTAAAATACATACTAGTACTAAAAACAGTATAAAATGTTTTTATAGTATGATTATTTTTGTCATTGATAAATAAATAGACAAAGCGAATTCACTACAGGTTATCTCGGTACTACAACAAGTACAAGTCGTTTAAAAACCACAAGCAATCTTATTTTTTTTGTAAAATCATTGCACGAATTCACGAAAACTCGGTTGTAAAAAACCTAATGGGTCCATTACGGAGGGCAGCACAACTTCAGTTGCGTTTTCAAAAATAAACGCAACTAACATTTAAAAAAGTATTAGGTGCCTCAACCTTGTTTAGTTGCCAAAAAGTTATCGATAATGCTAGTTTGCAACTAGAAATATATATAACAGATTGAAAAACGAACCAAAAGTAATTTAAAGTGAATAAAAAGTTAAATAAAATAAAAAAATATGATTAGTTCTGTGAACCTTTTTTTCGCAGAGAAGCCGGTAAACGTTACGTTTATTGGACGCTATTGGGGAAAAATATCAAAGCTTCTACCCTTTGTTGTTGCCGCTCGTAAATATTTTGGAGCTCAGTATCATGTTCCAAAACTTCTGCTTATTTTTCCCCAAAGACATGTCCTTTAGGATTAACTGCCAGTTCCATCTGTAAAAGCTCGGCTGTAGCCTGTTTAATCGGGGACAAACTTGTTTCCTCTGTTTGCCCTCTGCCGGTAGTGTATACATTTTTTATATTCCCGCCACCACTTGTGGTGAATGAGGGTATACCAAGTTTGTCATTCCGAGTCCAAATGTGGAACAACCACCCTAAAAAATTGATAATTTTGTTACAAAAACTAACATAAATGGTGGTATAATGCACAAATTGATATAAGATTTGTCACAAATTCGTTTTATATGACTAGAAATTATATTGTTCAATTTCGTGAATATCGGTCTATAATTTACCATTATCGCCATATAAAGCATACCATCGGAAAAGAGTTTAGTATGCCTAAAACTGTACTAATAACGCTAGTCCCTAGTCCCGTATAAAGCCTATTTTCGGAAAACAGTTTAGAGCGCCTTAAGCCTTAACAAATAATGCTTTTGTAATTAAATTTGGTACCTCTTCTGTAATAACACTTGGTACCAGTTTTATAAGACTAGAAATGCCATATAAAGCCTACTCTAGGAAGTAGGCCGAAAACCGCAAGGAATGATGTTTTTGAACCAGAATTTGGTCTTTCGTAATTTCATAAGGTTTCAAATCACAGCAGAAAATGCCGGGAAAATAGGTCCATAATTTACCATATATTGCCAACATTTGGAAGTTCTTAATATATGTCTAAAACCGTAGCATATATAGATGTTGTGGAAATGTTTGGTCCAATTAAGCTTTATATGGCCAGAAAAAATACCATGGAATTTTGTAATAATCGGACCATAATTTACCTTAGGTCTCATATTAAGCTGTCTTCTGAAAACCATTTCAAAACGCCAAAACAAATTTCACTACTACATATATCGAAATTTGTTCTAATTAAGGTTTTTAATACCATTAATCGCGGTTCAAAGTAGTATCGACCCCTAACCGCGAAAATAACGTAAGCGCCAAAAATCAAATTTTACAGAAGAGAGCTTTTTAATTTTATTTCATATAAATTTTGTATGAAATTTGTTGCTTACAATAAATTTGTTCTTGCTATAAAATCGTTACGGTACCTTATGTGACCATGACATTTTAGGAGATGATGCAAGTGTTGCCAATAAAGTAATTTATTAAAAAAAACGAAAATTTAAAATCATGGGTCGATTACGGATGGAAACTGAACTGAAGTTGAGTTGCCAGCAGCGAAATGAGACAACGCATGTTTAAATATAAAATTTTTGTATATTTTAACATGAGGGGCGTTGCCTGATTTTGCTGCTCACAACTAAACTTTTAATTTATTAAATTGTACCAAATATACCAGATACCGGTGGACTACAAAACATAATAATAATTTGCAGTCAAACTTAAAAAGTTTAACGATGTAGTTTGAGCATTGTGTACGCATCGATAACTTTTTTAATGCAGTTGGGGACAAATTTTACACGGTTGCGTTTTAGAATGCAAGATATTTGTATAGTTGCTTTGCAACTGACGTTTTGAAACTCTTCCATACATCCATAAATTAGGAGTTTTTTAAGCATTACTTGAATAAGGAATTTTCATATTTAAAAAAGTGGGTCATGCAATGTAATTTTAATCGGCAAATGTTATAATGTCATTAAAAAGGAGTTTAATTGCAGACATGAGTCGTTGAATAAAGTTTAATTAATGGAATACCCCAGGGAAGATATAAATTTTAATATTAAAATCCTGTGGACTAAAAGCAGAAAAAAGGAAAAGCTGTTGCAAATAGTTACTTAAACAACATTAAAAGCTATTGTAAAAACATAAAAAAATTTCCCAAAATGTCAACATCGCGGGGAGAAAGGCACAACATTCGCAGAAATGCTTCAAACTCATGCTTGTCTATCATATATCGCTCGATGACGAACATTACCCTCTGTGCCTCCAATTTGCAAATATGTACATACATATGTTATACATAATGTTTGGTATCCTCATTCCCCCGAATAGCAGTGTATTATTTTGTTCTTAATTTCTTTTAGACCATTGGTTTCCAGTTTAAAAATATTTTATTTACTTAAAAAGTCTTTTAAAGCTTTATTTGTATGTACATATATCAAAATAAAAAGCTTTTATTTTTAATCACATTTTTCACGTGACACACCATGGATTATACAACCTAAAACACATTTTCATAACTTCTTTGTGCATCGTGCAAACATCACAAAAATTGTAATTAATTCTTTAAACCTTATATGCATATGATTTGCTATCATCAAATAAATTAAAAAAAATCAGGCCTGGGTCTAAACTATGGCATTCGATATCGATCAAAGTTCCCATTTAAATTATATTGTAATTTCGATCGATGTCGAATGCGGTAATTTGGACCCTGTTTAAAATCACACGGGATTTTGTGATGTTCCTAAAATCACACCGTTTTTGTGTTTCTCGCAGTGTTGCCAATGAAGCATTCGGAAAATAAACATTACTGTGTCCCAAATTACACATTTAACTTTTTCCAGCGAAATGTGATTTTTTAATTTTATTATTAAAGACCAATATTTGAAGCAAAACTAAGTTGTTCCGTCAAAATTTTGTATATAAACTTGATAATTGCGGCACAAATCTGTTTTCAGATTAACTAAACTTAGTTTAACTGAGATCCCAAAAACCCAGAATTAGTTTATTTTTAGATTAACAAACATTTTAATTGTCAAAAATTTTTTTTCACTTCTATAACTAAAATACATATAGGCCCCTATTACGGTTCACAACTTAACTCAGTTGAGTTTTAAATTTCGTATTATGGCTTACAACTTTGCTATATTGCGGCGCACAAAAACATCAAAAATTACAAATCAACACAACCAGTTGTTTTATTAACAACTCAAATAAGTTGAGTTGTGAACCATAATAATAGGGGCCATAATTTATTTTGTGCATGTTCTTTGTGAATGTGTTAAATTTTTAGATTAAAAATTAGTAAGAAGACAACAAAACTATTAGTTATGAATATTTAAATTAGGCAAATTCGAACGATTTTCTTATAATGCGTTTTATAGTTTTTCATATATCGGGTGATTTTTTAGCTATTATCGTGCTATTTCGTGTTTTGTTTCACTGTCAAACATCTTCAGTTTGGTCTATAATTTAATCATGAATCGTTTAACAAACGAACAACGCTTGCAAATTATTGAAATTTATTATCAAAATGCGATCCACTTTTTTATCGAAAATTTTTTTGGCTCAATGGGTACGTTAATAAGCAGAATTGTTGATTTTGGAGTGAAGATCAGCCAGAAGCATTGCAAAAGCTACCAATGCATCCAGAAAAAGTCACAGTTTGATGCGGTTTACGGGCTGGTGGCATCATTGGACCGTACTTCTTCAAAGATGATGCGAATCGTAACGTAACTGTGAATGGTGAGCGCTACCGTGAGATGATATCCAACTTTTTTTTGCCCAAAATGCAAGAGCTTGACTTGCATGACATGTGGTTTCAACAAGACGGTGCCACATGCCACACCGCACGCTTAACAATGAACTTATTGAGAGGCGAGTTCGGTGAACATTTTATTTCACGTTCGGGACCGGTCAATTGGCCGCCTAGATCGTGCGATTTAACGCCTTTAGACTACTTTTTTGTGGACCATGTCTATACACACATGCCCGCTTCAATTGACGCATTGGAAGACAACATTGAAGCATTTATTCATGAGGTACCGGTCGAAATGTTGGAAAGAGTATGCCAAAACTGGACTAAGCGGATGGACCATTTGAGGCGCAGTCAGTGTTGCCATAACTTTTTGATGAGAATATGCCAAAACTTAAAAAAAAATCTGCTAAAATCTGCTAAATCGTGAAATGAAGAAAATATCCTAAAAATCTGCTAAGATTAAAACATAAATTTTGTAAATACGTTGTCAAATTAAAGCGTATATTTTATACAAAAAACACAATATCAGCGTATCAGCGTATTATCATAGTAAAAAAATATATGTTGTAATATGAATTAATTTTTGTGTTTTAAAATTGAACATTTGAAATTAACGGCGATACGCCCTACGTGGTACGGCAGAATTGTGGTTCTAGTATAGGGTAACTTTTTATACTTTTTTAAAAATTAACGTAAAATAATTTAATTTGATTTATAAAATTTTATTAATTTAAATGCCCTGTAGAGAGGACAAAATAGTTTCCATTTCTTCGTTTTCCTCATTAGTTACAAGCTTCTCATATTTTTCGGACGATCTTATTTTGGATGCAAAGTCAGACGGTATTTTGAACGAATAGCAACAAGAATTGTCCAGTTTTAATCCTTCTCTGATTTGTAGGATACCGCACAGAAGATCCGTTTTCATTCTATTTCTTATTTTGTTTTTGACCAAACCCATAGTGCTAAATAAATGCTCAACATCAGCGTTTGAAAAAGGTAGAACCAACAACGAAATAACAAATTCTGATAATTCTTCAAACGGGTTTTCCTGTACCGAGTTTTTAAAGTTGAAAACTTGTATCCAAAATGTTGTGGTGTCCATATTTGTATCCCAATGCTGTTTTGTAATATTTTCCCACTGATTCTGAATTTTTTCTATATCTTCAGCTTTTTTCTTGAACTCTTTCAGTAAAATATCAATTGGTCCCTTGGTTTCCCTTAATGTATTCTCAATTGAAAAAAAAAGAAATTTTTTGTAAAATTTCTATGTTGTTTGGCAATCTATTTTTTAACTCCTTTACAAGCTCTTTTAAAAAATTTACACATACTGTTCTTATTTCCGCTTCATCCTCCTTTGAAATAATCTTTAAGTTAATTTTTTCTTTTATAAGATTTTCCATCCCATATCCCAAATATGGTTGAGGTAGTAAATACTCCTCATAATCATCCGCTTGTATTGATATTATTTCTGAAATTTTTTCATTTGCATAAATTTTTCCTGCAATTGACTGCACAAGGAAATATAAATCATTTAATATTTTGAGTGGGTCACTTTGTTTCGCTTGTAAAGCTTTATTTGCTTTTTGGGTTTCAATCAAAATTGATTTTAAAAATGTTGAAAGTAAGAATAGCTTTTCGTCTTTGTAAAGATCAAACAAAATTTTGGCAGTAAAACATTTTTCGTAAATTTGAACAATGCCAAAATGAGTTGAGTTCTGAACATTGCTCACATATTCTTTTTATTGTGACCTCAATAGACATCCATCGAGTGGGACAGGCTCGAGTAATTTTAAGAGGATCGATATTATTATTTATAGCAATAACATAACTGTTTTATGCCAAGTTATTTTTATGATTTTTGTATCAGTTGTAAATAAGGGTAGTATCTTTCACAGTAGTATAATTGTAGTATTGTATATATTTCACACTGCAAAAATCATTAGACAAATTTTGCGAAAAACGAAGTAATACAGGTTTTAATATGAAATTGTTTAAAAAGAAAAAATATGCTAAAAAATCTGCTTTTAGACAAGGAAATATGCTAAAAAGCAGTTAGCATATTTTTTAAAAAAAAATATGCAATTCCCCAACTCAATCTGCTAAATCTAGCAGAAAATATGCTAAAATGGGAACACTGGGCGCAGTCACGGTCAACATTTGCATGAAATAATCTTCAAACATTAAATTATATGGACCGTACTACCGATTCAAATAAAGATTTCATGCATTTTTCTGAATTTTATGTTTTTTTTTTTTTTAAACTTTTCTATAGCTCTTAAAAAATCACCCATTACGTTCACACAAAGTTAGTTAATCAAATGATTGCCTCGAAGCTGCGATATAGAATCTTAAAGAATGGGTGAAGGATGAGAGTTAAAGATCTTAAAATAACGCACTTTCGAAAATTTCACAAACAAATTTCCTAATTTCCTAAAATTGTAAAATTTCATGAAAAACTTATATGTATATCAAAACATAAACATTCATTTAAACAATTTTACTCAAAACTTTAAAATAACAAAATTTAAAAATTTTTGTAATTTATTTTCAATAAAGTAATAAAAAAATAATTTCAAAAATTTTATAAAAATTGCAAAATTTAACTATAAACAGCAAAATTTGGAGATTTTACTACAAATAGCAATTTTTATTTCAAAAATTTTATTGTAAATACCAAAACTTCGAAAACTTTACTATAAATGGAAAAATTTTGACAATAAATGGCAACATTTAAAAAAGAAAATTTTAATGAAAATTGCCCAACTCTGAAAATTTCACAAAAAAAATTTAAGAGGATCAAAAAGAGAAGCAAAACTTCTTAAATTATACTAAAAATAAGAACGTTTTACTATGAATGATTAATTTTTTTGGAAAACTTTGCGATAAATACCAAAATTTGACTTAAAATAATAAATTTTGAAAATCTATATATAAATCGGCAAAGACAAAACAGTTAAGAACACTTACCTCCTCTGTATGTCAACCGATTTTAACAAAATATACACTATTTGAAAGGTATTTACTCACATTTCGAATATTTCGACTATATAAATCTTATGTACTTATAAATTGGTACAGGCTAAACCGTTAAGAAACCTTTCTTCTTTTGTTTGTTAACCAAACCTCTATGGGGAGAAAAAAGTCTCAAAAAGGGGAAATACGGAAAATTAAATTTCTTTCTTTTACTTTCCGTGCATCATAAATTTTCTATAATATTGAACTTAGAAACATAATTAGATGAAAAATGTTGGTACTTTTTGTTTTTCATCTGGTACTTTTTGAATTTTGGTTAATATTCGACCTACAAAGATAAAAATAAACATGCATGGTCCTGAGTGAATAAGCATTTATAAGAGGGAACTTTTTGGTACTTTTTTGTTCTACATCTGGCACTTTGATTAATTTTCTTAATTTTCTTTAACAATAGACTTAGAAACATAAAATTAAACATGATTGTCCACAGTGGATGACAATATATAAAGGAGACTTTTACTTTTTTTGATACTTTTTTGTTTTTGAATTGATATTTGCTGATGTTTTTATATTAAACTTACAAAATTAAATTAACTAACGTAGAAGATAAAACATGACCCGTAGGTTGGTCCCCCGCCAAATCGATGCAACAAGACGGAAAAAATAAATGCTCGAAACATATAAATTGATATATACTTAGATGAACTATGTTTTCTTTATATTTACATAAAAATTTATAATCGAATTTTGACCATTAGGCGAACACTATTATTAATAATTTCCTTAACTATACTAAACTAAAAATTGCAAAATTTTGATTTGTTTTTAATATCAAATTTTGAAAATTTCACTATCAAAGAGAAGTTTTTTTGTGTTTTTTTTTTGTTTAAAAATGTTATTGAAATTTAAATATCCCTACTAATAGCGAGCAACATTTTGAAAATATTACTAAAATTAGCAAAGTTTTGAAAATTTTTCTGTAAATAATTACTATTGTGTGTAAATAGCTAAGTTTATAAACTTTCTAAATAACTAGCAAAATTTTAGAAATATTACAAGCTTAACAAAACTTAAAAAAAAAAAAAAAAAAAATAAATCGTTTTTGTTCCCCGTATCCAAATATTAATTTCTACATTAGAGGTTTAAGCATTTTGTAAGTTAAAAGATTCTGTATAATTGCTTGCTTGTTTTTAAAAAAAAATTATTTAAACCACATTTGTTTTGTTTTGTTTTATTTTTTAATTTGTATTAATATTGTTTTTCGAAAAAAAAAAATTGTACTTATATGCTTGTGTGTTGTGTGGCCATGTAGGGATCTTACTTTGTTGAATTTAGTAAATCCCCACAGGTCCAGACCAAAATATTCAAACGCTACCACAACATATTGTACTGCAACCAACACAACCAATACGACAATGTCACATTCATCTAGGAGGTGGTAATGGGGGTAATTCTCTGGGTAAATTAGATGCACCAGAAGTAACATCCAAGGATATGCTTAGAGCAATGATGGCATACATTTGGCCAAAAGAGGATCCATTGGTTAGAAAAAGGTTTAACATTTAAATTTATTAAGTTTGTAAAAGTTTTGATTTGTTTTCGTTTTAACCATTTTAGAGTAGCCATATCTTTAGGCCTTTTGGCAGGTTCCAAAATGTTAACGGTTTGTGTGCCATTCTTATTTAAGGGAGCTGTTGATACTATGGGTACCTTAACAATGGATACGCCAGCTGATACAGTATTATCTGTAGCCACTGCTATGTTAGTTGGCTGTGAGTTTAATCATTTGAAAATGAAAATGCAAATGTAAAATTTATTGTTATTTTAGATGGTGTTGCTCGTGCTAGTGCTGCAGCTTTTAATGAATTGCGTAATGCTGTCTTTGCCAAAGTTGCCCACCATTCCATACGAAAAATAGCCACTAACGTTTTTCTTCATTTGCATAATTTAGATTTATCATTCCATCTTAACAAACAAACGGGAGCGTTGTCAAAGGTAATTGAGTTTTTGAAAACTTTCTTATTTTTTTAAAACATATTTAATGAGCTATATTTATTTTTCTAGACTATTGATCGTGGTTCTAGGGGTATTAATTTTGTTTTATCCGCCATGGTTTTTAATATTGTACCGACCATATTTGAATTGGCTTTGGTGTCCAGCATTTTAGGTTTAAAGGTTAGTTTAATTAACAAAAACCTGAAGTTAATTTATTAATTTACTTTTATACAAAAATTTTAGTGTGGGATAGCATTTGCTGGCGTTTCAATGGGTTGCGTAGGTGTTTATGCTGCATATACTTTATCCGTTACCCAATGGCGTACCAAATATCGTGTGTACATGAATCAAGCCGAGAACGAAGCTGGAAACAAAGCTGTCGATTCCCTAATCAACTACGAAACTGTAAAATATTTTAATAATGAAAAATTCGAAGCTGCCCGTTACAATGAAGTTCTAAAAAAATATGAATCGGCCAGTTTAAAAACCAGTTCCAGCTTAGCTCTGTTGAATTTCGGACAAAATGCTATATTCAGCAGTGCTTTAAGTTTAATTATGGTTTTGGCAGCCAACGAAATTGCTAAAGGAAACATGACTGTAGGTGATTTGGTCATGGTTAACGGTTTACTTTTTCAATTGAGCATACCCTTAGGATTTTTGGGTAGTGTTTATCGTGAAGTACGTCAAGCCTTATTGGATATGCAATCTATGTTTACACTTATGAATGTAGATAGTCGTGTTAAGACACGTCCGAATGCCCCACCACTAATTTTGGGTCACGATAATGCCTCAATTGAATTTAAAAATGTAAATTTTGAATATGAACCTGGAAAGTCTATATTTAAGGATTTATCTTTTACTATACCAGCTGGCAAAAATATCGCCTTTGTTGGTGGTTCTGGGTCGGGTAAATCATCAATGGTTCGATTGTTGTTTCGTTTCTTTGAACCGAATTCGGGTAAGATTTTAATTGGTGGTCAGGATATCAGTGAAGTTGATATTGACAGTCTGCGAAAAACTATTGCTGTTGTGCCTCAGGTTAGTAAAAAGAATCAGAAAAGTATGTATCAGAATTTTTAAAATTTTGCTATAAATATTAAAATTCTAAAAATTGTGATATTCAGCAAGCACTATATAACAAATTTGAAAAAATTTTACAATATTAAAGAAAATTATAAAATATTTAAAATTTCACCAAAATTATGGAAATTAATTTAAATAACTGAAAACTTATATTTAATAAAACATAAAAATTGTTAAATTTTAAAAATATTCCAGCAATATGTATTGAAAAAAAGTCCCATAACTGCATAGGATTGATCTCTAGATGGGTAAAATGTATGACCGACCTCATTTAGTTTTTTGCCGTAAACATTTTCCCAAAAAATATTTGCCCCTTATCTCCAGTTCTTAGAAGGGCTCCCATGCATAAATATGGCTGTTAATGAAATTCTTAAATTTTTACATAAATTTGCATAACTATGGATATCCCATTTCAAAACTTTTACAAAATAATTAATTAACTTATTTTGTTTAAAAAAAATTGGGTCTAAAGCTTCGTACAGACGGTGGTCAGATCTCACAATGTTGTCATTAAAATTGCCTAAAAATATCTTGCAACTGTGTGAACATTGTAGGCTCATTTTCATTTGGCCGATGTGTAAAATTAATGTATCTGACAATAAATAGCACCATTGTCAGAATAATGACAACGTTGTAAAATTTGACCATCGTCTGTACAAAGCTTAAGTTAGAAAATTTCATTGAAATGGTCACATTCGGCTTCGCAGTGCAACAACCATAGACAGTTATTTACGTATCTTTAAGACTAACTCATATCCCACTTCCAAACGTTTACAGTTTTATGAGTATAGTGGGTTACGGGTGTAAATAAATTATCATAACTCTTTAACTTATGGAGATCCAATGCTCAATCTTTTACAGTGTACAAAAAACACCCTACGCTAATTTTAGCAAATAAAATAAAAATTTGGTAAAACTTTAGTTTCAATTGGTAATTACCGGTTTGCAGATGGAAATGGTTTTTTAAAATTTTTTTAAACGATCAAACGATTTCCTATACGAATGACTTATTTTTTTGTTTCTAGTTTGAAACAATAATTAAAAAAAAAACATTTTTCAGAAACGGCAACACCTTAGTACCACATAACTTGACAAATAAACATCATACAAAAAAATATTTGGCACACACATACATATCTACTAGATGTATAGTTCCCAGCGGGAAGGCCTTCTAGAAGGCCTGTACCCCTTCTTTTGGATGTACAAGGCCTTCTTGCTCCATTCCATAGTCATATCTTTTTTACACACGTTGTCATTGCGGAGAAGGCCTTCCGCTCTCGCTTCTTCAGCAGGTACATAAGAAGGGTACCTAACGGGACCAAAAAAAATGGATTTTGCTTTTGCTTGTGCAAAAAAACAATTCTCATAGAAGCGAGTGTTGAAGGTGAATCTTATCTTTTATACGAAAGAGCCGATGCCTTCTATGAGGCCTTCTTTAGCAGTTAGATAAGAATAGTAATTGAATCAAAAAATCTTTTAAGCAGCCCTTTAAAAAGGCCTGAAGTGAGAAGGTCTTCTGAGTTTTCCCGCTGGGTTTTTAAACGGTTTCAGTAAGAAGAGAAATGTGCCTTTCTAAATATATACACCTTTTGGTATATGCAAACAGTTTTTGTAGTGATATTCTTAATTATATCTGATTTTAATTTAATTTTTTCTATGTCCAAATTAAGCACATTTTCCTTTTTGATGAGATCGGACTTTAAATGACAACGCTACATATTAAAAACCAAGAGGGCTGTATTTGGGGGCGTGGCAGAAAAAAATATTTCCTGTTTAATCTAAACATTTCGTAAAAATTTTAATTTTTTAAAGTTTAAGGGCTTATTGTAATAATATCATAAGCCACTCGATTTGAAAAACTGGCCTTATATGTTTTTCCTATTGATTAACCTTTTTCAACATCCCCTCAAAAAATTTAAGCGATTTACCAATTTCTGATTTCTATGATAATTACGGTGACCATTCGTCCTTTTTTTTAAAGGACAGCACTTTTTTTTGATACGATGTCCTTTAAGATTTTTTAAAAAAAAAATGGAACAGTAGATTGTCTTTTTTTAGCGAATTGTCCTCTTGTTAGATTATGACTTCTTTTTTTAACTCAAAAACTATAAGTTTTATTTTTCCAAAATCCCAACTTTTCAACATTAATACAGCAAAACACGCTGGTTAACATTAATGCCAGCGTTAGATCGAATTCTTAAATTGTTCGTTCCATTGAAAGAATATTTTCTCTCTTAACAAAGGAGCCCGATGATATTGCAAAAATTATTTTGGTGTGCTGGGTTTTGGTTACTTTTGGCACATTGCCAAGCCTTTATATTCCATAAATATATTTCTCGTCTAGAGTCACAACATATTTCAATGCCTGATGTTGCTCTTACTTTAAAGGACTTTAAATTTAGTGCTCCAACAAAAAGATTTCTTTCAGTTTCTTATACTTTTTATCGAAAAGTCCTAATTAAAAATGGTTACTTTAGAATCACTTTTTATAATAAAGTGCAAATTTTAAATGGATCGTGGAGAATTTAATTTAGTTTTATGTAAAAACCAGAGTAGGTAAATGAATTTCTTTTTTCTTTCTTTCTCGCGAAGGTTTTTTTGTACAAAACTTTTCGATTATCATTATCGCGAGAAAGAAGAAAATATTGTTGTTGTTTCCTTCTTTTGTGTTTGCCGAAGCAAACACAAATGCTTCTCTTCGTTTAGCAGAACGAAGAGGAATGATATAGAAGGAAACAAACTGAAGGAGAATAAAATTAGAAAAGAAAAATGAAATCGAAATATCGAATGGAAGGAAGGAAAAAATAAAGAATTCTTTTTCTGTTTTTTATTGAAATTATATTGTTATGAAGTAAAATTAAAAGCAAAGACTTGGTTTAGTAAATACAGAAATAAGAAAAAATATTTAAAACGAAATCAATTTATTACATAGACATTCATTAAAACAAATTTTAATGAACAAAGTTTTTTCCTTCTTTTATTTCCCTCTATTTTTTTCCTTCGATTTAGAAAGAAGAAACAATTTTGTTTGCTTCTTCTCTCCATTTCGTTTCCTTCTTTTTCAGCCAAACGAATGGTTTTTTATTTCAGCACAAATATCAACGAAAGAAAACACAGCAGTTTCTCGCCTTCGTTTATAGAAACGAAACAAAAACAACAAATCTCTTCTTTTCGCGAAACGAAGAGGGAAAGATAAAAAAAAAAAGAATTCTTTGCGAGGAAATACCTACCCTGGTAAAAACAGTCACATTTAAAAAAATTACTTTTACAGGAATATATCAGTTATTTGAAATTATTTAATAATTTAGTCTATATTCTTCGACCTTTTAATTTTATTTCTTCTTATTTTATTATTTTTTCATGTTGACAATTATTGTTGTTTAATTTAAATTTTGTTTTTTAAAAAATTTGTTTGAAATTTATAAACCAAAGATCCCTGAAGAAGCTGTCCATTGTGGCAGCGAAATATTGGATAAACTTAAAATAAATATATTTTTTTGCATAACCTGACCTTGAGCTTGATTTTAAAATAAGAAGAAATGAAATTATTTAATTTTTTTATTTTAAAGACTTTTACATATTTTTTTTTTTATGAATTTCTAGGTATATTTTATTGATTTTTTCATAGACAATAAAATAAGTATATGTATTATTATTAGTTCGACTTGCTTATATCATATTCTTTGAGTTATCCTATTACCTTTCCAATAACCTTGATACTATTTTTCATTTTTACAACATTTTGAAATGTCCTTTAATTTTGTTGGAAAAATATGGTCACCGTAATGATCATTGACTTTTTACATTTTAAAGTTTTTAATATTTTTTTTAACTTTAAGGTCGATTATCTCAAAACAAGTTTTGTAGCTTATGATGTTATTACAATAAGCGCTTCAAATAACCTATACTATCGAAATTAAGTATAAAAGGAAATATTTTAAATATATCCTAACAAGTAGCCAAACTTTAAAAATTTTGTATAAAAAGCAACATTTTGGAAATACTCTTGCAAATATCCAAATTTTAAAAATTCACTGAAGGTATTCACGTCAATAGTTGCACAGATTGTTGCATCTTACTCCATTATGATTTTGGTACTTGTAGCCCTTTGCTTTTCAACTCGTCATATGTAAATTTTGAGCTAGATGCAGTAATCAACATATAATACTAATACCTATCACTATACAAGAAACTTGTATAAACAATTTTTATAATGATCGAAAACATTTTTATTATTGTTTTAGGATTCAGTGCTATTCCATGATACTATTCAGCATAATATACATTATGGTAACCTAAATAGACCACAGGATGATGTTGAAAATGCTGCCCGTATGGCAGATTTGCATGATAACATTATGAGTTGGCCAAAAAAATATGAAACAGAAGTTGGTGAGAGAGGTTTGAAATTGTCGGGAGGTGAAAAACAACGGGTAGCCATAGCCAGAGCAATTTTGAAAAATACACCCATTTTAATATTCGACGAAGCCACCAGCAGTTTAGATTCGATAACAGAATTGGTAGGTACCAAAAAAAAAAAAATCTAATATGCAATTCCACTTTAAACTATTCCTTTACATACTTGTGTATAGAATATTTTACAAGCTTTAGCTAGAGCTACCAAAGGACGCACTAGCATTTGTATAGCTCATCGTTTATCGACCGTAATGGATGCCGACGAGATCTTAGTACTTGAAAAAGGATGTGTTGGTGAACGCGGCACTCATGCCGAGTTACTTAAGAAAAATGGTTTATATGCACGCCTTTGGGAAACACAAACACAACAATTTTGATCTTAATTAAACATTAATTTTATTTTAAATGCCAAAAACAAATTTGAACAATCAATGTAAATATATAGATTTTTTTTTTGTTCAAATAGCTAAGTTCCCACACCCCTTAGCTATGTATTTGAAAAGAAAATTGTTTGTTAAAGAAATTTAGTTTTAGATTTAAATAATGTTTTACTTTATGAAAATTAACATAATACGATACTTACAAAGTTGTTAAGGTTTAAAGTAAAAAAATTTAAAAAAGTTTAATTGTAACATATTTTATGTTCGTTCTTGTAAATAAATAATAAAAGAAAACTTAGATAAAACAAATTAATCAAACAATCGTTTTTATTAAAAATGTTATATTTTATTCATTTATTTCAATATCACACAAATTCTAATTATACTAAAATGTTTTTATTTATTTTTTTATTTTAGTTGATGGTTCATAAAAATGTTATTTCGTATTTTTTTATAGTTAATGGAGTGTTTGAATTTCTGATAATAGATCAAGTCAAGTAACATATCTTCAGGAAAATTAATTAAATTCATAATTTGGCATTTCTTAGAGGGCCTTCAATATTATTGTTTAATTAATTGTTTAATATAACAAAATTTCGAACATTTTACTATAAATAGTAAAATTCTATTTTACAATAAAAAATTTTAAGCAAATTTTTAAATCTAACTATTTATAATATAAAAAATTATTAAAATTTTACTATGAAAAGCAAAACTTTGAAAATTTTAAAAAATTTTTGAAATTTGAAATTTTATTAGCAAAATTTTAAAATTTCTCTACAAATAGCAAAACATTAAAATTGCGAAATTAAATATAGATAGATAAATTTCAAAAGTTTCACTAAATAGAAAAATTTCGCAAAAAATTTTAATTTTGAAATTTTGAAAATGAAATACATACATACATATGTAATTTTGAGCATTCAGGTATGTGATGAAAAAACAATCGATTTTAAAACGAAAGTATTTAAAAGGCGTCAAGTATTTCGAGCGGGCTTAAAATCAATTTCTGATTTATACGAGCATGTCCTAAAATTTAAATTAAGTGGAATTGAAATCGAACGAAATTTTTATATTGATTATTTACAAAATGACTGTAGTTTTTACTGTTTTTGGGAGTTGTTCTTGTAAAGTGAATTGGTGCTCCAAGTATGAAGTATACAAAAAGGTATGTTTTTATGAACTTTCTTTACAGGCACGTTTTCAAAATTCGTTCGATTTTGAATCCATTTCATTTAGATTTATCGAACATGCCCGATAGTTTTAATTTATTGTTTAAAATATAGTACAATTGACTTATTTAATATAAAATTTAAAAGAATGTAGACAGAAAATGGGAGAGATATGTATTAGAAATCAATTTTAAAAGGTTCTAAAAGCGATATTTTCGGTTTCACATCGTTTCGTTTTCAAAATTGATTCCTATCACATAACTGATAAAAAATTGAATTATTTGTAATAACTTTTCAAACTCAAATAATTAAGCTTCGTTCACAATCAGAGAAACAATTTTGTTTTTTCTTCTATCTTTTTTCTTCCTAAAATATTTTATATATTTTCCTATCATTTTTAAAACCAAAATGTAACTAAATTTTTTTTAAAAATGTAACTAAAAAGTTGAGTCAACTAGAATTTCAGCAACAATTTGTATGAAATTGTTTCTGACGTTTAAAATAATTTTATCTAGTTTTGAATGAAAATTTCAACAAAATGTTGTAAAAAATAATAATAAATGTATAATATTGTTGTGGCTAAAATTTACAAACGGTTTCTTAATGACAAATGTGAGAGGTTGCAAAAGAAAATGTTTTTTTTGATTGCAATCACAATTGTGAACGAAGCTTTACATTTCATTTTTATCCTTTTAATTTCTTTCCCTAATTTCCATAGGTATGGGCACATCATACAGCAAATATAAAACACTATTACCCATGTGCTGAAGGAAACGTTTATAATTCTTTATTCTCACCAGGAACTCTTGCCACAAAGGCAACAAGTCTTTTATCTGTTTGCCGTCAATGCTGTTCTCAATAATAATATTTTTCTCTTGCATGGTTTTATTGACATACGAGAATAAATAGCATGAAGGCTTAAGTCCAATTGTATTAACATGGTGTACAATGCCACTGGTTAAACCAATACTTTTACCCGATGTAAGGAAAAAAGAGTCATTAGCATTGTCATTGTAATAACGTACATTTCCCTCCAATATGGTTAAGGAAACATTTGTTAAATCGGGTGAGATGTAATTGTCCAAAGTGAGACCAGGAAAGTCCGCAACAAAAATCACATCCGAATAGTTGTTCCAAGCCAAGACTTCATTGGCAATGGTGCGCAGTTTTGGCCTTAAATGATTGAGTTCATTTAGTAAAGGCAAAGACCAAGAAGTTTTTTTAAATGGAGACCATTCGGCTTTAAGTAAGTCTACCCGAGGATCAAATACTCTTTGCTGAAAGCGACCATTCATCGAACACCATATATCAAAGTATATGGATATATTGGTAGAACTTAAAGGACTACGGGCGGCATCACGACGATGCTCTAGCTCAATATTCTTTTGTATACAACGAGCATATTGCTGGGCCATATCGGCATATTTTGTCCAACGATCATATTCGGTAAATGCATAAGGATCCATATAGTGAACTTTACCATTAACATTATCTACGACCTTAATTGTAGTCAAAATGGTGTCAAAGGAGTGTACCATCATATCCCAGGAATAGCCATACAAGCCATTGGTCCAATTATTGTAACCCTGTGTTATGAAATGTGAATATGGCAGGAATAATTGTAAGCCACAGTAAAACAAAATAATGCCACAGCGAACTTTTTCACGCAGAGATGTATAACTGGAGGAATTAATTAGTTTCCGGCAGGTACTACAGTATGCAATAGACTTGTCATTATTTGTAGCCGTCATTTCATTTTGCGTATGAGTTTCTAAAATTTCAGTTTTATCATTCTTGAAAAATTTCTTTAAATTCTCTAAAGATAACTTTTTCGGCCAATCATAGCCATAAAACATGGCAACTTGTGCCAAACAAACCCAAGGAAACATGCCTAGAAATAATAAAGAATTTGAATAAAAAAAAATTTTAAAAATAATTAACTTACCTATAACAAATAAACGGGAATTCATCAAATGAAAACTGATCATAAAAGGTGTAGCAAAAACTCTTGTCTTCCGGCAAGTCATCAAAAAGGCAATAGAAAAATCAAATATGGCCGTAAACCAATGAACAATCAATAAATCAGTCAATTCTTCAGATAAAACCCAACGAAACGGACTTAAAATCCAATGGCGACTTAAGGAAGACATCGCATAGCCGGACAACCACTCAGCGGTAAGTTTTTTTAAACCCGCATACATATAAAGTATGAAAAATTGAAATTTAATTAGAAAATAATTCCAATATGGCACTGTTGAAGGCAAGTTGGGTCTTAAATATTTATCTAAAGAACTAAAATAAAGAAAATATCATCAAAGATATAATAATCTCTTATAAAGTTCTAACTTTTAAACTCACCAGTAACGATTGGCTTGAGTAAACAATAAAATAGAACCTACTAAACCAAACAAATAACTGTGATTATTCCAAGCAGGTTTTTCCAAAAGAAATATATACCAATAGGGTACTATGAATGCTAAACAACTTGAACGAAAACGATAACCCAACATTATACCAATAGCTCCTAGCCACATGCACAAATAAACACAGCCCATTATAGGAAAACTGAAAGCCTGTATGCCATCGAATAAAGGAAAGTGACAGTGTTTAGCTTCACCAAAACGTACATCCATTTGACTTCCTCCACGTTCTTCAGCCATATCTATTAAAATGCCAGCTCCTAAAATAAAAAGAAATCGTTATTTTTATACCCTTCAACACAGTTTTTTTTGTATAAAATAACATAGATTTTCTTTAAGTTAATATGTACTTACCATATAACATTCGAAATACTCCTAAAGAAGATGCATCTACAGGACGATGTAGCCATTTTGTAAAACTATTAAAACTGGTAAAAATGTCCAAATCATAATCGGTGCATATTTTAAAAATATTTGAAAATCTTGTAGATTTTTGTGTCTTTCTATAAGATTTTGAAGTTTGTTCAGTTGTATTGTTTTTGTATTTTTTATTACGATCTTTGGTTTCATTCATTTCCTTGTCTAAAAGAAAGTTTAAAGGTAAAACATTTTTAATTATTAATAAGATTTCTGTATGACGTGCTAAATTCCCAATTTTTCATGTTTGATAAATACACTGAAATTTATTGTTGAGGAAAAGCTAGCTTCTATGCGTTTTTAGTTTTTATTTTTAAATATTCCTACTGCCACAGATCAAAAGTTAGCTTAAGTTTTTACTACAAATGTTATTTCACACTGAAAAAAGGTAAAAAAATCATTTTTGCTATAACTTCCTAAAAAATCGTACAAGATAATTGACATACACATGGGCAATGGCATGTGTGCTTTTGAGCGTGAAGATTCATTCAAAGGTTCTATTAATTCAAATTTAGCTTAAGTGAATTTAAAGACTTTCCTTTTTGCCACAGATATGTTCATATGTACATACAGTACTTTTCGCTTATAGTCCATTCCGCTTAAAGGCCAAAAACGGATATAAGCCAAAACTGTCATATTCACATGCAGATTTTTTCGAATTTCATACAAATTATTTGTTCTAAGGTCCATTTCGCTTGTAGTCCATTTTCGTTTAAAAGCCACATTTTCTTATCATGCGTATATAATTTTTCATGCAAAAATGTTCGCTTATAGTCCACTCTGTTTTTATATATTTTTAATCAACTGGCAACATGTTTTAATTTACCTTACTGGCAATTACTGCACACGCTTGCAAATTGTTTTGTTTTTAGGGCGATTCGAGTTTCCGAATTATTCGAATTTCTGGACGGTTTTTTTTACAAAAATTTAGATAAATTTGACCATAAAGATATACAAAACTATACTTTTTTTAATTTTAGTTTATTTAACATAAAAACTATAAAAAACTTAACGAAATATAAAAAATAACAATTCAGTTCATTTGACTATATATTGAGTATGTGTAATACAAACACCAAAAAACTGAGTTTTAAACTCTAACAACATCAAGTTGATTTTGAGAGTTCGAATTTCTGAGCGTCTACTGTATTATAAATGCCAAATTTCGCAATTTTTATTTCATGACATGGTGTCTTCGTCTGACAATTTTTTGTTAAATAAACGTCCAACTTCATAAAAAAACGCTAATAAAAATAAAAGAGTTTTTATATAGACTTTGACGTTTGGTATAACAAAAAACTGTCAAAGCATTTGGATTAATTAATTAAAAAGATTTTTGTTTTAACTATTTATTTAAAATAAATCAATATTTGGTTACGTTTTAAATAAACTTTTCTTTGGTTTAAAAAGAGTGGATTTATTGAAGAAAATAATATTTATATAGTCCAAAATGTGGATTATACTAGGTTTCACTTATTATCCATAAAATGGCTTATAAAAAAAATCGGTTATAGTCCACAAAAGTTGTGCAACTATAGTAGTGGACTATAAGCGAAAAGTACTGTATATACTTTATAGGGTCTAAGATCAATATTGTAGAAATCACAAACGGAATGACAAACTTATATAAACCCTTTTCACCTGTGGTGAAGGGTCTAAAAAAAGCTAACTTAAATTAAATCAATAGAATAAAAAGTAAAACTCTTACATCTTGCTTATTTTTGTTCCACCAACAACTTAATAGTTATAACCTATATTCGATTAAAATTGCGCATAATTATTATAAATAAATTTTCATTTTATTTTGTAAGTACAATTAATTACACTATATAACACTTTTTTTCTGTTAAGCAGGGTACCTGGAAGGTTAACCTAATTCGATTACGATTAATCCAGTTGTGCTAACCGTTTTTTATATTAGCTTTTTTTTCGAGATATACAGTTACAGTTACAGGAGGAAGTTGCACAACATATATTCGCGTAACTCAAAAACTATTTGGTTTATTGAATAAACTAAAAAAACCAAATTTGGCAATAACGTAAGGTTAAACTTTTTTTTTAGAAACATATTTATTTTGCAAAAAAAAAAAAAAAAAAAAAAATAATTTTTTAGCAAAATTTCGAAATTTTTGTTTTTAAAAATTCATAAGAAACTGGAAAATGCAGATATGCATTTTATAAATAGAAAAAGCTAAAAGAAAACAAAGTTCTTAACAAAACAAGCCATAAATCATTAAAATATGTCTACAACTTTTTTTCATTCACAAAAGATGAAAAATGTCAATTTAATTTAAGAATTTCATAAAACAAATGTATTAGGGGCTCCCAAGGGGTGGAGATAAAGGGCAAGTATGTTTTAAGAAAATGCTTAGGACGAAAAACTGATGGAGGACGGAGGAGCGACTCCTAGGCAGCAATGGGACTTTTTCTTTAATATATTTCTAGCCTGTAATGAACATTTTGTATGGGAACCCCCTTAAGAAATGTACATAGCAAATGGGTATGTTAGACACAAATGATGGGGAAGAAAAATAAAGTGGTGTTGGTCATACATTTGACCCGTCTAGGGGCATCCTAGGTGTGCCCAAATTTAAGAATTTCATCAAACAGCTATATTTGTAAGGACTCCCCCCTAATGGATGGCGATAAGGGGCAAGTATGTTTTGAAAAAATGTTATACATATTGGAAATTTTGTATGGAAGCCCCCTTAAGAAATGTAGATAGCAGTTGAACGTGTAGAAAAAATGAGAAGCTTAGCTGAATAATAGTTGTGGATAAGGGAAAACAATTATTTATCGATTATAATAGTTAAAAGCAATAAAAAAAGTTATTTATTGAATAGTTATGTCCACCCAGTGATGCCAGGAGAAATTTAAAAAAATCCCTACGTGTCTAGAACAAATCCACTTTTTTCCCTACAACCAAAAAAAAAATGTCCCTACCCTACATTTAAAATTTATTGTTTTTATCAACAGGCAAACAATTTCTTAATTTGTTAACATTTTGTAAATATTATATTTATTTAATAATTATTATAATTAAAGGATTAATTAACAACAAGAAAAAAACCAAAATAAATATTTACATATACAAATTTAATTTCAAAATAATTTTTAATTTTTGGAAGAAACGCCACTATACATCCTTTTATCAAGAGACAAATCTAAGTCAAACTGTTTGCTTGATTTTTTATTTCCTCGTCTTTTGTCATTTTTTAAGGGTTTAACATTTTTCAAGAATATTTATTTTAAATATTTTTTTTTAGTATACATACATACATAAGTATTTAATATATTAACTCGGTACCAAATAAAAGGGAAGGATCTGTAGAATTTTGTGATAATATTTACTTCAGTTCCCCTGAACAAAAATAAAAAATCGTCCCACATCCTTAAAAGATTTTATTAAAAATTTGAAATTGTATATTCGCATACATTTTACGAGATTTTAATTTTCAAAAGAAAATAATAATATTATTTTTTCGTATTTTTACACAATATGTTGAAAATGAGACAATATTTTGTAAATTCCCTACATTTGCCTTAATATAAAATATCTGTCTTTTTTCCCTACGCTTTAAATTTACCGAAAACATCCCTACAAAAAGAGAAAATTATCACTTTTGGCATCACTGTGTTCATATATATATTTATTTACATTTATCATAATAATTAAAATCAATTTTTATAGAATATTTCTTTAAAGTGGCAATTTTTGGTACCTGACAAATTAGAATAATTACTATTATGGGTCTTTGCTTCGCACCTGTGGTAAAGGGTTTAAAAAAAACTTACCTTTTCTTAAATCAATAGAATAAAAATTAAAACTCTAACATCTTGTTTATTTTTGTTCAAATTTATTTTCTCAGTTTAAAAATTTGATATAAATACATGCATGCATAATATTGTTTGTTGTATACTAAATACGTAAATTGTTTGTGAATGTTTTGTTATTGTTGTTGTGTATTATTTACTTTTGTGTTCAATAAATTACGATTTAATTTTTTAAAAAAATATTAAGATTTTACTTGTATGATTTACTTTTTCTTGCCATACATTTCTTTACAATAACTATGGTAAACGAAAATTTCGAAGTTATTGTAAATTTTTGTTGTCGGCCAATTTTTCATCCATCTGATGTTTTAAAATTCATTCAGTTTTTTCGGTTTTGTTTTTCATTAGTTTTCATAATTTTGTTTAATTTGTTTTTATGTTTTTAATAAATATTGAAAATTTCTAAAAATGTTTACGACAAGCTTTTAAGAAATTGCCTTCAAACTACATTAATACATATTTTGGATAAGTTTTTAAAAATGTTGTTTTTTGTCTTTCTAATAATTATTTTTGTTTTATAGTAGTTAATTAATTTTTGAAAAATATTTGTTGTGTGTTGTTGCAAAAAATTAAATTTTTGTAATAAAATTGAATTGAAAAAATAATTTTATTTTTATTTTGTTTTAAGTTTTAAATAAATAGAATTTCAAATTTCATTAAGTTGAAATGTTTGCATTCTTTAGAGAAAAAGTACATATTTAAAGTAGAATAAATTAAAGTTGTTTTTCATCTTTTTTTGTTAAAAGTTAAATTTATAATTTATATAATAAAAGAGAGATGTTTGTTTTAAAAAGGGAGAAATTACTTAAAGTTAATCTTTGGAAATATTTAAAAATACATATACAATTAAATATATAAATATTTCTATGATTTGCTGCAGTGTATGTATTACTTTCTAAATTGTTGTTTATGTTGAAAAGTTAATATTTTGTTTTTAATTGTTTAATAGTTTTTAAGTATTTATGTTTGTTTTACTGGTAATTACGACAAATATAATTATTATGCAAATTTTTAATACTTTTTGTTCTGGGATTTTTTTGAATAGAATAGTGTCTTATTTGGTTTATAAATGTCTAAAATGTTTTAAAGTATGTATATATTTAATGTATTACAATCAATGTTCAATATTTTATTTTAAGCTTTAAAATTGTGTTGGAAAAAAAATACTTGGGTTTTCAAGCAAAATTGTTTTGTTTGTTTGTTCTTTTAATATTTTTTTTGTAATTTTACATTTTTCAATTGCAAACTTTTTTTTAAAATTGTCAAAAAAATGTATATGTTTTCATTTCATTCTTAAAGAAATTTCTATGTATTACAACGCCATTAACTCGATGAAAAAAAGAATAAAAAAATTTTTAAATGAAAAACAAAAAGTTCTCTAAAATTGATGAAAGCGGTATACTTTATTTGGTATACTTTATTTGGTTAAAATTACAAAATAAACCATACCCAGCAGCTGTCGGTATACAGTGAATTCGCTCTCGCTCTCTCTCTGTTTCATAAATTTTCGCCTTTAATTACTCTCAGCCCCCCTACAATTGGCAAACACCCTAGAATTATTTTTGTTTATAAAATTGAGAAAGTAAAAAACAACCCAGAGCCGCCTTAAAGTGGGGTTTATTCTCACACTCTCTTGTAATTTTCCGGTTCTGTTCCATTTGCTCTCATCAACTTAAGCTCTTTTCGTCTTCATTGGTGTGGCGTGCAAACATTTTTATCCAGTTTTTTATTCCCTTAAATGCGATTTTGATTTAATTGGGAACGGGGTGTGAATGGTGAGACCATTACACCACTGGGCCAAATAGCCTCGTTGAACAGCTCGTTGAAGCGATAGTCCGGTATGGAAATCTTAAATTTACAATACGACAATGCAGCCAAATTGGCATCATTCTTAACCAATTTAGTACATTTCACAAGATTTTTATTAATCTTCAACTCCTCAGCCAAATGTTCGATAATGTCGTCCTCCGAGGTAGATGTGGCAAACTTGCCGACTTGCACCCAACGCCCGTAGTCACATACGACTTGTAGTCTATCCGAATTGCAATTATTGCCGACGACTATTAGACTATTTGTCTGCTTTTTGACTTCGTTGGCATTATTGGCATTACCGAACTGGAAGTATTGCTGATACATGCGTCCCTGTATTTGGTTGACACCATTCACAACCTTGTTTAGTTTATCCTCCATGGCATGTATTTTAACCGCCATGGCCTTCGGCGACTGCTGGCGGCATTCATCGCAGCTAAACGAGATCATTAAATTCTTTTGTATGGCCTCGTAAAGGGCGTCATCGATGTTCACACAGCTGCGATGATACTTCTTTTGACAGTTACAGCTGATACTGGCCTCTTTGGAGTTGATTGATTTTTTGCACTTGACGCAATTGTCAGCCATTTTTGAACGTTTATTTGTGCCGGACGCCTTAGTAGTAGGAGTCTTTGGGGCTGCTGCTGGTGTTGCCTCGGCCGGGGATTCTACTGGAGGTGCTATTTGAGCGTCCGTAGAGTTTTCTTCCTTTGGGGATTCCACTTTTAAAGATTTTACAACTCACAAAGGAGTATAGCCGACGTAAAGAAATTCCAAAAATTAATTAATTAACACCCAATAATAATGGCTGGACGAGGAAAAAAACCAAGTTTTTTTCCTTCTTTGTAGTAGTTTTCAAATTAAAACACCTCTTTTTCTCGATAGAAAGGTTTAAATACACTCACACACAAACACTTTTGAATGTATGTATGGTATAATTGCACAAAAAATTTTTATTTAACTATGTATGTATTGCCAATAGATACATACACAATGCACGAAGTTTAAGTGTTTTTTGTTGTTGTATTTAATTTTTTTCTTTTCAAAACGTCTAAATTTAGGGTGTTATGAAATGAGAAGTGAGGGAGAATTTATTTAAAATTATTTAAAGAAAAATTTGCCGCTTCCGCCAAACTATATTTATTTGGTCCGTACGCTCCGAATGCCGCTGTTCAACTGTGGTAAACTCATTTCTTTTAAACCGGCTATTACCTTTTTTTCTTGCTAAAACAGACCAAAACACAGAAAACTACCCTTAATATGGCAAAAATATAGATAATTTATTCGCTCTTTTTGCTTATATAAGTATAATGTATGTCTGTTTATTATTTGGGCTATCCGGTTAGAGGGGTTGCTTTTTGCTTTGCACAAACGCACATATGTATTTATTCTCATATACATAAATGAAATTGATTCAGTTAGTCTGCTTTCACACGTTTCATCTTTTGATGCTCAACTCTTATGTTTTTAGGTGAGAGAAGAAAGAAGAAAGGGGGTTAGTACGGAAATGCCTGTACTCGGGCAGTACGCTTTGTGTTTTTATTCGTTGATATATGCACAGCAATGGCTGCATGTAATTTTTTTCTTTTTTTTCTCTTTGATTCGCTGTAAATAAAATTGTTGTTGTTTTGAACCGAAAAAAGTTGAAACCGATTGCTGCGTGTGATTATATTGGCATCTTTAAAAGGGAATTGAAAAAAAGTTGAGCATCAAAAGATGAAACGTGTAAATTTAGACTTAAGCCTACAGTACACGGAATGTAAAAAGCCACATTCGTATGTGGTTCTGACGTAATATTGACGTCACTACAAAGCCACAATAGCAAGTTCGTGTTGTGTGATGACGACAAAATTACGTCAGAACCACATACGAATGTGGCTTTTTACATTCCGTGTACTATAGGCTTTAGTAACCACTTTTATAGAATTTACAATAAAGTTACGCAAAATCGAATTTAATTCTTTTTAACTTTTAAATATAAACAATGACTGACTGGAATATCCAAATTTCAGGTCCGATTCAAAAACACCTTACATTAAATTTTAAAATACAACCATTCTCATTGCCAATGCTATCATTCTTAAGTCCATTTTAAGTTGTCAACCATTTCAAAAAAATTTACTTATGGGTGTTTCTTTGGTTATGCACGCGACATTTGTACGCGTTTTATTGTGTTTGAATATTAAAAAAATAGAAGTGGATTGGAATTTTAGAATGAATTCTAAAATCGTTACATTGTTTGTGATGAGTTCTTTCTAAAAAGTATATATAATGGTAAATTGAACACTGGGTACCCAAATGCCATGCAATCAAAGTTGACTTACTCACGTGACAAAAATAGAAGTGCCTTTTAGGACCGTAAGAAAAAGTGCGAAAGTAAGTGAATTGTAGGAGGTTTTTATTTCGGAAAAATGTTTTTATAAAGGTTAGTAATGGGCCTTTATAATCATGTTTTGTTCAAAAGCAACTATGCATGGGTTGGCGAAGAAAAAAATAAATTGTAAATTACGCACGTCACATTACGCACGTGACACATTTTTACATATATGTTTTTTTATTATTATCACCATGCAGATTCCCATAAATATCTTCAAATTTGCTTAACAAGCAACTTAATACTCAATTTGCAATTGATTGTAATGGAGAGATAATGAAAAAAGAGTGTACACATAACATATTTTTTGCATGTAAAATAAGCACATAAAAATGTCTTTAGAGGTAGAAAATATAAAATTTTCCAGTTTCCAGCGCAATTTCCTCAAGTAAAACAGCTGAGATATGCTATGAAACCATTCTTTTATAACAACATAGATTTTTTTATAATAATAAACAATAAAAGACGATGACTATCAACATTTTATTTTTTTATCCTGGTAGACCATTCTGGGGAAATGCCCTTATATACTTTAGTTTATAAAACGAAAGTTGGAATATTAAAATCTAACGTTATCCATAATATTTAACATGCTATAGAAATTGTTTGACCCGAGTTATTTCTTAGCACCAACATTGAAGCGAGAGAATAATATAAATCAGTTTTAAAATGTTTTCAGGGCTTTATTTTATGCAAAATATTTCGGCAGAACAGAAAGTTGGAAAATAGTTGGGGCGATTATACTAAATATCAGAAGTAGGATTTGTATTTAAAATTTATTTTTAAATCAATTATGTTCCTCGATGTTAGCTTTAGAAAGAAATTTATGAGAGATTGAACGTATTTGAGAAGGACTAATCTCTAATTTTAGACTGATTCAGCTTACATAAAACTTTAATTATGTGTTTTTTAGGAAATAATTCCCAAAAAATAAAGGGAATAAGGCCCAAAAAACATACAGAAAGCAAAAACTGCATTATTTCGGGACAATGCAAATTATATTCTGTTATATTTATTGCATACGTTAATCATACTTAAAAAGGGGACAGTATCAAAGTTTCTAATTTCAGAATCCCGAACTTTCAAAATCAGAAATCGGTATCTCTAAACCCCGAATCTTAAAATCCTGAATCGCTAACTAAAGCTACAGGTAGTATAGCATAGGCGCAAGGATTTTCTCGTCTATGGTATAACAAACACCGGTTTCGTTAATTAAAACTCTTAAATTTGGCCGTGTCTTCGACCAAAGGCCGACTGCAAAGGAGAAAATAACGCCCTAAATAGAAATTAAATAGTACCCCAATTTTCAGGAACTAATTTCATATGAAATAAAATCCCAATTTCTAAAATGAAAAAACCGCAATATAACACATATTGCTTCGTTTTGTTTTTAAAATCGCGCGATTGATAGCATTATTGGGCCTTCGGACAGGCGCAAGGATATCTCCTCTATTGTATAACAAACACCGGCTTTGCTATCTAAAGCTTCTCTTCATTACAGGCATTGGGATGGGCGCAAGGATTTATGGTGTAACAAGCTCCGGCTTCGCTAACTTAAGCTCTTCTGCATTGCCAACAAACACCGGCTTTGCTAACCAAAGCATTCCTTTGTGGGTTTATTTATTTTGTTTAAATTTGGTGATTTATTTTAGATGATATAAGTATTTAATTTTGTTTTTGGGGACTTATTTCATGGCACCCAAGGTTTTTATGCCTTAAACTTTTAAAAATATGCAGGCAAAAAGCTTTAACAATTTAATTCGGAAAAGGCAATTTCATAAAAATTTAATAAAAAAAAAAAAACACCAGAAACTTTAATAAAAAACATAAAGTTCTATTTGTTCAACAATTTCGAACGTAAATTTTCGTTAAAAATTTTATATGGAAAATACATATTTTTAAAACTGAATGTTTTTCATAGAAATTTTCTATACGAACGTTAACGTTCAAAATCGTTGTTATTCAATAGTAAATTGTTGACAGAAAATATTTAGAAAATTCAATTTTTAATTTTTTTTAATTAAAATAATCCAATACCGCGATGAATATTATTCTATTGAAAATATTTCCTTTATTTCAGTAACTGTGGCAAATTTTGCAATATAATTTCGATTATTTTCGATTACCAGAGAATTTTTCTAAGATCCTAAAATAGTATTTAATGACAAAAATAAAATTGTATAATAAAAAGTGCAAAAAACTATTAAAAGCGGTTTATTCGAATGTGCCGAATGTTTGATATTCTTCACCGAGAATTAGACTATTATAAAATATGAACCCTAGAATCAAAATTTGTTGTGGTTTCTTAGCCGTATTTAGTTAAATTCGGAGAGAACGTTCGATATGGGCCTATGTCAAATTATTGTCCGATTATTACAATATTGCATGGTGTTGTTTCTAGCGACAATATTATTATTTGTAACGGTTTTAAGAGGGCTTAATATGAGGCCTTTGGTAAACTAATAACTGATTTTTACGAAATTTGTTGAAATGATTTCTTGTCTTATGAAATTAAAGTAGACCCAACTTTACTAGTAAAGCAATATTCGTTACGGTTTAAGGCGCATTAAAGTGCTTTCCGAGAGTGGGCTTTATAAAGGACCTATGTTAAGTTATCGACCCATTATCACAAAAATATTACCACTAAGCCATTATTTGGTATGGCTTAAGGTTCACTATGGTGTTTTCCAAGAGTAAGTTTAATATGGTGTATATGGCAATTTATGAACCAATCTTTACAAAAGTTTAGCGGTGTGACTTCTAGTCTTTTGAAACTAAATTAAACAAAATTTCATTACAAAAGCATTGTTCGATACGGTTTTAGGCATACTAAAGTGCTGTCCGAGAGTGGGCTTTATAGAAGGCCTTCTGTAAATAGCAATGGAAACCGAAAACTAAATTTTTTCGGGAAGTTGTTCCACATTCGGATCCATAACTATTTTCCTACGGAACATATTGGGGTAGATTTCTATCCCAAACTGCTTAAGAGAACTTGAAATAATTTTTAACCAAAATTGTTCTTTTCTGTTGTTCGGAAGTAGCATGATTTCAAAAGTATTCTTAAAAGAAATTGAATATTTTTAAGAAAGATTGTAAGCAATACTCACATATCATATCATAAAATAAATTTGGCGTTTTGCGAATTCAAATCGTACGCTTTCAGAACACGGCCGTATGATTTACTCAGGAACCCAGGGGGCTACTCTCTATTGCAATGCGAAAGAAAATGGTACCAAATCTAGTGATTAGTACTCTTTATTGTGTTTGCGCATTTGTCTTTATTTTTTTCTTTTCGAAAATCATCTCTATTTATCTTATTCAAATTTTAAAATTTTGCTTACATATTTTGACATTTCATTACTGTTAATCTACGCTATCTTTAATTTTTATTTCCAGTACTGCCAAATTGGCATTTAATTTTCATATCGAAATACATGCATATACTATATGAGGTCTTAAATGAACAATAAAAAAGTTCCCACAGAATGACAAACTTAGTATATCCCAATTAACCACTGGTGGGGGAGGCTATAATCAATGAGTACAGTCCAATATTGAAAACCTTTTTAAGAAAAAATATACCTAAAAAGTTGGAAACAACTTTTTCTCATAGTGCTGAAAGTGATAAAGCTAGAAAAGTTTCAAATCCGTTTAAACATTTTATATACTGTAAACAACGATAAAGCTAGGATTAAGTTAAACAAGTTTTATAAATGACCTAGATTTTCATGTAACCATTAAACTCTACAAAATCATTTCTCCAAAATATTTTCTTTCCAGTTTGGAGTCATATATCCTTCCTTGTTAAACCGCATTTAATTCTATCTAGAATTCACTGTATTCTTTCTATATCTTTTTTACACTTAAATCTTTTTTTTACTTTAATTATTTCTTTTGATTCTCTTTAGTCGCTTTAGTTTTTTGAATCGAACATAAAGTAAGGCAGTTTCTTTGGCAAGAAGTAGGGGGTAGGTAGCAAGTGTATTTAATTTTTCGGTTAATTTTAATAAAGTTTGCCGTGTATAAGCTTTAGCAAAAAGGTTTTCATAAAATGTACATAAAGTTAAAGAGTAATTTGTTCTGATATAATTGAAGCAACAACAACAACAACAAAAATTCTACTTATTAATCGCGACGTATACTAGCTTTTAAGCGAATATTTCCCACCCCCTAAAAGTGCAATCTCTCAGGTTTTGCAGTTTAATAGAGAAAAAGGGAAATAAACTAAATTATTTTGAGGGTTGCAAGTTGCAATAGTCTGTCAGTGGTGTTGAGTATAAATTTATCTAGATACATATATACAATAAGAAGTAAAAGTTTTCGAACATCAACACTTTTAATTCTGTATGACATGCAAAATTCCCAATTTTTTATATTTGATAAATACACTGCAATTTATTGTTGAGGGAAAACTAGCTTCTATGCGCATTTCACTGGTTGCTTAGGCCAGATCATCAGGAAACCTTTTCCAAAGATTTTAGAAAAGCTAAAAATATAATACAAATAAAAACTTAAAGCGAAAAGAATTAAAAACACTCAAAGTCCAATTTGTAACAATATCAAAGTTTAAACAAAACACCAACAATAAGCAGTGAGTTTATCTTTTCTTACATTTCCCTTCCAATTGGTTGGCTTTTTTCCGACTCGAATTGTAGTTGTAAGTGGGTAAAAAGAAAACAAATTGTTTAATTTAATTGCCTTCGTAAGAAAAGATAAATTCAATGTTTATTGTTGGTGTTGTGTTTAAGCTTTGATATTGTTACAAGTAAGACTTATAAATAGTTTTTTGGTGTCTTTCAAGACTGATTTGTTAATGTAATCAAAATATTCTTAAATCAAACAAAATAATTAATTTCCAGCAGATATATGCATATAAACAACCATTTCAGCAATGGAATTGACCTTTTTATCAAGAAAATATAGTTTCTAATTAAATGCCGATAAAATTTGTTAAGCTCGGCCCAACGAGCATTTTTTAACAGAAATGGTGCAGTGATTTGGTATCGGTAATATTAACGGTATTGGTTGCCAACTTTGCTATTTAGTCAGGGCTGCCAGGTACTTTTTTTCCTTGTCCCCAAAAAATTAAAAATATATCCCCAAAAATCCCCAAATTCGCAAATCTCCAAAAAACGTTAAAAAGTTAATATTTTTTGTTTGTTTTTTTTTCTGACCAAATTTAAAATTTTTTTTTTAAAAATAGTTAGAAAAATGTTAATATGAAATCCCCAAATCATTTTATTTTATTTGAAGCGACTGGTTTTGGCATGTTTTGTAATTCCTTTTTATGCGATTCCAGTAAGGAATAACTAGCGGAACAATATGCTGTTATTGAAGACGAATGACCCAATTTATAAGAATTTAGAGCTTGTTTATTCGGTTTAAGCCAACCTTAAAATCAAAAAATACATATATCCGTCATTTTTTTAGTACCTTGATGCATCATAACTACTAACCAATAGCCTAGCATTTTTCCCAATCTTTATTATATTGTTTTTCATATTTACTTATTTTTGGGGAATACATAAATATTTGCTTCAAAATTGTCTTTAAAAAATCAAAAATTTTTTGTTGACAACACGGTTTTAGATTCTATTTTTCTTCTTTTTTTCTTTCTGTTTTTTTAAAACACTCACGCAAGAAAAATAACAAGTTTATAAAGTACCTTTTACACACTTAACAAAAATGGTAATCTTAATTAGGACCCTTTACACTATATAAGAGTAAGATAAAAGTTTTGCTATTTTTTTTTTATATTTTATATACGAAACAAAGAAAAATAAGCGTAAATAATAAAAAAGTGTAAAACCCCCAAAAAATCCCCAAAATTTTTTTAAATCCCCAATCCCCAAATGACTTTCTTTGTCCTTTTTGCTCACATAAAATCCCCAACTTTGGGGATAAATCCCCAAGTCTGACAGCCCTGTATTTAGTGACCAGTTTAATGCCTGCGTCACTTAGCAATTATTCCAATAGCGCAAAACTGCTGAGCTCCTTAAATTAACAATATGTAATGCTGATACAGTCTCCAATATTGTTAGGTTAAGGTGTTACCAAATAAACATTAAACAATTTCAATCATACCTTTGACAACAACATACATACATACCTACATATTAGACAATAGAGATTTTCAGATAAATAATTACAAAAACTGCAAGTTAGAGAGTATAGTTGGTCAAGCATGACCTTTTTATACCCTACACTACAGTATATACAGACAAGTTTTCGAGAGTATACCAAATCTGGGACCCATGGCCAATCACGGACACAGCAAAACAAAACTAAGTTATGAGGTTAAGATTCATATAAGAGTTGTTTGTGCTGAAAATTACCTAAGTGTACCCTGTAGTAAATAAAATAGTCAGTTGCAAAAAACACTAACTATATATTAACCCCCATATTCATAAAAAATATTATTGATTTATAAGAGGTTTATTAAACAGATTTCCATAGGAAATTCGTTAAATAAACCTGTTATTAACCTGAAATATTTTTTATGAATAAGGCCATAATTATTTTTCAAATGACTAAAAATTGGTTTAAATCTCATGCAGATATCAATCAAACATATTGCATAGAGGCACACGTAAAACACAAATAAAAGCAAAATAAGTTAAACAAGCATGCCATGAAGTCAAATGAAAAAAATATGTACAAACATATAAAAATAATTTAAAAAAATGTAAAATTAAAGCAATTTAAATCTGTTTATGTACTAGCAATTATGTAGCGTATTTATTTCAGCGCTGTTATACATCATCATTTAAAGCAATTTGATGCAAAATTTTCTTAAATAATTATCTCTACATAGGTACATACATACATATGTATATATACATAGATATACATACATATGTATGTTCAAATGTATACATATATTTTTTTTACAAAATTTATTTAAAATTTAAATAATTTATTATAAACCGACTATACTATTAATTAACTACAAATTGGTTGAAAAATAAGTAATTAGTAGTCAAGTAAAAAGTCATGCAGAGACAACCAATTGACTACAGCCAGTGTTGGGCAAAATACATGGTTTGCGGTATTTAAAATACAAAATACAAAATACTTGCTGGTCATGTATTTAAAATACAAAATACAAAATACTTTCAGGTTATGTATTTAAAATACAAAATACTTACACATCCTGTATGTATTTAAAATACAAAATACAAAATACTTACACATCCTGTATGTATTTAAAATACAAAATACTTCCATTTATTGAACGTATTTCAAATACAAAATGCTTCCACGTCATGTACATTAAGGTTATAACTTTTTTTGAGTGCAAAATACCACTCCAGCGCCATGTGGGGAATTTTGTTCTGATAATAAAAAACAGTTTTTTAAGCTGATTCGGTGAAAAAAGTTTCCGCACCGTAAGCGATTTCTAAAACTCCATATTATGTGTAAATTTTATTTTTGGAAATTGAAACCCTTTTGATTTTGCATTAGACTTATGAAAAATGGTTTAATGTTGAAGATTATATATGAATTTAAACAAAAACGAACTTATTTAAGACAAGAGCCACTGATTTAATGATGAAAATAAAAAATAAAAACAAAACTTCAACGCTTTCGGTGCGGAAACATTTTTCACGAAAGATGAAAAGTGACACCATATTTTTTTATATTTTGGTAGATTAAAATGCAATCAACCATCAATAAACTGACAGAATATATTTTGTAAACTATGTTTTTAAAATACAAAATACTCCCATTTTTTTATGTATTTAAAATACAAAATACAAACTACTTATATTTATTGTATGTATTTAAAATACAAAATACTTGCTGGATATGTATTTAAAATACAAAATACTTGCACGTCATGTATTTAAAATACAAATACAAAATACGTATTTGTATTTTAATTACGTATTTCAAATACATGTATTTAAAATACTGCCCAGCCCTGACTACAGCCTATGACATGCCTATGTTAAAATAATGAGTCGTCGACAAGGAAAAAAGTCACTTAATCAACTAGATGTGGTTATAAGAAAACCAGTTTGAAGTTACTTAAAAATGTGTTTGACTTCCTACAGTGTAGTGATGGACATTGAAAAAATACATTGATATTTTTTTCATCGCATCGCATACAGGCATCGATGTTACATCAATACATCGAAAAATACATCGATGGTTTCTATACATCGATTCTTTTTAGTAGCCTAATAGATATAAACGCGGATTATAAAACAACAGGGGTTTCATAAAAAAGCTTTTTAACGTCCACAATTATAAAAAATAATTTATTTTTTGACGTTTTTTCACATGAATCATCAACAGCAATTTTTTCTTCTGTCTACATTTCTTGAATGTTGCTAGCCAGACAATTTTGGTGAAAAATCGTAAAATGAAGTACCAACAATTTGTATTTTTAGTTCTCTCATCCATTTATAATTTAATAATTTTACACACACACATACACATACACACAGAAACAATGAGTCATGTGTGTGTGTTTTAATAAACGCTTTGTTGGAGTAATAATCATCCCCTGCAAACAATTTTCATCGCCGAATCATCGCCCGCGAATCGCCGGCAAGTTGTCTAACATCACTGCGATGCATCGCGTGGAAGCTAAATACGATCCTCTGGCGAATCGCGAAAACATTCGCATGTGTCAATTCGTGTACCGCGATTCGCGTGAACATTGTGCACCGCAATTGAAACCAAATATTTATTTCCCCGTAACCTTAACAAAACAACACTGATGATTGCCGCTACTTGTGTGCGCTCGCATATTCATCGCCTAGTTGTAAGGCGTAGGCAATGGTTAGCGATTCGAATTCCCTGAGAAGGATCGCGTAATCATCGCCAAACAAGCAATCGCCCAAAAATTTCAAAAATGTTTGTAGGGTCAACTCATGTAAATGAAAGAATTGGCAGAGTAAATCACAGTCATACTTCTGGCAACATTGATTTTGAGTTAGTTCAAATAGTTATTTCAAGTGTCACAAATTTTTAACAAAGTCGTGACCAAATAAATCTGACACCTAATCTTTACGTAAAATTGTCCGCTGAATCCGAGTGTGAGGTCAGAATTATCAAAAGTAGAACAGAGATATTAGAAAATTACCGTTATTTGCTGTTTTTGAAAAGATGATGTCACTTTTCTTATTCCTTTATTTTAATTCAAAGATAATGAAATTACTAAAATAACCACAGGTCGTTCGTAAAAGTTGGTCAAGAAATGACTAAGTTACATTAGACCAAAGTTAAAATATCACTTAAATGTTAATGATTTTTAATGATTTTCAACCATTTTTTTTTTTGTTAAACCAAACAATAAAATTTGTTTAAGTTTTATCATTTACGACGTTAGCTTATTTCAATACGCACATTTTGTGCCCAATAGGATCCAAATCGGTAAAAAATGACAAAGTTACAGAAGATTATTTGAAATATCCCACTTTTCAATTTTTACCAAATCACAAAAAACACCAAGTAAATACACATAGCGAAAGGTTAAGTATAGGGTTTCTGATTTCCCGGACCTTTTCTGTTCCCGGGAAACGAAACAAAAAAATCTTATTCCCGGGAATCCCGGAATTCTTTGAATAAAACAATGATTTCATTAAATGAGTTCAAGACAAAAGTTTTTACTTTTTTAAAAGAACATACACACAAAAAAAAAAATTAGCTTTAATAATTCCACAGAAAACCAAAACAAAACTAAATAAATTGTTACATTCATATGTACATGCATATTATAAATCTATGTATATATTTATTTTTCTCTTTTTTTTTGTAGATCACGAATTATTAAAACTTATTAATATTTAGTTGTTATTATTAATAGCAACTTGGTAAAATTAATTTTCTTTTTAGAAAACCATTTTAAGTATTATTAATGCATTTAAAAGCTCATCAGAGGTTCTATTTCTAGTCCTTGTTGACATGTATATTGCCTGCTACCGAAAACGTTCTCTCGTTCTCTACAGACGTTGGTTTTATAGTAAGAAGCGCATCATACAAAGATAATAAATTTGTTGACCTGTTACCTGTGACTTCAAAGACGTCAAATTCTTTTTTTAACATTTGCTCAGGCTTTTGTATTTTCTTTACATTTATTTTTTAGAATCTGTTGATGTGATGGTTCTAGTGTTGATGATGGCGTATCGTGTACATTTAAATTTTCTACTTTATTTACTTCTACGTTGATTTATTGGCGTAGGAAATATAGTTCGATTTGTAGGTAGTTTTTAGTAATTTTAGTAAAGAATATATTTTTATAGCTCGTTTTTTATTTTAACGATTTCAAAAAATTTAATTTGGAACTCCCGAAAATTCCCGGAAATTATTAAAAAAAATGGTAAAGGTCTCTAACTATTTAAACCTGGTTGTTTTTACTAAAATGCCAACAACAAATTAAATTACAAGTTTAATAACGATGTTAAGCTGGTTATTTTAATTAAAAAAAAATAGTAATTTTATAAAAATTACAACAACAATTTACATGAACAGTAAATCAACAACTTAAATTGGTAAGATTAACCTTTGTTATTTTTTTGTAATTAATCTAAGTACAAAAAGTAGAGAAGGATAATTTCTCATTTGCTTCCATCACATTCATCTCATTTGTATAAGGAAGCAAAAGGTATACAAATTGTTGATGACAATGACATTTAATATACGCAACAAAGTTCTTGTATTACATTTGTCGCTTCGATACATCATATCAAAAACATCGATGTTCAAACGATGTTGATGAATAAAAAAACATAGAATTGTTTCGATGTATCAATACCATACATCGAGTGGTTTTTACACATATATCGTCCACCACTACCTAAGTGTCAACATCTATGAATTTGTTCGTCTAAAGCGGCCCATACACTTGCAATACTATTGTGTATTATATTCGCCATATTATTTCAATTTTGTCCTATATTATGCAATAAGTCGCACAATAGTTTCATTCATTCAATAAAAAGGTAAACATAACCTTTAGGAATAACATAAACAGCATTGTACAATGTTGTCAACATATTTCACTTTTTTTTCGTTGTGCAATAAAAATCAAAAGTCTTTTGATTGTTGCCAATATCTTGTGCCACAATCGAATATCACATACACATTGGTGATATAATTGTACAATACGTAAAATTGAACAATTTTATTGCAAGTGTATGAGCCGCTTAAAAACAATTTTTGAGAGAGGGTTTATATGGGACCCATAGGTCGTCATTTTATATCAATACCAACACTTACGGCCTGTTTTTAGAAAACGTAAACAAGTGAGTGAGTGAGAAATTATATTGAAAACAAAAACAAATTTTCGTTTTTTACTGTTGTTTTCAATATAATTTCTCACTCACTCACTTGCTTACGTTTTCTTAAAAGAGGCAGTTATAAAGAAGTAATTTTCGGAAGTGGTATTTGTATGGGATTTAAAAAAAATTGGTGATACAATTAATTTATGTTGCAAAAAACTGTTTTGGACCCAAATTAAACTAAAATACCAACCTAATAAGACTGTTCACCAGCACAAAGACTATTCCGGAATGAAGTTTTTATGGGGGCAATGTGAAATTAAGGATTGATGCTTATAATTTTCAAAAAATTTCTTCTTATGACAATTAAGACATATTTACCAAATTTTATTAAAGTAATCGTCAAAATTGCGACCTTTTTTTCGCACAAGATTACATGGACAGTCAACCAGCCAGCCGGACGGTCGGGTATCGTAAGATCGACTCAGAAAGTGATTATAATGGTGGATCTAAAATCAATATTTTTTATAATTATTATAATAAAGTAACACATTAATAACATAATTTTTATGTTCGCTGCTGTTTTTCAAAGTTAAATTTTTCATAAATTGTATTTCAATTTTAAATTTAAACCCTTTTTACTTTTCTGCATTCAGATATTATTAAAATATTAAAAAAGTATTAAAAAACTTACTTCTGCTCCAGCTGTTTTTATTTCTTTATTTGCTTAAATTCAGTTAAAGTAAAAAAAAAAATTTTCTAAATTTACAAAATAATTTTTTTGATTGATGAGTCAATTTATATTTATATTCTATAAATAACGTCAACATTTAAACACTCAACCACAAATACTGTAATCAATAAGATTTTTAATTTAAGCTACCACCATCCAAGAATGTTTAACATTAAGCATTTAAAAATAATTTTCATTTATTTCCTTTGATTAAAGCTAATTTAACACACTTTCACACTCTTATAAAATAATTCTAGTTCATTTGCTATTTTTAAAGAGAAACAGTTTAAAACTGTTCTCAGTTTAAACATGAGCGCCAAAGAAATCTATGGTGTAACTTTTTACGATACTTGTACCTACTAATATTTAATCTGAATTAAATCAATACATAGTTCTAATTGCAAAATAAAATGCAAATAATATAAACAATTAAAGTATTAAAAAAGAAAACATAAATTGAAGTAAACACAAGTACGTTGGAAAACCTTAATTTGTAAAATCCACTAGTAAAAAAATGGGGTTAAAATGCGCTTGTTTTGCTGGTTGCTAATTGCACTATTTTCTCCACATCGAAATACTATATGTAGTAAGACCAAATGGATTATATGTAAGAATATTTTAAATGTCTTTATTTGGTAACACAAATAAGTCAAGTTGAACTCAATTCGAATTTTTATTAGTATTCGGAAAAACATAGTTTATGTATAATATTTAAAACATTGATAAAGGGAAAAAATTGTGAAACCGATTAATAATGTTTTGAAAATTATTTAAATTAACAATTAAAAAGTTCATATTTAGAAAGGCCTTAGTTCAAAAGCCATATACATATGTATCTCTTTTAGACTATGCGACATCTCCCTGGAAAAATATTCGTATTTCTTTTTGATGTGCCGTCGAAAACTTAAGTATGCATGTGCTAGCTACAGTTTGACGTCTAATTAGAGTTTTCATTTAAATTTTCGATTTTAAAAATTTTTACGAATCATATTAAAGAGGAATATAAAATGTTAGCTTGATTTTACATTTAGTGCGACATTGCATCTGATGGTATCTGATGAGCATCCTTAATTTGTTTGCAATGCCAACCAATGCTTGGTTGTGGCGCAGTTTGGTTTCATTTTTGACACAATACGCATCAGCCATTTTCATAATGCATGTTTTAGATTTTTTGAGCATCACCTGCTCATCATATGCAGCCAATGATGAATTGCCGAACAAGCCTAATATTTACCCCGCAACCGTCTCTATTCCTGTTTGTCATGAATCTTCTGTTTTATGAAATAATTCTTTGCGACATGATGCATAGTCTAAATCAGGTTATAATGTACAACTTCAAATTATTCTGAAAAAACGTTCCTATTTTTATTTTATATATTCTTTCTCTAAACATTTTGTTAGAATATACTTTTTCACGAAACCGAAAACGTATAACTCAAGAATTTGGAAGTTGTTTTTATACCCTCGACCGCAATAAGTTGTAACGAGGGTATACTAAGTTTGTCATTCCGTGTGAAACTTTTTTATTATTCATCTCAGACCCCATAAAGTATATATATTCTGGCTCCTTGAGTAATTCTAAGTCGATTTAGCCATGTCCGTCTGTTGAAAACACGCTCGCTTTCGAAAAACTCAAAAGAAATAAGCAAACTTGGTGCCAAATTGATTGTAGTTATCCTAAGCAGTTTGGGATTGAAATCCAGCAAAATCGGTTCAGTAGGATCAGAGCTATGAATCAAAATGTGGAACCACCACTTTAAAAAATTGATAATTTGGTTATGGAATGATATGAGATTTTGCAAAAGTTCGTTTTATTCGACTGAAAATCACACTGTTAAATTTCGTGAAGATTGGTCCATAATTTACCCTAGGCCCATATAAACCCTACTCTCGGGATACAGTTTAGTACGCCTAAAACCGTAATTATTAATGCTATCATAACAAAATTTGGCACGTCACAGTTTTTTAAGACTATAAATGACACCGTGAAATTTCATGAAGATCGGTCTATAATTTACCCTAGGCCCCATATAAACCCTACTCCCGGAAAACAGTTTAGTACGTTCAAAACCGTTATTATTAACGCCATCATTATAAAATTTGGCACGACACAGTTTTTTAGGACTAGAAATGACACGGTGAAATTTCATAAAGATAGGTCCATTATTTACCTTAGGCCCCATTTAAACCCTACTCCCGGAAAACAGTTTAGTAAGCCTAAAACCGTAATTAATAATACTATCATAACAAAATTTGGCACGCCACTTTTTTTAAGGACTATAAATGACACTGTGAAATTTCATGATGATCGGTCCATAATTTACCCTAAGCCCCATATAAAGCCCACTCTGGTAAATTAATTAAATACGCCTAAAATCGTAGCAGATATATTTATTGTGGTAAAATTTCTTCCAACTTAGTTTTATATGGCCAGACAAAATGTTATGAATTTCGTGATATACGGTCCATAATTTACCTTTAATCCCATATTTAGCAGCCTTCTGAAATTCACTGTAAACGCTAAAACTAAGTTCACCACTGTATTGAAATTTATGTTTTTTAATGCCAGAAATTTTGGGATGATAGGTTCATAACCTACCATGGCTCCAATAAAAATCCCCCTCCTGAAAATCATTTAAGTTCGGCTTCCCCCACAAATGTTCTTTCCATCAAAAAACAAAAAATTAAGCTGATCGCATAACTGGAAGGTTTGGCCCTTAAGGTGCACTTACAAGGGGGAAAATTTTTTTTTTTAGTTTATGTAAAAATTTTGCCATTAAATAATATTTTCAATAAGTAAAGTAAGGTGTTGGTGAAAGTAAAACGAATCGACTTTTATTCTAATATGTGATAACATTTTTAACAAAAAAAATTTTGTTTAGTTAAGCTTAAGTCAACAAATTTTATTTTCATTAAATTATGTTTACTGAAGGAAGGAATTTTACAACATGAAATATTTATTAATATTTTATTGATAATTTTCTTGGCTGAGCTGGGGCTCGAACCTGGGTTGAATTTACATGTTTCAAGAATCACCACATTCTTTCATCATTAATGTTACATTCATTAACTAAGCTCCCTAAACAATAGAAGCATGCGTTTTTTAAACATGAACATTTTATTGCCAATACATTTTCAATAAAACAAACCGATACAGCGATCAGTCTAATAAGATTTTGCAGCCAGGTAGTGCTGAATTCGCGTTCTAAAAGTTTGTTACGTATAAACTGTGTGAAAATTAAAAGTTTTAGGCAGCTCAGTAAATTAGCACACCTTTTAGGACTTGCAACTCAACTTCAAGAGCATTTGCTTTGCAAGTAAATTTTTGACACTTGAAGCAAGTAAAGTGAGAAATGAAGAAACAGTGTTACCGTAGAAGACTTTTGCATCAATTTACTAGTACTTATTAAAATAAAAATTATTTTTATAGCTGATTTTCTGTGCATTTATAAAAAATTAAAAAATATAAGTATACATTACTATGTATAAGTAAAGTGACAACTCACTAGTATTTGATGCAGTGGTGGTTAATATTATAGCAAACTTTTATAAATATATGAAAAGCTTTGTGAAGAAAGGAAAATAGGCCAACATAATAATTTTTAGATAATCAATTAAAGCAGTGCTGTTAATTATGGATAACAAAAAAATGCAAATTTTATGTCCTGATCTCTTAGAGGGTATTTGAAGTTGTCTAAGATGAAACTTTTTACATTACCTTACATTACCTCTTTGTAATACTCAAATATGGTACATGAAGTAAACTTCTTTCTACACTTAACAACATTAAAATTAAAAGAACACATTATATATAATTCGTTTGTTAAATTAGCGAAATGGTATTTTAGTAATTCATAAGCATTTTAATAATTATAAAAATCATAAAATATCGTGTTACTGTTTAGAATTATTTTTAATATTTAACAATTCATACACAGAAAGAAAAACACTCGGGATAAATCAAGTTTTTTATAATTACTTTAAGTACGAGTCGTACTCAAAAATTCAAGTACGAAAAACACTAAAACGTACTCAAAAAAATCCTAAATGGGATTACTTTCGAAAATTAATCCCGGAATTTCTTGAAATAAGTATAAAGTTCTTAAATCAAGTTAAACAAAAAATAAAACTTTTCGTTGTGTTTTACCCTCCGGCTTACGCATGTTTTGATTTTCTATACACATTGAAAAAAGGTATGGCCAGACTCATGTGTACCACGAAGGGTTAAAAAGTATATTTGAACTCTTGCTTCTCATTTAGTTTATATTTTTGGTTAAATATGTACATAAGATTTCTAAAGTAAAAACCATATCGGCATAATGTTGGTGTTTTATCATTCTGTAAATAAATCAATCATAATTAATTTTTCTTTCTTGTTTCTTTTTTGGTTTTTTTTCAAGCACGAATTCGGGATAAAATTAACTTTATAATACTTGAATCAAGCTCATTTTTGATTCAATTGATTCATTGATTCAATCTGAGTTTTACTTAAATCAATCTCATTTTCGGATTATTTTAAGTACGAACTCGGATTAAAAAAATTTTATAATTCTTGAATCAAGCGCATTTTGAGCTTGATTTAATCTTAGTTTTACTAAAATCAATCTTATTTTCAGATTATTTCAAGTACGAAATCGCGATTGAATATGGATAATTTAAGTATTTTGCGATTGAAAATCCGTACTTCAATCAATCTTGATTCAAGCAAATCCGTACTCACCGCACTATTAATACCGCTTCGAATTGATTTGAGCACGGATGGATTGATTTTTTTTTGAGTGTAAGAATCATCCACTACTGCATCTATCATAGGCCATTCAAGTAGTTCCTTATAAAAGTAATCACTGCGAGCGGAAGGCTCTTCCGAAATAGACTTATTTTTTTTTTTTTTACAAATTTTCACTTTTTGACACATTTTTTCCAATCGCTAAACAAGGATCAAAAATTTTAAGCACAATTTGTATGACTTATTGTGTTTAACATAATTGTGAAATAGGAATCCTTAGACCCGTGCTTGGTAGCCATTATATTTCTAAAAAACAAACAAACTCATTTGTAAGGGATTTTCAGCTTTTTTTGGGAATTGTGGAATTAGTTTAGTAAGTTTAAATTTAATATTTTTGTAATATTAGCTAATAAAGATTTAATTACATAAATGAAAAAAAATTTGAAATTTGTACACAATTCCCAACCTTTTGATGTATAATATCTCTACTCTGTATTAACAATTTTTTTTTATTTTATTATATACACTAATATTTTTTATGTTGATAGCACTTTTTTTTCCCAAAAAAAAACGTGTGTGTTAAATAGCACAATACAGTATTTAAGAAAAAAGAACGTTTTGACATAAAAACACATTTTCGAATTGCAGACTATTTGAACCCGCGATATTTCCAAAAATGACTTCAACCGCCAGCACTTTCAAGTCAAACGTTTGCTCTTCGCCTATAGATACCACATATTTGTATTTGCAAAAACAATTTTGTATTAAAAAAGAGTTTTTACTATTGCCATTAAAATAAAGAAAAGTTATTTTTATTATTTTGGGGTAAGGAAATTTCCCCCCTTAATCCGCTTTTGGTCGGCCTATCTTGTGAAATATGCAAAATCTTGTTTCTAAAGCAAAAGGCTTGAAACACTTGCACTGTTTTTTACAAATGCTTAAATTAAACAAGTTTGTTTTCTATAGCTATCAACCCAATGTGCAGCAGTTTCATTGAGAAATTTCTTTGACAAAATTGTAAACAACTTTGTTTATTATGTTGTTTTCTTTATTAAAATACATGACCTATATCCTTTGGTTATTTTTTAAATATAAACAAAAATGCTGTAAGCAAATAACTGCACTGACTTACCAAGTTTTTGTCCATCCATTCTTTTAAATATTTAATATAATTTTAAAAACTTCTTTAGTTAAAAAAACACGAAACTTAATGTATATAATACAAAACAAATTTTGTATTATTTTAAATGTAAATTAAAAACAAAAATATTTAACACTTTTCAATTTATTTCGCAACCAGAGAAATCAAATAGACTGTTTACAACTAAACTTTTATCCTTTGGATGCTTCCTATTTATATACACACACAAATTTTGGCATGAAACTAAATAAGTGGGCAATAAATACCTCTAGAAAAACAACAACAGCAGTAGCATCCTTCTTTGAAGTAGAAGTGGAATATGAAATGAACAGTAAAGGACATTTCGGCGCATGTGTAAAAAACAACATAACTGTAATAAATGTTTTTGCGATATATTATTTTGTTACTACAAAAATAAAATGCACACAATTTTATTAATCAGGACATCCTTATTAAAATTAAGACGTCTTACAGCTGTTTTTAGGTGTAATAATAAAACAAACTCTAAGACTAGGTATTACACTTTCGTGTACAGACAATTTATACATTCTTAGGAATGTGGGTGTATTAGAAATACGTAATTGAAGTTAGGACCTTTTTTTGTCTGTGATGTGCCGACTAATATTTAAATATGTTAAGCATTTAATTCTTTTGTACTAAATCTTATGGTGATGTAAATTGGCATGTTTTTATAGTGCACATGTTTAGGACTTAATTTGTAAAGATGGGTTTAATCGATCCATTATATACAACAAGTCCTTTGCAAATATAATTCTGAAATAAGTTCTTCAATTTGATAAGCTTAGGGTATAGGGTTTCTTGTTTCTCGGATTTTTTCCGGGAACGTAGAAATTGGGTTTTCCGGGAATTTTCGGCCTTTTTTTTTGTAAAGAGATGTGTAGTGTGAAGATAAGCAAGATCTACGATGTTTTTAAGACTTGTCATTTAAGCTTAAAATAGAACTAAATCAAAAACATATTACGGCTGCTTTCTTTGTCGAAAGCTAATTTTTTTAAAGTTATCTTTTGACGCATTTGTTATTGCAATCCAGTAGTCCACATTTCAGGCCAACTAAACATTTGGTTTTTGAAAACATTAATTCACCCAATAAAAAATTTAGCTTTAAACGAAGCAGGTTTGTAAGGGAAAAATGTTAGAGTGAATTAAATTTTTATTTGTGAATGGCTAAATCACGAAAACAATTCCTGATTAACGACACTATTTGCAAATAAGATTCTAAGCACTGCCACACTTTTAACCGTTTTACGTTTTTATTTCGATGTGCCACATCCGTATGACAACAAAAGTAAAATTAACTCAAAATTGTACAAATAAAAGTTTAACTTTTTCTAAAAAGTAAAAATTGTTATTGAAAAACAAGATTTTTTAAAGATTTTATCTGTAATTATAAGCGAAAACAGGAGAGCAAATCAAAAATATAAAATTATCATAAAATATATACAAAATCCTTAGTGTTTCACATAACCTATAAAATCGCTTTTTTGGACTTGATATAAAACTTTCAGCATTAGACTTCCAGAAGTTGTTGAAAAGTATTTGGATTTTAAAGGAATAGTTCAAGCATCAAAATAAGTTATATATAAAAAAACGACGAAGAAAACGTTACTGAGGCCATGCCCGGATCCAGGGGTGGGGAAACACAATCCTCTGCTGTCTTATGCTGTGTTATATAAAATTTTGTTATTATAATTATATATTGTACTTAAACATACAAAAAAGTAACACACAGACAAGAACAATGATTTTGTTCTATAAATGCATTTTTCTTGTTAATAAATTTAATTGAGATTCTAAAACATTATTAAAAGTTTAGTCCTAACAAGTTTAATAAACAAATTTTAAAGGCTAAAAGGAATATTTATTTTGAATGGGCTTCCCATTTTTAAAGTCAATTTATTGAGCTACCCAGTTGGCCAAATGGTCGTAGATGCAAATGTCGTCAACGATGTCCTCAGGACATTCTAAAATTTGTCGCCCATATAAAATTGATGAAGACAACTTAAGTAATAAAACATGTATTTTGTCGTGTATAAATCGTATTTACGACTTTATATGAGACATTTTCTTAAATTTGTCTTCAACAAGGCTTTATTGAGGACAACGTAAGCGACCATTGCATGCAATATGTCGTGTTTCAAAACGCATTGGCGACAATATGCATGAAATTGTCGCTGATCTTGTCCTAAATAAGGTGATATTCAAAACAAAATTATGAAAATGTCTCATAAACATGGGACTAGTTGTCAATATTTTTTTTGTTTGTTTTTGTATTAAAAAACAATATACAAAATAATAATACAAAATAATACAACATTTTAAAAACGTTAACAAAAATGTTTCTTGAATGAAAACTCGTATGAATAAAAACAGTTCTTTCAACTTTTTAAATTTGACTTAAGATGTTTTGTCAAAATGCAACAGATACATATCTATCTATTTCTATACAAAACTCTACTGAAAAAGCGTATTGTCATTAACATATCGGCGACTAAATTGTGGATAGTATCTGCAATACTGTCATCAACGACACTATTAAGGTAATGTCGCTTATAGAACATCAACGACGATATGAGAAAAAAGTCGTTTATGTAGTCGCCAATGACAACTTTCACCACATTGTCACCCATATGGTCGTTAACGACAATGTTCATGATAGTGTCGCTCAAATTGTCGTGTACGATTTTGGTGCCCTTTGTTCGAAAAAGTCGTCGACGATTTGCTCTGGCTGTCGCCAACATGTCGTCAGCGATTTACTATGGGTCTTGTACGCGTCGTCGACGTTGTCTCGAGCACATGGCCAACTGGGTATCTACAAAGTTCCATAAGAATCGGCAAATCTTCACCCTGAAATAGTTTTGACCAAAGAAAGTGATCGTCTAATTTTTGATACCCTCCACCGAGATTAATATTTTTATATTTTATTAAATTATGAAGCAATCTTTTAAAAACTGACCTCACAGTATTATAATTCGTTGCAGTTTTAGTCTTATTCAAAAGTACTTCACTTTTCTTAACGAAATTCATCCAGGATTTTTAGTCATACAAACCTTCTACCCTAAATTTTTACTACGTTAACATTATTCGTAACCGGGGGCTACCATCTATTGTAATGCGATGGAAAATGGTACCAAATCTAGTGATTGGTATTCTTAAATGCATTGCCACATTTGCCTTTTAAATCTTTTTCTTTTTTTATTTTGCCAAATAGTCCCTGTTTATTTTATTTGTGGGCCTATTATGGAAATTTATTTACATGTGGCCATGTTCTGGAATTCAAAATAGATTAAAATTGAAATAGAAATTTTCAGCAAATTTTTTTTTTTTAAATTACTGAAGTTTTTCATGATTTTTGGAGAAATCTATATATAAATCGGGAAAGGCAAAACAGTTAAGAACACTTTCCTCCTCTTTATGTCAACCGATTTGAACAAAATATACACCATTTGAATATATATTTTATTCAAATCTGTTCAATAATTTCAGAGTTATAAGCGTTCAATTTTTCTACTAACACAAATACAAAAAATTTGTTTTTTTTTTAATTAATAAAAAAAATAGGGTGGTCGATTATGAGACATTTTTCAAAAACCGGTTTTCGATTATTTCGATTATATAAATTAGCACAGCAAAACAGTTAAGAACATTTTCTTCCTTTGTTTGTCAATCAAACCTCTATGGGGAAAAATGTATCAAAAAGGGGAAATACGGGAAATTTAATTTCTTTCTTTTACTTTTCCGTGCTTCATGTTATAATTTTTAAATTTTCTATAATATTGAACTTAGAAACATAATATTATAGGTGCTTTTTGTTTTTCATCTGGTACATTTAAATTTTTGTTAATAATCGACCTACAAAGATAAAAATAAACATAAGAATGTCTAAGAGGGAGCTTTTTGGTACTTTTTCGTTCTACATCTGGTTCTTTAATTAATTTTCGTTAATATTAGACATAGAAACAGAAAATTAAACATGCAGTGTCCTGAGTGGATGACAATCTATAAAGGAGACTTTTTGATACTTTTTTTATTTTCCAATTGATATTTTCTGACATTTTTTATATTGAACTTACAAAGTTAAATTAACTCACGTAGAAGATAAAATATAAACCGGAGGTTAGTCCCTCGCCAAATCAATCCACTAGGACGGAAAAATAAACGCTAGAAACATGTAAATTCATTTATACTTACATGAACTATATTTCTTCATATTTACATAAAAATGTATGGTCGAATTTTGACCATTAGGCGAAAACTAGTTCTAATTGAATATTTTTAGGAATCTTTAAAACAGGGTCGTTTTAAAATTAATTTGATTTAAATTTTACTCAAATTCGATTTCCATAACATGGTATTATTTGACATTTCATTGCTATCAATCTGCGCCAGCTTTAATTTGTATTCGCAATAGAAAGAAGCCCCCCAGATTTAGGCTTGCAAAGTGTTTTCCGGCCGGATGTGGCCTATGGTAAATTATGGACCGATTTTCACGAAATAAGTACTATGATTTCTACTCAAATATAAATAAATATGTGCAAAATTTATTAACAATCGGTGTATTCCGATACCAATTTTTGCAACAGATATACAATTTTCAGGGTGGTTCCACATTTGGACTTATCACTTTTTTTCCTACTAAACCTTATGTGCTGGATTCATTCCAAACTGCTAAGGCCGAGGCCACGCAATGAGCGTCTAAGCGTCAAGCGTCTGAGCGATGAGCGTCAAAAAATTAAACATATGAAATACTATTGAAGTGGCCATGAAATGAGCGGCATGCGAGCGAATTTTTTGAGCGGCTAAGCGGCGTCGCTCAGGAATAAAACTTGTTCTAATTTTTAGTTGTTTTCTGAGCGTCAAAAAATAAACATGGCAAAAGTGAAGTGGGAGCTTACAATTTCATCTGTACAAAGCCGACCGCTATTATGGCAAGACAGATTACCAAATTTTAAAAATAAAATATAACCGAAAATTTATTTTTGTTTTGTCAATCTAGTGTTAACTGCTTGCAACAGCAAATCAATGGATTTCACATTTGGGTAGATTTGTATATATAGGTTAATGATGAACACCAAGGCCTGTTCGTCCGATTTCGATTTATATATATATATATATTTTCTTATTTGTTTTTGTTTTCAATGTAAGTTAAGCGAACGAAGTCTTCGTTCGAAATCGACGAACAGGCCGCAAATTGTTTTTTTTTTCTTAATAAGTCTGCTTTCACACGTTTCATCTTTTGATGCTCAACTCTTAGGTTTTTAGGTGAGAGAAGAAAGAAGAAAGGGGGTTAGTACGGAGATGCCTGTACTCGGGCAGTACGCTTTGTGTTTTTATTCGTTGATATATGCACAACAATGGCTGCATGTAATTTTTTTCTTATTTTTTTTCTTTGATTCGCTGTAAATAAAATTGTTGTTGTTTTGAACCGAAAAAAGTTGAAACCGATTGCTGCGTGTGATTATATTGGCATCTTTAAAAGGGAATTGAAAAAAAGTTGAGCATCAAAAGATGAAACGTGTAAATTTAGACTAAACGCATTAAATTCATATGAATACGATTTTCGCGTAATAACATTAAACAATCCACTCTTTACAATAGCATTTTTAACAACTAACCGCTCAGAAATGACGCTCAGTAATAAGCCACTTGCCGCTCAAACTTGACGCTTTGACGCTCATCGCTCAGACGCTTGACGCTTAGCCGCTCATTGCGTGGCCTCGGCCTTAGGAGCACTACAAACCATTTGTAATCAAAATTGTTTTTTTTTTGTGGAGTCGTTCAAAAGTAAGCCTGATTTCAACAGATGGACTCGGTGAAATCGGCTTCAGAATATGTACATATAGCGTCTCAGATGAATATTAAAATGTTTTTCATTGAATGACAAACGTGTAAATGTTGTTTTAGTTTCAAAACCTTCAAAAAATAAAGGCAGAAAGCCATCGATATAAAAAATGATTAGAAAATCAAATTTTTTGCTCAAATTCTTAATCTACTGCTCTATAGTATACCTTTAATGTATATTAATTAAAATTTTTTCAGTTTGATTATTACTCAGCAAATTTTTCAAAAGTTTGAAAAGTTTTATAATTAGCCTTACGTGACTGTTTTTTGAACAAATGTATCTGACTCCTAATCTTTATGTACAATTGTCCGCTGAATCCGAAAATGATAAGTCAGAATTGTCAAAAGTAGAACAGTTTTCGAGATAAGTTGTTTTCGGTTAATTCAGCTCCGCTTAACTGAGTTTCCCGTTTTATTGCACTAAAAATCATGGAACAAAATCATTCAGTATAACTGTCTATATAAAAAAAACCCGTTTAGTTGAGTTCCGTTTAATTGCATCACCCGCTTAATTATTTCGCAAAATAAGACCGCATTGCGAACAACAAGAGCAAATGTTTCGGTTAATTGTTTCCGTCTACTTTATGTGTTTTTGCTCCGCAAACGTAAAAAATTATTTTGCGGCAAGAGAGATTGTACAATGAACGTACCTGATTTTTATTTTGTTTCAAAAAACCTAAACCATTTTTACATAATAAATAAAGAAATGAGTTTTATTTTCTATCTACACATGGGTTTTCGCTTTTCGTTTTAATTGCGTCGGCGGTTCAATTAACCGAGTACTGCTTAATTGAGTTCCAGTTTAATTTGTCAAAAGTCGA